>CM024570.1:2869681-3469681 GCA_014182515.1 Eucalyptus microcorys | reverse complement strand
AAAACCAAGCTCATTATCTAATACAGTTGAAGTTCACGTACTGGATTTGTGGTTTACTTTCGCTCTCGTTCTATTCTGAAGCCAAGCAGCTGATAATGCAAGATTTCATCTCATCATCTTACAAATAAAGTTGACATTATCACGAGAAATTGAACATGGACATTCATTGATTGCTAACAAACCGTTTACAGCAGCAAAAGGGTCATTTATTCATCACTCTTACGCCTCGAGACACGGGCATATAACAACGGCACAGCAATAACTTCGAAAGCTCGGCAAAGTTTGTCTTCCTCCTGAAGCAAGATGGTCTGCAGCGTCAGCGATTCTAGGCACCCATGCGGATTATACAGCGAAGGCTAGCGCCTTGAAGCATGTAGTCGAATGCCTTATTGATCTCCGAGAAAGGAACCTCATGCGTAATGAACTTCTCCACATCAAGTTCCTGCTCATATATGAACACCACTTCGGTCAAAACTTCCTTACAAGTAGATAGATTCGGCACAAGTAAGAGAAAAAGAGAACGATTGCATAGAATATATGTGAAGCTTTGTAGGTCAAGAAACGCTCAACTGAAAAGAACTGGTAAGGTGAAATTTATGCATAAATGACATTATATGCACTGGTGGAGGCCAAGCGCTACTAGAAATGTGGCCTAAGAGATGGGGATTCATTTTGAAATATAGGAAAGTACAGGCATTCGGAAGAAACATGACGACCCACTGTCATACCTTATTCATGTACTTCTCTACAACAGAGGGAAGGTCAGTCCTTGGCTTGTAGTTGCCAAAGAAAGTGCCCTTGAGAGTTCTTTCGTTCAAGAGATTCATCGGATGGGTCTTGAATACATCATCTTTGCTAGGGACGCCGACAAGAACAGCAACCCCCCATCCCTGCAGATTTGATTTCCAACCCGTTAATGATGAGAGAAACAGATCGACAGAGCATTTCATTGATCTAGCAACTTTCTAGGAGTAAAGTCTGTAAGTACTTACATCATGAACACATTCAAATGCAGAGATCATGGCGTCGATATTTCCAGTGCACTCAAGGCTTCGATCAACCCCCCCATCAGTCATTTCAGCGATCACCTGAGTCGAAGTTAACGTAATCAGTTTGAAAGGACAAGGTATTATACAGTATCAGATCGCAGGAAAGTGTCATCAAGTGAGGATGGTATCAAACCTCTTGAACAGGTTTGTTGTGGTCCTTGGGATTCACAAACTCATTGACACCAAATTTCTTGGCTGCTCACATAAAAAAGAGAGGGCCTTCAGAGTGCAATCACATAGGCAGACTACAACATGCTCTTTTTTCCTGAAGATCAAATCAAGATGCTAATTTTTAGCTGACTCCAATGGGGATGCTTAGATGCATATGAGCTCGTTTATGTATCAAACATGCAATGAGATTTAAATCAATTACCTTCAGTGAATCTGTTTGGATTCCGATCCACTCCAATAATCCTTGAAGCCCCAGCCATTCGAGCCCCTTCGGCTGCCTGATGAACAATTTAAGTCTTCATTTGCAACTGCACTTGAACAAATTCATCCGATTTTTGTGTGAAAGACAGGAAAAGAAATGAAACTCACAGCAAGGCCCACAGTTCCAAGTCCAAAAATGGCTACCGATTGCCCCTTCTTTGGCTTCGCAACATTTAAGGTGGCACCGAGACCTTCCAATAATGAAAAAAGGACATCAGTTAATGCTGACATAAGCCAATGAGAAATCTAGAGTACAACAACATATTTTACGAAGCATATGACTGACCTGTAGAGATACCGCAGCTGAGAACACAGACTTTGTCCAGTGGGGCTGCAGGGTTGATCTTGGCAACACAACCGACATGAACCACGGTGTACTCACTGAAAGTCGAAGTGCCAACAAAATGGTAAATGGGCTTCCCATTGATGGAGAACCTCGATGCATTATCATTAAGCATAACCCCTCGATCCGTGTTTATCCTGAGCAGGGCACACATATTGCTCTCCACTGATTTACAATGCCGGCACTCCTTGCATTCTCCGGTGAATACAGGAAGGACATGATCACCGGGTTCAAGTTCTGTGACACCTTCACCAACACTTTCCACAATCCTAAATTGCAAAATGGAAGAAGGGAACATGATTTCACAAGACGGTCGATAAATATTCCCAATATTGGCAATTGACCTAAATGTAAGTTCAGCCAATAAAAGGAGATGAACGCTTTCACGTAAAGGTCCATACCCTGATGCTTCATGACCAAAGATACGAGGAAACAACGGGGTTTGTCCCTGCAATATAATTTTATAAGTCCCATTAATCATCACGATACATAATGATCAGTCGATTTAGCCAACATATTCCAAAACCATATAGAAAATGCAAATGTAGTCACCTTGGCTTCCCAGAAGAAAACATCGGTGTGGCAAAGGGAGGTGAAGAGGATCTTGATACGAACCTCCATGGCCTGCGGAGGAGCCACCTCCACCTCTTCCATCACAAGTGGCTTTCCAGCTTCCCAGGCCACCGCAGCTGCATCGCATGTACAGCACAATCACACCATGAGAGGCAAGTCGCTTAAAAAGTACAGATCTTTAACTATGGAAAAGAGTTTAAAACCCAAATTTTATTTGACAATACTCAAGCAAAATTTAAACAGTCAGACGTCATCGAAATATGAAGCGAAAAAGAACAAAAAGGAAACTTGCCCCTGTTTTCTAGGAGATAGCATTAGATAGCCACGTGGTCATGATCAAAATAATAGATATGTACTAAAGCAAATTAAGCAAAGCAGCTTTTACAGTTCACATTCCCCACAGCAAGATCACCCCTCAGCAAAACGAGCTACCAAAGAAACGAACTACAAACCCAGCAGTGCAAGTCAAGAACTTGTCACGCAAGAAGACTCGAGAAAGAAAAACCGACGCAAACCCAAGTCAAGAATCGAAGACGATCACCATAAAAAGCATACCTTTGCAGCGAATGACCTGACCAGCGGTGCTCGCCATCTCGACCTCAGCTATATCCTACCACGCGAATTCTGAAACTGCTTGTCTTCTCTGATCTTTGTCTTCTTCAAGAATCGGTTCTTCTGCAGATGTGAGGAAGTGGGTCGGGCTCGGCGGTGGCATTTATACAAGCGAGACTCGCCGAATCGATGAGAGAAGAAGTTCGAATTGCTCGTGCTGATTTCCGAACTCTAGCTCTTGGAGGGACGGTAGGAAAAGCGAGAGTGGGAATCCACGTCGCTTCCGAGGTTGCTGATTTGATCTGGAAACGACTTTAACGTTCATTGAATGCAGGACGTGGCCCTCCACGCACCAGGCGAGCTCCATTATTACCCTGAAACTTTTCACTGTCGGCAGGGTCAGGTTGAAAAATTGATCACATCTAAATTGGCTTGTTTAATCTTTTTCTTAACCCATTTCCATCGTATATAAATCCTGAGTCATGCCCGACCCGACGCATATTGACAAATATCCGACTCATGTTGTATTTAATTCGATTTAGGCAAATTCATACCCAAACTCAAGTGAGAGTGCAAAGTGATGCAAAATTGGTTTAGGGTGAGACAGAATGAAGAGAGAGGTGGATTGAGTACCTGTTTGACACCCACATCATTTTAGGCTTAATTATTTAAATCAATATATGATCAATTTACTGAATATAACTAATTCATCTAATAACTAATTTGTTTGGAGAAAAATTTCATGATAAAGAAAAATGTTTTTTAGGAAATCATTTTTTAAGAAAATTGTTAGTTTTTCTTTATTTGGTGATAGGTGATAAAAACGTTTTCTGGTGTTTGGATTTCATTTTGAAAATGATTTCAATCTCATGACTTTATCTTAGGCCATAAAATTTCAAATTTTTTAGTTTGTTTTTTTTTCCTTTTTTTTTTTTTTTTAACTTCTTTCACCATTAGCTGGTGGGCATTAACAACTGGCCTTAAGAGTGGGCCAGCAAGGTTAAGCCTCGCTGACCTTGAGCAAAGGCTCAAGTTCGTCAGAACGGGCAAGGCTTGAGCTTATTGGCCTCACAATAGCTCAAGTTCATTGGGATCTAATGAGCTTGAGCCTCCCCAATCTCAGGCAAGGCTCGAGGTCACTAGAAATGGTGAGGCTCGAGCTCGCTGGCCCACATCTGTGGCCAGTTGCCATCCATTGCCGAGGCCCGACAATTAGCAAAGGAAGATGGAAAAAATAAAAGAAAGAAAAATAATAATAATAAATTCGAGAGTAGCAAATTTTCGAAAAGTGTTTTTATCTCTTTAAATTTAGGAATTCACTTTCCTAATTTTACACATGGATGTTTTCGCTGATTGGAAAATGTTTCTAGCCGACTAGTCATTTTCAACGAACCAAGCAAGTGAAAGTCCAAAAAACTAATTCCTGGGGAACACTTTCACTAAAACAAACGCATCTTAAATATCAAAATATTATATTATGATTAAAATTTACTTACAAGGTCGCGATAATTTATGGTGAAAAAGTGTAAGTTCATACATAGTAATTTAGGAGGCGGATACCAAATTTGACGAGTTGTTGTTACCTCTAGTATGGACAAGTAGTATGATTACTTTGATAAATTGTTCTTTTATTTATACATCTTCCATAAATGAGGGTAGTGGACTTGGGGTGTCGGGTCGACCCACTCGTTCTTTTAGAAATAAATATATTGAAAGTTTCAAAACTCATCGTAAAAATACAATTGAGTAATAATTTTAAAAAGTACAATCAAATCCTATAACTTGTTAACATTTTTCGTTTGTCAAGTTGGATAGAATTACTTGAAGGACTTGATTGCACTAGTAACTACACTTTGGAAACTCGATTGTGCTTTCATAACGAATGTTAGTTCTTTTATACTTATTCTTAAAATTAATGAAGGGACTCAAATTGAAGGGAGACAGAGTCCAGAAAAACAGAGCAGCTGCTCTGCGCTCTGACCCACTACTGGCATCCAAGATCAGAGACGATTCCCACGGGTCCAAACTCAAGCCTCGGCAGAGAGATCAGACAAGCACATTGTGTCGACTTGTTGTCAAGTTGAAAGGAAGAAATTCGAGTCCCCCAACAGTGGAGAAGAAATTGTACACTCGAATGTTCTTGGGAGATCTGGGAGGAACACGAATTCAAAGTGTGATGCTGATCCCATTAGTAAATTCTTGTTTTGTTCGAATCATGTCATCGCGTAGCGCTGTTAGAAACCATCACCTGAACGGGCGTCCCGTTCGACGTTTCAAACCGGCTCGGCTCAGAATTGAGCTCATTACTTTCCCCTCTGTTGAAATTTGCACAAATCAGTTCATTTCATAATTTTATAGATAAGTAGGATGGAAATTCCTGCTCCAAAAATGAACATACATTGTCCCATCATGCAGACGATATACTGTGACAAACAACCATATGAATCTCCATATGTTTCTGATGAAAATAATCATAGCGAGAACACGGAATAATTTATTCACCAGTTATTAATAAAGCATATACAGCAGCAAAAAGTCATTTATGCAATCACTCTCCTGCTTCACAACGCAGGCATATAACAGCGATGCAGCAATAACCTCAAATGCAAGAAAAGTTCTCCCGACCATGCTGTATACCCTCAGTGATTCTACTCGCCATGCGGATTATGCAGCCTAGGCCGGCGCCTTGGTGCATGTAGTCGAAGGCCTTGTTGATCTCCGAGAAAGGAACCTCGTGCGTAATGAACTTATCCAGCTCAAGTTCCTGTTCGTATACGAACATCACTTCAGTAAAAAAAACTCCGTACATGATCAGACAAGTAAGAGAAAAGGAGAACAAATGCGTATACTGTATGCAAAGCTTTGGAACCCGGTAAGATGGCAATTTATGCATAGATGACAGGCAATGTGCATGTGCCGTGAAGAAGCATCATGAGTTGGGGTTATACCTTATTCATGTACTTCTCTACGACAGAGGGAAGGTCAGTCCTTGGCTTGAAGTTGCGAAAGAAAGTGCCCTTGAGAGTCCTCTCATTCAAGAGATTCACGGGATGGGTCTTGAATGCATCATCTTTGTTAGGGACGCCGACAAGAACAGCAACCCCCCATCCCTGCAGATCAATTCCCAACCCCTTAACGATGAGAGAAACAGATCGACAGAGCATTTCATTGATCTAGCAACTTTGTCTGCAAGTACTTACATCATGAACACATTCGAATGCAGAGATCATGGCATTGACATTTCAGATTCCAAGTATGAAATCTACCTAACTAAAAATTTGCTCAACCTAGGCACCCCTCCTAATATAGTGTTACTTGCATATTATATATACAAACATGCACATCACTTACACACAAATTTAACTAAATATAAATATGAATAATGTTAATATGGAGTTATCACTCACCAATGATTGAAGGCTCTCTCTAGTCTAACCTCTTCACTCTTTTCAATTAATTATGTTCTACAGTAACATTTTTTCTACGATTGCATTTCCCCCTCAAACAAAAATATTTTGATCTTGCCATTCTCTTTATAAATTGTCACTTATAAAATAATATGTTCGTCATACAAAGAAATTATGAGCAACCGTCAAACATAATCCAAAGATTCGTAATAGCTAAAGTCAACAATTTTGGAACCAACGACCTGATGAACTTTACATACTAATAAGCCAACAATCACGGGATTTGCATAGGAATTTCGCCCCGTAATTATGTGAAAATTTTAACAAATTAATGGAGCGACCGGAAATATTTTGATAAAAATAAATCTGAAATTGACATTAACTAGATTAGCAAAATGGAAAAACAATAAATTATTTTTTTTTAATTCAACGTACACTTATTTTTCTCCGTTTTCTTTTTAAAATTTTCGTCACGAGCCGAGAAAATCAATGATCCCCAGCACGACGTCGCAGATGCGCTTGAGCCCGTCCTCCCGCCGCGCGAGCTCCGGCGGGTAGGCCGTCCCCGCCGGCGACCTCCGGAACGCGTCGCGGCACGCGCTCGGGTAGTCCTCCGCCGCCATCGCGTGCACGTAGGCGTAGTCGTAGGCCTCCGCCGCCGCGTCAAGCGCCGACGCCCGGAGCGCGTCGCCGGCGAGGCCGTACTTGTTGGCGCAGTCTCCGAGGAGCCGGAACAGGGCGGGGTCGCCGGAGGAGGCGCCGAGGGCGAGGGAGGAGAGGAAGGAGGAGGCGGAGGTGGCGTTGGCGAGGGCGGCGGCGAGGGCGATGGAGGCGAGGCCCCTGGGGTCGGCGCGGGAGCTGGAGGGGTCGGACTTGAGGGTGCAGAGGCAGAGGCCGTAGTACTTGGTGGCCCTGCACACCTTCTGGATCAGCGCGGCGTCGGGCTTCGCCGGAGGGGCGACAGCGGCGGCGACGGCGAGGATGAGGATGAAGATGAAGGAGGAGGCGGAAATTTGCAGACCCATCTTCTAGAGAGAGAGAGAGAGGTGCACGTAGGCTTTGACTTGGGTTTGACATGCATTTTATACTCGAGTGACAAACTTAGGGAAGTGTACTTTCTCGAATTTTCAGTTTGGTCCCTGTGCTTCTTCGGTTCCGCGATGATCGTGCGGTCCCTCCATCTGATGTAGGTATGTATTTTATTAGTCTAATCATGTGCCAGTCTCATGTGAAGAAACCCGTCTCAGCAAACCTACTTTGAATTAGGCATACTCAATGACGGACGAAAGCCTCACTAATCTTGTGAATCAGGTGAGATGTGAGCTGAAACCCGGGGCAGGCTGCTTGAATATAGAATCGTTTGCACTTGGTTGCATGAACAATCAAACGTGTGCCGAGCTTGAGCACCGCCCTTTTTGTTCAAAATGAAGTGGAATTCGGATATCGAACATAATCTTGAGTGACAAGAAAATGCATAGCTATGAATGTGCATCTTGGTGCCATTTTCTGTGTTCATTGCAAGGACTTGTCGTGGCAAGCTGGGGGCAGCGACCAGACCATGTTGGTTTGGCTCTTGGATAGATGCCAAGAATCTGTTCACGGGTCACAATTGAAAGAACGGCTCTCACACCGCTCGGTGCAAATTGTGTCGTTTCTGAATTGTCTTGCTTCGTAAAGTTCAATGAAGAGAGGCTCGAACCGAATGGAGACAGAATCTAGAAAAATAGAGCAGCGGCTCTGACATACCGTTGGTGTCCAAGATCAGAGACAATGAGCCTCACATAGGTCCAACTCAGGTCCAGCTAGAGATCAGACAAGCACATTTCGTCAACTTGTTGCCAAGTTGAAAGGAAGATAATGAAGTACACTTGCTGTCATTGTGAGGTCCTCTAGTAGTGTAGAGAAGATTCTGCGCTAGGATAACATGGCGACACTTGCGAGAACACGAGTTCGCGTGTATGAAGTTGATCTCATATGAGTTCCTGCAAGTAAATCCCGGTTTCGTTTGAGTCATGTTATCACGTAATCCTGTCAGAAACTTATCACCTCTACACAAGATCGGGCCATGACTGGGACGGCCGGTTGTCCGGTCCGGCTCAAAACAAAGCTCATTATCTACTACAGTTTGCACGTATTGGATTTGTGGTTTCTTTTCGCTCTCGTTTGAAGCAAAGCAGCTGATAATGCAAGATTTCATCTCATCATCTTACAAATAAAGTTGACATTATCACAAGAATTCGAACATGAACATCCATTAATTGCTAACAAACCATTTACAGCAGCAAAGGGGTCATTTATTCATCACTCTTACGCCTCAAGACACGGGCATATAACAACAGCGCAGCAATAACTTCATAAGCTCGGCAAAGTTTGTCTTCCTCCTGAAGCAAGATGGTCTGCAATGTCAGCGATTCTAGGCACCCATGCGGATAATACAGCGAAGGCTAGCGCCTTGAAGCATGTAGTCGAATGCCTTATTGATCTCCAAGAAAGGAACCTCATGCGTAATGAACTTTTCCACATCAAGTTCCTGCTCATATATGAACACCACTTCGATCAAAACTTCCTTACAAGTAGATAGATTCAGCACAAGTAAGAGAAAAAGAGAACAATTGCATAGAATATATGTGAAGCTTTGTAGGTCAAGAAGCGCTCAACTGAAAAGAACTGGTAAGGTGAAATTTATGCATAAATGACATTATGTGCACCGGTGGAGGCCAAGCGCTACTAGAAATGTGGCCTAAGAGATGTGGATTCATTTTGAAATATAGGAAAGCGCAGGCATTTGTGCTCAGAAGAAACATGACGACCCAGTGTTATACCTTATTCATGTACTTCTCTACAACAGAGGGAAGGTCAGTCCTTGGCTTGTAGTTGCCAAAGAAAGTGCCCTTGAGAGTTCTCTCGTTCAGGAGATTCATCGGATGGGTCTTGAATGCATCATCTTTGCTAGGTACGCCGACAAGAACAGCAACCCCCCATCCCTGCAGATTCGATTTCCAACCCGTTAATGATGAGAGAAAAAGATCGACAGAGCATTTCATTGATCTAGCAACTTTCTAGGAGTAAAGTCTTTAAAAGTACTTACATCATGAACACATTCAAATGCAGAGATCATGGCGTTGATATTTCCAGTGCACTCAAGGCTTCGATCAACACCCCCGTCAGTCATTTCAGCAATCACCTGAGTCGAAGTTAACGGATTTCAGTTTGAAAGGACAAGGTATTATACAGTATCAGATCACAGGAAAATGTCATCAAGTGAGGATGGTATCAAACCTCTTGAACAGGTTTGTTGTGGTCCTTGGGATTCACAAACTCAGTACTCCAAATTTCTTGGCTGCTCATAAAAAAAAAAGAGGGCCTTCAGAGTGCAATCACATAGGCAGACTGCAACATGCTCTTTTTTTCTGAAGATCAAATCAAGATGCTAATTTTTAGCTGACTCCAATGGGGATGCTTAGATGCATATGAGCTCGTTTACGTCTCAAACATGCAATGAGATTTAAATCAATTACCTTCAGCAAATCTGTTTGGATTCAGATCCACTCCAATAATCCTCGAAGCCCCTGCCATTCGAGCCCCTTCAGCTGCCTGATGAACAATTTAAGTCTTCATTTGCAACCGCACTTGAACAAATTCATCCGCTTTTGTTGTGAAAGGTAGGAAAAGAAATGAAACTCACAGCAAGGCCCACAGCTCCGAGTCCAAAAATGGCTACCGATTGCCCCTTCTTTGGCTTCGCGACATTCAAGGTGGCACCGAGACCTTCCAATAAGGAAAACAAGACATCAGGTAATGCTGACGTAAGCCAATGGGAAATCTAGAGTACGACAACATAGTTTATGAAGCGTATGACTGACCTGTAGAGATGCCGCAGCTGAGAACACAGACTTTGTCCAGCGGGGCTGCAGGGTTGATCTTGGCAACACAACCGACATGAACCACGGTGTACTCACTGAAAGTCGAAGTGCCAACAAAATGGTAAATGGGCTTCCCATTGATGGAGAACCTCGACGCATTATCATTAAGCATAACCCCTCGATCTGTGTTTATCCTGAGCAGGTCACACATATTGCTCTCCACTGATTTACAATGCCGGCACTCCTTGCATTCTCCGGTGAATACAGGAAGGACATGATCACCGGGTTCAAGTTCTGTGACACCTTCACCAACACTTTCCACAATCCTAAATTGCAAAATGGAAGAAGGGAACATGATTTTACAAGACAGTCGATAAATATTACCAATATTGGCAATTGACCTAAATGTAAGTTCAGCCGATAAAAGGAGATGAACACTTTCACGTAAAGGTCCATACCCTGATGCTTCATGACCAAAGATGCGAGGAAACAACGGGGTTTGTCCCTGCAATTCAATTTTGTAAGTCCCATTAATCATCACGATACATAATGATCAGTCGATTTAGCCAACATATATCCAAAACCATATAGAAAATGCAAATGTCGTCACCTTGGCTTCCCAGAAGAAAACGTCAGTGTGGCAAAGGGAGGTGAAGAGGATCTTGATACGAACCTCCATCGCCTGCGGAGGAGCCACCTCCACTTCTTCCATCACAAGCGGCTTTCCAGCTTCCCATGCCACCGCAGCTGCATCGCATGTTCGACATAATCACACCATGAGGCAAATCGAATCCACGCTCATAAGTACAGATCTTAAGCTACGGAAAAGGATTCAAAGCCCAAATTCTATTTGACAATACTCAGGCAAAATTTAAACAGCCAAACGTCATCAAAACATGAACGCGAAATAGAACAAAAAGGAAACTTGCCCCGCAGTCATGATCAAAATAATAAGTAAGAACTAAAGCAAATTAAGCAAAAGAACTTATATAGTTCACATTCCCCACAGCAAGATCAGCACCACCCAGCTAAACGAGCCGCCACAGCATACGTCCCCAAAGAAAACGAAACGATCTAAAAACCCAGTAACGCAAGTCAAGAACTCGTCACGTAAGAAGACTCGAGAAAGCCAAAAACCGACGCAACCCAAGTCAAGAATCGAAGACCATCTCCATAAAAGAAAAAGAAAAAGACATACCCTTGCAGCGAATGACCTGACCAGCGGTGCTCGCCATCTCGACCTCAGCGATATCCTACCACCCGAATTCCCGAAACTGCTCTGTTTCCACTGATCTCTTCGCCCTCAAGAACCGGTTCCTGTGCGGAGGTGAGGAAGTGGGTCGGGCTCGGCGGTGGCATTTTATACAAGCGAAGCTCGCCGAGTCGAGAAGGAGGAGTTCAAATTGCTTATTCTTGCTCGGAGAGAAACCAGGGACTGGCAAAAACTTTCGACGGAATTCTGGTCTTCCCACCAACTCTCGCTCCTGGAGGGGTAGGGGAATAGCCAGGAATCCAACGGCGCTTTCCGCGGTTGCCGGTTTGGTTTGGGGACCGCTCCGACGTTCATTGGATGCAGGACGTGGTCCTCCACGCATGAGGCTCTCTCTCGTGTCGTCGTGTAGGGGTGGTCAATTCCCGATCCAGTTCGATTTTACCTAAAAATCGAAAACTGGATAGGAAGGGTCGGTTCCCATTTTTGGGACTGAGAACCCAACTGGACAATCCTCGGACCAAAAATTGGACATGAAAGTGGCCACTTAGCAAAAAAAATAATCAAAATTTTAAAAAAAAATACAAGAGTTATTACAAATTTAGGATTTATTGTTATTTTTTAAGAAATTAAAAAAATAAAAAGAGTAAATAATTGGTCAGGACCATCAGTCCAGTTTCCTTTGGAAGCGGGAATCAGACCAAGAATCATCAATTCCATTTTTATGGAAATGGGAACTGAACCGATGCCCTCGGGAACCGGTCGTTCTGGGTAATTCCCAGTTCAAGCAGTCCAATATGCTCACCCCTACTCTCGTGTGATGCTTTCGGGCAAGTTGAGTCAGGTTGAAAAATGGCGCAATTCAAGTTGACTCGTTTAACTTGCTTTGACTCATTTTCACGTAATATAAGTTTAGTGATCCATACCTAACAAATGCTCGGCTTATATTATTAAAACATTTCTGTATTTAACGCAATTTAGGAAAATTCATATACAAACTTGAGTGAGCGTGCAAAGTAAGTGATCACGAGATTGATTGAGGGGGGAGAGAGTGAAGTGAGCCAAGTTGAAATAAATTGGAAACCCGTTTAACATTGATATTATTTTGGATTTTGCCATTCTAAATCAATTTATTATCAAATTGCTAAATATAACTAAATCATATGAGAACTCATCTTATCAAATATGAGTTAAGGATTGTGGTTATAATCCGTTTTAATAGGTCTACACCATGTACACGTAATTAAATATCAAAATATTATATAATGACAAAAAATTTGTTTTATAAGGCCAGGATAACTTACTATGGGAAAGTGTAAATTCATAGTAATTTAGGAGGTGGACATCAAATTTGACAAGTTGTCATTACCCATAATATGGACTAGTGGTATAATTGACTTTTTTTAGTATAAAAAATATTAAATTAATATTTCGTGTTTGAATCTTTTAAAGAACCCAATTTGTTGAAAGATTTTGATTTATTCAAAATCTAATACTCCCCCTATTCGAATCAAACTTGTTTTCTTATTCTTGAACGCTGGTTTTCCGTAATCATCCAGGAGCGCATAATAGTTTTGCACCACAAGACAAAAGAAGGGGCGTCACGCATACGCTTACTTTAGGGGTTAAAGAGGTAATTTCAACAAGAGGACAATTGTCAGGGTTTCTCTTATATTTTCTCCCTTTTGCTGAGACACGAGCCACACGATTGCAGCCCCTGGGAAAATAGGTGCTGCACGAACAAAATATAGAACGTACAGACGTCCTAGGGAATGGTGTAAGAGCATTTTGTTTGGGCTTTGAATGCTCGACAATTTATACTGTGAATTTCAGATCCAATTGAATTGTTTATTTACAAACAATTTAGCTACATTTGGTTGTTTAAATTATTAATTTAGATATGATTGAATTTAAAATTCAAAATTTTTACCATATCATATCCACTACTTGATTATTACAGTAATAAAATCAAATATATTCATAACATATTATGCATCTTGTTTGGTATAAATGTCATATCAATATAAATGAACAATTTTTTTATAAATAAATATAGTAAAAATCTCTCATGATATTCTTGTCTACTTTATTTTTATTTGCTTTTTTATGTTATTTTCCTTGCTTTTTTTAATTAGTTTCATTTTTATTTATTTTTTCTCCTTCCATCATTCTCAAATCAAATTTTATTAAACATAAAATTGTACTAGTATACTTAAAATACTAAAACACCTAAAAAAATGTAATAAATATAAATTTATATTTATATTTATATATTGAATTTATATTATAAGATACAATTAAATTTGAATATATAAATAAAAATAAAACTATATTACGGCATTAATGAGCACACGCTAATTACGGCGTTGTCACATGAAGGTGCACACTTGCAACGCCTAGGTTCAACTTCTTCTACACCATCGCCGTATGATGACAACCAAAATAGATTGAACATATATAGATCAAAACTTTGGAAGAGCAAATCTTCATAATTTAGCAAAATGCTCGAACTCCTGCAATTGTTGATGAAACTAGAGGCAAAGAATCTGTATACGGATAGAGCACATGGATATTGAATCCTCTAAAAAATTATGAAACTTCCAAATCTAAACCGGGAGAAAAGAATTTCTAACTCAAACTAAATTTGGAGAGTTCAAAATTTTAAATTTAGAACTAAATTGAGAAAGAAAAGGAGGAAAAGTACAAAACAAATACTCAAAGAAAATCAAAATAGATGGAGGAGAGGGTGAGACTTGGCTCAAATCCTGGCTATGGTTGAAGGTTGAAGAAGGCAATGAAAAGAGGGGAGAAGAAAAGACTTTTTGGCTTCTTGAAGAGTTTGTCTTAATCTAATGGTCAAATTTCCACTTTGGAATGCGGAATTCGTACCATTATCATCGGCAAATTTCCCGCTGAGAAGAAGCATGGTTTCTCGAAGAGTTTTATGCCTTGTGTTTGGGGCAGTTGTTTCATCTAATGTGATGATTAAACTCCAACCACAATTCAATGTCGTTCTAATGTGATGATCAAACTCCAACCACAATTCAATGTCGTTCATGCTTACGAAAGATCCGTCGATTAAATTTGTAAACGTGCAATTGAATTTTAAAATTTGTTAAATTGATTCAATTGATTCCTTCAATTAACTTCGTCCAACTTGACAAATGGATAATACAAAATTTTAGGAATTAATTGTACAGATTTGATAAATTTTAAAACTTAATTATATTTTTAACAAAATTTTAAAGTCAATACACTTTCGTGACACTTTATTACACCTTTTGAAAATTCTAAAACTAAATTGCACGTCCGTCAAGGACAAATTTTAAGATTTTTAATATATTTTTTTTCTTAAGTTAATTGAGGAGACTCAAATGGGAGTCCAGACAGTCATGCCCAGCAGAGAGATCAGACAAGCACATTTCATCAACTTGTTGCCAAGTTGACAGGAAGAAAATCAATTTCTCCAGTGGCGTAGAAGCAGATTCCACACTAGAATATTATATTGGGAGGAACATCCGAATTCAAAGTAAATTCATTTTTTTCTCTTTTTAAGTTTTCACATATTAGTTCATTTCATGATTCTAGAGATAAGCAGGAACGAAAATTCCTGCTCCAAAGATGAGCACTCATCGTCCCAACACGCAGACGATATGCCGTAACAAAGAACCATATGAATCTCCACATCTTTCTGATGATAGAACACGGAATAATCCGTTCATTAGTTACTAATAAACCATTTACAGCAGCAAATTGTCATTTATGAAATCACTCTTCTGCCTCAAGACACGGGCAGATAAAAACGATGCAGAAATAAACCTCAAATGCAAGAAAAGTTAGGCCTCTCTCCCGAAAGAAGCGACCATGCTTTGTACCCTCAGTGATTCTACTCGCCCATGCGGATCAGGCAGCGAAGGCCGGCGCCTTGAAGCATGTAGTCGAAGGCCTTGTTGATCTCCGAGAAAGGAACCTCGTGCGTAATGAACTTCTCCACCTCAAGTTCCTGTTCATATACGAACATCACCTCAGTTAAAAACTCCGTACATGTTCGGACAAGTACGAGAAAAAGAGTTCAAATGCGTAAAATGCATGCATAGCTTTGCAAATTAAGAAACACTCAAACTCGAGAGGAACCCAGTAAAAGATGCAATTTATGCATAGATGACAGGTTATGTGAATGTGCCGTGAAGATGCACCATGAGTCGGGGTTATACCTTATTCATGTATTTCTCTACAACAGAGGGAAGGTCAGTCCTTGGCTTGTAGTTGCCAAAGAAAGTGCCCTTGAGAGTCCTCTCATTCAAGAGATTCACGGGATGGGTCTTGAATGCATCATCTTTGTTAGGGACGCCGACAAGAACAGCAACCCCCCATCCCTGCAGATCAATTCCCAACCCGTTAACGATGAGAGAAACAGATCGACATAGCATTTCATTGATCTAGCAACTTTGTCTGCAAGTACTTACATCATGAACACATTCGAATGCAGAGATCATGGCATTGACATTTCCAGTGCACTCAACACTTCGATCAACACCACCATTGGTCATTTCAGCAATCACCTGAGTCAAAGTTAACAAATTTCAGTTCGAAAGGATAAGGTATTATATCAATGGGATCGCAGGAAGGGTATAGCTGAGTAAGGATGCTATCAAACCTCTTGAACAGGTTTGCTGTGGTCCTTGGGATTCACAAACTCGGTGACTCCAAATTTCTTGGCTGCTCACAGGAAAAGAGAGGGCCTTCAGAGTGCATCACATACGCAAAAGAAAACATGCTCTCTTTCTTAAAAGCCAAAGCAAGATGCCAATTTTAGCTGACTGTAAAGGTAATGTTCAGAGACTTATGAGACGTATCAAAGATGCAACGAGGTTTGAATCAATTACCTTCATCGAATCTGTTTGGGTTCAGATCAACTCCAATAATCCTTGAAGCTCCCGAAATTCTAGCCCCTTCAGCTGCCTGATAAATCAGAATATCCAACATTTTAAATCTTCATTTCCAATTGCACTTAAAAAAGTTCATCCCATTTCTGTATGAAAGACAGGAGAATAAATGAAAACTCACAGCAAGGCCGACAGCTCCAAGTCCAAAAATGGCTACCGATTGCCCCTTCTTTGGCTTCGCAACATTCAGGGTGGCACCAAGACCTTCCAATAAGGGAAACAGGACATCAGTTAATGCTGATAAAAGCCAATGACAAATCTAGCAGCATAAATCACATAAATTTTGCAAAACAAATGACCGACCTGTGGAGATACCGCAGCTGAGCACACAGACTTTGTCAAGCGGGGCTGCAGGGTTGATCTTGGCAACACAGCCAACGTGAACCACGGTGTACTCACTGAATGTCGAAGTGCCAAGAAAATGGTAAATGGGCTTCCCGTTGATCGAGAACCTCGACTTGTTATCATTAAGCATAACTCCTCGATCTGTGTTTATCCTGAGCAGGTCACACATATTGCTCTCCTCGGATTTACAATGCGGGCACTCCTTGCATTCTCCAGTGAACACAGGAAGGACATGATCACCAGGTTGAAGTTCTGTGACGCCTTCACCGACACTTTCCACAATCCTAGATTGCCAAATGGAAGAAGAAAAGGGACATGATTTCCCAATACAGTCGATAAATATTTACCAATATCAGCAATCGACCCAAATGCAAGTTCAGCCAATAAAAGAAGATGAACTTTTTCACATAAAGGTCCATACCCTGATGCTTCATGACCAAAAATGCGGGGAAACACTGGGGTTTGTCCCTGCAATACGATTTCATTAGTCCCCATTAACCGTCACGATAGATAATGATCGGTCGATTTAGCCAACATATATCGACAAACCATGTAAAAAAATAAAATGCAAATGTACTCACCTTGGCTTCCCAGAAATAAACATCGGTGTGGCAAAGGGAGGTGAAGTGGATCTTGATCCGGACCTCCTTCGCCTGCGGAGGAGCCACCTCCACTTCTTCCATCACAAGCGGCTTTCCAGCTTCCCACGACACCGCAGCTGCATCGCATGTTCGACATAATCACACCATGAGAGGCAAGTCGAATCCCACGCTTAAAAAGTTCAGATCTTTAGCTATGGAAAAGATTTCGCAACCCAAATTACATATGACATCACTCAAGCCAAATCTAAACAGCCCGATGTCATCAAAGTCCATATAAGGAAAAAGAACAAAAAGAAAACTTGCCCTTCTGTCAGGTGAACACGATCAAAGTAAGACAAATATGTCTCCTCAACGAACACCCAGTAACGCATAGTCAAAAAGGACTGAGAGATCATCACCAACTCGAGAAAGAAAGACAAAACCGACGCAAACCCAAGTCAAGAACCGAGGACGATCGCCGTAAAAAACGTACCTTTGCAGCGAATGACCTGACCAGCGGTGCCCGCCATCTCAACCTCAGCAATATCCCACTACCCGAATTCTGAAACTGCCTGATTTCTCTGATCTCTTTGACCTCAAGAACCCTTCTTGCGCAGATGTGAGGAAGTGGATGGGGCTCAGGGGTGGTATTTATACCCGTTAAGCTCGCCGAATCGAGGAGAGAGGGAGAGGAGTTCAAGCGGCTCATTGTTTTGCTTACTTTTCTGTTTAACCTTTTTCGGGGAAAAGCAGGAAGTGGAGAGAGAAACCAGGGACGCCAGAACAGAACTACCTACAGTTTCTGATTTTTCCTCATTTGCGCTTTCCACGGAAAGGTGGCAATCCACGGCGGTGTCGTGGTTTCTGGTTTTTCCCACTGTTTCTAGTTTTTTCCTATTTTGATGTCGACTACGAGGTTCGACCGGTCATTGGATGTCACTCCGCGTGGCGCTCCGTGACAAGAGGCACGCGCTCTCTCTCTCTCTCTTGATGCTTGGTCGGGTGGAAATGTACAAAATACTTTTGATGTGATAAAGACATTACTTAGGTAATATGATTAATTATAGGAGTGATTAAGACGGATCGACTTAACTGAAAATTGACTAAACCAATGCGATCCGGTCCAATTCTCGACAAAACTAGTCCAATTCTTAAAAATAGATTTAGTGTTTAGCTGGTTCAATTTCAAGAAAGGAATAAGACCGTCCGAACCAATTGTTCTCCTTACATCTTTAGTTTTTTCTTTAAACTCAATCGATTCTACTCAACCGTTTGGACACCTCAGTTCGGTCTGGTTCCAAAAACTTTCAATCTAGTCAATTGAGAACTAATTTCTCCAATCTAGTTCATGGTTTCAAAGTGGGATTGAAAACCAATCATCCCTAATTAGTGGGAATATTCTAGAGAAAGGGTAGTAGATTTGGGGTGCCATGACGGGCGATCAGCCCAACTCGATCTACTCATTCAAACTGGAGATATATCAATTGTTCTTTAATTTGGCAATTGGATCACAAATTGAACTTCGACATCTCTGACCTTTTGAAATTTTGCTTTGAAATGCCGATCCGTACCATTAACATCTGAACCGAATTAAAAGAGAGATGAGAAGCAAACATTGCTTTTTTTTTTTTTTAAAGATGTTACTGTTTGGGGTTGGTCCAATTGATAGATCAAACTCCAACCGCAAGTGCAAAGAGGAGTGAGAAAGGATCATGATTGGTCCTCGCTTTCGAAAGATCAACCAATTGAGTTTTTGAAGAATACCTAACATTGAGAAATGTGTCCTATTAACTTGACAATATTAATCGGCGCGAATTTCTCATAACTTTCGATTAACTAATCTTTTTTGTCGATATACATATTTATTAATAGTATAGATCGTAATATATCTTTTCCATCTACATATTTCAAATTTAGAAATATATTCCTTAATTTTATAGTTGGGAAAAAAATTCCTAGAAAGAGTATGACAAGTATCTATACATAAAATATCCAAATTAGATAATCTTTTCTCTTTTTTTTTTTTTTTATTTCTTTTGTTCATTTCATACTATGTCTCCTCTCGTTCAATACGCCATACATATATGAAAAGTTCAATTAGTTGGTTGAGAGACCAAGCAAAAGGTCTAATCTAGTCTCAAGCAGCAAAGACGAATATGAGGTATACAGTACGAGAAGGAATTTGATCCCTTTTCATGTCTTGTTATTTTCTTCTTCTTCTATTCATATTTTATTTATGCATTTTGACCTTTTAGAGCGCCTGTTAAGTGCGCGGTACGAAGTTCACGATGTTGAACTTTCATGATGTTGAACTCTTTGTTCTATTCGCTTAGCTCATCCATGATAAAAATAATAATAATAATAAAAAAAAAAAAATAAAAATATCCTCAAAAAAATCCGTTTGTTTCACTAAAATGTAACTTTTTAGAAAATATTCTCTAATGAAGCTATTTTTTAAGAAAATGACTATTTTTTTGGTATTCATCTAAAATTTGAAAATGAATTAGAAAATATTTTCCACCATTTTGGTATGAAAAATTCGATTTGATTTTCTTCCGTGCATTCCTTTCTTTCACTTTTTTGCTTTTTTTTTTTTAATTGAATTTTAAAATTTTTATTTTTATTTTTATTTTTATTTTTACTTTTTATTTTTTCATTTCCTCCTCCTTTTTCTTCGGTCAATCGTTGACAATCATGGCAACCGGCTAAAGGCAAGTTCAAGCTCATTGGCTTCAAAAAGGCTTGCCAGCCTCAAGCCTCGTTGATTTGGTGAGTGGCTAGCTCAAGCTTTCTAGCCTTGGGCCTTGGAAGAGGCTCGCACTTGCCCATGTCCAGCCACTAGCATGAAAATAAAAAACGGAAAGAAAAAAAGAAGAAAAAACAGAAAAAAAAAATAAAAGAAAAAGGAAAAAAATAAATTTCGTTTTATTTTTTTTTTTTTTTTTAAGAAGGGAACTGCTATGAGATAAGTATAAGAGAGTGTAAGTGAGGAAAATGTATCCCCTACTTGAAAAGCCGAAAACATTTTCCTCTATTTCAAAAGACTTTTCTTGTGAATGAAAATTTTTTTCCTAATCAATTCATTTTTCTTGAAATGAACGTCAAAAAAATTTTAAAAACATTTTCCTACAAGTTGTTTCCTGCGAAACGAACGGAGCCCAAGAATTTGGAGAATAATGCCACTTAGGCGGGCAATATTATAGACCATGCAGCTACCTGTTTCACAAGCAGCTAAGCATCTCCCTTTCAACAGGACAAGGATTGGGACCATTTCTTTACGTGGGAAACTGAGTCATAAAGGGAAAGTTAATGGAATAAAGTAAGGTTATACCTAAGCAAACGAGTGGGGTTTAAAAAATAAAAAGGAATGAATATAAATGGGGATTAATTAAAAAAATGGAAATAAAATAAGCTATAGAAGCGAAAAATAGTAAATAATAATAATAAAAAAAAAAAGGCGGTAAGATAACTGATCTAAGAATGAAACTGCAAATCAGAATAGGAAGGAGAGGTCACATCAACCAACGGCAAAGATGTGACTCGCTTGGCGTGGGGATTTAATGAGAGTTGTGACCTCATCAAGCCATGAGGCTCCAGTTTGGTAATGTCATAGATTTTGCACAAAGCACTTGCACAGATTAGAAGGAATGGGACATTGAGGGTCACTGAGAATCTTGGCAGTACTATATTTATCGAGGAAAGAATATATTCGACACCAGAAGGAGGCCCGGTTTCCGCAATGTGCAAGCTTCTATTTCGTTCGGAACGTTACCTAAAGAAGCATGTGCAAGATCATAGACAAGAAGACAAACTCAGAGCCAGGTCTGGGTACAAATCCCAAAATCCTCCTCTAGCTAAATCAAGTAAACCTTCGGCTGTCACCGTTCTACAATTGGATAAGGCGATAAGCCTACCGCCAGAATTGGCAAAAGATTGTGACATCGGGAACCGATAGACATATGTAAAAGAGGAAAAAAAATAAATGAATAATCTTTTCTTTTTCTATGAAAAGAACAATCAGGCAATGAGCAAAGTTGGAAACGCTGGACGGTGCCGTTTTTCCCACCTTAAGTGTACAAGAGCAAAGCAGGTAAGCCCATCAAAGGCATTTTAGGCTTTCGCTTGGTATTGGCCTGCGTGGTGCCATTCATTTGCTTGCATGCTGAGACAATTACATCGTTTTAGAATGACTCTTTGGACCACATATGCACTCAGGATACGGATTTTCGTAAAAGGATTCCTCAGTCCGGGAACGTGCTTTGCCTTTAAGTCCTGGCAATGGGCCTTTTCTTTTCCTGGGAGCTCCTTGTCTGTTTTTATGATAAGATGGTTAAGCACATTTCAAGAAGGGACACACACCCATAGAGAGAGATTAACCATATAATCAGTGAAAAATGAATCGGGGAGTACTGATTTACTAGCAGATCTGTTATTTTTAGAGATTGGTCATTTTAAGTTTCTTAAAAATTTCACTAATTCACATTAGGATGGTTTCACAGTGATTATATGTCAAGTAAAAGAATGTAATTGAATATTATCAGACACGGAATATCCCTCCACAGCACAGGAACTTATAAGGCACGTTGTGATTGCATAGTATTGAGCTACCTGTTATGGTGCATCTGCCGCACAAGTTCTAATAGCAAGGAATCTTCTCTCAGGTCTCCTGATTCCAGTCTATCAAAAACTTCAACAAGTCCTTTCCTGCATATGATGTGCATATTTAAAATCATAGCAGCTCCGCAATTTGGAGTTTAAACCAAGGATTCCAAGATAAAATATTTGAAAAAGAAAAAATAATAGTGGACTCTTTGCAATAAATCAAATCACAGAGATGCCTGAAAAATTTACACCTCTCACTATAGGCCATTTTTTATGGTTTCTGTACATTATACATTGTGAACCTGTTTATGCTGGTTCCATTGCAACTAAATCATCTTACAGAAAAGTAAGATAACAACTTCCAGTTAGCTGTCTTCTTGACAGGACTATACCTGTCTGGGGTGATTGTCCTGCGGTGGCCTAAGAACCTCCGATGTCCTTCAACAGCTCTGGCCATGTTACCAGAATAAGAAGAAACAAACACATCACTCTCCACTGAGATAATGTAGTCAATAGCAGCACTCTGAGATGCATGGTTAGTGAACCCTTCCAATTCTTCCTTCGTGGCAAGAGTTTCCTGCCATAGAAACAGGAACCAGTTCGCTTTTGTATGTGATAAACAGATTGTTATAAGTTCACTAATTTTTTTTTTTTTGGTCAGATAGAAGTTCACTAGTGACTAATTTGTGAATATGAAAAGGTAGCATAATCATTACAAACCTTAAAAACAAGATTAGGGAAGTGCGATGAGAGCGTGGACAAGCGAGCATTACCACCATAAATTTCTCCAGCAGCAATATAGATTAATGTTGATGGAGGATAACCAAGAGCTCGGAGGAAAATCCCCACCTCCTTGGGGGTCAAAGGGCAATTCCCTCCTAGTCTCTGTTCTGTGGAATTAATCTTTTTTACCTTCCAATGATTAGTGTTCTCCCTGTATAAACAAATTGAACAACATAAAGATATTAAAATGCAAAGCTGGGAACAACTCACTCATTTGAACGGATGACATGGAAAGCCATTAGCTACACAGGCATTCAACCTATTGACATCTCACGTGTATGTAACTGTACTAGACAAATGTATTTGCGAGCTTGTGAAAATCTCACCTCATTATTGTCAGCTCTTTTGATTCTGCTTCAGTCAGGCCGTAAGTGCAACCCGTAAAAGACAGCATGTCTTTCTCATATCTAAGATGAAGAGCAATGTATCGTCCCTCACGACTCCTTAGCCGCTCTATCAGCTTCTGTGGTTTCACCGTCATGCATGCTCAGTACCTATTTTAACAGGAAGCCCCGTAGGAGACCTCTTAAATGCATTAATCTAACATAAGAATAAAATGGGATCTGCAGCTCATATTTATCTAGGGGCTGCTTATCCAGCCTCATTATTGACCTGATCAAAATAACTATTTGTTGATCTCATATGCTGCTTTCTAATGTAGTTTCGTCCAAAATTATTAATCACTTTCTCTGGCACGTTAGACTTATCAACATCCATGAAGTTCAAAAGTTCTAGTCCACATGAAAAGAACAAAAAGGAAAAACAAAGTGCGTTATACATCAGTACCCCACCTTTGCCAGGATCTCAATTGGGAGAGAGAAACGAAGTGCGTTATACATTGCACGACACCTCAATCTTTGGATGTCAAGAGGCAGATCATTGTTTGCTAGTCGAGAATCCGATTTTGCAACATGGATTACCTGCAAGGGAATCAATTAACCCCCACAGCAATAATCTGATAAATTGACATGACTTAAAGAGCCTCTTTGTGTAACACGGAATTCCAATCAGACTTTCAGAGAGTTCGCTTCATTAAATAAAACAGGTTTAACAATCTCCAGCTATGTATACATTACAAGACCACCCCTAGAAATCCAAAAAATTGCAATGACACTGCATGTATTTTATGATTATTCAACATGTGGATATTTATGTATATCAGTACAAACTTGATCCAATATCTAAGGAGATGATGATGGTCAACTCTCTTTAAGGTTATTGCTACTTTGAAGAATACCATCATATTTTTTATACACTTTTATGGAAGTATTGCTATTCAATGCAATGTATAGACAAGTGACTCTCACTTCCAAATTTTGGAATGATGAAAAATATTTTGTTTTCTCACCTTAAATTGAATTACAACTTATTTATCTTCTGATTATGTTCTGTGCTAGAAATTTCATGGCACAGGCAATGATGCTAATCAACAATTACTGCAAACATCATCTTAATTAAGCATTTCCAATAATATCAGAACTAGCATTTAGGTTAGACTCTAGATGCAAGAAAAATGTAGTTCTAAGTGCTCACAGTTTATTTAAATTGTTAGTTATTTATTAGATAATGCATCTATGCTGTTGAAATTATCAAGTACAAGCAATCTCAATCTAATTGAATTCAAAGGACATCCACGATATTCTAATCACTTGGGTCCAACAGCTACTGACATGGTATCCAAGTAAAATTTTCAAATAGAGAGTTTACCCAAAATTGAATAGACTTCACTTAAAAAACTAGCATGACTTATGCAGACCTGAAACTCATTCCATAACCTTCTCATCTCTTCGTAGTAACCCATGCTAGCCCAAGAACTGAAGTGCTTCCGAGCACGAGGAATTGATTCCAACTCCTTTGGGAGCTCCCTGGCAACTCTAATATCTCCTTTCAAGGCTTCTATAAAATGAGTCTCATCGAATATATCTGAAAAGGTACTGTGAATATGACAGCAATGTCAGAATCCATAATTGCGTAAGACAACAATCATGCACCTACAAAAGAATGTTGCAATGCCAACGAATACCTTGTGTCTTTCCAGAATGATCGTCTATCCAGTTCAGGAATAACTAAAGTGGCATTCATTATGTGCGCCACAGCTACCATATCTGCAATCTGGTCAGAGAACATAATTATGGATAAGACCACAGGAAATTGATTAATACCACTACAAAGCATAGCTAGTTAACTCATCACTGAACAAAAACAAAAGAGGAAAACAAATCACAAAACGGAATTGGTTCTACTTAGGAACTGTAAGGATGCCATTATGTGTGCTCCAGTTTACTGTACTTCCAATGTAAGAATAATTAAAATATACTGAAAGAAAGAGCTTATAATTTAGATCTAAAAAAATGCAACTACAATATTTCAATTTCGAAATTTCTCAACAATATTTCAAAAGCTTGAATTCTGGTCAAGACCAGAGAGCCAATTTACAACAAAGTGATCAACTTACACCAGTCCGCATCTGATTTAATCCTCCATTGCTCCTCACAGTTATATATCGATCTGATTCTTGTGCACCTAACATAGCTGAGAGGCAGATACAGATTTAGAGAGAGAGAGAGAGAGAGAGAGAGAGAGAGTCAGATACCAGACTGGTGTTTACAAAAGGCGAATACCATCATTAGCATTACAAAATCTTCTTAATATGGTATTTGATGATAAAATTTGTGTCTATATGGCTATCATGGAAACTCAGCTCGTTAATTTTAAGAGTACCGATGATGTCTTGATACAAAATGACTGATATTTAAACTGATATTATGCTAGTTTAGATTTTAAATTTACTTTAGTTGTGCACAAAGTGGAATTTGGTCACATATGAGATGTCCAAGCGTCTCATTTGAAAAAGAAGTCCTAGAAAAAGCAAGACCTCTTGCAAACATTTAAAACAAGAGTGATATTAAACCCCATGAGGCTGCAGTGATCACGGACATGTGAGTGTCTCGATTCCTCACACCACCTGGTATAAGCAATCTCATATTTCAGCTATCTGACAGGTTCAGCTCAAGTTTTATCTGATTCATGAGGTCAACAGGGTGTTGCACAGCTAGGATTTACTCACGCAAGTGGGTTTTTTTTTTTTTTTTTTTTCTTAGAGGGAGATTGACAATAACATTCTCTTTTCATTTTTCAGTAGGTCTCCAAATCTATTCATACTTTTACCATGACTAATTTTCAATATTAGAGTGCCATCCATTTTAGACCAGCACAAAAAGCACTCGAGAGAAGATCAATAAAAAACGAAAAAAGAGAAGTACTGAAAAAAAGAATCAGTCATTGGCAGATGCAGGAAAACTTGTAGTCGTAAAACCAATGAAAGACAGAAAAGAAACACGGATTCAGAGTTTATCTGACCTTTGTATCTAGCAGTGGGCTTGACACAGGTGTGTAAACCGAAACTGAAAGGAGCATCCCAAAGTTCTCGGTCTGGAATCTGCAAATAGACAATTATCCTCTTCACTGAGAGACCATCCATACGCATGTGTTCTATGTAATCACGAAACGCGCAACATTTCACCGATTATATGCGCCTAAAAAGCTAAGCCAGGAAAATAGATGCTCACTCGCCTTGCCGTATATCACCAACATCCATCGCAAAAGCATGCTCAGATCTAATTCTTACTCAAAGAACAATCGAACATGCATAACGGGATCTCCCAAATAGATTCAAGAGCAACCTTAAGCCACAAGCAACAGCTAATTCGTCCACAGATACCTTGAAAGGAGCTAATTTCTAATCAGTAGTCAAATGCTAGATCCCATGACCACCATCAGAAGCTACAACGAAAACAACTACGCAAACATCTATCCAGCAAAACAGCTCAGCCGACCCCAACGCAATCGCACCTACGCCATCATCAACCATCCGCACGCGTAAGAATCAACCAAGACCTTCCAAAATCGAAACGAACGGAAGCGGAACCCCACGCCAAATCACGGAGACGACCGCCGCTACCTAAGGCGAGCGATTCGAAACAGAGCGGACGCACGCACCGGCTCGGATCGATGCTCCTCCTCCGACGAGACGCGCTCCCGGCGGTCCTCGAAGCCGTCCTTCCTCGACAGGGAGATCAACGTGAAGAAGGAGGAGACGGCGATGAGGAGGACGGCGGCGTACGCGGCGGCGGCGCAGAGGTTCCTCCGGTGGAACCGGAACCGGAACCTCCTCCCTCTGCTCCTCGCCATTCTCTCTCAGAGCTGCTGCCGGCTCACCGGATCTGTCGCTCCGCCGGCGCGATCTCGATCTCCTTCGCCGTTTCCGATCGGCATCGGCGGTGGGATTCCGTGCGCTCTTCGATGCGGTTCGTCTGCTCTGTAACTAACTCTGCACGGCTCTTCCTGCGGTCCTCTTTTTTTTACTCTCTCTCTCTTCTTTTTACCGTGAGAATCTGGTTAAACAGCACGATAACAAGGAAAAATTCCAAGTAAAAGGTTAAGGTATCCCCATTTTCTCAAATAGCGACGTGAAATCAATATTATTTTAAATAAGAACTTTAAGTGTACTCATTATTTTTAAATAAGTACCTAAAATATATTTTATTTCAAATAAAAACCTAAAATGCTACCGGTATTCCAAAAAGGGCCTGAACTCATTGCCCATGAAGGACAATTTCATCTTTTAAAATTTTTCGTTTTTCGTTTTTTCTTTTTGCTTTTTCTGTTTTTCTATAAAAACAAAAAAAAATTATAAAAAAAGAAAATACAAGGCTGCCCCATTGCTGGTGGGGAGGCGGCAAAGGTCAATCGAGTTGAGGCACCAAGCCTACGCGAGGTGTAGTGACCCTTGCCTAGATTTAGGAGAGGGCCGCCTCCTTCTCTAGCTTCTAGTAAGGGCGGGTCGTTGGTCCTTGCCTAGGCGCCGACAACCCTGTTGGCCTTTGTCGCCACCCTCGCTGGCCTTTGTTGTCGCTGACGAGGCATCAGCCACATACAAGAGGGTGCTCCCTCTTGTTAATGTCTTCCCTTTTTTTAAGTTTTATTTTTTAATTTTTAATCTAATTTAATTTAAATTCAATTTGTGCTTATACGAAAAATATTCCCGATTGGCTAGAATATTTTACTAGCTGGTGAGGCCTAGGCCCTTATTTAAAACAGTATAACTACTTTAAACCATTTTTTGAAATTAATATGACTACTTCAAACCCTTATTTGAAATAATATCCACTTCAGGTTCTTATTTGAGAAAATAAAGCATTTTGAATACTTATTTGAAATTTTTCCTAGTAATAATAATAATGATTTTCTTACAAATTATTAATTGAAAATTAAATATTCTTCATTTTGTAAATTAGTTTAATCTTATTTTCTAAAATAATCCAATATTAATCTTTGGGAAAATTTCAATTAAGGGCCTAAAGTGGAACTATATTTTTCTCAAAAAGGATCCAAATGGATATTGTCTCAAATAAGAACTGAAGTGACTAACTTTAGTTTCAAATAAGGGCCTCAACTTAAAACCAACCAAATCTTATTTGCATCTAGGGGTATTTTCATCTAAAGACTTTTTTTTCCTTCTTTTTTTAAAAAAAAATTATTTTCTCCTTCTCTTTCTTTTTTTCATCATCATCGTGCCTTCACCTTTTTCACTCTTTAGATTGCGTTCTCCAAAGTCCATCTCTATCTTCCTTGCCAAATTAGCCATCAACGCCCTCAATAGCAATTCCAATACATTTGTTGAAAGATGGAGGTCAATCCAAGCCCTAGATCAAGCATGAGTGGACCAAGATGTGACGCTCAACTCGATTCGATCCCCACATCTTGCAATTGTGGTCAAGCACGAAGCATGATAAGGTGTAAGCCATTAGTTTGCTGCCCTCGTTGTCGTCGATGCTTGAATTCAAATCGGTGCTCATGCAGGCTATGATCGATCTTAGCGAGGAGAAGCCAGATTGAAGTGCCTAAGCCAAATTTATTAGAGGTTTTTGAGGAATCTCTGTGATACTCATGTGCATTGATTTGTTCAGTGAAATACGTGGTTTTGGGAATTTCTGAGCGATTTTGTACTTTTTTTATCTTGTTATTCTCTCTCAAATCTGTGTAGATAATATTTCAGAGTTAGAGAGGCACATTTGTTTGAACATGTGTAGACCAGAGTCATTCGTTTTTTAGATTGAGTGCTGTTTGATTCGAATCGCCACCAAAGGCGAGTATCTTCAATCATGGGTTAGAATGATTCAGCAGCCTTTGAAAATAACCAGCATGCACGACACAATTGGACCCTCTCAAGAAGCCATATATTCCGCCTCAATGCAAGCTGTGTCTATGAATGTTATGAATAATCCAACCCGGACCCAATAATACATTCCCAAGAAGCTACGAGTCAAAGTTATCGTGGCATAGGCAATTTCATTGGCGGGGAGAGCATGAAACTGTTACTTTAATTGCCATAATAAGTTTTTACAAGAAAATTGAATAAAAACAAAACCCACTGATGGATATTTCTTGATTCTCAAGTTCATTATTGTCATCGGAGAAAGTGAGTGGTGGCGAATAACTTAAAAATTGGCTTATGTCGAAATCGATGAGTTCTTGGGTGAGGATGCAAAATTGCATAATGTAGAGCATGCGCTTTGAAGTTTGTTGATGGGGAGGCTGTAGAACTGAAGCACGCAATTTGCAGTTTTGCAAAACTGCATAACTTCTCGAATATCTTTTTGTTTTCTTCTTTTCCTAAATTGTTTAAATTGTTTTGCACCTGTGCAAGCTCGTGCATGAGGAGTCTAATGCATTTGTCAAGAAGGAGGTGAGCAAGATGAAAAAAGAAAGAAAAGAAAAACAAAAAGGAAAAAGAAAAAAAAAAGTCTTTAGACGAAAATACCCCTAGCTGCAAATAAAATTTGACTGGCTTTCAAGTTGAAACCCTTATTCGAGACTAAATCGGTCACTTTGGACTCTTATTTGATATAATGTCCACTTTAGGCGCTTTTTTGAGAAAACGGTTCCATTTCAGGCCCTTAATTGAAATTTTCCCTTAATCTTTTTTACCAGCTAATAAGGTATAGAAAGTGCAGTTTTCTAACAGACAAAAACAAGTTGGAAGGATGGAGAGGAACGAAGTAGCTCCCCTAAAGGAGAGGAATTATGCCCTTTTGGGGTAACTGCTAATGGCTACTGTTTTGTCATGTGGCGGC
Source organism: Eucalyptus microcorys (assembly GCA_014182515.1). Classification (NCBI taxonomy): domain Eukaryota; kingdom Viridiplantae; phylum Streptophyta; class Magnoliopsida; order Myrtales; family Myrtaceae; genus Eucalyptus; species Eucalyptus microcorys. The sequence continues at coordinate 3,439,859 of CM024570.1, read as the reverse complement.
ATCACAGCAGGACTTCCTGAAATATCATCAAGCACTCCTAAAATTTCAAGGGTAGGCTCAAACTGCTTCCCGATTCCAATTAATCACTGCCAAAACTTACCTTTTAATTCAACTTAATGAATTGACTTCACAGCTCCACCATTTATGCTTTGTTTGGGAAGGAAGAGAGGGAAAGGAAAATGAGGGGTGGGTGAGGAATGTGGGGTAAATCTCAAAACTTTTGTGAGGAGGAGATTAGGGAATTTGTAATGTTCCTTCCATTTTTCTTTCCTTCTTGTTTACTAAACAGAGCAAGAATTCATGAATGGTATGTGGAAACTGAAGCTGATAGAAAGACCACTTCCTTCATTACCTTGGAAATTTACATCATTTTGTTTCATTGACTTCCTTTCAGTGAAGCTCCATTAAGTCTATAATTTGTTTGTGTGTATAATGCGGAGAAAGTAAGAGATGGAGTTTTCTCTGGTAGCAAAATAATGCTTTAAGTATAGGAGCGCTTTGGAATTAGCTATCAGTCATATGTTCTGCGTTCTGCCTTAAAGGCTGCTAGTGCTTTGCCTATTGTTTGATGCAGCCGCTCATTGGTTTAATTGCAGGAAATTTTTGAAAGAAATGGTTTGTTGAAGTTTTGGTGGCATTTTGAACCTTATAGTGATTTTTCGCTCCTCGAAAGCAAGTCTCTTGTATGTACATATCACCTACCACCCTATATATTTTATCAATAACAATTTCCTGACCAAAAGCTCTTAACTGTAAATCTAACTCATGAACTAAACCTTATAAATTTATCATGCATAAAAGCAGATTCACGATGATGAAGTTCAGCAAGTATTGTGCAATGCACTGGAGGAGATTTCTTCAGAAAAACTTTTTCAGGAGAAATGCTTGTCAATATTGGTTCATGCTTTACAGTCCTAAACATGATGTAGAAGCAGATCGGATTTTTCTCTTTTCTAAGTGTCAATCAACGGTCTCTTCAATACTTATGGCATCTCTTCCCCAATGTTTTCCCGGTATGTACATAAGGAATAACCATACAAGTCTAATCTCATCTTTCAAGAAGTGTGTTTTCTGTTCATCATGTAAATGTGTCTGATGTTGTGTGTTCCAGTCAAATTGACATAATGTTCTATGAAACCTTCATCAATTTTAATTTTTCTTACTGTTCTGCTATCAGCACTTATACTATATTATGGTAATAGATAATGAATAATTGATGCAGGATAATTCTTACTCTTCTTGCACTGAACTGTGGACATTGTGTCAAGTCTCTCCTGTCTGATGCTATTATTTGAATATATAGAAGTCACGTGCTTGTTCTTCTGGGGGTCTTAGTGGGTTTGTAATTCCCAGCAAGCAGCTCTAGAGTATGTCACGTTGCGTTTGCATTAGATGCTTCAATGACATGGGACTAATTTGAGTCTTTCTTAAACTGGACTTCGTTGGCAATAATGAAATATATTGAGAATTTGAAAAGGCAGGTTTGTATAGGTTATTGGCAGTTTGTGTTTGAAATTTCAGTAATAACATGGATTGTACAATTCGTAGAGGGTATCGATATACGTCAATGTTTGTTGTTTGAGAAACAGAAAGCTATGAGGTATGTACAGTTGGCCGCTTCTGCCGACACCTGTAACGCAATCTTTTAGATACCGTGTCCTTGCGTTACTTTAGTTTGTTCAAGAAGTACTAATATCTCCTGGGTATCGCATATCTGCTAGTCAAGTAACCTCTAACCAAGAATGTGCTCTGATACTACTGTAAGGAGAAGGAAGACTGGAGGACCAAATTATCTGATCGTGGATGCTGAGATTTAGGAAGTCATTCCCATTTTTGAAGTGAACTTGGTTTGTAAACTTAAGGTGGATTTGGAGATTTTGGAAAAGGGCTTAAGGTATCCTAGAAAATCAAATCCAGTACCTTAGTAATTCTAGGCACAATAATAGATTCTTCACCAATGGTTTTTGTTTATGGATAGTGGCTATTTTGTCCTTGGGTGCAATTACATTATCTGCTAGGATGTTTACTGAAATTTCTCTTAAATACTGAAGATATGTGATAGCGTATCTTTGATATTCATCCCCTCATCCACTTTTCTGAGCATTGGTGCTTAGGTTGTCTAGTGACATTTTGTTATTACCTAATTTCACAAAATGTTTGTTGGTGTGACGGAGAACTTGCATAATGTTTTCTCAATTTCTCTCTGAAATTTCTTTTTTCAGAAAGCTATCGTCTCTTAAGACTTTGTACTTTTGTTAGCCCTTTAGTTTAGAGCCTAAGGTCATCAAGTAGGATATAGATGTAAAAGACAGCAAAAAGAACCAAAATGAAGGCCAAATCGGCTACAGTAAAAGCTGGAGTAAAAAATTGATACTCAAGGGTTCAGAACAATAAATATGTTTATTCGGAATAAGATGGATGACGATAAAGTGTCATAAAGACCATTCATATACTGGCTTTATAGACTCAACTAGATATGAATCCTTGTTTGGACATTTTTTGTATCTCAACAAGCCAACTTCATTAAAATTCACATCCATATCACGGGAAATCGGAACTCATGACATGAAAAAGGAGCCTGAGAAAAAGAAAGGGCACTTCAAATTACCACGGAAAAGTTATGCTTGTGCATCAAAGTTTCACCTAATATTGTAGCATCCTCTGGCTTGATCTGTTTGTTTCACCTTGTTTGTTAAAAAATTATTTTCATATCATCTGACAGAAGAAGTGATCTTGTTCTGACTTAATTGGTGTTCTTAGATATACTTAACTGGAATTTCAAGAGAAAGTTGGAAGAGATAAGCACAATGATGGATGACGGTATTGATTCTCCGGACAAAGATGACATGGATTTAGATGATAAAAGCACCTGTGTTAAAGCTAAAGAGATGGATATAGATGAAGGTCATCACCAGGGAAAGTTTCTTGATGAAGTGGTAAATAATATTGGGAAGGTTGTCCGTGATCTTAGAGGTCGTGGGTTTACATCGATGACAAAAGATGCTTATGCTTCCGCAATTTTCTTGCTTTTAAAGGTTTGTATATATGTTTCAGCAATGTAAGCTTTTTTGTCCGGTGTAGACCTTCATTTTTCTTTTTTTTGGTCGTAGTGTAGACCTTCAATTGACATTTTATCTCCCTTTTGGCAGTACTCGTTTATCACTGTCTTGGTAGAGATAACACAGATGGCTTATCGTATTTGCACATAAAGAATGTGGCCTTCTTCAATGCATGTTTTATGCATGTGTTGCTATACAAGTCACACGCCTTGTTTGCATGCAGGCTAAAGTACATAATCTAGCCAGTGATGATTTCAGGAGTTCAATATTGGGGGCTGTTAAAGGCTGGTCCAGGTGAATATTGATTATTTTTTTTGTCTTTTTGTGCCATTTGTGTAGTCGACTCCACTTTGTGGGTAAGGCTTAGTGGTGGTGATGGGGTCTTGTTCTTTGTACGAGAGTAAACCTTCATTGTTTTAATACCCTTCCCTCATACATGGTTTAGAAGAAAGCTAAGAGATCTGTCTCCTGCGTTATATTTTTGCCAACCACGTTCGTTTTTTCAGATGAATTTATGCGTGAATGCTGCACATGGTTCAGGAGATTTTGTTATTTGACCAGATAAATGACTTCTTTAGGAGTAGCAATTCGTAATATGTATACTTATTAATGGCCAAAAAGAAGGATCCTCCTCTCTGTGCATACAATTTGACTTGTCTTCTCATGCTAGAATTCATGCAAGTTATCACTATGTCAGTCTTACAGTCTCTTTTCCTCTCATAACTGACTATGCCCAGCTGTATCGATGAAAGTTAGATGCGAATGACTGTTAGATGCGAATGATTGCAGGCTGTGCCTTTTCGATTTTCAAAGCCCTTCTGTCCTATCTTGGCGATTCTTATGATTATCATAGTCCATCATCTGGTCTCAAATCACCCTTGGCTTCACGGCCATCTTCATGCTATCCTGGAATTGATGCTCCCTCGGAAGGATTGGTTCAATTGCAGTTACGGCTAGAGTATTTTGCTTATGAAACCTTACAAGATTTAAGAATTGCCAAACTTTTTGAGATTATAGTGGATTACCCGGATAGGTACTCTGCTAATCTTTTGCCCTTTTTCTCATTTAAGGTTGCAGACATGAATTAAGAAATTTATTTTGCCTGAAAAGATTTACAATACTTGTGATTGTTTCAATTTTTTTTTCCTGAATTCGGAGATGATACTTTAGTTTATTGGCCTTTCCTAGGAAACAGCTATGAACAGTGCTATGTGATGAGATGAACAAAATGTTTCCTTGATATTGAACACTTGTAAATTGTAAACTAGCAACATCTTTATTTGTCTCTAACATGTACTTCTATCACTTGCGCAATGGTGTTGTCTTACGGTAACGGCTTATATTAACATGATATGTTATTGTTGGCTATAGAAATTGCGTACCATTGGAGACGAGACTAAATGAGTCAATTGCTATGTATACATCTACAGAATTCCAGAGTGTTATACATCATCTTCTTGTTGGAGCACTCATTCAAATAGTTCTTTTTTGCTGCCTTATATAGTGGGGGCAATTCCTTCCATTCTCATGCCACTGATGACATGCTTTTCAGGTTGCTTGATTTTGTTTGTATTTTTGGGGAACTTGTATCTGTAATCGTGTCCCTAAATATGCATACCTCGTGATTCAAAAAATGTTGAGCTTGTCTTCTTTATTCGGTGGCAAACAAAATTGTTGGACTAGTCTCCTTCTCAGAGAAGCTACGATGAATTTTTTCCGCAAACCCACGATGAAAAGATTGCTTCTGTCTTGGTACGCAAGAGATGCGACTGTAAAGTGGGGTAGGTGTCAGGTGAGAAGGAAATTCAACCCAGTGAGCAAATCGTAGCGAACGTGAACCGCTGAGCCCGATGATCCATATCCACGCAACCTTTCTGCTTGAGTAGTTCTTGCCTAGCGACTTTGTCGACAGGACATTCGTGCCACTTGATGTTCGTCGAGTTTGGAACGGTCTCTACAATTTTACCTGATCGGAAAGACCAGTCAAAATATTGCTTAAACAAACTAATAAAGTGGAAAATATAAGCCGCACCAAGATCAACGTTAGGTTGGGAGCAGATATTGGCAATTCCGAAAGCAGAAGGACGTGCCTTTTAGCATTCCTCAATTGAAATTCACAAGATTTACCTTCTTGATCATTGGCACAAGTGATATCTTTGTCCTCCACCGCCTTGATAGGCTCCAAAAGTCTCGCCCGATCGTCATGATTCGTGCATAAACCCCCAATAAACGCCTCGATTCCGAAAACGGACCGTCATGGTTATGCTTCCAGCGAGATTGAAACCGAGTTTCAACGAGGAGGAGGATGGGTATCCGAAATCGGACTCTATGGGTATCTTCGAATTTGCTACGGGAATGTCGCTCATCTTTTCGCAGGGTTAAAAAAAGAGGGAATCAAAGAAGAGCAGCAAATCACACGTGAGAATGATTTTATGATCGAAGAATCAATCTTGAGGGATGCATCGAGCAGTTTATATGTTCTTTTGGCGTAGCAGAAAGACAAACTTTACTTTTCCTTTTTTGGATGAGTTGTCCTTTTTTATTTTTTCAGAGCCCCTTTTTATCACCTCTTAAAAGAATGCTTTAGAACTTTAGCTCAATTTTATCCGAAAAGGTTACATCCGTCACGTAATTTAAACACTTAATAGAATTACAAAAAGGTTAAAAGATTATAAGCGGAAAGTCATAATTTGACATAAAAAGACTAGGATGGATTTCATAAAGTATATCATCACATTGAACTCGAAATTGCATAACAAATACACATCACATAGTTTGAGATCGACCAATCACATCTTTTCTATAGAGGTGAGACCAACACATCTCACACATTCATCTGCAAATTGGCTGCTAAGGGCTTGCATGGTGAAATTTCGATCACCAACTGCTGCCGCCGCCACTGCCGATGGCTAGAGGAGGAGTTAGAAAAGAGGAGAAATTTAAAGAAAAAAATAACAAAGTATTAAAATATTAAAAGAAATTCTATGGGACAAAAAAATGTATGATTCGTACACCAAACGTATTCTAATAGGAACAGAAAAATTACCAAATGCACCATAATAGTCTATTAGCCACAATTCTAATTAGATTTTCACCGGAGCTTTATCACTCGTAAAACGCTCATCAGATAATCTCCACTCTACGAGAAATCAAGAACCTGGCCTGTAGTAGCCAAAGATTCCATACAAGGTCTGTGCCAAAGTAAGCACAAGCAAAATGAAAGCAGCAATTAAGGAAATGATTGACCAAGGATTATTGAAGTACTTAAGCTTGAGACTGGCTATCCAGCCATTCAACTTGTTGCCGGAGTAAGTGTTCACATCCTTAGACAGTTCAGAGAGATAACAGTCGTTGACTAATACCACCTTCTGGCAAAGCTTGTTGAAGAGGTCAGCGACCTCGGCGTCGCTCCCGAGCCAGTGCTCCATGATCCCGCAATCGTGGAGGTGCCCCACGTCCTCGGCAGAGTTAATCAAGTTGTCCATGAAGAACAGGTATGAGGTGACGTCGTTGCCGCAATTGAAGTGACACTGCTCGAAGGCTATCAAGTTGAGGAAAAGCGACCTCGTCGCATCTTGGATCACAAGCCGAGGAATCTCGAGGGTCCCGTCCTTGAACTAGATGTTCTGGAAACCCTCTACCTCCCTGTTTCTGAACTTGATCCCTTTTTTTCGAAGCTCTGTCACGCAGTGGATGAACTGTAGCCCAGTTTGTGACGATTGCAGGGTTGCTACCGGCTTTGGGCCCGAGTACAGGAGGCTCCGCCGGAACAATTCGAGGCAATGGAGCTCGCCCTCAAGGGGTAACGGGTCAAACTCCAGCCTTTTCGTGCTGAGGCAATTAAGGGGGCGATCTGTCAGCCTCAGAGAGTAGAAGAACTTGAGCGCCAGCTTGGCCAAGACCCCGTGCTGGTCAGGTTGGCGGAACGGAAGACAGAACAACATGTCGAGAATGAAGAGCGGGATCTGATTCTCGAGCAAGATCATGTCCTGTAGGATAATGTGCGCCCAACTCCGCGACAAGGAGAAGATGGGGTCATCGGGAGTGTAACCAAGTTTATCAAACCCGATGGAGTATCCCCAGAATAACTCGATGACAAAGCACCCATCGAGAACCATCATCAGTACGAACTCCTCACTGCTCATGGTTATCGCCCCCTCATAGCAGGCGCGGGCTCTCTCCTCGACCTGCTTCACCACGTCTAGATAGTCCTCTATCTTATGATTGTTGCGCCTGAGCATGCACATGAGGCCGCGCCACTTGTCCTTTTCCTTCTCGCAGAGGCGTTCGTCACCATGATGGTATGGACCGAGGGACACAATCTGGGGGACGTAGGCCTTCTCCTTGCCATCCTTGAGATGGTGCGGGATCCGATAAATGGAGTGCTTTTTCCATGAGCATGCCCTGTGGTCCTGCTCAGCTTGGTGGAGGTTCTCATAGATGGAGATGATCGACTCGTACTCAGGCAGCCTTGGCTCATCTTCACAGAGGTCTTCACCCCCGTCGGTCTCAACCACGATTCGATGATCCTCGAATGTTTCTTGCTGTGGCTCGCAAGCCACAGGTTGGCTAAGCTCTCCGTTGGGAATTAAAGCCATTTCTCCTGTAGAATGGGTTTGTGTTTCTCTGCCTTTGCCTTTTTAGAGTCTTGATATCTGAATTGATGCTTTCTAAGCTAAAGAAAAAAAATGCAGGGATTCTAATGTTTAGGGATACTTGGAACAAATGATAAATTTTTCCAACATCGCCATTCAAACATATATAAAAAAAAAAGGGGATTATTTTATGTGAACATGGAGATTCAAAACGAGCTTTAAAATATTTAAGCCTTCATGACAGGTCAATTTTGTCATCATATTAATAAATCAAAAGCACGATAGACGAGACGCCCCCAACATCGCCATTACAATGAATGGACAATTTGCTTCAATCACGTGGCATCGTTTACACCGAGGGCAAGTCAATTACGTCTTTTGAAGCAAAAAATAATTATTCATGTAAAATAAACAAGACTTCATATTTTTCATGAGTTATTTTGTAAAAAATCCATCTATGGATAAATGTATTGATTAACAACTTTATCTCACCTCTAACGTATTTCAATTTTATATATTGAATCTTTATAATCTCATAAATGACCTAACAAAAATATAGTCACATTTTCTTTTTCCCATACATATGTGTGTAATCGCTTCAATTATGTTGAAAAGTCGGTTGTATTAACTAATGATTCAAATGTTTCATGCCAAAACGATTTTATGAAATCTTTTAAATGTCAACTTTTTGCAGACACACCTTGTGTGTGTACACTTTTGCTAGTTATAACAGTAACAAAAGATATTTGTCTCTTAATTGTCCTTGAATCTCAAACAAAGTTTTCAACAAAAGTGGCTCAAGAAATAGTTTGTCGTGGTGGTGGTTCACTAGAACTTAGCAACACGACCATAAATTTTTCTAGATCAAAGAATTTGGAATAAATGAAGACCATAATGTTTTGTTCTAGATCGACAAAACAATTGTTGGAACTTGAAATCTTAAAATAAACAAGACCAAAAAGTCTTTTCCTAGATCAACGGGGCAGCTAGGCGAACTTGAAATTTTGGAGTAAACAAAGACTAGGAAGTCTTTTTCTAGATTAATTCATATGGTGGTTCATGAAAGCCTAATTACTGGACCGCTGTCAAAATTGAAATCTTGAAATAAACAATGACCATAAAGTCTTTGTGTAGATCAATTCATATTCTTTTTATAATGAAATTTTGGAGTAAACAAAGACTAGGAAGTCTTTTTCTAGATTAATTCATACGGTGGTTCACGAAAGCCTAATTATTGGACCGCTGTTAGAATTGAAATCTTGAAATAAACAATGACCATAAAGTCTTTGTGTAGATCAATTCATATTCTTTTTATAATGAAATTTTGGAGTAAACAAAGACTAGGAAGTCTTTTTCTAGATTAATTCATACGGTGGTTCATGAAAGCCTAATTATTGGACCGCTGTCAGAATTGAAATCTTGAAATAAACAATGACCATAAAGTCTTTGTGTAGATCAATTCATATTCTTTTTATAATGAAATTTTGGAGTAAACAAAGACTAGGAAGTCTTTTTCTAGATTAATTCATGATTCATCAAAGCCTAATTACCGGATCGCTGTCAGAATTGAAATCTTGAAATAAACAATGACCACAAAGTCTTTATGTAGATCAATTCATAATCTTTTTATAAAGAATTCCAATTAATCAGTCCTAGGAATCTTGGAATAAACAAACAACAAAAATTTCTTTTTTTAAGATCAATTCATATAATGTCCATAAATAATAACCAATCAATCAGTCTCATTTATATTTTTTCTTTTTTCTTGACGCTAAAAGACAAATTGCTTTGCTGTTTGTTATTAATGCTCATCCATCGTACAAACTCGCAACCATAAATATATTTAATATGCGAGCACTCTCTCAAGCATGATAACAGCCGAGTGTGGAAATTAGTCACAAATAAAAAATAAATAATGATTATTTAAAAATTAGAACATTACTGGATCCATCGACTTAAAATGTTGGAACAAACCGTTACTCTCTCTAATTATTTCTCCCTATATCATCTCTCTTAAGATGAACATGTCTGGCAAAAGAAATTAGTTAAAAATGTGAGAAGTCTTAACCTTTTTATCCATCCAACTCTATTATTACTCTGAATATTCGATTGGAGCATTTAGTTTAATTTTCCCATAAGAGTCGGTTGATATTAATTGTCTATGGATCTCACACAGAAATTTCAAAATATTTATACAGTGGCACAATATATAGTTTTTCCACGTGAGCTTTCTTGTCCAGTAAAAAGTACCAAGAGAGAATATCATCATCATCAAGTCGAGAAAGATTAAAAAACCAACGCAAACCCATGTCAAGAATCGAAGACGACCACCGTAAAAAAAGTACTTTGCAGCAAATGACCTGACTATTGGTGCTCCCCATCTCAACCTCAGCGATATCCCACCACCCGAATTCTGAAACTGCTTGTTTTCTCTGATGTCTTTGACCTCAAGAACCGTCTTTTGCGCAGATGTAAGGAATTCAGCTCTTCACGAAGGAGAGAGAGAGCAGACTGCTTCAGAGTGGAGCCGTTGGCGCGGGGGCTGGGATGCGACGGCGGAAGCGTGATGGTTCGCTAGCAGTTTCAGAAAGTAGGGGAGCAGATTGATCGTAAGTACTGAGGCCGAGGAGAGAAAGAGAGTGGGGAACCATTTTGAACCAAGTTTAATAAATGATGGGAAATTTTTTTGGCGCCGTAACGGAATGGAGTTTAACGGGGGAGAGGGGAGGGAGGAGAGAGAGAGGGTTTGCAAAGGAGAGAGAGCGTCAAGTCAGAGCAGTTGCAGTGGTGAGCCAGGAGAGAGAGATAAGGAGGAGAGAGACGCTCTGCCTTCGCTGGGTTTGAACTGGGACGACGTGGACTCCACGGCGGTGTCGTGGTTTCTGGTTTTCACTAATGTTTCTCTGTCCTTTTCTATTTCGACGTCGACTGCGAGTTTTTTTTGGTCAGAATATTGCAATATATTAGATAAACGGAACATTACAACCGGCTTGAAAGGCATCAAAGGCTATAATGTCTAACAAGGGATAAGGGGGAAAAGAAGCCCAAGAAGGCATCAAAAGACCATTGTTATGGGCCTTAGCAGCCCAGTCCGCAGCAAAAGATTGGCTTGTCTTCGGCAAAACCTAATCCGCGACTTTACGAGACGAGGGAGGATGGCAGCAGCTTCGGCGATCAAGGGACGAACCTCCCATGGCGACAGTTGAGGATCATTCACCGCTTCCACCGTGAGAAGGCGGTCGATTCGATGATAACGGGAACGGAGGTCCGGTTGGTGTTGATCAAGTGGTTGAGGGCGAAACACAAGGCTTGAGCCTCCACCTGCAAAGCAGAAGATGCAGGTACTGTCTTTGTAAATCCTTCAATGAAATAGCCTTTATGATTTCGACAAAGGTAGGTTATTGATCCTTGATCACTTCCGGGCTTGAAAGCCCCATCAACATTTATTTTCGAACACCGGGATCGGGGACGCCACAAACTCTCCGGATCCGGGCGATTACGAGCTGCAGAAACGAGAAGACATGACAGCAATTCGGGCACGATTTCGGGCTTCGGCTATGACATAAGATGGAGCGGGGAGGCGATGGCGATTAAACCTATTGCGGGACTTCCATATACGCCACGAAGGGTGGCGATGAGCTCGAATCCGGGTAACTTCGTCTATTAGCTAAAATGGTAGCTAGCTAGTCTTCTATGCGAGTAATTTCGCTGGTAGAATGGGGATGCTGATCGGGGGTGGGACCGGACACAGGAGGTCCAAGGGCATAATAAAAAAAGGTGCTCGAGGTTTCGGGTTCTTTGGGTTGAACAGAGGGTGCATATGGGATTAAGGCAGAGTTTTCTTCGAAATAGATTGTCCCTAGTGGGAAGGGCATTCTGGCATAACGACCAAAGAAAAATTTTAACTTTAGGAGGTAATTGGAGTTTCCAGATGAGTTGTGGTGGTTGATAAGAGGAAGATGGCTTAGATACAGGGGCTACTGAATGATCCTGCCTAAGAACAGAATATGCACTTTTGACAGTGTAATTTCCCTGAGTTGTACACGGCCAAATGATTTTGTCAGATGCAAAACGAGGTCTAATAGGGATTTTAATGATTTATGCTATAGTATCACCATCAAAGAAACGACTCAGTAAGCTCAAATTCCATAGGTGAGTATTAGAATCAATCAAGTCGAGACCTTTTGAGGTTCCTGTTCAGCAGCATCTCCTCCTATTTTACCTTTAGGTAGCCACCGGTCCTCTCTAATTCGGATGCTAGATCCGTTCTCCACTGACCATCGAATCGAAGGTAAAATGGAATCCCGTCCAACTAGAATACTCTGCCAACCCCAGAAAGAGCGAGTACCTTTTGGGGCTGGTAGGAAATCCCCTTAGTGAAAATACAGCCCTTTGAACAGAGTAGCCCATAACGTAGTAGGTTGAGTTAGGAGTCGCCAAGCCTGTTTACCTAACATGGCTTTATTGAAAGCCACAAGGTCACGAAACCCCAGACCACCCATCTCTTTTTCAGCCTTTAACATTTCCCAGCATTTCCAATGGATTCCAGACTTTCTGCTATCATTTTGCCACCAAAACCGTGCTATCTTTTTTTCAATAGATTTACGAGTGAGACAGGGGATCTTAAAGATAGACATAGCAAGGCGAGGTATCGCCGCACAATGCTTTTAATAAGAACTTCCTTACCACCCTTAGAAATGATACTCTCTTTCCATCCATCTAACTTGGCACTGACTTTCCCTAGTATCCAAGCAAACATATCTCGTTTAGATCTGCCTCAGTCCGACGGGAGACCAAGGTATTTTCCTATTTTAGCTAATACCGGGATTCGAAGTTCTTGAGCTAAGTTATCCTGTAGTTGGGAAGGGCAGCCTTTGCTACAGAAAATACCTGATTTATTCCGGTTGATTGCCTGTCTCGTAGCCAAACAGTATTGATTGAGAATATTGGCTAGTTCGTGACATTCTTGTCTTGACCCATCTAAAAAGAATATCGCATCGTCGGCAAAGAACAAATGAGTCAAAGTAGGGCACCATCTGTTTAGTTGGATACCTTTAAGATTACCCATATTGAGAGCTTGATGGATGAGAGTACTTAACATGTTTTCCATTAGAATAAAGAGATAGGGTGATAAAGGATCTCCCTGTCGAATTCCTCATGATGGTTGGAAATATTGTAGCTGAGTGCCATTAAATTTGACACTAATGGAAACGGTGGTAATGCACTGCATAGTCCACTGAACCCAAATGGGATGAAAACCTAATCTGGACAGGTAGTCTTTGAGAAAGTCCCACTCAATACAGTCATACGCTTTTGACATGTCCATCTTGACAACAGCCTGGAATTTTTTCTTCCTAGTTCGTGTCTTGAGCTGATGTAGAGTCTCCTGCACGATTAAAATGTTGTCTTGAATTTGACGGCCACTAACGAATGCACTTTGTTCCATTGAAATGATGTCAGGCAAGAAAGGCTTTAGTCTGTTGGCTAACACCTTGGAAATAATCTTATAGGCGAAATTACAAAGGCTAATGGGTCGGTATTGATCTAGACATTCTGGGTTAGGGACCTTCGGTATGAGAGTGATGATAGTTTTGTTGAGATCAGGGGGTAACAAACCAGATTGAAAAAACTACTTCACCGAGGAAAAGACGTCTTCTTTTAAGATTTCCCAATACTATTGGTAAAACAGGCCATTAAAACCGTCGGGACCGGGGGCTCGAGATTTCCCTAGCTGAAAAATAGCGATACGAATTTCCTCTTGAGTAACATCATATATAAGTTGCTGGTTCATAGCATCTGTCACAACACACTCACATTTTTGTAGGACAGACCCATAGTCACGATTGCCTTGTGATTTGTAGAGCTTAGAAAAAAATTCCAGTGTCATGTCTTTGAGAAGCTGATCATCGCGAACCAATCTTTGTACGTTCGTTCATTCACGCCGCGTGACGCTTCGTGACATGGGGCACGCACCTCTGTCTCTCTCATGATGTTTGGTTTGATAGACGTAAAAAAATATACAAAATATATTTGATGTGACAAAGATGCTATTTTGATAATATGATTAGTTGTAGGGATGACCGAGGCGGATCAATTGAACCGGAAATTGTTAGAACCGGTCCAATTCTTAAGAAAGCCAGTCTGATTCCTAAAAGTGGAATCAATATCCGAGTGGTCCAATTCCAAGGAAAGAATAAGACTTCTCAAACCAATTTTTTTTTTTAAATTTTTTTTTAAATGCCACGTTCACTCCTCTAGTCTTTCCTTTGAACACAATTGATTCCATTAAACTGTCTAATCCGGTTGGGTTCTAGTTCTAAGGACCTTCGATCCAGGCCCCAATTTCGAAATTTAGGAACCGATTTCTCCAATCTAATTCATAATTTCGAGGTGAGACCAGAAACCGATAATCCTTAATTAGTTGGAATATCCTAAGTAAAGGGTAGTAGATTCGAATGCCACGGTAGGCGGTCAATCCAACTCGACCTACTCATTCAACAATCGGATTATGAATCAAATTTCAACATGTCTGACCTCTTGAAATTTCGCTTTGAAATGCTGATTCACACCATGAGCACCTAAAAATCTCCTAATTAAAAGAGAGGCGAGAAGCATACTCCACTTTTTTAAAGATGTTAGTTAGAGTTTGGGGTTGGTCTAATGTGATAGATCAAACTCCAACCGCAAGTGCAAAGAGGCAAGAAAGGATCGCGATTGGACCTCATTCACCCTTTCAAAGGATTAACTGATTGAGTTTGTGAAGAATTAAGTAGCACCGACACAGATACGCGACATACGACATGATACGACGACATGTTATTTCTTAAAAATTAGATAATTCTAATACATTAAAACACATTATATATTAAATATATATTTTTATGTATACATAATAAATTATCATTTTATGATTATTTCAATTAAATATATATAATTTAAATTCACAAATAAATAATAATAATAAAAGGACTTAAAAGAATTTACACTAAAAATATTAATTTATTATTTATTAATATCATTAGTTATCTTAATTTGACAAATTCAATTATTTTTCATTTTAGTAATTTTTATTATTGGGGAAATAATAAAGGAGGGAGGATGCGCAGTGCGCACCTTACGTATCCACGTCGGCTTCCTCCCGGTCTCTATCTCTGTGTGGACAAGAGGGGTATGATAAATGAAATAATGATTAAACTACATTGACTGATTTTCACTCCAACAATGACTTTTTTATATCTCCCTTCCCCTCACTTTCTCTTCCCCCTCTCTCCCCAAGTGCAGTGCATCCATCCAGTGGAGCCCCATATTCATTGCAATATACATATTCATTGCCAGTATAGATGGCGATATATCTTTATTCCTCTAACTATTTGGAATTATATTCCTTTATTTTATAACTGAAAAAATTCCTAAACCAAAGTATGAAAAATATCTGTACGTAAAATATTCAAATTAGATCGTCTGTTCTATTCTTTTGCCACCCTCGCTGGCCTTCGTTCCGACGAGGCGGCAGCCACAGGCAAGTGGGTGCTCCCTCTCGTTGATGTCTTCCTTTTTTTCTTAAGTTTTATTTTTTTAATTGTTAATCTAATTTAATTTAAATTTAATTTGTGTTTATACAAAGATATTCTTGATTAGCTAGAATATGTTACTGGCCTATGAGGCCTAGGCCCTTATTCAAAACAGTATAACTACTTTAAACCATTTTTGGAAATTGATATAACTACTTCAAACTCTTATTTGAATTAATGTTCACTTCAAATTCTTATTTAAGAAAATGAGAGCATTTGAAATTTTCCCTAATAATAATAATAAATATTTTTTTACAGATTATTAATTGAAAATTAAATATGCTTCATTTTGTAAATTAATTTATATATTACTTTCTAAAATAATCCAATATTAATCTTTTCTAATTTCTTTTTCAATTTATATATATTTGTGGAATGACAATTGAAAATTTCAATAATTTATAAAGATACTAAAAAGTATTACCGAATATAAAATTGGCACCCCTTCATAGAAATATCAATTTGATATTTATACCATTGGCCATTTGTTAAGTTATATGGTGCATCTTAACTTTTCAAATTTCAAAACTAAATAGATCTATTGAGTCAAATATCAAATTTTTCGTTACGACCTCACAAAATCAAATGTCCAACCAATAATTTTGTAATTATGACTAATTATGTTAAATCATGGTAGGGTTTTTGAGTTTTTTTTCCTCTAAATTCTAATAATTTAATCAAGTCGACGCAAAAAAAAAAAAAAAAATCATGCTACCATGAATGTGTCCGTTTAATAGTGACATATCATCAATGTGTTGATTCGTGTCAGCATTTACGTTACAAAAAATTGTGCCAAAAAAAATTCTCAACAAAGCTCACTTGAGAATTTGGAAAAGTTCAAGGACATGTGAACAAAATAATTTATATTTGCCCCCCCAAAAAACAATTTATTTACACCGTAACGTATCTATTGATATATAATCTTATGTAATATTTGCAATTTTTAAGATGGTTTTAATTTTCAGATTTCGAAAAGAAAATATAATGCGCTTGTTAAATTCCAAGCTATAGGAATCGAAACGACGCTGAAAATTCGGGTTTTTACATTTGCTTCATCCTCCCGACGCCGTCACCAGCAGCGAGCTATTGCTCAGTTCCGGACGGCGGCGGCGTCTCTCTCTCTATCTCTCTCTCCGGCGTCGCAGATTCGGCACCGCTGGTGAGGTATGGTTGATTTTTCGCTCTTCATTCGATGTTCGCGAGCAATCGTTCTCTGGTTTAGTGCTTCACCGCATCGCCGGTTCGTTTCCGTCAGATTGAAGCCGAATTCAGCAGCAGAAGGCTAGCACGGAAGGGCGAGAGGATGTCCATGAAGGGATTGGCCAAGGCGGAGCCTGTTTGGCTCAAGGCCATGCAGCAGTCAGTCAATTTTTATCTGTTGTTTGCCCCTTTACCATGTACTTTTCATAATGCTGTAATGGCCTCCTTGATGCTGGAAGTAGAGGGTACTTGCTTGTTCTGTGAAAGCCTCAATCTTTGCCAATCGGGTTGCTTCGGGTTGGTTTGTGTCCATTCATTGGATTAGGGGTTTTGAGAGAGTTTTGGAATTCGGTGCACTTTGCTGTTCCATTGGTGATTTTGCGTTTTGTTTCTTGGGATTTAGATTAGCTGCGCTGGCGGGTGTGGTGGGAGGTTCTTGTTTGGCGGTGTAGTCGAAGAGCAATTTCGTCGTGGGGATCCCTGTTTTGCTGCTTTGTCGATCGGTGTAGAGTGATTTTGCATGAATTTCTGTCGAGAAGTTTGGAAAACCTGTTTTAGGAATGTGATGGTACCATGAGGAACCCCCTTGTGCTGTTCAGTGCTCTTTCTCATTGTCGGGCCACCGCAAAAGCATTGGCTATCGAATGATTTTTTGTGCAGTAGTCATGAGATAATGTATGAGTCTTTTGAATTGTGACATTCTTAAATACCCAATATCCTGTGCACCACTCTCCTTGACCTGCTTCACCGCGTCTAGATAGTCCTCTATCTTCTTATTGTTGCGCCTGAGCATGCACACGAGGCCTCGCCACTTGTCCTTGCCTTTCTTGTGGAGGCACTCGTCACCGTGATGGTACGGACCGAGGGAGACAATTTGGGGGACGTGGGCCTTCTCCTTGCCATCCTTGAGATGGTGCGGGATCCGGTAAATGGAGCGCTTTGCCCATGAGCATGCCCTGTTGTCTTGCTCAGCTTGGTCGAGGTTCTTATTGATAGAGATGGTCCACTCGGAGTCGGACGGCCTCGGCTCATCTTCACAGAGGTTTTTACCCCGTCGGTCTCAACATCGATTCGGCGATCCTCGGATGTTTCTTTCTGTGGCTCGTGAGCCGCGGTTTGGCTGAGCTCTATGTTGGGATTTAAAGCCATTTCTCCTATAGAATGGATTTATGTTTCTCTGTCTCCGCCTTTCTAGAGTCTTGATATCTGAATTGATGCTTTCTCAGCTAAAGAAAACAATGCATGGATTTTAACGTTTAGGGATATTCGGAACAAAGGATAAATTTTTCCAACATCGCCATTCATGCATTAAAAAAAAAAAAAAAAGGATGATTTTAGTGTTTGTGGATATTGGAACGACGAAGAAATTTATCAACATGGAGATTCAAAATGAGCTTTAAAATGTTTAAGCCTTTATGACTATACATCAATTTTGTCATCATATTAATATGCCAGAAGCTATTAGGGTTTCATGAATCATGTATAGGTAAAATTAACAAAAATACAGTGGAAACAAAGATGATATATTTTATATATGATTTTCCGAAGGTGTTGTTCGTGCGTTTTAATAAAAAAATCTGAATATAAAAAGGGAGTTAAACGAATTACCTCTCGAAGCGCGCTTTAAACGAATTGGTTCGGATGTTCTTCAATTTGAGTCCCACAAACGTCGGACCTCTAGTTCAGACACACCACCAATGAACGTCGAATGGAAGAGAGAACTTTCGAATAATCACCACTATGATCGTGCTAGCAATCTCGTGGATTCAATCCCCGTATCTTTGATGTTTTTAGCCACGGCCCAAATGAGAGAATCCCTTTTCTTTCTCGTATACGAACACAAGAACACGCACGCCTTTCTCTATATCTTTTGCAACCGTTACTTATCTTTCCTTTAAGTGGCATTTAAAAATTCCCTCTCGGATCAACAATGGTTGCTAATCGTCATGCATGATTGCAATGGTTGCTAATCGTCATGCAATCCAACAACGGTTACTAACCATTCATGCACGAAGCATTCCATATATGTTTTTTTTAGTTATTATTATTAAAAAGAAAGACACATGTGATGTGCGTTGCACATGGTCAGGAACAATTGCTGACCATGTGCACATTGATTAATTAATTAAATGAAAAAAATAATTAATCAATCCATTTATATATATATATATATATAAGTAAAGAACATAATCTTTATGTGTGCATTTGGAAAACATTAACATATATTCACTTTGGGCATGCGTGTGTATCATATGCATGTAGGCTCATGATTATAATACAAATTAAATTAAATCTTATTTAATTTAATTTCAGATCGACACAATTCAATTGCAGTAATTGCAAAAACATTTGCAACATTATTTCTCTCTTGTTCCACGTTATCCTAATTGTTTATGGTGTGTGACATCCCTAGTTCATCACTAAGCTAGTAGTAAGACTTGTACTGACACATTAGTACTAGATGAGGGTTGTGTGTTTTGTCATGATGCAGCAGCATCACGGCGGGACTTCCTTAATGGTCATCATGCACTCCTAAAAGTTCAAGAGTAGGCTTGAACTGCTCCCTGATTCCCATTGATCAGTGGCAAAACTTACCTTTTAATTCAACTTAATGTATCGACTTCACAGGTCCACCATTTATGCTTTGTTCGGAAAGGAAGAGAGGGATGGGAGATGAGGGGGTGGGCGAGGGATAGTGGGGTAAAAATCTCAAAACTTTTGTGAGGAGGAGAGGAGAGAAATTCGTAATGTTCCTTCCATTTTCCTCTCCTCCATGTTTACCAAACAGAGCAAGAATTCATGAATGGTATGTGGAAACTGAAGCTGATAGAAAGACCATTTCCTTTGTTACTTTGGAAATTTACAGTGTTTTGTTTTGGTTGACTTCCTTTAGGTGAAGCTCCGTTAAGTCTATAATTTGTTTGTGTGTATAATGCAGAGAAAGTAAGAGATGGAGTTTTCTCTGGTAGCAAAATAATGCTTTAAGTATAGGAGTGCTTTGGAATTAACTATTAGTCATATGTCCTGGGTTCTGCCTTAAAGGCTGCTGGTACTTTGTCTGTTGTTTGATGCAGCCGCTCATTGGTCTAATTGCAGGAAAGTTTTGAAAGAAATGGATCGTTAAAATTTTGGCGGCATTTTGAACCTTATAGCAATGTTTCGCTTCTCGAAAGCACGTCTCTTGTATCTACATGTCACGTACCATCCAATATATTGTGTCAATAAGTATTCCTGACCAAAGGCGCTTAACTATAAATCTAGCCATGAACTAAACCTAATATATTTATTGTGCATAAAAGTAGATTCACGATGATGAAGTTCAGCAAGTATCGTGCAACGCATTGGAGGAGATTTCTTCAGAAAAACATTATCAAGAGAAATGCTTGTCGATACTGGTTCATGCTTTATAGTCATTTGAGGGAGACACGTCGCAGGGAAAACATGATGCAGAATCAGATCGGATTTTTCTCTTTTCTAGGGATCAATTAACGGTCTCTTCAATGGTTATGGCATCCCTTCCCCAATGTTTTCCCGGTATGTACATGAGGAATAACCATACAAGTCTAATCTCATCTTTCAAGGAGTGTGTTTTCAAGGAGTTGAGCAACTCTAAGAATTGAGGAATTCAAGGAGTCGAGCAGCTCTAAGAATTGAGGAAATAATTGACAAGGGATTATTGAAGTACTTAAGCTTGAGACTGGCTATCCAGCCATTCCACTTGTTGTCGGAGTAAGTGTTCACATCCTTAGATAGTTTAGAGAGATAACTGTCGTTGTCGACTAATACCATCTCCTTGCAAAGCTGGTGGAAGAGGTCAGCGACCTTGGCATCGCTCCCGAGCCAGTGCTCTAAGATCCCGCAATCGTGGAGGTGCCCCATGTCCTCGGCGGAGTTAATCAAGTTGTCCATGAAGATCAGGTACGAGGTGACGTCATTGCGGCAATTGAAGTGACACTGCTCGAATGCTATCAAGTTGAGGAAAAGCGACCTCGTCGTATCCTCAATCACAAGCCGGGGAAACTCGAGGGTCCCGTCCTTGAACTGGATGTTCCAAAAACCCCCCACTTCCCCCTTTCTAAACTTGATCCCTTTTTTTCCGAAGCTCGGTCACGCAGTGGACGAACTATTGCCCAATTTGTGACAACTCTTGGGTCGCTGCCCACTTCGGGCCTGGGTACAGGAGGCTCCACTGGAACAATTCGAGGCAATGGACTGCCCGCTCCATGCCCGAGTATGAGAGGCTCGGCTGGAACGATACAAGGCAATGGACTGCCCACTCCTGGAGCTCACCCTCACAGGGTAATGGGTCAGACTCCAGCCTTTTCGACCCAATGCAATGAAGGGGGCAGTCTGTCGGCCTCAGAGAGTAGAAGAACTCAAGCGCCAGCATGACCAAGAGCCCGTCCTGGTCGGGTCGGCCACTCTGGAGGTAGAACAGCAGGTCAAGTATGAAGAGTGGGATCTGATTCTCGAGCAAGATCATGTCCCGTTGGATCAAGTGCATTGAACCCCGCAACGAGGAGAAGACGGGGTCATCACAAGTGTAGCCAAGTTCACCAAACCCCTTGGACCATCCCCAAAACAACTCGATCACAAAGCATCCATCGAGAACCATCATTTCTACGAACTCCTCGCTGCTCATGGTTATTGACCCCTCATAGCAGGCGCGGGCTCTCTCCTCAACCTGCTTCACCGCATCTAGATAGTCCTCTATCTTCTGATTGTTGCGCTTGAGCATGCACACGAGGCCGCGCCACTTGTCCTTGTCCTTCTTGTGGAGGCGCTCGTCACCGTGATGGTACGGACCGAGGGAGACAATTTGGGGGACACAGGCCTTCTCCTTGCCATCCTTGAGATGGTGCGGGATCCGGTAAATGGAGCGCTTTGCCCATGAGCGTGCCCTGTTGTCCTGCTCAGCTCGGTCAAGGTTCTTATTGATGGAGATGATCCACTCGGAGTCGGACGGCCTCGGCTCATCTTCACGGAGGTTTTTACCCCCGTCGGTCTCAACATCGATTCGGCGATCCTCAGATGTTTCTTTCTGTGGCTCATGAGCCGCGGTTTGGCTGAGCTCTATGTTGGGATTTAAAGTCATTTCTCCTGTAGAATGGGTTTATGTTTCTCTGCCTTCGCCTTTCTAGAGTCTTGATATTTGAATTGATGCTTTCTCAGCTAAAGAAAACAATGCATGGATTTTAACGTTTAGGGATATTCGGAACAAAGGATAAATTTTTCCAACATCGCCATTCATGCATTAAGAAAAAAAAAAAGGATGATTTTAATGTCTATGGATATTGGAATGACGAAGAAATTTATCAACATGGAGATTCAAAACGAGCTTTAAAATGTTTAAGCCTTTATGACAGTACGTCAATTTTGTCATCATATTAATATGCCAGAAGCTATTAGGGTTTTATGAATCATGTATAGATAAAATTAACAAAAATACAGCGGAAATAAAGATGATATATTTTATACATGATTTTCCAAAGGTCTTGTTCATGCGTTTTAATAAAAAATCTGAATATAAAAAGGGAATTAAACGAATTACCTCTCGAAGCGCGCTTTAAACGAATTGGTTCGGATGTTCTTCAGTTCGAGCCCCACAAACGTCGGACCTCTAGTTCAGACACACCATCAATGGATGTCGAATGGAAGAGAGAACTTTCGGATAATCATCACTATGATCGTGCTAGCAATCTCGTGGAGACAATCCCCGTATCTTTGATGTTTTTAGCCACGGCCCAAATGAGAGAATCCCTTTTCTTTCTCGTATACGAACACAAGAACACGCACGCCTTTCTCTATATCTTTTGCAACCGTTACTTATCTTTCCTTTAAGCGGCATTTAAAAATTCCCTCTCGGATCAACAATGGTTTCTAATCGTCATGCATGATTGCACAATCCAGCAACGGTTGCTGACCATTCATGCACGAAGCATTCCATATATATATATAGTTATTATTATTAAAAAGAAAGACACATGTGATGTGCGTTGCACATGGTCAGGAACAATTGCTGACCATGTGCACATTGATTAATTAATTAAATGAAAAAATAATTAATCAATCCCTTATATATATATATATATATATATATAAAGAACATAATCTTTATTTATGCATTTGGAATACATTAACATATATTCACTTTGGGCATGTGTGTGCATCATATGCATATAGGCTCATGACTATAATACAAATTAAATTAAATCTTATTTTATTTAATTTCAGATCGACACAATTCGATTGCAGTAATTGCAAAAATATTTGCAACATTATTTCTCTCTTGTTCCACGTTATCCTAATTGTTTATGGTGTGTGACATCCCTAGGTTCATCACTAAGCTGGTAGTACAACTTATACTAACACATTAGTACTTTCAAAAGAATTAATTGTCCCGATTAATCTTTGGGTCCTACAAGCCATGATTAACATCTAGCAATATGTTATGGCTACCCAAATAATGTGATTGTTTTAAGAACATATTGAACCTATCTACTTTGGCTACAGTGTAGTTCAATTCTTCTGTCTTACTATGTCCTAATCGAACAAAAATCATGGAATATTTGTCAAGTCACCAATTTGATCATATTCACAAATCTAATTGACATGTATTTTATTCAAGACATAAACAATTTATTCTCGATTACAACCAGGGCCAAGGATTTCAATGCATTGTCATAATTAGATTGCATAGGACATCATTATTATACCTTGCATGTAACAAGGAGACAGATTCTAGATTGCGTACACCTGCAACTTCATATATAAACCAACTATGACCATCAAGTATAAAGACGGATCAACGACCTGGCATTACATGCACCTGTGAATCATAGTTGTTCAACACACAAGTTAACACTGTGCCTCAGGTCTAAGTATTATTTACACAAGACCAAAACATGAACAATTAGACATTGACCACGCTAAAAACTTCCATGTCGTTAATCGTTCCATAAGAGTCATGTTCAGTGAACTTGTCTAATACAAACACTCGTGTTCTAACTTAGGCATCACAATACCCAATGACTTGCGACTCATTATTCCCTTAAGTATCTAATACTTAATTATGAAGTTAAGAACACATCGGTCTCAACAGGATTATTAATATCCACTCAATAATCCATCAACCGAGAACGATTTAAAGATTCAGTCTAACTATGAACCCGTCACATATATTCTTAACATATCAAGAATAGGTCTAGTTCCAACTAATTTTATGGAATCATTCGTAAATATAAAATAATTGGACAAATGAATAAATACGTCACTGCCATTAATTAAATAATAATAATGATAGTACAACTGAAATCCCTAATATATAACTATTACATGGTAACTTTAGGGCAAACATCCAACAATCTTTCACTTGCACTAAAGCCAACTTGTCTGGTACCTCAAACCCATTTTGTCAATATGCCTTTCAAAAGAAGACTGAGGTAAGGCCTTAGTGAAGGAATCTGTCACGTTTTTCGCTGAGGCAATTTTCTGTAATGAGATATCGCCTCTCCCAACAATTTCTCTAATGAGATGGAAGCGTCTTTCAACGTGCTTGGACTTTTGGTGAGACCTTGGTTCCTTGACTTGAGCTATCGCTCAATTGTTGTCACAAAACAATGTAATCGGTTGCTCAATTGAGGGAATGACTCCAAGTTCAAAAAGAAACTTCTTCATCCAAGCGGCTTCCTTTGCTGCTTCAGAAGCAGCTACATACTCTGCCTCAATGGTGGAATCGGCAGTTATGCTTTGTTTAAAACTCTTCCAACTAATTGCACCACCATTGAATGTAAAGACAAACCCAGACGTAGACTTATAATCATTAGGATCCGATTGAAAATCGGAATCAGTATAAGTTACGACTTTAAATTCTTCTTCTCCATATATCAAGAATAGATCCTTAGTCCTTCGCAAGTACTTAAGAATATTCTTGATTGCTATCTAGTGCTCTTCTCCTGGATCAGACTAATATCTACTAGTAATACTTACAGCATGTGCAATATCATGTCTAGTACATAGCATAGCATACATTATGCTTCCAATAGCAGATGCATATGGTATCTTTGCCATCCGCTCTCTTTCTTCAGGAGTGTTGGGACACATCTCTTTAGAAAGACAGATCCTTGCCTAAAAGGCAATAATCATTTTTTGGAACATTGCATGTTAAAACGTGTTAACATTTTGTCTATGTACATACACTGTGAGAGGCCAATCAATCGTCTTGATCTATCTCTATAGATCTTGATACCTAAAATGTAGGTTGCCTCTCCTAAATCTTTCATGGAGAATTTCTGTGATAAGAATAGTTTTATCGATGATATTATCGGTACATCATTTCCAATCAAAAGTATATCATCAACATACAAAACTAGAAATGCAATTGCACTCCCACAGATCTTCTTGTATACATAAGGTTCGTCCAGATTTTTTATGAAGCCAAATGATTTGACTACCTCATCAAAATGGATATTCCAACTTCTAGAGGCTTGTTTGAATCCATAAATGGATCTCTTAAGCTTACACACTTTCTGTTTTTCGCTATTGGATTCAAAACCTCGTGGCTGTTCCATATAGATGTCCTCCTCAAGAAAACCATTTAGAAAAGCCGTTTTGACACCCCTCTGGAATATCTCTTAATCAAGGTATGCAGCTATAGCCAACATAATCCGAATGGATTTTAGCATGGCCACAGGTGAGAAAGTTTCGTCATAATTAATTCCTTCTTTCTGACGATATCATTTCGCCACCAACCGTGCTTTGTAAGTTCCAATTTGACCTTCAGCATTCATCTTCCTCTTGAAGATCCATTTACAGCCAATTGGTATAATACCATCAGGCAGGTCAATTAAGGTCCAAACTTCGAGGTTAGGACACCTGGAGTGCCATAACTTGGCACGGAGGGACACTTAAGTGCCATAACTTTGAAATGGTACACTTAAGTGTCACTATCGGAGTAAAATGGAACACTTAAGTGCCACTCCGGCGAAAATCCAACCCAATGGCTGATGTGGCAATTTTCAGTGAATTTGGTCCAAAACAGTGACATTTTGCACGCTAACGTGGCGGAGAAAATGCAAAAATGACGTCGTTTCGTGTTTGACGTGTAAATAATAATATAAAAATTAATTAAATTAGATTTAAACTTAATTTTATTTAAAATATTCAAAAAATTAAAAATTAAGAAAATTTAAAAAAATTTAAAAAATTAAGAAAAATTAAAAAAATTAAAAAAAGGGGGGGGCGGGAGGTCGAACGGGGGCCGAGGGCCGAGCCCTCGCCGCCGCCACCTCCCCGCCATCGTCGGGAAGGGCCGGCGACGGAGGGGGAGGGTCGGCGGGGTTGCCATCCCCGGCCGACCAACGTGATGACGGCTGCGAGCCCTCACCGAATCGCGGTGAGGGCAATGACCTCGCCTCGGATCTAGGCGAGGGCTCGCGGGCCCTCGTCACCGGTCGGCCGGCCTCGCGGGTCGGTCGGCCTCGCCGGCCCCGGCCGGGGCTCGGCGACCCGGCGGACCCTCCCCACTCCGTCGCCGGCCCTTCCCGGCGGTGACGAGGAGGTGACGAGGGCCCGCGAGCCCTCACCGGATTTGGGCGAGGGCCGCGACCCTCGCCCGGATCGGGGGAGGGCTCGCGTGGGGCAAGGGTCGCAGCCCTCGCCGCCTCCCGCCGTCGCCGGGAAGGGCCGGCGACGGAGTGGGGAGGGTCGGCCGGGGTCGCCGGGCCCTAGCCAAGGGCTGGCGAGCCCTCGCCCGGATCTGGGGCGGGTCGCGGCCCTCGCCGCGATCCGGCGAAGGTCGCGGTCCTCGCCGTCGGTCGGCGGGGCCGGCGACCCGGCCGACCCTTCCCCCTCCGTCGCCGGCCCCTTCCCGACGACGGCGGGGAGGTGATGGTGGCGAGGGCTCGGCCCTCGGCCCGCCCCATTTGACCTCCCTCTCCTTTTTTTTTTTTAAATTTTAAATTTTAAATTTTTTTAATTTTTTGAATATTTTAAATAAAATTAAGTTTAAATCTAATTTAATTAATTTTTATATTATTATTTACACGTCAGATACGAAACGGCATCGTTTTGCATTTTCTCTGCCACGTCAGCGTGCAAAATGACGCCGTTTTGGACCAAACTCGCCGGAAAGTTGTCATGTAAGCCATTTGGCCGGATTTTCGCCAAAGTGGCACTTAAGTGTTCCATTTAACTTCAAAACTGGCACTCAAGTGTACCATTTTGAAGTTATGGCACTTAAGTGTCCTCCCGTACCAAGTTATGGCACTTGGGCTATTCTTCTGCCTCCAAAATTCATTGGAATACATTGAATCCATTTCGAATTTCATGGATTCTAGCCATTTACCAGAATCAATGTCCGACATCGCCTCCTTATAGGTTTTAGGATCACCAGGTTGATCATTATCATTCACAATGAATAATAGGTCAATATGTCCAACCGAGTGTCTATAACGAGAATGTGGGCAAGACATTCTCTCACTTCTTCTAAGAGGTTGTGTATCAGAAACTCTCATTGAATCAGAGATTGGTATCCAAACTTAGTTGTTTGGTACTTCATTATTTTCTTCTTGTAAGACTATTTTCCGCCCAGCACCACCTTCTTGGACGAACTGATTCTCCAAAAAAGAAGCGTGCTTGCTTACCAAAATTCTTTAGTCTGAATGAAAATAGAAATAATATCCAAGAGTTTCCTTTGAATATCCAATGAAGCGACCTTGTTCATATCTTGCCTCCAATTTTTCCATTTTCAACTTTTTTACGAAAGCTGGATAAACCCAAATCTTAATATGACTAAGACTAGGTTTCCTAATATGCCATATCTCATAGGGCGTAGTTGGAACAGATTTGGACGGTACTCTATTCAGTATGCATATAGTTGTCTCAAGGGCATATCCCCAAAGGGATATTGGCAAATCGGTGTAACTCATCATAGATCACACCATATCTAATAAAGTATGATTTCTTTGTTCATATACACCATTATGTTCTAGAGTTCCAGGAGGTGTCCATTGTTATAAAATATTATTCTCTTTAAGATAGTCTTGGAATTCAATACTAAGATATTCATCTCCTCGATTCGATCGAAGAGCCTTAATACATTTTCCTGTTTGTTTCTCAACTTCGGCCTTGAATTCCTTGAACTTTTCAAAGGATTCATAATTATACTTCATAAGGTATAAATAACCACACCGTGACTGATCATCGGTGAAGATAATGAAGTAGTTATAACCACCTCTAGCAATTTCATTAATTGGTCCACATACATTTGTATGTATTAATCCTAATATGTTAGCAGCTCTTGCACTATGTCTCACAAAGGGCGCTTTGGTCATTTTTCCTAGAAGACATGCATCACAAGTTGAGTATGACTCAAAATTTGATGGATTAATGTACCCATCCTTACTCAACTTGTTAATTATGTCTTCTCCAATATGACATAATCGGAGATGCCAAACATATTTTTTATTTGGACCGTCTCTAGGGCATTTATTAGTTATGGCATTTATATCAATTCTATTTTGCTTATTGACATCGGTAATCGCATTATCGAACATTGTAATGGTATAAAGATTATTGGTTAATAAGCTAGAACCAACACATCTTCTATTATGATAAATGGAACATACGTCATCAGCAAAAGAAAATTCATAATTCTCTTTACCCAAACGAGGGCAAAAGAACGCTTCAACTGCCATAACTTGGCACAAAGGGACACTTAAGTGCCATAACTTACGAAAGGTATACTTAAGTGCCAAAATCGGAGCAAAATGGATCACTTGAGTGCCAATTTGGCCAAAATCCGGTCAAAACGCTGACGTGTCAATTTTCCGGCGAAGTGAGCGCAAAACGGCGTCATTTTGGTGCTGACGTTGTAAAAAATTTAATATAAAAATTAATTTAATTTAATATAAAACTAAATTTATATAAAAATTTTTAAAAAATAAAAAAATATTTAAAAATATTTAAAATATTTAAAAAAATTCAAAAAAATTCAAAAAAATTCAAAAAATTTCAAAAAACTTAAAAAAAATTAAAAAAATTTTTAAAAAAGGGAGGCTGCCCCGGCGGACCCTCCCCCACCTTTTGGTGACAATTGGGAGGTGGCGATGGTGAGGGGGCTCCGCCCTCAGCCCGCCGGCTGCCTTCCTCCTCCTCCTCCTCCTCCGTTTTTTTTAAATAAATATAAATTATTTTATTATTTTATTATTTTATTTTAAATTTAATTTAATTAATTTTTATATTATATTAAAATTCAATTTATGCCAAAACAACGTCATTTTGGCTGATTTAAGGGCTCTATTCTGGCCAACACCCGAAACGACGTTATTTTGGTGCCGACGTGGTAAAAAATTTAATATAAAAATAAATTTATTTAAAACATTTAAAAATTAAATTTTTAAAATTTAGAAAAAGGAGGCGGCTAAGGGCTGAAATTTTTTGTAAATTTTTAAAATTTTTGTAATTTTTTAAAATTTTTTGTAATTTTTTAAAAATTTTTTAATTTTTTAAAAATTTTTTGTAATTTTTTAAAATTTTTGTAACTTTTTAAAATTTTTTGTAATTTTTTAAATTTTTTCTAAATTTTTAAATTTTTTTGTAATTTTTTTAATTATTAAAATTTTTTAAATTTTTTAAATTTATTTTTTTGAATTTTTTAAATAAATTTATTTTTAAATTTAATTTAAATCATTTTTATATTATATTAAAATTCAAATTATGCCAAAACGACGTCGTTTTGGCCGATTTAAGAGTTCTATTTTGGCCAACACCGAAACAACATCGTTTGGGGTGAATTCAGCTCTCCGGCGAGAAATATTAATATTTTAATGTCACGTATGATTTCCGACTAACTTCGCCTGAGATGGCACTCAAGTGTCCCACTTTTCTTAAAATGTGGCACTTAAGTGTCCATTTCTGCCAAGTTATGACATTCCAGGGGTTCGCGTGTCCCCAAACGAGGTATAGAGATGATGTTCCTAACAACATTCTTATAATGTAAACAGTTCTTTAAAACCAATACATGTCTTGAAGACAAACATAAACAAAAAGTCCTTATAGCTAACGCAACAACTCTTGCTCCATTGGCAAATGTCAGAACAATCTCATTTTGCCCTAGCATCCTGCTTATTTCCAGATTTTGCAAAAACATACAAATATGTGAAGTTGCAGCAAAATCTAGAACCCATGAGCTGGATTAAGCACTAACCATAAGATTAATTTTAATAAGTATAGACACCATATCTTCATAAGGTTGGTTCTTAGGCTTAACTTTCAAGCTCGCGAGGTATTTCTTACAATTCCTCCTCCAATGCCCCTTGACACCACAGTAATGATATTTCCATTTTTTCAATCTTGGGTTTTGGTTTTACAACAGGTTTGACAGACCTCTTCCATTTCTTTTTCTTTAAAACAGTCTTACCCCTTGAAGAAGAAGCCTTAGCCATAACCACTACATTTAGTCTCGTGTTGTGCATTTCCTTCTCATAAACTACCAGCATATTATATAACTCAGCGAGAGTTTTCTCCATCTTATGCATGTGAAAGTTTTGGACAAAATTAGAGAAGGAATCGGGTAAAGATTGGAGGATTAAATCCACAGCTAATTCGTTGTTCATAACGAGATTCAGTCTAGCCAATTTTTCAATGTGCTAGATCATTTTCAAAGCATGATCATTAACTGATGATCTTTTAGCCATCCTCATATGGTACAATGCCTTAGATATCTCATATCGAGATGTTTGACCATTCTTATCAAATTATTCCTTTAAGGGCAAAATAATCGACCTAGCATCTTCCATAGATTCATACTTCTTCTGTAATGCATTATTCATCGAAGCAAGCATATATGACCTAACTTTTAAGTCATCATCACGCCACTTATCATAAGTGACATGCTCCTCTTGGGTCCCACCCTCAGCAAAGGAATTTGGCATCTTTTCATCAAGCACATACTCAATTTTTTCTAAATTGAGAACAATTCTCAAATTCTTCACCCAGTTAGTGAAATTGGGTCCAGTCAAACAATTCTTGTCAAGTATAGAAGTGAGTGGGTTTGTGGTCATCATTTTCATAGTGATAATATATCTGTTATAGAAAAAAATTGTTAGCCATTCTATCTTTCAAAATAACTATTTCATTTTGGCTTTTAAATAAAATAGATCCTCCCACTAAATTTATATTTGAATCACATACTCCTTAAGATAGGAAGCGGTAGTCTTTCTTGGGTAAAGATTATTAGTGGGGATTGGAGTCCCATTAGCCCAAAGCCCACCTCACCTAATAGTTATTGGTGTTCTATGAACTTAGTGAGTGAACCAACTTGTTCAACGCATCATATGCGAGTCCCAATCATAACTTCGGCTTCTAGACCATGAAAGCCTCACCTAATAATTATTGGCATCATGATCATAGTTAGGTCTAGCCCATTGTCTCATGTAAGTATT
This sequence comes from Eucalyptus microcorys, assembly GCA_014182515.1. NCBI lineage: Eukaryota > Viridiplantae > Streptophyta > Magnoliopsida > Myrtales > Myrtaceae > Eucalyptus > Eucalyptus microcorys. The sequence continues at coordinate 3,408,990 of CM024570.1, read as the reverse complement.
GAAAACACAAATGATTCCCTCAACCAACAGTTATTAGAAATCATTTGGCTCCAACCCCACAGCATCACATGCATAATGGAGTGGCCTAATATTATGAATAGTAATTAACCCCTATGTATCCATAGCTAATCAATCAACCACTATAAAATTGGATCAAACCACGACGATGGAAGGCTACGAATTCGAAACCCGTTTCGACTTAATATTATTAATAAGGAGATTTGGGTCGTTATTAACGGTCTCACTTTGCACATTAACCAATTTAACATGCATGATAACATAAACACAATAAATAAATAGATGTCATATAAACATCTATCCTACGTGGGGATCATGGAATATAGTTCAATGGGTCTCAAGCCAAAGAGACCCATTTAGCCATTTTAATGTTTTAACAATAGAGACTTGCCCTTCGTTTCTTCTTGAATCTTTGAACTCTTCAAAGATCGGGCCCATAGAGTTCACTGGCTTAATGGCTCCTCCAATGGCTCCTCATCTCTCGTAGCATTTACATCAACAATTGATATACTAAACTATGCTAAAATTACATTTCATAAAAATAAATATGAAAGGAATGACGCAACCTCCATTTAATAATTTCAACCCCAAAAAGAATACATGTAATCATCATACATTCATCCATACAACAATCATAATGATTAGAGATTTTTCCATGATCACCACCCTTCCTTGCGAGCCATAAATTCAAAATTAAAAGCTCCGGAAGGCATAAATAAAATTCCGCATTTAATTAAATTTAAAGCCGAACAATGCAAACCACGTCAAGAAATCAAAATCAATGAAACAAATTTCACGAGCGTGATTCCGAACGGAAGTTGCGTTATCATCTTTAAATTCACAATCGCGAATCATTTGCAGAATATAAACACAAAGTATAACAAGTTACAGATTTTTGATTCAAAATTGATTTAGTTCCAATTTTTGCTTAGTTGATTAAATTTATCACATAAATTAATCAACTTCTATAGACCACATAAGAGCAAGAGATTCTCTTAACAAAAGTAAATTGGCCATTAGAACGCAAAAATATTTATGAACTATAAATAAATTAAACGCACGAAAAACGCCTAAGGTTGGCTCTAATACCACTGTTAGGGTTTCATGAATCATGTATAGGTAAAATTAACAAAAATACAGCGGAAACAAAAATGATATATTTTATACATGATTTTCCGAAGGCATTGTTCGTGCGTTTTAATAAAAAATCTGAATATAAAAGAGAGTTGAACGAATTACCTCTCGAAGCGCGCTTTAAACGAATTGGTTCAGATATTCTTCAGTTCGAGCCTTACAAACGTCGGACCTCTAGTTCAGACACACCACCAATGGATGTCGAATGGAAGAGAGAACTTTCGAATAATCACCACTATGATCGTGCTAGCAATCTCGTGGAGACAATCCTCGTATCTTTGATGTTTTTAGACACGGCCCAAATGAGAGAATCCCTTTTCTTTCTCGTGTACGAACACACAAGAACACGCATGCCTTTCTCTCTATCTTTTTGCAACCGTCACTTATCTTTCCTTTTAGCGGCATTTAAAAATTCCCTCTCATATTAGCAACGGTTGCTGATCGTCATGCAAGATTACACACACACACACACACACACACACACACACACACACACATATATATATATATTATTTAAAACAGTATAATTACTTTAAACCATTCTTTGAGATTAATATGATTATTTCAAGCTATTATTTGAAATAATATCTACTTCGGACCCTTATTTGAGAAAATAAAAGCACTTTGAACGTTTATTTGGAATTCTACCTAATAATAATAATAATAATTTTTTTATAGATTATTAATTGAAAATTAAATATTCTTCATTTTGTAAATTAATTTAATCTTATTTTCTAGAATAATCCACTATTAATCTTTCCTAATTTCTTTTTCCAATTTATATATTTATGGATTCTTTTTGCAAGTGTGTGAAATGACAATTGAAAATTTCGGTAATTTATAAAGATACTAAAAAGTATCACCGAATATAAAATTGGCACCCTTCTTAGAAATATCAATTTGATATTTATACCACTGGCCATTAGTTAAGTTATATCGTGCATCTTAAATTTTTAAAATTCTAAATTAAACAGATATATTGAGTCAAATATCAAATTTTTCGTTATGTCCTCACAAAATCAAATATCCAACCAATAATTTTGTAATTATGACTAAATATGTTAAATCATGTTAGGGTTTTCGAGTTTTCTTCCTCTAATTTCTAATAATCTAATCAAGTCGTTGCAAAAAAAAAAAAAAAAAAAAATCATGTTACCACGGATGCATTTGTTTAAAGGCTGACATAGCATCGATGTGTCGGTTTGTGTCAGCATTTACATTACAAAAAATTGTGCCAAAAAAATTCTCGACCAAGCTCACTCGAGATTTTGGAAGAGTTCAAGGACATGTGGACAAAATAATTTATATTTGGCCCCCCAAAAAATCAATTTATTTCCACCGTAACGTGTCTATTGATATATAATCTTATTTAAATATTTGCAATTTTTTAGATGATTTTAATTTTCAGATTTCGAAAAGAAAATATAATGCGCTTGTTAAAATTCCAAGCTATAGGAATCGAATCGACGCTTAAAATTCGGGGTTTTACATTTGCTTCATCCTCCCGACGCCATCACCAGCAGCGAGCTATTGCTCAGTTCCGGACGGCGGCGGCGGCGACACTCTCCGGCGTCGGAGATTCGGCACCGCCGGTGAGGTCTGGTTGATTTTTCGCTATTCATTCGATGTTCGCGAGCAATCGTTCTCCGGTTTAATGCTTCACCGTCTCGCCGGTTCGGTTCCGTCAGGTTGAAGCCGAATTCAGCAGCAGGAGGGAAGGTCGGAAGGGCGAGAGGATGTCGTTCATGAAGGGAGATCTGCTCACCAGGACCACGAAGCTCGTCAAGGGATTGGCCAAGGCGGAGCCTGTTTGGCTCAAGGCCATGCAGCAGTTAGTCAATTTTCCCTCTTTTTCGCCCCTTTGCCACGTGCTTTTCATAGGTGCTGTAATGGCCTACTTGATGCTGGAGTAGAGGGTACTTGCTTGTTCTGTGAAAGTTTCAATCTTTGCTACCATTGATTGGATTAGGTTGGTGGGAGAGTTTTGGAACTCGATGCACTTTGCTGTTGCATTGATGATTCTGCGTTTTGTTTCTTGGGATTGAGATTAGCTATGCCGGCGGATATGGTGGGAGGTTCTTGTTTGGCGGTGTAGTCAAAGAGTGATGTCGTGGTGGGGATCCCTGTTTTGGCGATTTGTCAACCGGTGTAGCTTGATTTCGCAAGAATTTCTGTCAAGAAGTTTGGAAAACCTGGTTTAGGAATGCGATGGTACCATGACAAGCGCACTTGTACTGCTCAATACTCTTTCTCATTGTTGGGCTACTGCAAAAGCATTGGCTATCGAATGATTTTTTGTGCAGTAGTCATAGACATTTATGAGTTTTTTGAACCCGTCGAGTGCCTTAGAATCCAATGGCATCGCTTATTTGGTGATTATGGCATTATGCAGGGCACCACCTGCAGTTTTCCCTCGTGCCGATGAAATCAAGAAGATCACTCTCCCTGAGGATGTTTACATTAAAAAGTTTTTCCAGAAATATCCGGACTCAAAACATGAGGATGCAATCAAGTAAATCTCTTTCCTTATTTTATGTATTCTGCCATAGCTTTTATTTTGCTTTTGAATTCGTTGCTAAAGTATGACATTTCCTTTTCCATTTCTATCTTTGTTATGTTGTGGATGTGACGAAAGTAGCACTGGCCATGTCTAAGAAAGAGCCAATTGACTGAGTACTTTAGGCCTGCCTTCACGAGCTTGGTGAATGATAAGATTGTGTATTGAGCCTTGGAATGGTAAATGCGTGTCGTTTATGATGGCGGTCCTTGCTTTCTGCGATCATCCTTCTTCCTTCCATGTGCTATTCTTGTGTATACATGTTTTTATATAGATAGTCTCAAGAGACCATTTTCACTTTTATGGACGCAAGTAAAGTTGCTGAAAGATTTTGAGGAATGGAATCGGTTGTTCTAGTAATAGCCTAAAATTGGTTACTTTTCTAATGTTGTTTTGACATAACAAAATGCATCGGCGTTAAAGCATCAATGTAGCCAAGTCCAGTCAGTAGGATGATATGTCTGCCACAGGTGTGAGACCTTATGACGTCTGTAATTGGACTCAGACTACTTTGTTCATCTTGTCAATGCTTTAAGATTTTGGGTTCTACTTGCACCTTAATGACAACTTAACTGATAGCTCACATATTTCTGGCTACAAATATATTTTGCCTATCATTGAGCTAATCAGACATCAAGGCTTCATGTTGTGCTACTGAGCTTGAGGAGCCTTATTCTCGTGTCTTTCCATGTGATTTACTCCACAACTGTATGGTTTCTTCGATAAATTGTCCATTCAGTACAACATACTTATAGAACAGTTTGGTTAATTTGTCTGCTACTGCTGTGAGACCTGTTGTGGCTGTAATTTGATTCAGACTACCTTTTTTTATCTTGTTAACGCTTTACAGTTCTACTTGCACTTTAACAACTTAACTGATAGCTCACATTTTTTCAGCTACAAGAATATATTGCACAACTTAAACGATAGCTCACATATTTTCAGCTACGAGAACATATTGCCTGTCATTGAGCTAACAAGACATAATGACTTCATGTCGCGCCTCTGAGCTTGAGGAGCCTTCACGAGTCTCCCCATGTAATTTACTCCATAACTAGCATCGTTTTTTGGCTAAATTGTCTATTCGGTCATATTCAAAGAAAAGTAAACTAATATCTATCTTAACTCTAAATGAGGACCCATGATATATAAGGATTTTAAAATCGCATGTCACTAAATAAAGCACTGTAGCATTGGAACTGAGATAAATTGTATGAACAGAGCAGTAAATAAAATAGAAAGATACTTATGCATCACTTTCTAACAAATGCTTTATATGTCTGTTTCTTATGGCTGTTGAGGCACATGGTTTATTCACATTTAATTCTGTAAAAGTGTTAACTTCTTTGAGACCTTCTGTTGAAATAGGATATGTGGTTTCGACCCCCCTCCAGCCCGTGTTTTCGGTCAACGAGTCCTTGAGTTGAAGGAAACCGGAGTTAGTGAGGAAGAGGCTATGGCCGTGGCAGATGTAAGTTGTTGCCTTCTTGGATTACAGTCTGCCCTCACAGTAGATAATTTGATCTTCCTTCCTTTGTTTATTCAATTATTCATCTTGCATTTCGCTTGTTTTTGATCCTTAAATGACGGCATCACTGCTGGATTTTTAGATGGAATACCGACTAGAGAAGAAGGCAAAGAAGCAGGCGTATGTTCAGCTGAAGAAGATTGCGAAGCTCCAAGGCAAGAGGCCTCCTCCTAATCCTTACCCAAGTGCTATCAAAGAGATACAAGCAGAAGAGAGAAAGTATGTTTGGGATCGTTTCCATAATCCCGAAATTCGCAAAATAATCCAGAAGATGAAAGAAGAGAAGGCAGCTGAAGCTCAGTACAGAATGGGAGGAGGTGGCTACTAGAGTTTGAAGTGTTTCAAAGTGAAGAGTTCTTGGCTTGCTTTTGGAGCCTCACAGCATAATGACATTGCCGTTGCGTCTCAATAAGAGAGAAAAGGTTCTCTTTGAAGATCTTTTTGTCATAGTCATGCTTATACCACTCTACCTATATATGAAAGCATGTGCTATGATGGGATTGGATTTAAGAACAAAACCGGATAGAATCATTAGGATTTGGTAGAGGAACTGTTTTGAATTAGATAGCCTTCTCTATTATTTGAATGCCATCTCCACCGATACCGCTATTCGAAGAAATGATTCAGCTTTCGCAGTATTGATCGGATTGATGCCACGAGCACTTTAAGCCATCCCAAGCGATGTCTATACAAATTGCAATCTATCTTGGCTCAAGGGATACAAAACACCCATGCTTTGGCACCTGCGCAATGGCCCTTGATTGCATTTCTTTCTTAGGTTACGAGGAATGAATGATGAAAAGATCGAATGGAAATTTCTAGTATGATTTTTTTTTTGGTTATTATCAAAATAAGCAGCCAAAAAGAGAGATAATTCTTTCGGTCCTTGCCAAGATTTGGCCGAGGGCTTTCGTTGGCGAGGGTGGCAACCCTCAACCAGATCTAGGTGAGGATCGGCAACCCTTCCTCAAATGGGGTAAGGCATTGTAAGGCCTCGCCACCACTAATTGACCGTCGCCCTACCATTGGTTGAGATCTAGGTAAGGATCAGCAACCCTTCCTCAAATGGGGGTAAGGCATTGTAAGGCCTCGCCACCACTAATTGACCGTCGCCCCACCATTGGTTGTGATCTAGGTGAGGATCGGCAACCCTTCCTCAAATGGGGGCAAGGCATTGTAAGGCCTCGCCACCACTAATCGGCCGTCACTCACCATTAGGGCAATGGTGGGGCGACGACAGCGAGGGCCCAATATTCGTCGTCTTATGGCTTCCTGCCTCTTCCTTTTTTTTATTTAGTTTAATTTAAATAATATTTAGAATAAAAATCATATTTTGATTAAAACAGTGCCACTCTAGTCTTAAGTCTTCATATTTTAATCATATAGAATAGAAAAAATAAAAAATCACATCAGCAAATTTCATTTAGCAAAATTAACGATATTAATGAAAAGACTTAATTATACAGATATCATAAATCGCTCGAAATTCGAATGCTGACGTAAGCGTTTCTTCGCTGTCGTCACACTTACTCAACACTACACCCCTGCCTCGGCCTCGTACGACTCCGTAATTTTCAATCTGCTCGCCAGTGGCGGCAAAACAAGGAAATCACTCCGCGACGCTCTCGCCGATGGCCGAGCCAGCGCCGGCGCCGGCGGAGGCCGACCTCCGCGACGCCGCCGTCGACGAGATCGTCCGCGGCCACGCCGGCTTCTGCTCCGCCGCCGACTCCCTCCTCTCCGGCTCCGGCGATCTCTCCGCCAGCGCCGACCTCGTCGCCCACGCCTGCTCCCTCTGCAAGCACGGCCTCCTGTCTCTCGTCCGGGACCACTTCCTCCGCGCGCTCGAGGTATTCCGGCGACCTTTTTCTCTGGAACGTGACCTCCGGTCTAGTTGTTAAGGTACTTTGTCATGTGGAAATGAGCGAGAATCGAAATGGAGGTTCTCTGTGGAATTACGTTGGCGGTTTGATCGAGGAACTTGTCTTGCTAGATGAGGTTGATCGATCGTCTGATTGTGTTTGCTGACGGATTCGTCTGGTTCACTTGAGATATCTGCAGATTCTGCGGTGGTTTCTGTGTTTTTTAGCTTCCGTTTTGCGAGGTAAGCAAAAGAACAGATGGGAGAAGAGGAGAATGGTGCAGAGGATTATTGGGTTCGTTCCATAGAATAGGGCTCCTTTACCGGATACTAAGGTATAGAAAGTGCAGTTTTCTAACAGACAAAAACGAAAATTGAAAGGATTGAGAGGAACGAAGTTGCTCACCTAAAAGGAGAGGAATTATTCCCTTTTGGGGTAACTGATAATGGCTACTCTAGGGGGCAGGCCTACAAAGGCCCCGTGGCGGGGAGGGGGGTGGTTGTTTTGTCACGGCAGGACCTGCTTGATGATCATCATGCACTCCTGAAAGTTCAAGACTAGGCTCGAACTGCTCCCATATTCCAATTAATCACTGCCAAAACTGACCTTTTAATTCAACTTAATGAATCGACTTCACAGCTCCACCATTTATGCTTTGTTTGGGAAGGAAGAGAGGGAAAGGAAAATGAGGGGTGGGTGAGGAACGTGGGGTAAACCTCAAAACTTTTGTGAGGTGGAGAGGAGGGAAATTTATAATGTTCCTACCATTCCTCTCCTCCATGTTTACCAAACAGAGCAAGAATTCATGAATGGTGTGTGGAAACTGAAGCTGATGGAAACACTACTTCCTTCATTATTACATTGGAAATTTACAGTATTTTGTCTCAACTGACTTCCTCTAAGTGAAGCTCCATTAAGTCTATAATTTGTCTGTGAGTATAATGCAGAGGAAGTGAGAGATGGAGTTTTCTCTGGTAGCCAAATAATGCTTTAAGTATAGGAGCACTTTGGAATTAGCTATCAGTCATATGTTCTGTGTTCTGCCTTAAAGGCTGCTGGTGCTTTGCCTGTTGTTTGATGCAGCCGCTCATTGGTTTAATTGCAGGAAAGTTTTGAAAGAAATGGTTCATTGAAGTTTTGGCGGCATTTTGAACCTTATAGCGAGTTTTCACTCCTCGAAAGCAAGTCTCTTGTATGTACATATCACCCACCACCCAATATATTGTATCAATAAGAATTCCTGACCGAAGGCTCTGAACTGCAAATCTAATTCATGAACTGAACCACTACTTTTATCATGCGTATAAGCAGATTCATGATGATGAAGTTCAGCGAGTATTGTGCAATGCACTGGAGGAGATTTCTTCAGAAAAACATTATCAGGAGAAATGCTTGTCGATATTGGTTCATGCTTTACAGTCGTTTGAGGGAGACACGTCGCAGGGAAAACATGATGCAGAAGCAGATCGGATTTTTCTCTTTTCCAAGTATCAATTAGCGGTCTCTTCAATACTTATGGCATCTCTTCCCCAATGTTTTCCTGGTATGTACATGAGGAATGACCAAACAAATCTAATCTCATCTTTCAAGAAGTGTGTTTTCATCATGTAAATGTGTCTGATGTTGTGTGTTCTAGTCAAATTGACATGATGTGCTATGGACCCTTCACCAATTTTAATTTTTCTTATTGTTCTGCTATCAGGACTTATGCTTTATTATGGTAATGGATAATGAATAATTAATGCAGGATAATTCTTACTCTTCTTGCACTGGAACTATGGACATTGTGTCAGGTCTCTCCTGTTTGATGCTATTATTTGAATATTTAGAAGTCATGTGCTTGCTCTTTTGGGGGTCTTAGTGGGTTTGTAATACTCAGCAAGCCGCTCTAAAATATGTTAAATTGTGTTTGCACTAGATGCTTCAATGACATGGGACTAATTTGAATGTTTGAAAATTTGAAAGAGCAGGTCTGTATAGGTTATCGGCAGTTTGTGTTTGAAAATTCAGCAATAACATGGATCGTACAATTCATAGAGGGTATTGATGTAAGTTAATGTTTGTTGTGTAAGAAATAGAAAGCGATGAGGTATGTCTAGTCGGCCGCTTCTGCTGACACCTGTAAAGCAAATCTTTTAGATATTGTGTCCTTGTGTTAACTTTAGTTTGTTCAAGAAGTACTAATATCTCTTGGGCGTCGCATATTTGCTATCAAATTTTTTAGCAGAAAAAAAAATGTGAAAATCTGTAAAGAGAAGGAAGACTAGAACACTAGACTTTCTAATCATGCTTAGATTTAGGAAGTCATTCCCAATTTGAAGTGAACTTGGTTTGTGTGAGATTTGTGAGACCACTACCAACTATTCTAAAAGCTTAAGCTAATAGATGAAGGCATAGTTTATTACTTAAATATTCTGACATTTCCACTCACACTTTAGTCCGGTTGCATGGAAATTTGATAAGGGAGGTAAATGGGACCCGGAAAGAGTCAAACTCAAGATCTCTATCTCTGATACCAGTATTGGCTGGTCTTGGCCCTCTCTAACCCCAAAAGCTAGCTCAAAGGTGAGATTATCCCTCACATTTATAAATTGACCATAGGCACCTTACATAATCGATGTTAGATAATCTCAACAATAAGACTAGTATTGGGTGGTCTTGGGCCTCTCTCACCCCAAAAGCTAGCGCCTTATCTCTCACACTTATAAACCAACCATTAGCCCCTTCCATAAACGATGTGAGACAACTTCAACAATCTCTCCCTCACATCAAGCTTGGGTCGGATGTGCAACAATCTATAACTCTCCCATGTGACTGATGGGTCTAGACTTGTCAGCAACCCACGCTCTGATACCCAGTGAGATTTTGTGAAACCGCTATCAACTATTCAAAAAGCTTAAGCTATTATATGAAGGCATAGTTTATTAATTACATATTATAACAATTTATAAACTTAAGGTGGATTTGGAGATTTTGGAAAACAGCTTAAGATATCCTAGAGAATTAAATTCAGGACCTTAGTGATTCTAGGCACAATTATAGATTCTTCACCAATGGTTTTTGTTTATGCATAGTGGCTATTTTGTCCTTGGCTGCAATTACATTATTTGCTAGGATGTTTACTGAAATTTCTTAAATACTGAAGAAATGTGATAGTGTATTTTTGATATTTGTCGCGTTATCCACTTATCTAAGCATTGCTGCTTAGGTTGTCTAGTGACATTTTATTATTACCTAATTTCACAAAATGTTTGTTGGTGTGACGGAGAACTTGCATAATGTTTTCCCAATTTCTGTCTGAAATTTCTTTTTTCAGAAAGCTATTGTCACTTAAGACGTTATACTTTTGTTGGCCCTTTGGTTTAGAGCCTAAGGTCATCAAGTGGGATACAGATGTAAAAGACTGCAAAAAGAACCAAAATGAAGGCCAAATTGGCTACAGTAAAAGCTGGCGTAAAAAATTGATACTCAAGGGTTCAGAACGGAACAACAAATATGTTTATTCAGAATAAGACAGATGATGACAAGGTGTCATAGAAACCATTCATACACTGGGTTCATAGACTCAACTAGATATGAACCTTGTTTGGACATTCTTTGTATCTCAACAAGCCAACTTCATTAAAATTCACACCCATATCACAGGACATCAGAACTTATGAGATGAAAAAGAAGCCTTAGAAAAAGAAAAGGCACTTAAAATTACCACGGAAAAATTATGCTTGTGCATCGAAGTTTCACCTAATATTGTAGCATCCTCTCGCTTAATCTGTTTTTTTACCTTGTTTGTTAAAAAATCATTTTTTCTATCACCTGACAGAATAGGGATCTTGTTCTGACTTTATTGGTGTTCTTAGAGATACTTCACTGGTATTTCAAGAGAAGGTTGGAAGAGATAAGCACGATGATGGATGACGGTATTGATTCTCCGGATAAAGATGACATGGATTTAGATGATAAAAGCATGTGTATTAAAGCTGGAGAGATGGATATAGATGAAGGTTATCACCAGGGAAAGTTTCTTGATGAAGTGGTAAAGAATATTGGGAAGGTTGTCCGTGATCTTAGAGGTCTTGGGTTTACATCGATGACAGAAGATGCTTATGCTTCTGCCATTTTCTTGCTTTTAAAGGTTTGTATGTATGTTTCAGCATTGTAAGCTTTTTTGTCCAGTGTAGACCTTCAATTGACATTTTATCTCCCTTTTGGCAATACTTGTTTATCACTGTCTTGGTAGAGTTAACGCAGATGGCTCATCCTCTTTGCACATAAAGAATGCGGCATTCTTCTATGCATGATTTATGCATATGTTGCCATACAAGTCACATGCCTTGTTTGCATGCAGGCTAAAGTACATAATCTAGCTGGTGATGATTTCAGGAGTTCAATATTGGGGGCCATTAAAGGCTGGATTCAGGTGAGTATTGATTATTTTTTATTCTTTTTGTGCCATTTGTGTAGTCAGCTCCACTTAGTGGGTAAGGCTTAGTGGTGGTGTCTTGTTTGTACGTGAGTAAACCTTCATTGTTCTAATTCCCTTCCCATATACATGGTTTAGAAGAGAGCCAAGTGATTTGTCTCTTGTATTAAAAGAATCTGTATTTTCTCATATCATCATCGAGTGATTACACGGTATATATATACAGGAATAAAGGATCTAAATTGGCTGAGAAAATCAAGAATAGAAGACCTAATCTCTGTCGATAGCCAATCTATAGTTAACAAAATCATATCACATAATCAAATCAAATCAAATAATATCACATAATATCCCAAATGATTTGGGAGAGATTATAGGAGATTTTCCAACATATTATATGTTTTTGCCAACCATGTTCGTCTTTTCAGATGAATTTAAGCTTGAATGCTGCACATGTTTGAGGAGATTTTGTTATTTGACCAGATAAATGACTTCTTTAGGAGTAGCGGTCTGTAATATGTATACTTAGTAATAGCCAAAAAGAAGGATCCTCCTCTCTCTGTGCACACAATTTGACTTGTGTTCTCATGCTAGAATTCATGCAAGTTCCTGAATCACTATGTCAGAGTCTTACATTCTCTTTTCCTCTCATAACTGAGTATACCCAGCTGTATCAATGAAAGTTAGATGCAAATGATTGCAGGCTGTGCCTCTTCGATTTTTCAAAGCCCTTCTCTCCTATCTTGGCGATTCTTATGATTATGATAGTCCATCATCTGGTCTCAAATCACCCTTGGCTTCACGACCATCTTCATGCTATCCCGGAATTGATGCTCCCTCAGAAGGATTGGTTCGATGGCAGTTACGGCTAGAGTATTTTGCTTATGAAACCTTACAAGATTTAAGAATTGCCAAACTTTTTGAGATTATAGTGGATTACCCCGATAGGTACTTTGCTAATCTTTGCCCTTTTTCTCATTCAAGGTTGCAGACATGAATTATGAAATTTGATTTTGCTAAATAAGATATACAATACTTGTGATTGTTTCAAATTTTTATTCCTCAATCAGAGATGATGCTTTAGTTTATTGCCTTTTCTAGGAAACAACTATGAACAGTGCTATGTGATGAGATGAACAAAATGTTTCCATGATATTCAACACTCATAAAATGTGAACTAGCAATGTGTTTATGTGTCACTAAATTGTACAGTATTGGCTTATATTAACATGATATGTTATTATTGGCTATAGAAATTGTGTACCAATGGAGACGAGACAAAATGAGTCAATTGCTATATATACATCAACAGAATTCCAAAGTGTTATACATCATCTTCTTGTTGGAGCAATCATTCAATTAGTTCTTTTTTGCTGCCTTATATAGCGGGGGCAATTCCTTCCATTCTCATGCCACTGATGACATGCTTTCAGGTTGCTTAATTTTTTTCGTAATTTTGAGGAACTTGTATTTGTAATCGTATCCCTAAATATGCATAACCTCGTGATTCAAAAAAGGTTTGAGCTTGCCTTCTTTATTCAGTGAAACAAAATTGTTGGACTAGTCTCCTTCTCAGAGAAGCTACAATGAATCACTTTCTGGATCTCGGTTGTATCGTTATCCAAGTATTTTATAACTCGTTTTAGGATTCTAAATAAATTTCTTAATTCTGCAGCGCCCCTGCAATTGAAGACTTGAAACAATGTCTTGAGTACACAGGACAACACTCTAAGCTGGTCAAGTCATTTATATCTGCACTACAATATCGATTGCTCACTGCAGGCGCATCAACCAATGATATATTGCATCAGTACGTTTCAACTATTAAAGCACTCCGAACAATTGATCCAGCAGGCGTTTTCCTTGAGGCGGTTGGTGAACCAATAAGGGAGTATTTAAGGGGCAGGAAAGATACTATCAAATGCATTGTTACAATGCTTACGGATGGGTCTGGTGGCAGTCCAGATGGGACAGGAAATGCTGGGGATAGCCTTCTCGAAGAATTGAATAGGGATGAAGAAAGTCAGGAGAACAGTGTTTTTGAGGATGGTTTCAATTCTGATGACAAACAAGCCTGGGAAAACGCTGCAAGGTAGGTTTATTCAGTCACGACTATGAATGTCACTGAGATTTCTTATCTTGTCGATGTCATATGAATACTGTTGACTTCTGCTAGCCATATTGTTCATCTACCAACTTGATCTGAGTTGACTATTCATTTTGGTTAATTTTTTACCTTCAGCTGGGAGCCCGATCCAGTCGAGGCTGACCCCCTTAAGGGTAGCAGGAACCAGAGGAAGGTGGATATATTAGGAATGATTGTTGGAATTATAGGTTCCAAAGATCAACTGGTTAACGAATACCGCGTCATGCTTGCTGAAAAGCTTCTCAACAAGTCAGATTATGACATTGACTCAGAGATACGCACTTTAGAACTCCTCAAGGCAAGTAGTCTGGTTCTCTGGGTGGATATGCTGTTTGGTCTGTGTATTGTGTTGGTTGTGCCGCATTATTTTATTTTCTTGTAATCACCTTTTTCCTTTAACTCTCTAGATACATTTTGGTGAGAGTAGCATGCTGAAGTGTGAAATAATGCTTAATGATCTAATTGATTCCAAGAGGACAAACGGCAATATAAAGGCAACGATAAACAAAAATTCTCAAACCAGTTGAGTTTCTACTTTTCTCCTCAGAGATGTCACTAATCCTTCTCTAATACAATGGTATTCTTTGGCTGCTAAACGTACTTTTTCCTAAATGATCCTCAGGTGCTGATTTGGAAGACAATGGGCTTTCTTTGGATAATCTTGATTCTACAATCATATCTTCTAATTTTTGGCCTCCCATCCAGGTATGGCAGTGACTTCTGCTTTTACTATTAAAAAGTTGTTGCTCTGAAGTGATAATTTGGACATTTCTCACAATCAACATGTCAATATCTCAATGCAAGAAGTTAGTACATCTTACAAACATTACACTAGATGGGGCTAACATCACTGACTGCCGAGTACTATTTATAAGCCTGTGAATTATGATGCCTAAAGTTATTCCGAAAACAGATTCATCTGTCAGTGCTGCTTAAAGGCTTTACAGATAACTTTTAGTGCCGTGTAGGTTATTTGCAAACTGCACCAACTGGAGCTACATAATACATGACCATGCCCCTTCCTTTCTTGTGTCAAAGAAAACCAGCTCTACAATAATTCGTTAACTAAGTTGAGAATTCATTTGTTTAAGGGGTAACTTTGGCTGCTGTCGACTGATGAGGAAGATATTGCAGGAGGAGACCTTTAATCTGCCAGAACCTGTTGATCAGTTGCTTTCTGATTATGCAAGAAGATACAACGAAATCAAGACCCCTCGTAAGCTTTTGTGGAAGAAAAATATCGGAACAGTCAAGGTAATCAATCGCTCAAAATGACGTGCGTGTCACTGATTACATGTTATTGTCTTTCCATTCTGGTCAGCAAATGGATTTTATTTGGATAGGCAGCAAATGGATTTTATTTGGCCTTTTTTATTGTGTATCTGTAAGTTAGTTTATTCACATGCTTAAGTTTCTATGTTAATGCAGCTTGACACCATACGATTCCTCATCTATTTTCTGCTATTTTCAGTTGGAGCTGCAGTTTGAAGATAGAGAGATGCAGTTTACTGTGGCTCCTTTGCATGCTGCAATTATTATGCAATTTCAAGATCAGAAAAGGTAATCACCAGTGTGAAATTATGTAGCACTTCTATCATATAGTGGTGTACTAACTTTTTGGCTATCAGTTGGACCTCAAAGAATCTTGCAATTGCAATGGGAGTTCCCGTGGATGTACTCAATCGGAGGATAAGTTTTTGGATAAGCAAGGTATATTGGCCAAGCTCTTTTCATCACCTTTCTTTGGTATTATTCTTCACTTTCTTACTATGTTGCTGGGATGCTTTAGTGACCCGCGAAGGAAACATGTGAATTGAGGGTGTACAGGCTAAGTGAAGAATATGCCAAGTGCACATTCATGATTTAAATTGATTGATAGTTTGAATATCTACCTGTACCAGATGGCCGTGTGGGCAAATCTTTTGTTGACATGTATTTTACAAGATACCCTGGCTGACTGGTTGCATTTGGAAGCCTTGCATGTCTTTGAGCCTCTTCTTTGATTCGCCTTTAGCAGAACAGTTTCATTCTCCAATTGTAGTTAAATCATCGGCATTGCCATTTTCTGTCCATTTCACTCTTGCGGTTTCATGGAATTGGCCTTCATTTCTGCACCACTCAACAGAGAACTGATTTTATCTTTTCTCCGGTCTTACTTTTGCCCTTGTAATAATGATTAAATGATCTGTTGGTGAATAATAAGCTTCATGATTCATCTACCATTCTGTCACCAGGGAATTATAACAGAATCAGTTGGATCGGACTCTGATGACCGCATATTCTCGTTGTTGGAAAGCGGGGCTGACACTAGCAGAAATGGCGGTAACACTGAGTGCTTCGAGGAGCCTTTAGCTGGTGATGAGGAAGGAGAGAATTCTGTGGCCTCTTCAGAGGATCAGCTTCGCAAGGAAATGACTGTTTATGAGGTTAGCAGTGAATCTCAGGAATTTCTAATTTCTTTCTATCGTAAGGTTAAGGTGCTATTAAAAAGCTTGCCTCTTATGGCAAAGTTCCCTAGCTTTACCTTAAGTGGCAAGGTGTCATTGTTTTTCTTTCAATTGATATCTTTCTTGGGGGGATTGAGGTAGATTGGGTTAACAGCAACTGAAAAGTGAGTGTGCGAGTTGAGCAAAAGGTTTACTTTGATTGTGCATGTCCTGTGTATCTCAAGTATGGTAATCCTTCTCCTTTTTTTCCTTCTCCCCTTTAGAAATATATCATGGGCATGCTCACAAATTTTGGCAGCATGGCATTGGATCGAATTCACAATACATTAAAGGTAAGAGCAGTTTATTTTATGCTTTTTGTCTCAATACTTGTATAGTTTGCATTGGATGGATGCTTATTTCAGATTCTGAACTCATTGCTGCAGATGTTCTGTGTGGCTGATCCTCCATATGATAAGTCACTTCAGCAACTGCAAAGCTTCTTGTCCAGTCTGGTTGTTGAAGAGAAATTAGAGCTTAGAGACGGGATGTTCTGTCTGAAGAAGTAAAGTATAACAGAAACTAGAACGTTGAAGAAATCTTTTCGTGAAGGGGCAATTAACGACATAAGTGGTGAGATTTCCTGGAGTTTGTCCTTCACTATGGCCTCTTCACTTCTTACCTTGCATGCATGACAGAGAAAAGTCATTTTCCACTCCTATAGGTTGAAGGAAATGATGAGCGAGATTGCTTCAATCAGCATGGCGTTCGAATTTTCAAATTGTGAGGCAGATTAGAAATGGATCATGCACGGAGGCCTTTCGTGAGATTGGCCGAGATATGCTGGACTGCTCTTTTCTGATTATCGCTCCAATCAGTGTGCTGTCCTACTTTGGTTTGGCGACTTCAGATAACAGAGAATCATAAATGAAGCGCAGCAACAGGAGATCCCAGATATTTCTTCTCTCGGTGGAGCTATTTCATTTCCTTTTCAAGTTGTTTTATGAATGCACTGCAGCATGCTAAGCTCTCCTAATTATGTAGAAGTACTAGAAGCTTAATATTCCAATGCATTCCTTTACTAGAATTGATAAGAGACTTTGTCTGATAACACACAATCCTCCTAAGTGTTTACAATACGACCAACAAGTTTTCATTTGTAAATTGTCCGCACACGAAATTAGGATGTGGCCAAAAGTCGAAGATTCGAAGAGGCGGACATAGGGAAATATCGTGCTTATTCTAAAGGAGCCTAGGATGTGGCCGAAAGTCAAAGATTCGAAGAGGCGGACATAGGGAAATATCGTGCTTATTCTAAAGGAGCCTAGGATGGGGCCGAAAGTCAAAGATTCAAAGAGGCGGACATGGGAAAATATCGCGTTTATTCTAAAGGAGCCTCCAAGAACAGCTTAGGATTAGATTAAACCCTGAAGAACAGGCACTTAAACCCGACTCTGTTTGTCGGATAGGTGAATGTGTGGCATTCTTGCTTCAAAAATAAAATCCGGCCGGTCCGCCCTCAATCAAGCTAAAACAAACGCATATTGCTAGCTTTGTGCAGTCTGTCGACAGCATCAGAATTGACATTGACAACTCCACATGAAAGAAACAAGGTGACTACCTAGGATCAATGTTTATTCAAGACATGATTCTTTCCGGCTTTTCTATTGTTGTTGTTTTCGTTCGCGTGCCTTGATGGATTCGGATATCTCCGAGTTTAGATTTGGATATCTCCGAGTCCACTACTAAGACTAGGCCGGCAAATCCCTGCTGATTTTTGAAACTATAAATCTACGTCTCGTTATTCAGTCATCACGTATAAGCACATACCGAATCACACAAGGATCAAGAATGGTCAGCTTCCATCACTTGATCTTCTGCCTTCTCGGGTTGGTTCTCGTCAGTCGAATCGGTTGCGGTGAGTTGAGTCTGCTGTTCTTCCTCCTGTTTCTTTTCACTATTCAGCATTTCTCGGGTACTCTTGCTTCTCCGTGAGATTGTCATATCGATCTTTTCCTTTTATCTTGTTGTGTGTCAATCACCGGTTTTGTCAATATCGAGGTTTGTCCCAACGACCAATGATTGACATTCGCGCATTGTAGGCGAATATGCTAAATAGATGAATGATGATCGACATCGACATCAACATCGCCTTCTCCTTATTCTTTTTTGTCCTCCTATTTGTGTGATGCATCATTATAATCCCCTTCTCTTCCAGATGGGAAGGTGATGATGGAGTACATTGGAGCCACAGGGGCGCCCGTGAAGTTCGACTCCGTGCCCATCGAAGACGGCCTAGACTTCTACTTCATCCTCGGCTTTGCCATTGATGCCGACACCTCGGGCAATCCCCAAAATGGGGTCTTCTCACCCTATTGGGAATCCACATTGACCCCGGACTCCGTTGCCTCCATCAAGCAAAAGCATCCCAATGTCAAGGTGCTTGCCAGCCTCTCTGGATGGAGCCTAGGCCCCAAGGTGCTCCGCTGGTATGACCCAAAAGATGCTGCAACCTGGATTTCAAATGCCTTCTCATCTCTCCAGTCTCTAGCCACCACATACCATCTCGATGGGATCGACATCGACTATGAGAACTTCCCGAAGCACGGCAACACGAGCTTTGCCTATTGCATCGGTGAGCTCATCACCCTCCTCAAGAACCAGAGCGTCATCTGCACCGCGACCATCGCGCCCTATCATCTCTCCACTGGTCCTTACATCGAGCTCTTCAATGGGTACAAGGATGTCATTGACTATGTTAACCATCAATTCTACACCGATAGAGTCAGCACCCCGAAGGGGTACTTGGAGGCGTTTCAGCTGCGAGCCAGTCAGTTCGACAAGGACAAGCTGCTCCCTAGCTATGAAGTTAACGGGAGAGGGATTCAAGGGGACGCGTTTTTCGACGCTCTGAATCTTCTGCAAGAGAACGGGTTCGAAATTAATGGGATCATGATCTTCTCAGCCGATGAGTCGTTGTCGGATGGCTTTCTCTACGAGAGAAAATCACAGCAGTTCCTACTTAATACAACTAGTGTGTGACTATCAACCAATTTGACGTTGTAATAATATCAGCATATTGTACTTCCTATCCTGTGACTATCAACCAACTTGAGGTTGTAATAATTTTAGCATATTGTACTTCCTATCCCCATCAGTAAAAATAATCATTTCTCCAAGAGGGAAGACGTTTATTTCTCTTCAGCAAAATAAAGTATCTGAAAGAATGAAATGGTATCTGTTTTCCAGTCAAATCTCTAGAACTACAAAAAAGATAAATTTAAGAAATATTTTCAGTACTTTCAAAACTCGATTATGGCTAGCAGAAACTTTTCAAGAGGTTTCGAGCTTTTTTCCAGTTAAGTCACAACACCCTAATGAACGAATCAAGTGACAAAATCAACGCCGCTCCCAATTGCAGTAACTCACTCGGAAAGTAACCAATGCCAGATTAATCCAACAAATCTATCAGTCTTGTACAAAGGATTAGACTTTTCCCAGCTCCAATTTCATGACATCCATGGTTTCAGCACCTTCAATTTGACTTGATATATGGGAATTGAGTTGGTGCAAACCCGCATGATGCAGACTTATCAAAATGTAGAATAGTAAATAGTAAGCTTGGGATTAGGGAATCATTTGAAAGGGTTTATCGAGTTAATGCATACAAAAAGACCAGCATGCCATGCAAATCGAGGGAGATCAACATGGTAGGTGCTTCCACAATCTATAACATCAAAAAGTCAACCACAAAGGCTGTAAAAGCTCAGGATGAATGTCAGTTAAAAATGCAGCCAAAATGATGTTAAATTGCCTGCCATAGAGGAAAACAAACTCAAGCAAACATAAGCATGATAAGGTAATTGATGCAGCAGAATAACATCTTTTTTAACACTGTGCTCGTGCTCCCAAACTATCACCAAAAAATAGTAATTGAGCCGTCCCTCCCATCCATCCTCAAAAACAGAGTATGCAGACACATGACCTGCCTAATTACCTGAAACAGAACCCAAAAATTATGGTACGAGGTCTGCCACCTTCAGAATATCACTTTGTCTTGTAGGCAAGTCTTCACAATAGCCTGCTGAGGGACTTGATAAGCAATTTCAAATTTCGTCTTGTAGCCTCATCGCCCGTGAATCCCAAAATATCAGAACTTATACTCTGTACAATACACAAAGAGGAGAAAGGTAAATTCCCATATAGATATTTGCCCAGGAGAAGTTATAATGAACTTCATGGGGTTGGTTGCAGCTCTGTAAAGCTCATAGCAAACTCACCTCAACATTCTTCAACGTGAAAATTAGAGTGTAGATGGATTTCTGAATCAGTTCGGTGTTCTCTGGAGTCATGATAGACGAGTGCACCCTTCTGTAGATAGAAAAAACAAACAGTTCAGGCTCCCAGAACTTGGTGGGTGAACACACACAGGACGGTCTAAGAGAAGGAGATGCTAATTGCAACCGTGGGTAAGCACTTATGGTATTTCTAAAGACTAATTGCAAGCATGAAAATATGTGAACTATATTTCAGTAAAATCTTGCTTATGACACGCCCAAGCATTTTCTTTTTCTTTTTATATTAAACCTACAATCCTAATCATAAGATCATCATGCAATGGGCATCATGCAACTTTTTCAATCAAACCACCAAGCACATTATCAAAAGCAGCTTTTCCTCATCCCTAGACAAGTGGTGGTCAGTTTCTCAGACAACAGAAATTTTTAAGAATTTTTTTGCAAGCATTTAAACCAGAGAGATGGGTGCGTGCAAAAGCTGTGTTCTTGGTCATTAAATACAGGTTATCTGGTCAGGTTCCACTAAACAAGATAACAATAGCATGGCAGAGGACAAGAACAAAAAAGTTAAAAATGAAATAGCGATGGCATGGGACAGTGAGAATTGAAGAATATTCAGGTCCTCAAATCATGAACATGTCAGTGATAATTGCATCGACTTGTTCCAACCATGCCTTTATATGGAACACCGCCAACTACGATTTTCTCTTTGCATAGGTCCTTTAAAGATACCATAAAAAGGACTTTTATATTTTACCACAAGCCTTACAGCAGGTTAATTACAGGAAAAGTAAGCCAGCTCATTTAGGCACAAAATATCATCACTACCCCCTAAAAAACTAAGACATCTAGTCCATAATAACATTGAACCAAGTGCTCAAACTCTATCAATTGAGCTATATCCCTCAAAGCCAAGCGGAGGATAAACTTAAAAGGATAAAGGAGACTAAGACTACCAAGACAAAATCGTGAAAACTGAGCCAGATTCTAGATCAAAAATTCAATTCTGTTTTCTTCACTCCACTAATTGGGGCCCACAGAAGCTGAGATAAAATCAAAGAAAACTTGGATGGGGTCTTGTAATGTTAAAATGCTAAAATCTGCAAGGATGTCAATCACATTTAACTGGCGAATGAATCCATATGAATCAAATGGGTCGTAAGCTGGGAGCTCCCACCTCATATCGTCGGAGGCTTGTGTAAGGCTTCTTGTCAAACTCTCCACCTCCTTCAGCAAACCACTATTGCGAACCTCAGCAAGTAAAGGCTGGACATCTTCGGCCATGGCTTCTATCTGAAATATTGCTACGTGGGAAAAGCTAATTATATGCATGAGAATTTCATTAAGACATAAAATAAAAGTAACTTTAGGTACAGCAGCAGGAAGCAAGCAGCAAGGATGACACTTTGAACTGTCGAGAAACATGTCTAGTAATAAAGGCAATTACTAATGTGTAGATCTTTCGCGAGCAATTGCATAAGTTTCCCAAGTAACAGGCTTGAAGCATTTGCAACAAGGGAAAATAGTAGATAAAGTAGCCAAAAACTACATAGACACTTTAACCGAACAAAAGAGCAGAAGAAGCATGTCACACCTTGGCCAAGAGTGGCTTTGCCTCTTCAATGACTGCAGAAACTCGTTCGGCTAGTGAATAGCTTCTAGCAACACCGATTTCCTCGAATTCACGTCCAATCCGGGTGAATATCCCCACTAAAGCATCCAAACTCACACCTTGATATCCCTTTATCTTTTGCCTGTCACAGATGATGAGACCCTCTTTATCACATTCTGGATGAAGAGGACTTACCGACGGCGTCGGAATGGGGTCTCGAGGGGTAATGTCGATCATAGTCTCCATCAGAAGACCCGACTGGTTCACCTCGACAAGAGCATTTCGAGGAATGATTTTCTTCTCATCATCAACCTACAATGTGGAATATAGACATAAGCAATATACACATCAAATCATGGCACCGCAGACGTCAACCTTCCCCTACACTGTCTACAGCATAGATTTCTTCAGAATGCTCAGCAGAACATAAAGCCAATCGGATGAGATATCGAATTTACCTCGGCGACTGCTTCGATACTTCTCAATGATGGATTGACCCGGATGACTTCTCCAACAGTCACCCCTCTTATCCTCACGGGCGTTCCCGTGCAGATTCCCGAAGCCTGCGCGAATTCGAAAACGGCCAAATACTTCCTGAACTTGGACTGCATTTGGAATTGCCTCAACCAAGCCAGAGATAGCGCCAAGAGCACGGCGCCCGACACCAGAAACAGCCCGACCCCGCCTTCCCAGACGCTCCGCCGCCCGAACCCATAATCGCCCAGCGGCCGCAGCGTCTGCCGCCAGATGGTGCGCGGCACGTCCAGCACCACCGCGATCGGGCTCTTCTTCTCGGTCGCCGCCGACGAGGAGGGCTGCTGCGCGTGCCCCGGGTCGGCGGACGCCGCCCGGATTAGACCCCGCCGCCGCCCGCGCTCCTGGGGTTTCGCGGGGAGGCAGGGCAGGCAATTCGGAGAGCCGCCGCGAGGGAGGGCGTCCAGCCTCAACACCGCCGGGCCGCCGCCGGCCGAGACCTGCACCAGCGCGCGTCCGGCCATCTTTTACCTCAAAAACCCGCGAAAAACCTCGGTACCCAGATCAGAACCCGGCGAGCGCCGGCCTGAGGAGGATCAAAGGTGCGAACTTGAGAGCCGCGCGCGCGCCTCAGATCGGAGCCCCGGCTCGCCGGAACCCGTCATCGCCGGAATCCCATCGGAAACCTAGGGGGGCACGCCGGCGGGAATCGCGAGGTGGGAGATGAAGAGCGGCTGCTGGGGAATGGCAGAAGGAGAAGAAGACAAGGCAAGAAAAGGGCAAAGGTAAAGGAATTACAGCAACAATGGAGATGAAATGGAGGGACACTTTCTTCTTCTTGTTTTTTATGTGATTGGTTGACTGAAAGGCAACGCGAGGACGGCAGTTTGAGAATATTTCCAACACTTCATTTTATTTAGCAAAAAGAATAATCACTTATAAAATATATATATATTCATTTTATTTAGCAAAAAGAATAATCATATAAAATATTTGAATATAATTTGAATGTAATAATGAAAATACTTTTCAAGATAGTGTGCATAGAAAATATTTTTCAAATTATTTATTGTTTGTGAAATAAATGGAGCCAAATTATACCCTTCATTTGCTTCACCGAAAAAAAAAATTATACCCTTCATTTGTGGACCAAAAGGCAATATAGTTAGTAGTACTTTTGCATAGGACTATTGAGGGGAAATCTTGTACTCGATGTAGTAGATATAATATAAAAAATGTTTAATTGGTATTGCATGATATATTTATTTCAAATAAATTTTCGTCTTACGAAAAAATTCAAATGGATACTTATAATCTATACTCTATCTGCATTTCGTCCAACATCCCATTAAAATGCATACATATCAACATAAGTGGTGAATGACTCCGAAGCAAATGTTTATTGTTTTTACAATGATAAAGACAATTAAAGGTTACTAATGTGTATTGGTCAAGTAGCAATAGATGACACATGTACAAACCAAAATGCAAATGTTGTTACAAACAATATAATAATATTTAGATGTGAGGAGTGCTCCGCCAATATCAAGATTACTCTACCAATATTTAAGGTGAATAGGATATTAGGAGACGAAGATGTTTATAAGTTGGAAGGATCTTTAGATGAAATGAACATTTGGAAAGACCTTGATTGAAGGTAAACAAGCCAAAAAGAACGAAGATGTTCATGATGACTTGGAGGTACAAAGATCGAACGAACATATTGGATGGACTTGGTAATGGTGAACAAGCATTAAACACTGATGTTTGATAAAACTTGGAAGGATCGTGTAGATGAATAACTTGGTAGAGTTGAAATTACCAATATCCTTGAAATGACTAAAAAGATCAGTATCATTATCAAGAGTAACTAATTGTTAGCAGAGCAGTAGATTATATAAATGAGGTGGAAGACTATGACAATATCACTGACTTATGTGAATTCAACGAAGACTAGGTATGAAGGATGAGGATCATGATAAGGAGAAGAACAAGTCGAAGGTAATGAGGTGTTCATAATAACTTGAAGGCACCATGGTCAAGGTGATGTCTTTGGAAACTGAGATACTCTAGAGGATTATTAAATGGTTGATCACAAGCCGTCCACACGATTTTTCATCTACAGCACTAACGGACCTAAAGATTAAATAATGATGATGTTTAAGTCAATACTAAAGATATCATGTCATTGGTAATATTTGAACAATGGCCACATGAGGATGTTCTTTTTTTTTTTTTTGGTCGGTACCATGTGAAGATGTTCACTAGAGAAAAAGATTATAGCCATTGTAGGGTGGAGTTGCATAGCGGAAAATCAAGAAGTCTCTCAAGAATAGGAAATAGGCATTTGTTAGAAATGGAACAATAGTTGTATGACCTATTTTTAGATAATCTACAATTACATAGGAAAAAGAGTTATATGAGCAGTTCTATTTTTAGACAGTAGCACCAATGGATCTCTAATGGCTAATTGGTCTTTTGAAGCATCTCCAATGAGAAGATTGAAGATGTCTATTTAAGAGGAGCTTCTAGGCCAAAATGTTAGAGAGCACAATATTGAATTTGAAAATTTGCTTTGAGTTAATTTCTTTGTTAATATCATTTTTTTCTTTGGAATGATCTTTACCGTGATACTCTTACCGTATATTAATTGTGTAAAAGATTAAGTGTACGAAAGTAAATGTAGTAGCTAACTTCACTGTAATACTCTTGCCGTATATTAATCATGCGAAAGATCAAGTGTACAAGAGTAAAATATAGTTGCTAGTTGTGTGATATATTGTCTGAAAATGATCAATTATCTACAAACTAAGATTTATCTCCACGAAATTATTTATCGCTTACAAGTTAATTATATCGAGTTACAAATTATACACTAGACATTTTGAACACATTTAAAACAAGTAGTTGGTAAATCCTATCAAAAAGCTTAAATTTTGTCTCATGGGACACCAATTTTCCAAACTCTTTTTATTTTTTTTTTGTGTTACCCATACTCCCAAATTTGTACTAGCGCCATGTAGGTTCTTGAACTGCCATAATGAAGAGAACCATGACGCAATGTTAATGGTTGTAACAAATTAAAAATTCATGAGAAACGTGTACCGGTTAAAATTTTAGCGGTAATCATATATATTGCTTCCGAAATTGGGGAGTTTCATGTATTTTTCGTAAAATATTATTTGGTGAATAAAATAATGAAAAAACTAAAGGTTTTGATAAGTCCTAGGCTATAGGGTAGTTTTAAAATGCCACGTGGCGAGTTCCGGGCTTCAAGGAAAATATAAAAAGGGTGTTCACATTATATATATGTGGCAGATATGCAACACGCTCACCTTTACATGTCCCATGTGTTTGGACTTATATTAAAATTAAAAGTACTACTCTGATTTCCCATCAAAATTTAATACATCATTCGAATTTCAGACAAATTATAAAAAAATTGTATTATTTATGTGTCAAGTGTAAGCAACGTAAAAGTTTTTAAGAATTTCGAATTTAAAAAGAGTCAAAGTGTAAGAGCCGCGACTTTTAGATCAAGCAAACTATGAAAATTAAAAGTCCAATTCAAACAAATCCTAAATTTCGATCACTGCCACTAACAGAACATATTATAGCTACTATTTCGGAGGAGCCAAAAGGGAATCCATTCCGATCATGTCCAAACGTAATTAATTTGCAAAATGAATGACAATAATGAGATTTATGACCAAAAGGTTGGTCGAAAGGTTGAAAAAAATCAAAGGAATTTTTTTTAATAGAATCCTCAAATGATGCCCTATTCTCGAATAAAGTTTTGAAATGGGTAATTAAAGGCTTGTATGGTAACGTTCTTATTTCTTTTTTTTTTTTTTTGTTCTACAAAATAAAATAAAAAAGAATCAAAATTTGTTTGGTAACGTCAATTAATTATTCTATTTCTCGGAATAGAAAAGTGATTAGGGAATAGATTTGAAATAGAAATAAGACGTAAAAAAGAGTAGCTTCTTGTTTTCGAAAATAATTTCTAAAAATAAATCATTTTCCTTTTTACTTTTCTTCTTCTTCATCTTTTAATTGGTAGGTGGAGACTTATTGCCTGCCGCAGAAGAGAGGAAAAATAGAAATGAAAAAAAGAAAAATCTAAAAAAGTATTAAAATATTAAAATAAAATTTATGGTATAAAAAAATTTGTGGGTCATATTAAACGCATTCATATTCTTTTTTTTATTTCAGGAATAGAAATTTTATATAGTTACTAAATACATTATTTTAATAAAAAATTATTTTATAAAGAAATTATTTTCTATAACGGAAACGTTACTAAATGCATTTGAAGAATGTATCTTTGGTCTCATCGGCCGGTCAAATCTTCGCTGTCTAACGAGCACGTACAGGTCGTGAGGGTACGCCACCTCCATTCTCGTTGATCTCACGATCAAATGTTCAAATATACTGACTACATGGAAGGCTTCAGCAGAAACTTGAGGTGACAACATCTATGAAGTGAGAATCGTTTTTTGTCTGTCTGCTAAGCCATCTCTTTTTCTCTCCTTGTGAAGCTCTCGACCCATGTCCATGGAAGTCGTGACCTCCGTCGGTTCATTTCGATGGGGGCCGCCAGCTCGCGTAGCCATAGTTTTGTGGCTGCACGAGGCCGACCACCTCCACGGCCATGGTGTCGGGGCTCGCTCGATGTTGAAGCTCTTGAGCGGCCTTGGCCATTGCCCTGAGCTTACAACTCGAGCAGCCAAGGCGGAGATCAGGCGGCTATGGTCGCCGGTTAGAAGAGAGAGAGAGAGAGAGCCATGGCCAATGCCGGGGAGAAGAAAGAGAGCGGCCCTGATTGTGAGCTCAAAGGCAGGGTGGCTGTGGTCACCATGTCGCGAATCGGCATGACAATTTGCCATCGGTGAGAGCTCAGAGATATGGCGGTCATGCCGTGAGGGAGAAAAGATAGAACGATCATTAATTTAGTTGAGCAGTGTTGGTTAGAGAAGCAGTCATTGGCAATGCTTGCATAAAAGCTCACTAGCGACTTCATGACGTTGAGTAAGATTGGATATCGAAAATGACTTGGCATGAGTGAGAAAAGAAGAAAGGTGAGAAAAAAAAATCAAAAATAATTTTCTTACATATGTTCGCCATTTGGCATAGATTTGACCACTCGATTACTCACTCTATATCATCTTTTGAAAAAAAAAAAAAAAAAAAAAAAAACGGCCTCAGTTCAAGGCTCCTATTTAGAATGTTACCAAAAAATCAATTTATAGGTGGCACGTGACTCTTATTAATTTCACTTCGTGAAAATGAATGAATATAAAACGATTTAAGAAATGGCCAAAAAAGAAAAGTCAATTCGCAATTGTTTGGTAATCAATGTAACCTTGTATTTGACCAAAAAAAAAAAAAAAAATGTAACCTTGTCTCTTTTTTTTTTTTTTCCCAAATCATTAATCACTGATTTGATTTTTCTCACTTAATTAATTAATTAATTAATTAATTAATTAATAATAAATAAATAATAATAAAGAAAGGGAGCCCAGAACTATGAATTTGAAATCATGGGCTCGCCCTTGTTCTTCTCTCTCAACAGCCCCCAACCACCACCGCCACCGCCCCCACCACCGCCATCAGCGCCGCCGATACGCCGCCGACCGCGCAAGAATTCCGTCGCCAGCTGCCGGGATCGGACGCCGGCCTCTCTCTCCGGCGAGGATTTCGCTCTCTCCGGCTCTCGCATTCGATCGAATCTGCTTTTTCCTCCCGCATTCGCAGAGGACAATCCGGCAGCCTAGGCTTGCCCTAGCCACCTCGCATCGAGCTTCGAGCTCCCCCGCGACCTCGCTCGCCGGCGTCCGGGGATCCGCCGCGTCGTGATTGGATTCGACGGCCGGTGGCGGCGTCGAAGGTCCGGCTTCGATTCGAGGTACGGTTGAATGCTGGTTTGGGGATTTCGAGAGAATAGGTAGGGAGGTCAGTTTAGGCGGCATTGGTAGGGTTTTGGGAAGGCGATGGTAGATTGTTGATTAGTTTGATCGACAATGGTGCGGATTCTGGGGCTTACGATCGGGGAATCCGATGATTCTCCGCGGGAGATCTCGACCTCGCGGACTCTCCTGGCGAGCGACTCCGGAGAGGCCGGGTGGCTCATCAGGTTCTTCAACTCCGCTTTCTTCTGCGAGTGGATTGCGGTTAGCTATCTCTACAAGCACAATCACGCGGGGGTCCGCGATTATCTGTGCAATAGGATGTACACATTGCCTCTGTCGGGTATCGAGAGCTACCTGTTTCAGATATGTTACATGATGGTGCACAAGCCGAGCCCCAGCTTAGATAAGTTTGTGATTGATATTTGCTCTCAGTCGTTGAAGATCGCTTTGAAAGTGCACTGGTTCTTGATGGCTGAGCTCGAGGATAACGATGATAACGATGGCATCGGTAGGATTCAGGAGAAGTGTCAGACTGCGGCTACTCTGACGGGCGAGTGGCCCCCGCTTGTGCGGCCTCAAAATGCTACTGCCAGTCCCGGGAGCAATAAGAATCAGGTTTTTAGTAGGATTTTGTCATCCAAGCAGAGGCTGTTGTCCCTAACGTCTTCACCTGATGACGGCAAGAGGAGATCCTTTTCATTTTCCCCTTCATCGGGGAACCGTTTGCAAGAGGAGATCGGTCAGTCAACTCCTGAGGAAAATAATCTTTTCAAGAAACTTATTCCTGGTCCGAAGGTTAGGGATGCATTATTGTTTAGGAAGTCAGTGGAGAAGGATGATGAGGACTCAGGAAAGGAGGGGTTCTTTAAGAAATTTCTGCGTGACAGTAGAGGTGAAGATGAGGAGTTAACAACCAGTTCAGAGGGATTTTTCAAGAGGGTCTTCAGGGACAGTAAAGGCAAGGATGAGGAACTGACATCTAGCTCAGATAATTTCTTCAAGAAATTATTTCGCGATAGCAAGAGTGATTCAGAGGACAGATCAGTTTCAAAGTCATTGGAAGATTATGAGAAGGATGGGTTCTTTCGGAAGTTATTTAAGGAGAAATCCGAGGATAAGAAGGATGGAAATGACGATGAAGATAGGGGGACAACTGAAGAAAGATGTTCGAAATCAGCTGAAGATGATGAGAAAGAGGGGTTTTTCAAAAAATTATTTAGGGAAAAGTTCGAGGATAAGAAAGAAGGAAATGACAAAGTTGAAGAGGGTAATGCCCACATAGATGAAGAAGAGCCTTCGGAGTTTTCATTGTTCCGAAGACTATTTAGGGTGCATCCCGAAGATTCCAAAAATAACATGCCAAGTGAAAATGGCCCTGGTGGCAACTCATTTGAAAGCAGTCCTGGGACAGAGAACTTTTTCCGCAAATTGTTTAGAGATCGTGATCGCTCTGTGGAGGACTCTGAGCTTTTTGGCTCAAAGAAGCAAAATGAGGTTAGTGTTTATTTATTTGTTGTATTGCAATTGGCTGTTATAGGAAAAGTACCTCATTTTGCCACTTTTGCCACCATCTTTGGCTTTGGAATTGCCGAGCTATTGCATACCTTCTTTTATCAGTAACAGGGTTCGCTTATTTCAAATGATGTGTTGCTTACTTACAAAAAAAATTATGTGTTGCTTTTACAATTTGAGTTTCTTTCCTATTGCCCCCTGGGAGGTTATTAAAATGCTGGTTAGGAGTCAGGTATAGATCTTTCAGAGTCACATGTGGAACAATTTATATTTGGAATGACCAGATGGTCCCTACTCCCTAGTTTTTGACTGGCTTATGATCTTTTAGATAACTCGAATTTCTGTGGTCAGTAAAAATGAAATATCGTTGACATGGCAGTAGGGAAGTCCTTCCTATTGATAGGATATGAGTCAATTACTTTCCACCCAAGCAAGCATTAAGGATGCAAAGATGCAAGGGCTAATGCATCAATGTCTTGGAACCAACTAGTGAAATGCTTTAAGCATGCAAACACTAATGCATCAATTGCAATACACTAAGCATGCATTAGCTCTTTTAGATGCTCAGCAAATCTGAAAAATTGCTTGGAAACCCCTGAGAACAACGCCATTCATTATTTCTTGGCCCACTATTAGCAAACCACCTGGCACTAGTTCCAACCCCCTTATGTGGAATTGTGGATGGTACTCTTTCTAGCTTGTCCTACAGACTTCTTGCACACTTACTCTGTAAAAATTTAGAAATAGAAACTCCATCCCCGAGAATATGTTTGTGAAGTGGAGTAAAGCAAATCCCTTTTCCTTTATAGGTGGGGACACAAATTGGTAAGCTCAATAAGAAATTCTATTACTGAAAATTTTGTGTGTGGTGTAATCTTTTTTTTTTTTTTTTTTTGGGGGGGGGAGAGGGGGTCATCCAACCTAATTTTTTTCCCCCAATTGGTAACTTTTTTCATTGGGGAAAAATTCAGAACAGTACAACTAATACATGATTGGTTGCACCAAGGGAAGTATTTAGGCTCCACTTAGAAATGCTACTCATTGTCTAATATCATAGGTCATCAAAGATTTGCTATTATTTTAGAATCATGAGAATGATATTGTAGTTTCAATCAAGTGAGTAATTTGGTGGATACATGGACTATTTGACAGTTTAGAAGCCAAGCAATGAATTGATAAGTTAGGAAAGAATAACAGAATCAGTGCCATTTGGTTTGTCCTATATGTGCAAAATTAAATCGTGCCAATTTAGCGTAAACCCATAGAAATTTCTCATTTATTGACGAAAATGATATATAATTACAATTTCGTCCACTCCAATCTATGGCCCATGCAGGTGTTGATGTTGATTTCTCTATCTTGATTGATATTTGAGAGAAGTTGTGACTGCAGAATAGTCTGCACCGTTTTCTTCCCTTTGCTGTAAAGGAGTCTGAAATAAGTCATGAGTAATAGATTGCTGAGAGAAATGGACATTGATATCTGATGGAGGGGCAATGATGAAGTAGGAATTTGGGATTGGTTTGTATGGTTCCAACAGACCAACACTGAATGATCTCATTCATTCCTGGGTGGAGCCATTTATCTAATTTTGATATGGTGCCTCTTCACTGTCTGCTGGCTTGGACAAATGCACTGTGCAATTACTTTTTAATTTTTGTTGTGCAGTTAAACAAGGATCTCTAGACTTGGTTCTGGTCTAATAATCCAATTGCACATGCTTAGAAGATTTGTTTTGGACCATGTATACCAAAAGTGAAAAGCTCACCTCTATCTCTTTTAGTGGATCCCTCCAATTGCTAATCTTCTCAATTAATACTCTTAACCAGTTACTTCATACTTGTGAATTTTGCCGAGGCAAACTTTACCCCATTTTTATATGAGTGCCTAGGTGCACTATGATGTGCAAATTATCTCAGATCTTGTTCAGTAATTTTTGGAAGAAATTCTAGAAACGAAGGTCACAACTCCTGCATCATTGAAAAAGTTTTACATGTTGGGCATTTTTTAATTTGGTCCCTTAGGATGTCAGTTTCCTGAGTCTAATAGTTGGTTTGTACAATATGTAGTCGTGGCATTGGGGAGTAGGCATATGTTTATCGTTCATTTCTTCTTAAGAATACATGAACTTTGTTTGGCATCTTGTTCTATGTTGCGTTTGGCAATAAATCTCTAGGACAGAGCTTATTTTTGTATCTGCATTACTGGCTGTTGTCTCTGTTGTTTTACATATTGACAATTTCTTTTTTTTTTGCCTCTCTCCCTTCTGTTATGTTTCTGTTAGACTGGGTGCGGCATTTTTGTAAGATGAGGGTACTGGGTACTGGGTATGCCACCTACTTGTAACTATTGTGCTATTTTGCCATGGGTTTGCCTAAGAGCATCTACTCTGGGATAATCTGAAACATGAGAATCCAACCAACCTTTCTGGGCTTTTCCTCTTCCATTTCTTTTGGTAATTTGAGAGGACAGACATAGGACTTAGGAGCTTTAGAAGAAAAATAATTGTCTAAGTGGCTACAGAATAGTTATTCAACTAGTTTTGCTACTCATAAGGAAGCTTTTCCCCTTTTGGCAGCCTTTGAATTGCTGGATCCTCCTTCTGCATCTTTTTCGCTTGTATGTGATACTGCAAGTTGGTTTCCTCTTGGTGCATCTAGGTGAACTGTGTAGAAGTCTCACAAGATCAAAGAAAAAGTCTATTTTTGTGGTGGTGTTGTGCTGTTCATTCATTCTCTTGCTTTAATTATAACAGAAGCGCCCTGGCTCACCTAAGGAGAGAGATGACAAGACCAATGCCAAGCCTCCTCTTCCATATAAAAATGCTTCTCAGTTCCGTAAAGGAACATATCATGAGTCATTAGACTTTGTGCAGAGATTGTGTGAGACATCATATGGATTAGTGGATATATTTCCTGTGGAAGATCGTAAAACTGCACTACGGGAGGTTGTTTTTTTTTTTTCCTTAAATTTTTTGAATGCCATGTCAGTCCTTTTCATGTCACTGTTGCTAATATTTTATTGCAACATAATTTTGTGGTCTTTCACTTGTAGTCACTTGTGGAGATCAACTTGCATATAGCTGAAGTGCAAGAAAGTGGAGGTACATTTATTTCTTTTCGTTTAATTAAGCATTTGGAACATCGTTCATATTTAATGCATTCAAATACTTGTTTTTTAGCTAATCATTAGTATATTTTAGGGTTCAAAAGTGGTATAAGATTTTGCCAACATGCCATTTAGGAGGTTTCTTGTGAGAACTGTGACTACGTATCCGTATTAGTATGATATGACAGGACTGTGGATACAGGAAACTTCATCCTTGTTTGATCATGCTTGGTCGGACATGGTTCATTGAAATAATGAATCACCATTAATATTGACTTTAATGAGATCTCCAACTCTCTAGCTTTTCTGCAAAGTTGCATGAACACTCCTGTGTTTTGAAAACTACTCTTGACTAATCTATTGGAATAACAAAATTCAGCGTGTCAGCTAATTTGGATTGATAAAAAAATGCACAATAAAGTCACCTTATTGTATTTTGGTTAATGGTAGATCAAATCGGTTCTCACAGTGTTTGAGACTAATTTTTCAGAACAGAGGGTCGTTCTTGCAATTTCAATGAAACAAAAGGGGTGCAAGAGTATTCTAACATAAGTTAAATATTGCTATGAATTTTGGATCCTCTTTAGTTCGGCCATTTTGACTTCCATTTGAAAATGCTAAAGAACAAAAAGAGAAAAGGAACAAATTTCTTTCCTTGTCTTTCCATTTGTCCTATTTTTGTTGTTTTATTTCTTACCCTTGTTCTTTTTGTTTGCCAATTATTACCTTATTGAGTCAAAGGCTGTGATTGTTTTCTTGCTTG
Organism: Eucalyptus microcorys; assembly: GCA_014182515.1. Taxonomy (NCBI): domain Eukaryota; kingdom Viridiplantae; phylum Streptophyta; class Magnoliopsida; order Myrtales; family Myrtaceae; genus Eucalyptus; species Eucalyptus microcorys. The sequence continues at coordinate 3,375,220 of CM024570.1, read as the reverse complement.
TAAGTTGTAAGCGGGTGTACCAAAACATCTATAAAACAGGTGTATATATGAATTTTTGTCTCTTAGAATTGATTTGCTCATGCTTACCCAGACCAGCCATTAATTTTTTCCTTTTCTACTATGCTCAACTATTTACTATCTACCATTCTTAACTTTACAAAATGGGCTTTTATATGGTGATGTTATATGGTGTGGGAGAGGTTTTCTTAAAACATCCTTTCTGATGGAAATGAAGTAAAGATACCATGATTGCCACAGTTATCTAATGTCAGGAGGATATCTTGGGTGTCGACTTCTCGGAATATGCGCAACCCACCAGATGTGGAGTTGATGAGTTGGTCTCTCTTTTTGAATTTCTGTATAGCGGACTCAAAGTCATGGGAAGGAGGCTGATGGAGCCTGGTTCAGACCAGAGAGAGGTGGCGCGTTCTGAGTGTGGACTTTGCATGAGTATTAACTCATAGTTTTAGAATGTTTCCGGGGATGTAATAGTGGTGGATAAAATGGAGCCCCGACATTCTACTAGAGTTCCTTTTTTTGTTTGGTGGGATGCTTGCTTGACAATTTGCAGAAGATTATTACTAATGCTGTGTGTACCATAAGGATTATGAAATGGGAATCTCCTGCTGTTATTGGGTTCATCAATTATGATGTTAGGCCTTAGCTGTAATAAACTTGAGTTGGGCCCTGGCATCTTGGAAGATATAGAGTTGTGATTTGAGATGAGTAGATGGCCTTCTGGAAGGCATATAATGAGCTTTTGTCTATGGTCCTTAAAGGTTTTTTAGTTATGCCATATGAGAGAAGTTGTGAAGCCAGAACCTCTTAACAAGTTGAGCTATGCAAGAGACAGAGTGTGTTGCACTAAGATGATTTTTTTTTCAAGGATAACACCCTCTATTGATATGTTAGGTTCCTTGAACATCGATGGAATTTGTTGGCAGTTGTGCTACTGTTGTTTGTGTGAAAGTACTTAGGTTAAAAGAGGACATTTTTTCTTGTTCAAATGATTTGAGTTTAGACACTGGGAAACTTATTACAATTTTATTGAGCAGTAGGTTCCTATTTTTTTGGGTCAGTTTCTGCAGTTATACGTTAAACTTGTTGTCAGGTGGGACAATTTCTTTAAGCACTATATCCTTGTTGATTTTGTCATATCATTTATTATAGGTGTTTGCTTTCCACTTGGAAAGGGGATGTATCGTGTGCTTCATATACCCGAAGATGAAGCTGTTCTGTTGAATTCCAGGGAAAAGGCACCTTATTTAATTTGTGCTGAAGTCTTGAAGAGTGAAATGCCCAGGTAATGCACAGCCTTTAGTCATCTTAATCATTGTTTTATCGATTTTATTTCTTTTTTGTGATGAATATGATCAGAGTCTATGATTTGCTATGTAAATTGAAACAGAAAGAACAGATGAGAACCTCTCTGTTACAATCTTAAGCCTTCATATTTTTTGTCTAACTAAGATAAAACTTTTCAGGCGTTTCTTTCTTTTTCCTTAATTATCTTGTTTATGTCACTAGTGGAAACCAATTTTAGTCATATTTTTATGTTACCTCCCCTGGGCGGGAGCAAGATGACAGCTAACATTATGGTTTAATATCAACTATTACAGAAAGATGCATGCAAGTGGCCGGTTGAGTGACCATTTCCTCCAATTAACAGAAGAAATAGATAGGGAAATAACATGCTTGATGATTGATGAAACATATGGTTGCTTATAAGTATAATTCTTGTGACCAGATGATTTAAAGTAGATACCTTAATTTTCTTGGTTTCTTTTCATTTATTCCCTTTGTCTTTATTGCTTTTTAGCAATAGTAAGGACACATGTGGATCACAAAAGCTTTCAAAAGGAGGAATTCCACTGGCAAATGGAGATGCCCTACTGCCAAAACCACCTCCTTGGGCTTGCCCATTAAGGACTACACAAGAGATATATCGCAATAGTGCTGATAGGATGTCCTTTTCTGCTGCCCAAGCAATAGACCAGGCAATGGGTCACAAGTCAGAGGCCAAAATGAAATTTGTTAATGTGAAACTTTCTGTAGAGAAGATGAAACATCAGGCAACTGGTCAGAAAAGTGGTAGCAGTCGACAAAGGGAAGGGGAACAAACAACAGATTTGGAATGGGTTAGAGTTGTTCTGACAGCAGATCCAGGAGCGAGGATGGAAGATATCCAGGATCAAGGATCATCACGGCGGAAGGAACACCGCCGAGTTCCTAGTACAGTTGCTATTGAAGAAGTAAAGGTAAAGCAAAGATGTGTTTTTGCCATACAATCTCTCAATTCACAATAGAGGCATAATTTCTGTCAATTTTACAAATATTGATGTTTCTATGGCGTCACAAGTTGTTTCTTTATGTCTTCCGTATATTTTATATTTGTTCCTCTTACTGTAGTTAGCACCTGGTGTTTTTTTCCTGTGTGTTCTTTTGTCTGACGCCAGAAACTTTATTTACTCACTGCATCACAGTTTACACCGGGGGTCTAAGAATTATTAGCTTGCAAGGCTCTTTGTTCCTTGTTGTTGAGTCATCTTAGTTCGCTCTACAATGCATGTAAATTGTCCATCAATCAAGAAGCGTGGTAGAGGAGTTTAGATATCACTTGGACGATGATGAGTGTTGAAGCTGCTGGTGTAGATAGTTTGCTGGTTGAGTCTCTGGCATGATGAACAGAGCTCTTCTTAAGGGTGGTTACAGAGGGCTCATGATGTGTTAAACTTGTATCTGGAGAGAACTGGGGAGCATGGTAGTTCAATGTGTGTACACAATGTGAATTATGGCTTTCATATTCCGGGTCAGAAAAGGATGTTTGAATTTCATTCAGCTTGTAACTTTTGATGCAGGTACAGTAATTTGTTTCATTATGGCGTGATAGGTAATTGGCATCTCATATGGTCAGTCTGTGGTAACAGATAGGGGCCTGGAGGCTTATGCAAGAGGAACATTAGGACTTGAAACCTCAGAATTTTCTTAACAATTGTTTTATTGGTCCCTGAGAATTTTAGCAATATGAAGTTGGATTTTAAAATGAATTCAGTGGTGTGGACACTGACTGGGGAAGAAACATTTACAGTTTGATAAAATCCTTCTGTTTGAAAAATAAAAGCAGTGTGGGAGAAACAATTATGGATTGAAAGGTAGTGTCTGTTTCAATGATTAAAAAGAAACAGGTAGAGGACACAGATTGGTGGCCTGGGAAGGAAAACGAAGCTATGCTACTACTGGCTTCTTTGTGGAAAGAAGTTAACCCTGATCAACTATTACTTGAAATGAGAAAGGATGATTGTTACTGGTGCGGGATAACTTGCATAGAAATGGGAGCAATAAGGATTAGCTGCCCTGTTGGGCTATCCTTCCTGTTAGGTTTGAATTCAATTATCAATAATCCCCCTCCACCTTGAGCGCCATATTTGACTGTTTTTTCTCACGTTATGTATTTATATGGGTCCTCACTGCTTTCTGTCTCTTAATTATCCTTAATATAATCGTAGTCTAGAGACCCTTCCAGCATTTGCACTGTAAAGATCTGTCTCTTTTTCTCTGGAGCATGGCTGGGGAGGTTGTTAGAAAGACACGGAATGAAGTAACTAGCCTCTGCTTACCTGGAAATTGTGAATCCAAGACTCTCTCTCTCTATCTTTATGTGTCTGTGCTTGTGTAATAAATGGAGATACGCTTGATTGAATATATTTGCAGGGCTAAGTATCTAGATGATGTTGACTTATTTCCAAGTTTTTACTCAACACAGGCAGCTGCGGCGAAAGGGGAAGCCCCTCCTGGTCTGCCTTTGAAAGGGGCTGGTCAAGATTCATCAGAAGCACAGCCAAGGGTGAGTTGACAGTGAATTGGGTTTATCTCTAGTTTTTCTTCTAAAGAATATATCTCACTTGTAAAATACGTACTTTCTGAAGGCTGGGGGCACCCTCAAGGCCGGAGATGCCTTGGCTGGTGAGCTCTGGGAGTTTAAGAGGGAGAGAATCCGAAAAGCTTCAGATTTTGGAAAGTTACCCGGTTGGGACCTACGTTCTGTAAGTTCTACACCTGCACACTCCACCTTCCCCTCACCATCAAAACCACTTTGCAATACGTGTAAGATCTTTACTTGGCTCTAATTTTGTAAGAATGATTGCATCGGTGACTCAGGGTAGAGTTCTTAAGCATTGGTAACTAAAGGAAAAATTTTGCAAACTGAAAGTGTGATTGCTTATTGAAAAGCAGACTCAAGTAGAAAGAATAAATAGATGCAACTCAAAGTGTATGAACCATTAAGCCCAATAAGATCAGCGTAAGCACTGTTTGGGCCAGTTCTTTCAGTTCTTCTGGTACTTTGATACCATGCCGATTTCTATTCTGAGATGGGTTTTCATTTCCCAACTTAGCTGTTTGTGACGATTCCCTCCCTTGGCTGTACACCCTCTGTTCACAAATTTCATCTTTCTCTCTCTCTCTAACACACAAGCGCATGTGAGTGCACAGATGCGAGCTGATTCTTTCTGTTGCATGTGTGCATTTATGCGCATGTCTGTATGAGACATTCAGTTCCTCTTCTATACTATATTCCAGTTGCAAATTTGTCAAGAAGATATCTTTGGATGGAAAACCTATATGTAAATACTCGTTTGATTTCCTTAAGGTGATAATTCACCTCTTCCAATTTTTTTCTTTTTTTGTCATTCTTAATTTTTAAATAGACTGAGATATTTGGCTGTGCTTTATGGTGCAAAAAGTTGATACTTTTGGGCCAAGTTAGATAGATGCAACTCTACAGAACTAGGTGATTGTTACTGGAAATGCAAACTTGATGTGACATGGTCTTGTGTTTAAGAGTGACTTTTCAGTGTTGTTTCTGTTAAGATGTAAGGAAAATGCATTGAATTGCAACAATATGATGACATCAATTGCCACCCTTAGGTGCATTTAAGTGGTGGTAGACAGTTGGAGGAGTTGTTACCTGGCCTTGTCTAAGAGATGTGCCTATTGTTGGCCAAATTTACTCATTAAATGATCATGGGCCATGATTGCCTAAATTTTTATGGTTTGAGTTGGTAGATGTTGCTTAAAATGTTCTTATTTCCACAAGCAGTAATATGTAACTGTTACATAGCTTTGCAAGTTAGTTTGCCTTGTAGATGACAGAATGGTTTTGCTTTCTTTCTTTTCTTAGATTATAGTAAAGAGTGGTGATGATTGTCGACAGGAGCATCTAGCTGTGCAACTCATCTCCCACTTTTACGGTTAGTTATTTGCTGTTAGTCTTATGGCTTAACTTCTGGTCATGGCAGCTTTCGGTTCTCGTTTCTAATTTCATTTTTTCCATCTTGGACCTTGTTTTATCATTATACAGTATTGGGTATAAATCACAATGCAGACAATTTAGGCTGTCTGTGTTTGTTGCCTTTATATTCAAAATTATCTTGTTGGTCATTGTTCATAAAAAAACCATATTATGTTTTATGCTAGATATCTTCCAAGAGGCTGGGCTCCCTCTCTGGTTGCGCCCTTATGAAGTTCTTGTTACTTCTTCTTACACAGCTCTTATTGAAACCATTCCAGATACGGTATGTTTTTGCTGTCATTCTAGTGTTTTTAATATTAAAAAGAACTGTTAATCTCCAAGCTAAGTCTGCAGTGTCTTACAGGCTTCGCTTCATTCGATCAAGAGTAGATATCCCAATATAGCTAGTTTGCGTGATTTCTTTGTTGCAAAGTATCAAGAGAATTCTTCAAGTTTCAAGCTCGCCCAGGTAATTAGGTAGCTGAGAAAAGTAAATGTTGGGCTACAACTGATTTTTTGCTTTCCCAAGATTGTGAGCTTCTAATAAGGTGATTTTACTGGTGGAGCTGTCTTTTCTGTTGCGACCACTTTTTTCCTCCCTGTGAGATTCTTATAAGGCGATTTTACTAGCAGAGCTGTCTTTTGTGTTGTGACCAATTTCTGTATTTTGTTTCTTATAAAAAAATTTGTGAAGATTTTGTAATGGGAGTTCAGAATAATTTTGGCTTCTATATGTAATTACTGCCATTCCAAATTTCTTCAAGGGACTTTTCCATGCATGTAATTAGGATAAGTTAAAGTATCAATATGAAAGAGAAGCAAAAGATTAAAAGGCAGGTCTAGGCTGAGTGTAAATTGGAGTAGTTGTTAATTTATGTCTCTTGAGAGTAAGGAAGTGGCTGCTTTTATATTGTGAGTAAGCAATAAATGTCCAGCCAATTAGTTTTGTATTTAGCAAATGCTTTGATTCTCTAGATCTGCCTTATGGAATTACTGTTTGCATGACAATGAACTCTTGTAAATTTTTTACAATTCCTTATGGCTTTTTATGTGATGGTGGTTGTGTTCACTATGAACCTCCAGTATGCTGTATTGCACATGCTCTTCTTTTACTTGATGCACATTAAAAATGGCCACTTCCCTGTTCCTGTGGAATATAACCTGAATTTTTTCCTTCCATTCTTAAATGATGTCCTCTGAATATATGAGGGAAAGGAGGTTGTTGCTTGTGGATGGAATATGGTGACATAAGTGATCGATTTGAGCATTGAGACTAGCTGAGGAGTTCACGAGTGATGTCAAACTTTTTTTAGTCAAATCACCTCAAGGTAGGCAAATATTGCAAATAAATTGCTGACTGGATGGAGCACGGATAACCATTTCCCCGACTAGTCAAATTAATGAGCTGGTAATATCCTAGAGTGTATTCTATCATCAATTGTATGGTCATGTCCATGCTGGTATGCTCAATTGGCTGTACACGAGCTTGTGTTGGTGCTTGGTTGTGTGTCTTTGTGCATGCTTGCTCAAGAGTGCAGTGTGGGCCTGTGCCTGTGTGTAAGCTTGCAAATATGTTGGTTTTTGCTTCATGGCAATGCGTATGTCTGATAAGTGCACGAAGGTGTGAGAATGTTCCCTCATCCACACGCATATCTAGTGATTGTGAGATCAAAGGAGAACCTTCCTCTCTGTGTATTTTTTTTCTTTTGTCATTTTCTATGAGATCAGTTCACTCCAGCCAGAAAAGAAAAATTAGATCAGTTCAGTCATTGCTCCCTCTCATGTGTTAAGTGAAGAATTCAATAAGGTGAATTTTTGAACCCTAAGAAAATGTGAATATTATGTTCTTCCTTTTATTCTGATCTTGCTGTCTTGTTTGCAGAATGCCCTATGAGACAATTAATTCCTTGGTCCTGTGAATTTTGAGATTGATAATGAAAGCAATATTTTCAAGCATTCAGAAGGCTGATCGCATGTAAACTTTTTCCTTACTGCAGAGAAATTTTGTCGAAAGCATGGCTGGTTACTCGCTAGTTTGCTACCTTCTTCAGGTAAGAGAGCCTCTTTCTCGATATCTGTTCTCAGATAAAGAAAATGCGCATGATCAATACAATATGTACGCAATATATAATCCATTGTATTTAAAATAACAATCTGACTTATAAAATCAAGAGATTTTATGAGCCAGATCATGTGAATCATGTTAACTTGGTTTAAATTGTTGGAACCATTAAGATTGCGAGTTGCCTTGCATAGAAGCATTATTTCGATGAATCATTTCGTCGGACAGAAGAAGACAGAAGAATTGAAATCTTAGATCAAAACACTATGCATGGATGGGTATATTATTTTTCCTAAGTTTTCATGAACATATTATCTAGTTAATTTTCTATGGTACTGGTAATTAGAGAGTGCAATTTAGATTTACCTGTGAATTCATTTAAATTTCTGAGGTACTATAACATCATTAGGTTTTAGCTACTCCAAAAAACCATTTTCAGGTATTATTAAGTGGATTTACTTGCATAATGTGAGACCTAGCTAATTGATGTCTGCATAATATATATGCCGTCAATTGTGGTGTTGATGTCACTAGTAGATGGACCGTTCTTGTTGAGTTTAATAATGTAGATTTTCATGATAAATTTGACTGTAAGAATTTTTCTTAAAGTTCTTTTATGAAGTTTGTGAAATCTTACGATTTGGTCCGAGGATTCAATATTATAGGGACCTCACTGATCTTAAGTGGAAAAACCAGTTTGACTACCTTGGTATAACCTGAGCATTTTGTTGCATAGTGTGGCAATGAGGTGGACAGTTGATTGAGGTACTAGAGATGGGATCATAAGCCAGTGGTTCTTTCTTCGATGTGATTTAGAACTGGCCAAAACATGAACAAAGGAATCTTAGTGAAGTTTCTAAGCGATTGTAGCATTATTTATATGCAGTAGTTGACTGATAAACTTTTACAGGTAGGATAAATTGCATCAATGCCTCAAAGTCTCCACATGCACATATCCAATAATGGGAGTTCATGTTTTTCACATATATTTCTGATGCTACACTTTTCTTGACCTCTGAGCACTTTCAGTTTCTAAAATGGAATTGTTTGGAGCATATGGAAACAGAGGTCAAAGTAGATGTTTTTACAAGGGTATAACCTGAATAGTCTTTCGAAGATCTTGTGTGATGCTTTCCTTGGTTCTCTTCTCACATGCTGTGAGATTCTTTTCCATACTCTTTGGGCATTAAGAATAAAGATAGGGTGATGAGTTGGAATACTGCACCTTTTGCTGTTTCTAGCATTTTATAGCACACATGAGGATGTTATGCTCCAGAAACATCATTGTCATTGTAGTCTTATAATTTTTATCTCACTTCTTGCTTGTCAAAGTAAACTCTTTCAGCGATTGATGGACCTTCTTTCTAAGTTGATTGGTCAATTTTTACTAGATTCTTCCAACTCAAAAGTCTGTTGCTGATCTGAGCGTCTTCTAGCACGCATTACCGAGGAAGTTATTTTCCAGGAAACATTGTTTTGCTTTGAGTTTTTCATTTTTTTCTCAATTTTCGCCTCTTAAAGTAAACTCTTTCCACGATTATGGGTTCTTTTCTAAGTGATTGGCCAGTTTCTACTATTGTCAGTTTTTCAATGATTGAAGGTTATCTTTGCTGATTTTTTTTTTCTTGAAGTTTCTCATATCTCAATTCTTTCTGAGAATTCTGTTTGTGTGCTGCGTGAGCAATAATTTTTCTGCAAAATCAATGTGGATCTTGCGTATAGATTGCTTATCATTTGTCTTCATTTTTTTGCCATACATTAAGCCTTTGATTTTGGTTTCTGAGGCAACTGTAAATTGAATGTTGTATTTTGTTCACCTTCTGTCAGGTGAAGGATCGTCATAATGGGAATCTCTTATTGGATGAAGAAGGGCATATTATTCATATTGATTTTGGCTTCATGCTGTCAAACTCACCTGGTGGGGTGAATTTTGAGAGTGCACCTTTCAAACTAACACGTGAACTTCTTGAGGTGATACAAGTTTTCATTCGAATTGCATCACAGTTTTTCTGTTACTTTTTATTTACATGGAAGTTTTGCCTTCTATTTGAATGAGGTTTAAATTGTAAACTGCGGCAGGTCATGGATTCTGATGCTGAGGGAATACCAAGTGAATTTTTTGACTACTTTAAGGTATGGGAGCAACTTATTCATTTTAATAGATGATTTTGGCTTCTTCCCTTTACATGTGTTTATGATTCTTTCTTCCAGGTTTTGTGCATCCAAGGGTTCCTTACATGCCGCAAGCATGCAGAGCGTATCATTTTGCTTGTGGAGATGTTGCAGGTAAGTGGAGTGCTATTTATTGCCCACCCAGAGCTCATCAATTGACTCGAAAGATTTGGCCATGATGTCCTCTGAATCCTCAAGATTTTACATTTTACAGATACGATGGGTGGCCTCATGGGAACTATTGATTTTGTGTCTGGCCAGAGCATTTTACATTCAATTCATTGTGATTATTATAATGCTTTTCAGCACATGCTTGTATTCTAAGATTTGTGAAGAACCAGGATAACATCTTGGAATTTACTTGAACATGGGATTGTGAAGTAAGCATGATTTTGAAATAGGTCCAGTAATAGATTTATTTCTTCCCCACTTTAAAATCAGTTAATTCCAATTGATTTTTCCTCCTCTGAAAGAAAACTGTGTAATTACTGAACTGAAAATGCACATTTTGTGAGTGTGAAGTTTTAGTGGCTTGAGGAGCTGAAACTGTGGAAATATTGTAATTGTTTTACTATTGCTAGCCTCTCATCCAACTTGGGGGGTAATTGGGTGGACCTATAAGGTTGTTTACATGAGCTCCTTGAGACCAATATTTTAATCAGTCATACATGCAGGCCCCGACCTTAATCTGAATTAGAATTATTTGTCTTGATCACTCCAATGACATATGACTTACCTCTTTGCATTGATTGGGTCAGGACTCTGGGTTCCCTTGCTTTAAAGGTGGTCCACGGACCATTCAGAATTTGAGGAAGAGATTTCACCTAAGTTTGACGGAAGAGGTTAGTTCTGAGTTGATGCATATGATTGCGATGCACCTTCTGTCTGTTATGGTTGTTACAGCAGTGTGTCTTGGTTCTGGCAGCATTGTGTATCCTTGGTGCTTTCCCTAATTAGTAGCAGCTTGGATGCATGGCGAACGCGCCAGTATGATTACTATCAGAGGGTTTTGAATGGGATACTGTGAGCAGCGATTAAGTTTGTGATTGCTGGGTCATCCTATTTGGTGTGGCTGCTGGGTATGAAAGTTCCCGTCACACTTGACTGGGCCGGTTTGTGTGCGCTTGGAGGGCTCCTTATTCACTGTTGGATGCCTTCATGTGTTTTCACGGTTGCAAAGATTTGTGATTCTTCTGGGTTTCTGGGTGGCCTACTTGTATGTGGATGAGCATGATGCGACTTTGCCGGAAAAAAATCATCATGGAAGTCATAGCAGCTTATACTGTTACGCCGGAGCTTCTGTCCCTAGAAGATACCCTTTCTTCCTTGGTACTTTGGGATCCATTTATTGCAAGCATTGGTACTACATTAGACATCCATAGTCAAACGAGCATACTGTACAGAGAGATTTTATTGGGGGAAGATACAAAGGACTCGTCGGTGGCCAGTGAAGTTTCCAAGCCTCCGATTTCTGTGAATCAGTCCGGCATTAAGAAGATGCGATTCTCCTTTTCTGCTTTGGTTGTTCAGTGAGATCTATCTTCCCCGCATTATATTTTTCCATGAAACAAACACACATGTAGAATTGTTGGGGAAAGAAGGGCATGGGGTTTCCTTTGTTCCCTCTCTCTTTACCTTTTCTGCCTTTGTTATAGGCATGTGATCTTTGTAAGGATGTGTACATTTTTGGGGTTTTGATTTCTGCGGTGAAGGTTGCCGCCTTCTCGATCACAATACTGTCGAAACAATGTTGAAACTGTCTTGCCACGGTCAATATCAACGCGTTTAATCTGAGCATTCTCAGAGACGCATGGGCCAAGCTAATACATGCATCGATTAATGTTTCATGCTTCGGTTCACCCCCTTCTTGATATTATAATTTACAGTCTCTCCACTTTTTTTTTATCAAATCTCCTTTTAATATTTCAAGAAAAGAAAACCGAAAAATTGATCCAAACTGAGTCTTTGGTTAGGGTTATATTTGGTATTCGGTTTGGGGAGTACATCCAAACAGTTCGATTCGGTTTGGAATTTCTGAAAAGCCAAACCGAACCAAATGATGGGATCCTAAACATCAAATTCTAGGCAACATGTGAACTCAAATCTAACCATTCGTCTAGAGTATCAAAACCGAAATGGAAATTTGAACCAAATCGAATTTTCATGCCCCTTTGATTCAATCGGGATAAAAATACAGGTTTTTTTAACCTTGTTTAGATAGTTTCGATTAATCGAATTAAATTGAAAATTACTCCTCTTCTTAATATTACAATTTACACAATCTATTTCATTTTCTTTAAGGCTGTGTTTGTTTCATGGAAAACGTAGCGTTTCTCAAAAATGTTTTCCGGTGCCGTTTTCTAGGAAAATGATAATATTTTTCAAGAAAATAATAATATTTTTGGGTATTCACCTTAAACTTGAAAATGAACTAGAAAACATTTTTTGCCATTCGGTATAGAAAATTCAATTTGATTTTCATGCATTCCTTTTAATGATTTTTTTTTTTTTAAATTTCAAAGATACAAATCATGTATTTTTTCTCTTATTTTTTTAGATTTTTATTTTCATCCTCCACCTCCTTCGGATGGTTGCTGGCCACAGTGACGGCCGACAACCGTCCATGGCAAGCCTTGAGCTTGCAAATCAATGGGGAGCTCGCTCGCTAGATCTGGTGAGGCCTCAAGCTGCGAGTCAATGGCAAGCTCACGGCGACTAGCAAGGCCTCGAGCTTGTGAGTCGCCGGCGAGCTCGCAAGCCAAATCCGCCAAGTCCTCGAGCTCCCTTGCCGGATCTGGTGAGCTTGCTGCGACTAGCGAGGCCTCGAGCTCGTTTCAACTTGAGCCTACGAATCGATGACTAGTGGAGGAAGAAGCAAAGGAAGAAGAAAGAAAAGGAAAAAAAAAAAAAAAAAGAAAAAGAACAAGAATTAAAAAACTCGAATTTTTAGTAAATAAATAAAAAGAAAAAGGAAAATGTGCACGATGAGAAAATGTGCTTAGCCTGGAGATGAAATAAAGGAAATGCAAAATATTTTCTGCTCTTCTCATAAGTGGAAAATATTTTTTTCACCCTTGAATGAGGTTTTTTTTTTTATTTTATTTGACTAATTTATTTTTCGTAAATCGAACGTCGAAAAATTAGGAAAATATTTTTCTAAAAGTTATTTTCCTTAAAATGAACAGAGCTTGAATCTCTTTTTAGTGTTTCATCAAAAAAAAAAAAAAAAAAAATCCAAACCAAACCGAGTTTTCGATTTTAATTTTATTCAGTGTCGAGTGCGGTTTAGTTCAAAGCTAATATACATTAAAATAATTCGATTTCTTTCAAATTCCAAAAACCCGATCACACCCCTACATCCGTCTACACAGGAGTAATCTCAGCCTAATTGTCGTGTCTTGCTCTATTTTACTTGCAAGATCAGTGGAAATTGGTCTCTTATCTCTCTTTAAAGCGAGGAATGAATATTCTGTTCAAAACGGGGTGTCGTTCCCACTTTTCCAAGCAGGGCTTCTCCTACGAGAGGCGTGTGGGAGTTAGATGGTGGTCGTTTTAGGCGGCAGCTTACAAGAGACGCGTTGTGGATTTCTTTTTTATTATTTTTCTTTGGGTTTCTAGATGGACCATTTGAGAAGTCACTATATACCAGATGTTTTTTCCTTTTTCTCTTTCGTAATTTGCAACTCTGGTAGCATTCGAGTAATATATATATAATTATACCTATGAGAAACTTAAAAATTATTGTTTTCGTGAGATAAAAAATAACCAATCAAGTAAAGTACAAAATTAAGAAAAGCATAGTTTAATTGAAGGTAGGCACCTGCATATTGAACAGATGATTGTTGGGACAGATCTCTCCCTCTGGGGTTGTATGTGCGCGTGTGACCATGAGTGCAATTGATCACGATATCTAGTATTCTTTGACCGTCCCTGTCAGTGGAGAAAGAAGACCCTCTTGAGCATGACTCTAGTTCGATTTTCTAAAATGACTTGAGAGGTGTGGGATAAGTGGGAGCTGGAAAAAGCGAAAGTGAAATACCACTACTTTTCATGATTTTTTACTTATTTTGCGGAACGAAGGTGGGGCAATGCCCCTTCTTTAAGAACTAAGGTCCGTGCATGCAGGCCGATCCAAGCGGAAGATGTTGTCCGGTGAGAAGTTTGGCTGGGACAACACATCTATTAAAAGATAACGCAGGTGTCCTAAGATGAACTCAACAAAAATAGAAATCTCGTGTTGAACAAAATGATAAAAGCTCGTTTGATTCTAATTTCTAGTACGAACACAAACCGTGAAAGCGTAGGCTATCGATCCTTTAGATCTTCGGAATTTGAAGCTAGAGGTATTAGAAAAGTTATCACAAGAATAATTGGCTTGTGGCAGCCAAGGGTGCATAGTGACATTGCTTTTGATTCTTCGACGTTAGCTCCTCTTATCGTTGTGAAGTAGAATTCACCAAGCATTGGATTGTTCACCCACCAATAGGTAACGTGAGGTCAGAGTTGATATTTATGCAAGGATATAACCCGAATAGTTTTTGAAGATCTTGTGTGATGCTTTCCTTGGTTCTCTTCTCCCATGCTGTGAGATTCTTTTCCATACTCTTTGGGTGTTAAAGATAGGGCAGCGAGTTGGAAGACTTGCTGTTTCTGGCATTTTATAGCACACATGAGGATGTCTTGCCTCACATTTCCTGCACTTTTGACCGCATGTAGTGGACAAGCAGCTTATCTCATGAAGCACCCTGACCATGTTGCCAACACTTTCTATGATTCAGTCCCACGCATGTAAAATTCAAATGCAACATCCAGCAAACAAAAACAATTAGTATGATGGCTTAGAAATTTGACCCAAACTATGCTCTCAAAAGTAAAATTTACGTGATTGATGAGCAAGACCAATCTACTAAGTTGATCATCACAAGCCGGGAGATGATCTTGGGGGCATTCGCCATCATCTCGCGGTCATTGAGCCCCTCAACAGAGCAGTAAACATTTCAACGTTGGTTGCCCTAATTGTTATTCAGTTCTCAATCCTTATTCTCCTTTCTGTGCTGCCCATTATGTTAGATTTCGCAATGTATTCTTAATGGGTCAAAATTTCAGTCTAAAGATGTTTTATTTCCTTAATTCAATCCTGTTACTTTTCAGTGTGTTACCCTGTGCCAATGCAGGAAGGCACTTATAACTCTTGCATAAACAAATATGTATGTTAAATAGAATGTTGGAAGACTATACCGTGTGACATATTGAAACAATTGACTAGCTTTCTCTTCATCCTCCTATCAATTCCTTTCACAGGTTTAAATTCAACACGAGTAATTTCATGTCATCGACATGAGGAACGCCCCCAATGTCGCGAGGATTCTTGTTCTCTGCCGAGTTGGGGTATTGAAATTTAGATGGCCAAGGGCTCTCTGTTTAAGGAAACGCGTTGCGTGAACTCGGCGCGCTCGCAGCCAATGGATTTCGAGGGATTTTCACTGTCACTTACATGATGATCAGCTGTGTCTAAATAAAGATCTAGGCAAGGGTTTGACTTATTACATATTTTAGGTAATATTAGTACAATTTATTATATAATAACAATTTTGGCCAAGGGCTCTCTGTTTAAGGGAAAAGTGTTGCGTGAACTTGGCGCACTCGTAGCCAATGGATTTCGAGGGATTTTTTCTGTCACTTACATGATCATCAGCTGTGATTGTCTCGGTTCATCTGAACAAAGATTTAGGCAAGGATTTGACTTGTTTTTTCTTGCCGTGCGAAAGACGACTTGCTTTAAGCTCCTCGAGTTTTTAGGCCGACACAGAAAGTCACTCAGGAAAATGACATTGAAGCTTGTGCCCATCACAAGTTCAAGAGAAAGTTGCAGTCATCACCACCTTTACTAACGTCGATATCAGCGGTCCAGCATAATCGACTAACGTCGATATCATTCGTCTGGCCAAAGAAGTGGAATCCGTCGTCCTTCTCACCATCTTTTTTCTTTTGTTCTTTCCTGCTTTACACTCGAAAGAGACCGCCCCAACGACCGGTTACAAGAACAGGGATTGGTCGAGCTAACACAACGTAATTTTCTTCAGGCTAACTCGCAAGAAATTGAAGTCCTTGTAAATCTACCGATGTCGGCATAAATCGTCTGTCGTCTCCTTATCGGATCTTGAAGCCGGAACTCAATGCGGCGTTCGGGAGTTGGCCCTGATGTTATTCAGTCCGAACTTTTCTGGAAGATGATTTCTAGAGGCTCCTCAATCAATTCTCAAAGCAAAGCAAAAGAGCGGTAGATACTTTGCTTATGGGTCTGAAACGCTACATGGCGGATACAGACAGGCTCATTTTTTTTTCCAAAAGGTGAGACCTTCCTTCAAATTATTTTGCGACTGTTTCTGACCATGGAAACCTTGTCTCACGATCTTCTCCTTTAGGCCAATGCACCTGCTCTCATTTTATATGTATGCTTATATTCATTCGGGTTTTACTAGCATACTAGTCTTTGGAATACTATAAAAATAACAGTCTATTATGAGTCATAAATTTTTAAAGAGGTGAGTCTCATAATAATTTATAATTGTACGTAATTTGAGTTTTTATAGTTCAGAATAGACTATTATTCTCACTGTATATTAAAGATTATCACACAATCATATTTTTCTATTTTAATAATTGATCATTTTTTGTATCACCATATGCACAGGTGAATGTCCTCACCTTTTAATAAGTCTCCATCCTCCTAAAGTCTCCTCACCTTTTTCCCCCCTGCTTTGCCATAAGACGACGCGGCCGATGAAATCGTTATCCTTTCACCATTATACTTTTCTTCTTTGCTCTTTCGGGATAAATATGAAATTTACACAATCTCATAATCATCAATCTAGGGGTGTCAAAACTGAATCAGAAAACTGAACCGAATAGATTTTTTTTGTGCATTTTCAGTTTAGTTTGGATAATGGAAAAATAATGCTTTTTATTTTATTTTATTTTAGTTCGGATAGTTTTGGTTCACCTCCTTCTTAATATTATAATTTACACAATCCCTTCACTTTTTCACCAAATCTCTTTTTAATATTTCAAAAAAGAAAATCGAAAAAGCAATCCTAACCAAGTCTTTGGTTAGGGTTATATTCGGTATTTGGTTTGGGGCTTAATTCGATTCAAAGTTAATGCACATAAAAATAGTTTAGTTTGGTTTGATTTGAAATTTCTAAAAACCCAAACTGAACTACATGCTTAGACATCAAATTCTAGGTGACAACTGACAAGTGAATTCAAATCTTATAACCATTCATCTAGGGTTTCAAAACCAAATTGGAAAATTGAACCAAATTGAATTTTTGTGTGCTTTTGGTTTGATTCGAATAACGAAAAAATAACCGTTTTTTAAATTTGGTTTGAAACTAAACTAAAAATTGCTCTTCCTCTTAATATTGCAATTTACACAATTTTTTTTCCCTTTTCTTTTAACATTCTGTTCGTTTTGCGAAAAATATGTATTTCGAAAAATGTTTTTGTAAGATAAGAGAAATAATAATATTTTTCAGGGTTTGCCTAAAACTTGAAACTAAATTAGAAAAATATTTTTTGCATGGGAAATTCTATTTGATTTCCTTGCAATCCTGTTAATAATTTCTTCATTTAAAAAAAAAAATCCAATTATGTATTTTTCTTTTATTTTTTTATTTTCCTGCTCCTTCGGATGATCGCTTGCCACGGCAATGTTCATTTACACAATTTACACAATTTCTTCTAAAATTGCATTCGTTTTGCAAAATAAGTGGTGTTTCTAAAAATGTTTTCTGATAAGCCATTTTATGAGAAAATGATAATGAACTTGATTTTTCCCATTTGAAATTGATTCAATTTTCCTGCAATCCTTTTAATAATTTCTTTATTTTAAAAAAATGAATTATGTATTTTTATTTTTATTTTTTTTGAAATTTTTTTTATTTTTTTCTCCTTCTCCTCCCTTCGTACGGTCGCCACGGCGACGGCCCGCGACCGTCCACGGCGAGCCTGATTCGAATCAGCGGCGAGCTCGCTCGATATCTGGCGCCGCAAGTCGACGGCGAGATCGCCGCGACTGGCGAGGCCTCGAGTCGCCGGTGAGCTCGCAAGCCAGATCTGCAGAGTCCTCGAGCTCCGTTGCCAGATCTGGCCCCCGCGAATCGCGAATGGCGAGGCCTCGAGCTCGCGATTCGGCGGCGAGCTCACTCGCCAGATCTGGCCCGGCGAGTCGCCGGCGAGCTCGCGAGCCAGATCTGCTGAGGCCTCGAGCTCGCTCGCCAGATCTGGCCTCGGCGATTCGAGCCAGGCTGAGGCGAGCTCGCTCGCCAGATCTGGCGCCCGTGAGTCGGCGGCGAGGTCGCCGCGACTTGAAGCGGATCGACGAAAATTGTCGGAAAATCTGGCGAGCTCCTCGCCGGAATCTGGCGAGCTCGAGCTCGCCTACGACCGGTCGCCGGCCGCCGCTGAGGCCGGCGATCCAGCCGAGGAAGAAGCAAGGAAAAAGAAGGAAAAGGAAAAAAAGAAAAAGGAAAAGAATTTAAAAACTCGATTTTTTAATAATTAAAAAATAAGAAAAAGGAAAAATGTACATGACGAGAAAAAGTGTTTAGCCTAAAGATGAAATAAAGAAAGCCCCTCCCAAATTGGGTTTTCCAACATTTCTTAAAACTGGAAAATGAATTTTCTTAATTTTGCCAAATGAAATATTTTTCAATTTAACTAGTTTATCTTTCATGAACGACCAAATAGGAAGTCTGAAAAAAATGATTTTCTGAAAATTTTTTCCAATAAAACAAACTATTTAAACCTAAATTAGCTTTTTAATATTTCATACTAAATATAAAATTAAAAAACTCGATTCGATTCAAATTAGTTTTTGGGTTTTCTTTGATGAAATATTAAAAAGAAATTTGGTTTCAAGGTCAATTTCAATGAACAATTTAGGAAATTATTTTTCGATTTTCTGGTGCTCCTAGTCAAATTGAAAAAATTCATTCAAAGTAAGAAAAATATTTTCCAATTTTAAGAAACTGGCAAACATGTTGCACTTTCTTTTTATCGACAGGGTAATCTCGGCCTAATTAATGTGTCTTACTCTATTTTAGTTACATTTGCGGTTTGCTTCAAAAGTGCGAACGACACCCCGTTTTAGGACGAGGCTAGACAGAGACAGCATCTCCGTTCCCGCCACCTGTCATTTTTTGCACGAGGATCTCTCTTTAGAACAAGGAATGGACGACACCCCGTTCGGTCTCGTGCTAAAACGGGGTGTCGTTTCGCACCCTTCGAAGCAAAGCTTCTCCTGCAAGAGGCGTGGGGAGTAAGCTGTTGGACGCTTTAAGCGGAAGCTTGCAATAGACGCGTTCAATGCGTGGATTTCTTTTTTTTATTATATTTTTCTTTGGGTTTCTAGATGGACGATGAGGCGAAAGCTTTTCCTCTTCCATTTTTTCTTTTTTTTTGGTGTGATTATTTTTTCTCTTTCACACCGAATTTGATTTTTCTCTTTTGTAATTTGCAACTTTGGTAGTATTCGAGTAAATATATATAATTATACTAAGAGAAACTTAAAAATTGTTGTTTTTACGAAATAAAAAAAAAACCAATCAAGTAAAGTGCAATTTTAAAAAAAAAAACAATTTTGTGGATTGTATGGAAAACAAATAAAAATAAATGCCAATCGAGCAACGACTTTGTGGATTGAATTGGATTTTATTTTTCTGACCCAAAAAAATTGGATTTTATTTTTCTTGTTTACATAAAATAATGAACCATCCTGAAATGAATGTATTCTACTTATTAACAAATAGCTCTTCAAAGAATACAACCAAATTTAATAATTCTTGCATCAGGAGAAAATTACGAGAACTTGCAAATGATGCTCGAATATTCACACACCTACACGCTCTGACACGTCCCATTTCAAAGGAAGAAAAAAGCAAGATCAGTATAAAAAAGAATTATCCTGACCATAGAAAAAGGGAAGAAAAGTGCTGCAATCTTTTTTCCTTCTTTTTCCCCCCCATTGAGAAAAGGGAAATTAATTTTCATTGACCCAAAGAGAGACAAGTCTTCTTCCCTCTCTCTCTCTCTCTCTCTCTACTTTTTCTCTCTTCTATTTCTCTCACTTCTCCCTCTCCTACTTAAACGGAGAAAAAAGCCACTGCGATCAGTCCTCCCCCCTCGCCTTCCCCACTTCCATCCCTCCCTCCGTCCCTCCGTCCCTCTCTTCCTCCACACGCGCACCACCTCGTCTCTCGCTTCCCTCTGCTTCCCAATTCTTCTTGGCCGCGTTTTCTCCATCCGGGTATAGTTTCTTGGATCTCTCTCTCTCTCTCTCTTCTTTCTTTCTTTTCCCCGATTCTTGGGTCGATCGGGTTTGAGATCGTCTTGTCCGCTGCGATCTCCGCTTCCTCCTCTCTTTTCGTGGATTCTTCCTCGATTTCGTGCTGAATTTGGCCTCGCGTTGGGGCCTTCTCGCTTCGATCGTCTCGAAAGGGGCGAGCTTGATTGTTTTTCGTGCGAAAGATCGGTTTTTGGCTTTAGGGTTTTCTTCCAAGAGAGAGGATCTTGAAATTAAATGATCGGACCGATGGATTTCGAGTCGATCTTTTTTGGGTTAGGGTTTGGGGGTTCTTACCCAGTTGGGTTTTGGAGAGGTTTTGGGTTTTTATGCTCGTGGATGCTGTGAAATCTTCGTTCTTTGGATTTGTAGTTTCGATTCGATCTTTTTTGGGGTTAGGGTTTCGGGTTTCGTACCCAGTTGGGTGTTGGAGAGGATTTGGGTTTGTATGTTCGTGGGTGCTGTGGATTCTTGGTTCTTCGAATTTGTAGTTTCGGGGGATCGGGGGTGTGCTTGATGATCTTCTTGTTTGTTAGGGTTTTCTTGGGCGCAGTTTAGCTAATGGTTTTCGAAACAGGGTTTTTATCGCACGCCAGATGTCTTTTGAAGGGAGCGAGAGACACTCGTCATTTCTTCGCTTTGTTTACATTTTCGTCTACATTTTCATGATCCGCGGGAGGCTCTGCTGCACTGGGAAGATCCTCTTTCGGCATTGGACCTGACAGATCGTTGTTTCCTTACACTTTTTTTACGTTTCGGTACTAGTCGTTTGTTTACAAAACCTTGGTGTACATCTTCTGGAGAGAGGACTCCGACGCTCTCAGTTTTTAGGATTAAGAAAAATTGCTCTGGTTCTGGTTGGTGCTGCTTGTGGGGAGAAACTTATTGGCTACAAGTGCCTCCGAAATTTAGTTTGGTCTTCTGATGGCGATGAGATCTCTTGCCCCGGGTTTCCGTTTTCACCCTACTGATGTTGAGCTGGTCTTTATTATCTCAAGAAGAAAGTGCTGGGAAAGAGATTTCATATTGAAGCAATTGCGGAGGTTGATATATATAATTTTCCTCCTTGGGATCTTCCAGGTATTTGGAACTTTCTTTCTGTATCTGTTTGGTATTCAGATTGAGTTTTTTGGCTTGTAACATGATTCTGCATATGCTAAATATGATTCTTTGCTTCCCTTTTCAGATCATAATCGTTTGAGTAGAGATCTGAAATGGTATTTCTTCTGTCCCCGTGAGAGGAAATATGCAAATGGCGCCAGAACAAAACGATCGACTGATTATGGGTTTTGGAAAACTACTGGAAATGATAGGCCCGTAATTCACAACGACAAAACTGTGGGAAAGATAAGAAGCTTAATTTTTCATCTTACTAAGACAGAGCGAACAGATTGGGTGATGCATGAGTATAGGCTTGAGGATGAGGATTTGAAGACGAAAGGGGTGGCTCAGGTATTGCCTTGTCCTTTCCTGATGAAGATTATGCAAATCCTCTTCTCATGGAACTCTGATCTCCTTGTGTGAAAATTATGTGTGGGCAAGTTTGTTATCATTCTTGTTGGACATTGTTTATGGGGTCATGCATCTTATGGAGCTGTCATGTTACAGTCATTTACCATAAGCAAAGCTAGTTGGGCTTATCTATTCTGATAATCATATTTAGATGTGTGTATAGGTTGTGATTGGGAGCCTAGTTGTCTTTTGAATTCTTTTATTTGATGAAGTTTGGGATGGCTTTATCTTCTCCTAATTTTGCCAAACCCCTGCAGGTGATTGTTATGGTATCTTTAGTTTTTCAGCGCACATCATCAAGAGTCTCAATAAATAGTGTCGACCTCTTGCTTTTCAGTAATTTGTCCAACTCTGCTTTGCTCATCTTTTGCTTGCACTCTGATCTCCTCGTGTGAAAATTACATGTGAGCAAGTTTGTTATCAGTTTATATACTTGGACCTGTTTAGTTGTCTATTTGATTTAGATTCTGGGGTTTTCATGGTTTTATTTGTTTATAAGAAGTTTGAATTCTTTCAAGTTCACAATTCTAGTTTGCTTATTAATATGGCTTTATCTTGTCCTAATTATGTTGCCAAACCCCTGCCTGTGATTGTTATGGTATCTTTAGTTTTTCAGTGCACATCATCAAGAGTCTCAATAAATACTGTTGACCTCTTGCTTTTCAGTAATTTGTTCAACTCTGCTTTGCTCATTTTTCGCTTGCACTATGCCAGTATGCTTTCTTTTACTTGTACCTGGTGATGCATTGAGGAGGCAGGGAGAATTTGGTGAAACAAAGGATGTTTGGGGTTGTGTTATATTGTAGCTTAGAAAGGCTGTGTGTTTTTCTACTATAACCATTTAAGTCTTAATTTTCTTGAGAACATTAGCTGTTAAGGCCAAGACTCATGCACTTCTTTCATAACATATTAGAGGGCTTTATGATTGTTTGTCTGTTAACTCACAATGGTAAATTAGTGCCATATGTTTGAAGGCAGGGGAGTTATATTCTGCTGCAAAGTGAATTAGCCATTGCTTATTGAAGTTGCCTGTTTCCTTTATTTGTCTCAAGACTCTTTTTGAATGTTTTATCCTTAGGCTTTTTAATGTTTTCATGTCTTTGTTTGCGGGCTGGATCATCTGGCTTAGACAGTTGTAATTACTTTACCTAGGAAGGCAGGTGTATTATATATATATCTGGCTGTTCATGTGGATATTTGCATGCCTATGTGCAATGCCAACCCAACTCAGCATGTATTGATGAGTAACCCCATAATCTGGTAAATTGACAGTTCCATAAATGGCAAATTGCTGTTTTGTATGCTTTCTTCTTTGCACATACTGCATTTCTTAACATATTCTCCATAATTCAATGAATTAGCACAATAACGATACGTAAACACCTTTTTAGTGGTTTGTACATGGAACTTAATTATTTGGTCAATAATAAACTCTTCATTATAAGACTTTTTAAGCAATTCTTCACTATTAAAATTTTTAATCTTCACGTATATTTTAATCCTCAGTTTTGTTTTCCCTTGTGATTTTCAATAGTTCAATCTCACAGATGCATATATTTGATGTTGTGACTATGCTGCTGAACTAGTTTTATATTTGTCCTTATCAGGATACATCACTGTTCACTGAACTTTCCTGAGTGCAGGATACATTTGTACTTTGTGAGATCTACAAGAAAGATGGTTGTGGTCCAAGAAATGGTGCTCAGTATGGAGCACCCTTCAATGAGGAAGAGTGGGGGATGATGACGACGGAGAAGCTGATGTCCCCTCTGCTAGCGGTTTCACTCAAGAATTTATTCTACATGGTATGCAGCAGCATTCTGAGCGATACTGTGGAGGGTCCACATCCAATGCATGCCCAGCTGGACCATCTCAGATCGCGCCTTCTGTTGTCAATGTGCCTCCACCAGCTCCAGCCGATGACACGACAATGGAGGATCCTCAAAATCCATGTGATGAATATCTTCGTTCAAATGGTATCTTTGGTGATGATATCCTAGCAACATCTTCTGAGAATGACAGAGTTGAGGTTTGTATTCAGTTCTTTACTCTTCATGACTATCCTGCCAATAGTAATTGCTTTATTATGCTAATGCTTTGTTTAAGCTGCTCTCATTTGTTGATAATTTTCTTTTCCTGTCCAATAAAAATGTTGATAATCTATCTTTTTATTATACAAAATTTTGTCATTATGGTTTATCGCTGTATTCTGTTGTCAACCTGATGTCCCCTCTGCTGATGCTTTTAAACTTCCTTCCGAGCCTGGTATCTGACATTTAGCATCCACTTTCTTTACACTCTGTCATCTCATTGGGGAGTAATTTCTTCAAAACAAATAAGGCCTAAACCAACTATTTTTGAGTAAATGCACAGGTTCCAAATTCCCATGGTTCAGCTTTATGTTGATGATGCGAATCTAATCTAAGGAACATGTTGCTTATTAATTGTAATTCTAAGTAAATGCACAGGTTCCAAAGTTGCTTTATGTTGATGATTCTAATCTAAGTTGAGGAACATTATAGGACTCAGCTTATTATTTGTCACTACTGGAGTCTGTATGCAATTGATCATCTCTTATCAAATAGAAGCACCAAGAAGAGATAGATGATCCTAAAACAGTGGTGGTTTTTTATGGCATGCTTTCTTAGGTAGGTTTTAGATTATTGATAAGATAGCTATGGGATTAATCAACAGTTGTCAGATGCTGTCCCTCTTGTAAGTTATCTATAGAAATAATAATTTATGCACTGGACAATTTTTAGTGATGAATAATACTTTCCTATCATATTATTCCATCAAGATGAAATGAATCTTTTTTGGATGATAACTCATGATTTAAGAATAAGTCAAATTGATGGAACTGAATTTCTACTTTACTAACCCAATGTTGCGGTAGACAAATTTGAGCTACTAAATGAGACCTTATCAATTGACGAAAGGCAAATGGGACCAAAAAAGAGGCAGAAGGAACTAGCATATGATGCTAAACTTAGGCAAGATGTTTGTGATTGGTAGAGCTTGTTCTAAGTTCTTATTGTTTACCATGAGCATTGAACTGACTTCCTTTTAAATATTGGATAAATGAAATAAGTGAATGGATCCTTGCTTTTGGATTTTATGATATTGCTGCTTGAACTCTTCACTTCTTTCTTGGTTCAATGTATTTTTTTTCAGATTGATGGTTAAAGAAGCATTTTCTTACATTTTTATTTCTTTTTCCATTTGGTCAATTTTGGGGATCAAGCTCCACTCTTTCTTTAGCAATGTAATGCAGAATGTCAACACTCTTTGCTGTAATTCATGTAGTATTTATTGATGACTGATATTTAGCTTTCTATTGTATAACTAGTATTTGTTCTTCATTGTGTGACTTAAATATTTCCTGTTTTCAGAACTTTGACAACATCAATCTTGATGGAGATCAATGCTGAAAATAAAAAGGATGATACCTGACTGTATAATGGACTTCTCTTTGATTATCTTCAAAATAGTCATCCATTTGAACCATTTATGGAGCTGAACGATATTGCTGATCCATTGACTTCAGCTGATGGTCCTGGTCCATCTGGACACAATAATTCAGAGGGATTTGATCATCCTATTGCTGCTCAGGGTCCCCGGACTTCAGTATCTGCAGATGATGAAAATCGTCATGGGATGGGGTTGAAAGATCTTGAGACTGCAATAAATTTTGATAGTGAGGCTGGTCAATCCAATGAAGTATATTTTGATTCCTCATTTTCTAATCTGGGTGGTAATGATGGTTTAGTTGGATCTGGCACCATCTCCGATCCTTCCTATTTTTGCTCAGCCATTCCATGTTTCAGGAGTAACTCACAATGCTGAGGATTTTGATGGCTGTGTGGATATGCGCCAGGAGGTGAGTGCTGGCATTTGCGTTTGCTTATTATGCACCAGGAGGAAAAAAAAAAAAAAAAAACTGAAAAGTGGAATTTGCATTCACTATGTTTTCCAATTCAAATCACAAACTGTCTTATTTTGTGTTTTATCCAATTCAACATCACAAACTTTGTCTTATTTTGTGTTTCATCCATTCCAACATTACAGGGTTATGGTGTTAAAGAATACACAAATCAAGAGATTGTAAGATATGATGCTGGTGCAGAAAATTCTTCTATCAATAATCCTGATTTGGGATGCGTACATACTTGTGAAAACCAAGGAAGAGGTAGATCTCAATTCTGGTGACTGATGGTTCCACACTCTTTTGGCTGAACCACCTTTCTATGCTGATAATCTTTGAAATGGCAGAACATATGGGAATATTCTGATTGATGGACATCTTAGTGCATTCTTCATCTATGTTTGTGGTTGCTTAGGGTGACCCAAGCAACAAATGCTGTGTATTGCCGTGATGCAGGTTACTTGAACTCTGTCCTTTTTGGAGTCTGGGAGAAACTAAGTCCTTACTATTTGTTGTTTATTGTTTGTCCTATTTTGGTGCCAGGGGAAGGGACAATTTTCTGTTGTATGCTTCGATTCTTGGAGTATCCCGCACATCCGAGTTCTGCCGTAGAGCGCCCTGCTCCATGTACTGGAGCGAAGAGATCTGATGGGCATGCTCTCTTTCCTCTCTACGGATACTCCTCCTTCCATATCAAGGCCGAGGTGACTCTTGGAGGAGGTGGATGTGGGTGCACTAACGACGCCTTATCTTGCGGGTTGGAGGGGTTTCCGTTTGTTAGTGATTGCGAGGAGAATGGAAGTGGATCAGGAAAAGGAGCGGCTAACTACGGATGTGGGATCTCGTCAACACTATTCCTGTTGACTCTCCGGTTACCATGCTGTCCTCCCCCCTGGGGGGACGTGTATTATTGGAGACTTACTTCTTGGTTATCGTTTCTTGCTGCGGCGTGGCTGATTGTACATATTTCTGTTTGGTGTGCCTGCATTGAACTATCGGTTTCTTCTGTGTTTCTGCTTGTGTTGCATGCGTTTTCCTCGCCCTTTGCAAGTCGCAGTATTTCAGCTCCCCATGTCAAGCGCAATTTATTAATTACACCAATATCATTAGTTTCTGAAGCCGGGTCATTGTTTAGGTTTCAGTTGATCTCCACCAATTCGACTGTGTAAAGGTGAATTCCAGCCTAGGAGAGGAAGATCAGGATGAGAATGTGCCGAGTTCTAAACTATAAACGATCCGAAGGCCCTTTCATCTTGGGAAACTGCCTCAGCTTAAGTAGTAATCTTTATGGTTTGAGGTTCTACTCTCTCGATTTCCCATTGTGTGTAAGTCTTAACTGTGGCCCCCATTTGCTTAAAATTTGACGTTGATTCTTGATTGTGATCTTACCATACACGGATCACTACGCAAATTTGGCAAAAGGCTAGGTGTGAAATAGTGCTTTATTGTATGTTCATAAGATTGAGGCAAATCTCCTTATATGGGTCGATGTTGTTTGTAAGTACTAATGGTTAATATAAGTGGACCTGTCTTAGCAACTGTTTTTGGCTTGTTAGTTGCCCAGAAACTAAGTACAAATGGTGCTGTGCCGACCTGTCGTGCCCCACCTATCAGCTTGATTATTGTACTTATTGGAGTGCGATGGCGCATTGGGTAATGAGGGATCGATAGAATGTCCAATTTGAAAACCGTGATCTTCAGATGACTGGCCACTTGTGTAAGCTATACTCATAAGGCCCCACAAACAACCATTATCCGACGTAAATACCGCAGTTACATGTTATTGCGGTCCATTGTATGTCCTTGACGGGGACTTAGATTTGCGCGAGTAACCGACATAGCTCTCAAAACGCGGGGAAAGAAATGGTGGCTCGCTAGATAAGTTATGATTCTTGCTTGTGAATCGAATTGGATTGTGCGAAAGGATCACGGGTTGCGTGCACGGATCACTAGGTGTGATGGTACAAGTGAGTGTATGCTTTTATTGTATGTGCATAATAGTTATGTGCATAAGATTGATGCAAAATTTCCTTCTCCGTGTATGGGTCGATGTTGTTTGTAAGTACTGTATGCTTAATTAGACTGGACCTGTCTTAGCAGCTGTTCTTCGCCCGTAACTCTTCCTCAGCTGGTCAAAATAGCAGAGCAAGTCAAAATATTAATTAGTAACATAGCAAAATTGCGTTCCTCGTCATTAATACGTTTGCTTGTGGTAATTGTGGCCTCTCGGGAGAATTGATAACTGCATCATCTTTGATGCGCTATCTGAGAATTCTACTAGTGCATCTGATAAATCTTAATTAGCTAGTTGTAAATAGTCCCACCCTAGGACCATGGAACAGGACCTGTCTTAGCAGCTGTTTTTCGCTTGTTAGTTGCCCAGAAACTGCGTACAAATGGGAAAGAACCAGTTTTGATAGCTACGAAAAGAGTAGCCAAAACCAGCCAAGGCGAGTCGCCGGACATTTTAACCTCTTCAGAGCCATGCCCCACCCCGCCCCGCCCCGCCCTTCCCCTGCCCTCCCCTGCCCTCCCCTCCCCTCAGCCTGATGGTACTAATCGGAGTGCGATGGAGTTGGGTACTAATAGATCTGAAATCACTCTTGAAACCGCAACAAATGTGTGAGGAGGGATCGATAGAATGTACAATTTGAAAACCGTAATCTTTAGATGCCTGGCCACTTGTGTAAGCTATACTGATAAGGTTCACAGAACAGTTATTCGACGTGAATACCGCAGTAACATGTTCTTGCGGTCTGCCAGCCATATTTGCGATCTCATCTAGGGCGACTTAGAGTTGCGTGAGCAACCGACGCTGCTCTAGAAAAGGGGGGAAAAAGAAGGGGCGGCTTGCTAGATGAATGATACCTGTAGATCTGAATCGAGTTTATAAGGGACTGTAATTTACCATTCTCTATTTACAGGAGGGATCAAGAACATACAATCGAAAACGTACTGTGAAGTCGACGGATACAATGCGGATAGCTAGAACCGTCTTAGAAAGGAGCGGATAGGACATCCCGGGGTTCAGGCCATTGGAACTTACTTGCTCCGTGCCCGAAATACTTGTCCTTCGGATCCATCACCGCATCGGCGTTAACCGCTGTCCTCGCGCACGCCGACTGGCTTCAATCCCTGCACATGGACAGACAGACACGTTGATAGACTGAAGGTTCTTGCAACCGGACGAACGATATTCGCATATATGATTCCGGCCCATGTAGCCATATTCTTCAACCAAGAAGTTACTTAAAAGCTACAAACTTTAAACAAACCCATCTGTAAATTTCTCTTGCAAATGCATTCTCCATGTTCGCCATCTCCGCTGTCGGAACTAATTCAACGAATATCATCGAACCCAGAATGCGAAGAGGCAGGTAGAGAGAGAGAGAGAGAGAGAGAGACTGTACCGCAGTGAAGATGGTCAAGGCTTCACCTGTGCTCCTGGAGTTCACCACGTACTTCGCAGCTTCCTGGAGCAGCACCATCCATCCATCCATCAGAGAGAGAACCATCCCACAACGTTCGATCAATATAAGAAAAGATGAAACTTTACCCTCGCGAACTGGATCTGATCAACGCGCAGCGTCCTGGGCTCGCTTTCTATGGACGATTTCCGGTCGATCCTCGCCGCCGCCACCACCACCACTGCCGGCTCCATCGCATCCATCCCTCGTCTCGTCTCGTCTCGTCTCGTCGCCACCGTTCACAAGCTACCGGACGTTCCTCTCCCTATATATACACACGGGCAGAGGACCACATGCAGACTCATGCAGTGCATGCGCGGCGAGAAGAGCGACATGATTAGGCCACGGAAGCGGGCGGACAGCGTGGAGGACGGCCGGGGGCACGTGGCGGGCGGTGGCGGCGTCCTGCGCCGTCTAAGGAAACCTCGACGAGCTTCGGGTCCCGAGGGGATCGTCGGCTTCCCCGAAATGGGAGATCCGGTCGGCACCGACGCCAGTTATAATCGCGCCACGTTTTCACCTCGAGCGACGAAGTAGGGGAAGGCTCGTGGGCCCGCGATCGCGCCCGTACACGTGTAGGCGTCCGGAGGGGGCTCGTGACCGGCACGGGGGCCCCACCTCGGAATCCTAGCGGACGGTCGGGTCAAGTGCGCCTGTCGTGCCGCGTCAGGGTGGACACGTGACGCGATCCAACGGCTTTCGACCGTTGTTTGTTGCTTCTCAGGGCTTATTTCGATTGCAACGCACGCGAGGGATGATTTGCGAACTGGAAAACTTCATCATCTACGGTGAGCTCGCTCCTGAATTGAGCTTTAAGAGATTGTGACGAGAATTTATTTGGCTAGTAGTGCTTTAATCGGTCTCTTTTTGCTCGATAAACACATGTCGTGAGGCCCGATTGTTTTTGAGATTTCCCTCGGCATATCATTAGTTTTCATATCATAAACCTAATTTTATCTACCATCAAGAATCAAGGCAAATCAACACATTTTTTTATTTCCAATTTAGTTATTTGGCAAGTGGAATCAGATGCTGAATATTTAAAACCAAAAATGAGCTCACATGAATTATAAACACTATTATAACACGTTAATATGTAACAAAAACTTGGTCTGACCCGATATTTTCAGGTTAGGCCTCATTCTTGTTTGACTAATAGTTAAAAAGACTAGGTATTGTTATGGTTTATTTTTTTATTAAGAACCCGAACTGAAGCACAATGAATCCTAAAAACTGCAGATTTTTTAATAACATGTTAACGTTGGGGGTGCCAGGTGCCAAAAAAACTAGGTCCGGAATGAGAAAAGACCTCATTCTTGTTCAAATAATTAGTTAAAAAGACGAGATATTGTTGTGGTTCGGTTCAGATTGAAAATTTGGACCGAACTGATACACAATAAACCCTACCCAGATCGTGAACTCTCCAAATTTCCATCGTCTCCATCCAGTTTCCAGATCAGCCCTGTCCGTGCCTCCGTCCACCCTAGTCAACCACCCTTCAACTCCTTAGGAGCGCCCTCCTCGTCGCAACCGAGAACGCGTTTGCTTCATCTCTCGACTCCGTCCTCCTCGACTGCACTTCAATCTCCTTGATCGCCGTGACATAGCCGCCAATCATCCTTATTTGAAAACACGGAGTAAGTGACCTTGAATCACGAGATTTGCGGCACTCCCGACCTCCTTCTCTGGTTTTGCTTCCTGATCTTCCAATGTTGCCGCCAGTTGAGCAACTTGCTCCATACCCAAAATGGGCTCTTCAATGCCTGACTTGGGAGAACTGATAATTGGTCTAAGTTCCATGTTGTCTTCTCCTTTTTTGTTTGGATTGCGAAGATAAGTTATCAAGCAGCAATTTGGGATTCACTTGAGGTTTAGGAACATCCTTGTTTGAAAACATGGTGTTTTCCACATGAGATTTTACCTGAAGCCTGCCTGAAGTTGTCTTGTATTTTCTGGAAGTTGATGAGGTTAGAAGAAAGGTTATGAACATAAACCGAATTTGTAGTCAAATGGGGTTCAATCATCGTTTGCTCATCTGACTTGTGCTCGGCATGGATTTTTATCCAGTCCATGGAAGCACAATACCGGGACAATTAAAAAAAAAAATGGAAACACGAGAGCTCAATCCAAACCGATCCGACTAGAACCATGTTTTCGATTCTTGTTTAACACTCATTGGTTCATAGCAAACACGTATTTCTCCTGTTTAGAGAAATATAGAATTGTGGAATCTCAATATATTTCGATTTTCATGATAAAGAGTACATTAGCCTATTTGTAGGTTTTATGGGATAACTATCTAAACTAATGAAGAATATTCTAGATATATGTATCATCATAAGATAGATGGAAAATCAAAGGAATGGCGTAAATAACTAAATATTTCTAATATCCCATCAAACTCAAGTTGCATGAAAAAAATCAATTTGAGTTTGAATGCAAGTCTAAGGAGTGTTGTGAACACTTGAAACACCATGAAATAAGTGAGTTACATAGCCAATATAGAGAAAATAACACCAAAATTAGACTCAGTGTGCCAAAAAAACTTTAGGAACCGATTCGAAAAACCAAGAACTAGTTGGAATAAGGTTGAACCGGTCGAAAATAGTCGCAGAAGCGGTTTGCCTAAACCGGTCAACGTCGGTCAACAATGATGTTAGTGAAGATGCAAGTGCTGAATTCTCGCGCGCGTTGCACATGGGTTGATGACGTCATCTTGTGCGTGCAAAGCATCTGGCTCGTTGGAGGCGCGTTGATGAAAGATGCAGAGAACTCAGGTGGCACGTGACGGCACGAGGTAGGTCGAACGGAGGCTCGGTTGCCATGAGCTAACTCGGTGGAGGATTTGGAACTGATGGTTGTGTTGGGTTTCGGAAAAAGCAGTGGAAGGTGTTGAAATCAGCTTCCAAAGGGTCGGGCTCGGTGGTTGCCGGAGGTAGTGGTGGCGTATGGTGGGAGTGCGGTTTATTCCCGTGTTCGTTCACAACCAAATTCAAGGTTTGAGTGGTCTGGCGGTGGTGTCGGTTCTTCGATATGAGCAGCGAAAGGTTGTGAATTAAAGAAAAACAGCAAGCGGTTGATGCAACCAGTTTTTCTCACTAAAATAATAACGACACAAAGTAAGAATGACGCGGTTGGCTCTTTCTCTAAGTGATGCATGCACTTGGGTGAACGCTATTAGAAATGGGCTCGAGTATGCATTTTGGTGGATACCAAGATAAGAATAAAGTGAAAAACAGTATTGTGGAATTTTGATATATTGGATGTGTATATTGAAGAGTACATCAGCTTATTTATAAAATTTTATGAAATACAAGATCAAATGAAAATATGAAGAATTTTTTAGATATATTAATCATTATTGAGATAAGTAAAATGAGCATCATGAAAACGCGACCTGACTTGACCCGATCTGATCTAAACTTGTCGATGCCCTTGATTAATGTAATTGCTAGCCTCGGTTTTAAAGGGAGTGATAGTAATTGCTAATAACACTGTTTTATAATACCGCACACCAGGAATGAAAGAGTGGCATTGCAACATGAATTACTAATTATATTTTAACATGGGGATAGTGCTGGAATCACCAAGAAAGATGGTCCTATTTTGGGGCCAGATATTTCGCGGTGAGGTTGACTTTGTGGGAAATGATTTGATTGTTGATGGGTTGGACTTGGCTCAAAAGTGCTTGGAAAACTAAACAGCGGCAACAGAGAACAAAAGACAAAAACTGAGGAGACTACAACTCAGAAAGAGCGAAGACTCAGACAGAGATTCTTCCTCTAATTACACAACTCTGACTATAATAACGACCTCGGATAAGCCGCCACATCATCATTATCCACGCACTGCCAAACCCACCTCCCTAGTCATTTGGGGTGTCAGCGCCGCACCACCAAACGTACTCAAACTCAGATTTTGTGCATTTTCCTTTGGGACGATGAAAAAATAACCCTTATTTTTTTTTTCAATTTAAGTGGTTTCAATTCGGTTCAGTTCGACTAATCGAGCTTGAATCAAAATTCTCAATAAAAATTGAATGCCCAGCTTAAAGTCTCTTTTATCACCTCTTATTAAGTTCGATTCCATTAGTAAAGCAGAAAAAAGAAAACGAAAATCCAAACGGAACCAAACTAGGTTTTTGATTTGATTCATATTCTGTTCAAATTGCGATTCAGTCTAGTTTTGCTCTTCATATTTTGTTCAAGTCGCAATTCGATCTGCTCTTTGCTTGTTAGTTGCCTAGAAACTAAGGGTGTGTTTGATATAGCTTTTCCATTGGGTTTTTGGCCTCCAGAGCTCCTTTGAGAAATACTGAGATGTTTGGTAAGTTTTCCTAAGAGGCTTTTGACTAAATGCTGAAACTAGTTTTTTTTTTCCAAAACTAACCTCATTGATTCTTCAAATGTACGATTTGGTCCCTTGTTATATATATATTTTTAATTAAAAATTGACCCAAACCCTTCATCGATCTAGAAAAAGGCTACAGCCATTGGCAAGCTAAATTTGGCGCTGGTGGTCGTCGATTGAGGTTGCTCGACCTCAAGCGACCTTTGACGAGGATCGCGTGACCTAAACGAGAGTCACCGGAGGTCGCATGACCTTGGTCGACCATCAACGAGTGTCACTTGACACACGACCCAGGCAATCGCTGCTTAGGTCTCGCGATCTTAGGCGGTAGCGCCTTAAGTCGTGCAACTTCTGGCAACCCTTGCTGGAGATCGCAAGACCCAGGTGCCTAGGGTCGCTTGAGGTTGTGTGACCTTTGGCGGCTCTCGCCTGGGTTGCGAGACCCTCACTGGAGGTCGCTCGACCTAAGTACGAATAGAAAAAAGAGGCATGAAAGGATCAGTTCGCCATCCCGTTAGAGGCCACTTTAGAACCGGACTTGTCGGGCAAAAGCTTGGTAGTCAAAGCCAGCCACGAGGTGTGTCGTCCGACACTCCTTGAGTGAGTCCCCCATGCTTATCTGCATGAGGCTCTCTTAAGTCGTCACCACGCTGCGCCTTAGCTTGATCGTACTAATCGGAGTGTACAGAGGGGTTGATAGATAGTCCAACCTGAATACCGTAACCTTTAGATGACTGGCCACTTGTTGAGCTACTTAGAAGCTCCATAAACAACCGTTACACGACAGAGCTGCGATGCGGAAACATCTCAGCTTGCGCTCTCCGTGCAACGATGACAGAGACTCCGCAAGTACTGCAGTAGCACGGTTTTTATTGTCGGCTACAAGTTGTTCAATCCATGAACCTAGTGTTGCGAAGAGACCATATGTGATTTATAATTGCGCTCCGATCGCTCGAACTGTTTAAAACGAACCACTGGTGTGATTTCATCGACGGCGACTGAGATTTGCACGAGCAACCGACCTCAAACGGGGGAAAAAGAAAAGGCAGCTCATTAGATGAATAATACCAGTTGATCTGAATCGAGCTTATAAGGAACTGCAATTTACAAGTTTCTACATACAAGAAGGGTACAATGTGGACAGCTAGACCCCTTAGAAGGGAGCGGATAGAACATTCCTGTGCTTAGGCCACCGCAACTTGCTCTCTCCATGCCCGAAATACTCCTCGTTCGGATCCATCACCGTGTTGGCATTTGCTGCCATCCCCTTGCACGTCACCGGCTTCAATCCCTGCACATGGGCAGACGCAGCGATAGTGGACTGAAGTTCCATGCATCGGGACGATTTTTACGACAATTTACGCATATATGTTTCCGGCCCATGTAGCCATATTCTTCAACCAAGATGTTAGTTCCTTGAAAGCTGCAAACTTTTCTCATACCTTGGGTCACAAGAACTAACCCATCCGCAAATTTCTCTAGCAAATGCATTCCCTATGTTCACCGTCTCCGCTGTCGGAACTAATTCAACGATCATCATTGGACCCAGAAGGCGAAGAGGCGGGTAGAGAGAGAGAGAGAGAGAGAGAGAGAGTACTGTACCGCAGTGAAGATGGTCAAGGCTTCATCTGTGCTCCTAGTGTTAGCCACGTACTCCGCAGCTTCCTGGAATAGCACCATCCATCCATCCATCAGAGAACCAAACCACAACGTTCGATCAATATAAGAACGGACGAAAGTTTACCCTCGCGAATTGGATCTGATCGACGCCCAGCGTCCTGGGCTCGCTTTCTATGGACGATTTCCGGTCGATCATCGCCACCGCCGCCACTGACTCCATCGCATCCATCCGTCCTGTCTCGTCTCGTCGCACGTTCCTCTCCCTTTATAGACACACGCACAGAGGACTACATGCAGGCTCATGCGGAGCGCGACGAGAGAGAGAGAGAAAGCGAGATGATTACGCCACGGAAGAGGGAGGACGTGGAGGCGCCGGAGCAGAGGGAAAACGCACCACCTGGCGGTTAGCGAGGAGGACGGCCGGGGGCACGTGGCAGGCGGCGGCGGCGTCCTCCGCCGTTTAAGGAAACCTTCCCGAGCTTCGGGTTCCGAGGGGATCGTCGGCTTCCCCAAAAAAGAAAATCCCGTCGGCGCCGACGCCAGTTGAAATCGCGCCACGATCTCGTATCGAGAAACGGAGGGACTCGTGGGCCCCGACCGCGCGGGAGGAACGGCGATCGCGGCCGTACACGTGTAG
Organism: Eucalyptus microcorys; assembly: GCA_014182515.1. Lineage (NCBI taxonomy): Eukaryota > Viridiplantae > Streptophyta > Magnoliopsida > Myrtales > Myrtaceae > Eucalyptus > Eucalyptus microcorys. Next base: position 3,339,840 of record CM024570.1, on the reverse strand, counting down.
GCTTCCTAAGGGGCCTCGTGGCCGGCTCCGGGGCCCACCTCCGAATCCCAACGGACGGCGATGGGTCACGTGCGCTGTCCTGCCAGGTCGGGTGGACACGTGGCGATATCCCATCGGCTTTCGACTGTTGTTTCTTTCTTCGTAGGGATATTTCGGTTGCAACGCGAGCGCAGAGGATGATTTGCGAACTGGAAAACTTCACCATCTACAGCGAGCTCGCTCCTGAATGGAGCTTTAAGAGATTGTGATAGGAATTTATTTGGCTAATAGTGCTTTAATTCGTCTCTTTTTGCTCGATAAACACATGTCATGAAGCTTGATTATTGTAGGGATTTCGCTCGGCATATCATTAATTTTCATACCATAAGCCTAATTTAATATATTGACAAGAACTGATATGAATCTAACTCATTTTTATCGCGATTCATGTAGAATAAGAATCAGCACATTTTAGACCAAAAATGAGCCGGCATGAATAACAAAGACTATTATAACACATCAATATTGAGGATGTAACAAAAACTTGGTCTGAGCCAAAATTTTCAGTTTGGGCCTCATTTTTGTTTAAATAATAGTTAAAAAGACTGGGTATTGGTATGGTTCGGTTTATATTAAAAACCTGAACCGAAACATAATGAACCCTAAAAATTGCAAATTTTTATATAACACGTTAATGTTGGGATGTCGAAAAAACTTAAAAGGATCTGAAAAAAGATCTTATTCTTATTGAAATAATAAATAAAAAGGAGTATCGTTATGGTTCGATTCGGATTAAAAACCCGAACCGAACCGAAACATAATAAAGCCGTACCCAGATTGTGAACTCTCCAAATTTCCATCGTCTCCATCCAGTTTCCACAACAGCCCCATCCGTGTCTCCTTCCTCAACCCTAATCAACGATCTTCCAACTCCGTAGGAGCACCCTCCTCGCCGCGACCAAGAACGCCTTCGCTTCAACTCCTCAACTCCGTCCTCCTCGACCGCGCTTCGATCTCCTTGATCGCCGTGAAATCATGACCAATTATCACAAGACTTGCGGCACTTCCGATCTCAAGTTGGCAACCTCCTTCTCTGGTTTTGCTTCCTGATCTTCAAATGTTGCCACTAGTTTAGCGACTTACTCCATGCCCAAAATGGGCTCTTCAACGCTTGACTTGGGAGATCTGATAAATGGTCTAAGTTCCCTCGTGTCTTATCCTCAGTGTTTGGATTGTGAAGATATGTTATCAAGAAGCAACTTGGGATTCGCTTGAAGATGTTTGAAAACATGAGGTTTTTACCTGAAGCAAGCCTGAAGGTTGTTTCATAATTTCTGGAAGTTGATGAGGTTGGAAGAAAGGTTATGAACATAAACCAAATTTTTGTTGTTGAAATGGCATGGCTCAATGAAGCACAATATCAGGACAATAAAAAAAGAATGAGAACATGAGAACTTGATCCAAACTGATCGGACTTGAACCGTGTTTTCAATTCTTGTTTAACATGGGTCGGGCCATAGAGACACATAACCCTTCATGTTTCAGGTTAGGTCTCGAAATAAGCGAAAAATAGAATTGTGGAGTCTCAATATATTTCGATTTTTATAAGTTTTATAAAATAGCTATATAAGTTAACATATTATATATGTATAATAAAATGGAAATATGAATAATCTCGTAGATAAATGGAAAATCAAGAGAAATAGCCTAAATAACTTAATATCTCTAACATCCCTTCGAATTTAAGATGCATGGAAGATGTCGACTTGATTTTGAATACAAATTTGAAGAGTGTCGTGAACACTTAAAATGCTATGAAATAAGCGAGTTACAAAATTAATATGGAGAAAAATAATGCCAAAAATGGACACATTGTGTCGAAAAAACATTTAGAACCGGTCCGAAAACACCAAGAACCAGTTGGAATAAGGTCGAACCGGTCGAAAATAGTCGCGGAAGCGGTCTGCCTAAACCGGCCAATGTCGGTACGCAACGATGTCAGTGAAGACGCGAGCGCTGAATATTCGTGCGTGTTGCATAGGGGTTGATGACGTTAGCTTACGTGTGCAAAGCGTCTGGCCCGTTGGAGGCGCGTGGTTCTAAGACGCAGAGGACTCTAGTGGCGCGTGACGGCGCGTGGATTGTGAGATGGAGATTCGGTTGCCATTACCTGACTCCCTGGAGAACGGGGGAGCTGTTGGTTGTGTTGGATTTGAAGCGAAAAAAAAAAAAAAAAAAGAATCAGTGTAAGGTGTTGAAATCAGCTTCCAAAGCATCGAGCTTGGTGGTTGTCAGAGGTGGTGGAGTGTGGTGTATGTGCAGTGATTCTGGCATTTGTTCACAACGAAGTTCAAGATCTGACCGGTTTAAGGGTGGCGAGTCTGATAGTGATGTCGATTCTTGATATGAGCAGTGAAAATTCATGGATCGAAGGAAGACAGCAAAAGGTTGATACGGCTACTTTGCTAACTAAAACAATAACGGCACAAATGCAAACAATGCGGCTGGTATTGTAATAACAAGTGGTTGGTGTGGTTGGCTTTGCTTTCGAAACAGTTATTGAACAACTCGACTTGTGCAGCTGGCCTTGTGATAACCACAAATTGAAAATCGGAGGGAAATAGCAAGCAGTTGATGCGGCTGGCTTTGCTAGACTTGCCATTGGGATTGCAAATTCAGTTTAATGGACTTGGCTTCGACCTCACTTGGCGCTTCTGTTATTATTTTGTTAACGAAGGCCACCCTTTGTCATTGGGCTTGGAAATTCTAATCAGTGGACTTGGCTTCGACTCAAACATGAGCAGGAGAGATCGCTAAAACGGATACATCCGAGCGGGAATGATATGATTCGTACCAAGGAAAAAGAACTAAAACTGCTCTTGAAATTCTGAGGCACGGCTCTTGATTATAATCCTGTAATCTGACCGAGAAGTCGGCTTCGTTGGCCCAGTGCAATTTTTACCGAAGCAGAAAGCATGGGGCCTGGACATTTTGATTGAACAGTTGACGTTCACAATCACTTTAATCCAATGGTTGACAAGGCACTCGGGAAATTCCCATGCAAAAGTGAACGGGAGCTTAGGACGGGCCGTAACCGCGAGAGAGAGAGAGAGAGAGAGAGAGAGAGAGAGAGAGAGAGAGAGAGAGAGGATATATTCAAGAAACAAAGACAAAGAAGTCCACTCAAGTGGGGATGAGAGAAATGGAAAGTGAAATGTCTAAGAAGTTAGAGAGGGGGGATAACAAAAGCTGAGAGTTACATAAACAGAGATGAGACAAGGTTCCTTTAGATAGGAAAAGAAGCATTAATGAAGCATATGTCATCACAGGAACTTGAGGTACCTTAAACATCAATCAAGCTGGATGACATAGCAATGGTGTTAACTCCACCATTGTCAAAAGGATTCATCCTCTCAACCATTGTCATCATTGTCAGTTGACACTCAATTGAGAAAATATAGCCTTGAACTGAATAGAAGAATGAAGTCAAAGTTTAAGGCGTGATATCACTTTTATTTGCCCCACAACAGTTGTTAATGATTATCAATAATTTTTTTCTATAATATAACAAAGTTTTGATTGAGAATACTAGATAATAATTATAGTATTTTTGAGGGTCTTTCAGAGGAAACAATTGGAAAAGATGATTGTATATCTTTAAATTGGAAGAGGAAGATGAAATGCTCAATAATTTATAGCAAAAAACAAGAAGTTATATCTAAAAAGAACAATCTTCAAAGAATTAAGAAGTTATGTCTGAACATATACGAAACCTAAGATAGCCATTGGAAGAAATAAAAAATTCAAAATTAAATAAACAAAAAAAAAAAAATAATCATAACTCCTTTGTGAACAATCACATTATTTCAACAGGATGTTATGGTTAATTTTTTATAAAAATAAATGCGAAGTTTAATAAATAAAAATAATGATTTTTGTTCGTCCATGTGTGCACTTATATATTTTCAATATAGGATAAGGCATCTCTTGGTTTGGTTTATAAATAAACTACCAACAACCGCACTTTGTTAGTTAAAAAAAAAACATTAAAAAATCCAAAAGGACTAGAAAGTTAAAACAAAACTGGATGAGGTAAAACAGAAAAGGCATCAAAAATAAAAAGGAATTTGAGCTTCTCTTAAACTCTCCCAACTACTAAAGTAGAATTTAAGAATTGATCCGATATTTTAGCGCTATCTAATAGCTCTTTGGCTAGTTGATTTGTTAGTTCTTAAGATTATTTATTTAAAATGGAAAGGCAAACTTGGAGCAGAGCAATCATGAAGTTTTTGAGCGAGGGTAGTCACGAAAAAGTTTTATAAAAAAACTTGACTTCAAATTTGAGATTAAAAAAAAAAATTGACCAATTTTTTTTTAATTCATGATTTCAGCATTCTGAAAATGTTGAAAGTTCAATGTAGGTGTCATCATCTGCCTTGAGCTTTCAGCTTTGCTAATGTTAGTATTTGGCTAAATGCTGAATCAAAAACTGAATCAAACGCCTCATTTTTCACTGAACCAAACACAATGGAAGTAGCTCTCGCCCAACAGGGCTTTGACCTGTAGGGCAGAGAGGTGCACTCCCATTTTGCAAACCCAGCTACCAGCAACCCACTCGAGTCGACCCTTCCGAAGCTCCCTCCAGCCATGCACCGTCGGTATTAAATTTGAGGAAGCCCCGATCTGGCGGTCTTAATGGAACTGGTGAGTAATTTTGCCCATGATTGTGTTTACCCTTCCTAGGTTCCATCTTACGTGATTTTTGTTCATCGTGAGCGTGGCTTCAACTTTGGAACTCGGATCAGGTTTGCGTGCTTGGAAGACATGGTCGTTCCGAGCTTTCCAGACAAACCACAGGACGCTAGCAATCAGTTCCTTCGAAGGTACGATGGTGTCTGACACAAAGGTCTCTAACGCCCATTTATCCATTCTTGTGATCTCTAGAGGACTGATTATGATATTTTGGCACTGATCCGACCAACCTCCTTTGTCAAGCCGCATAGGAGGAAGAGATGTTCAACATTTTCAGGGTGTTTCCTGCGAAAGGACAGAGAAGGTCAGGTATGGCTTTCCTTCTGTACAAATTTTCGTGGGTTGGGATAGCATTTTGGCAAACGCTCCAAATGAAAACACGAATTTTTGGCCGAAAGTTCAGGTTCCATATTCTTATCCACAGAGATTTGGGTGGCTAGAATGATGATGATGGCTGATTTAAGTTGTTGTGACGGCTTTTATGTGCTCTCTGTTATACCCACTTTCAACTTTATATGAGCCTATTTTATTCCCAAGACAGACTAGAGTATCTGCTTTCGGATAAGGGCTGATTGGGATAGTGAGCATTCCCTTCGCTGTTTTCTCATTGAACAAGTCATTCGGTTTCTGTATATCCCATGTTCTTGAGTCCTGCTTGAGAAGTTCTGCCACCATTTGCGGGTCTCTTCTGTTTGCCGGCCCCCTCCAGCTGATAACCATTTGTTCTCACGGATTTTGATTGATGTTTCATCACCCACTGACCACTGAACTTTGGGACTGATCGTGCCTCGGCCATTAACAAACTTTGCCAACCCCATCATGGGTGTGATCCCTTTCCTGCATTCCAAAAAAATCCTCCCGCCAAGAAAGTAGAGACCTTTCAAGACTTGACTCCATAAGGCCAACGGAGATTTTGATAATCTCCATACCTGTTTACCCAGAATAGCCTTATTGAAAGTGATAAGGTCTCCAAACCCAAGTCCACCACTAATTTGTCTGAGCAAGTCCACCTACTTTCACAAATCTCCTAATCAGGCTCCCCCTATCCTGTGACACCTTCAGCTGATGTAGCCGTTGGATGGCACTAGAGTATGATGTTGATAAAATATATGGATACCCAGATGAACTTAGATGAAAAATATAGCCAATGCAAACAATGTCAAAGGTTGATGTGGGTAAAATTTAGCCAATATTTTTATTAATATCATACTATGACGTAGTTGGAGGCCACATTAGCTAGATTCGACTGGTATGACGTCGGAGAGACTTGATTAGAAAATTTGTGAAGGTAGAGTAGCTTAATTAGACAAATTAAAAATACAAGGATTAGAATAAACATAAAAGTATGGGGGCAAAGAGTGCAATTTTTCTACCAGACAATGAATTGTATCAAATGAAGTAAACATTACACTATGTAGAATCATCATCTTAACAAAGGTATCATAAGTGGAGCCATGTCAATTAAAATAATCATTTAATACACATGCAAAATAGATACACTAGGCATCTGCAAGTTGGTCACTCTAAAATGAAACCTACTATGGTATATCCGGAAGAAACTCGAGAGAGTATCTATTCAAGCAACGAAAGCAAAAGGCAAGTAAGAAGTAAGGAAAACAAACCGAGAAATACATGAACAAATGAAGGCTCTATGTCATCACAAGAACCAGAGGTCAATCGAGCAGGACAATGTAACAATGGCGATAAACCTGATGTCCACTGGCTGGAATTCATCCCCATCGGGATCATCTCCGGCTTCATCAGTCTGAGTGCAGAAGGATTAAAGTTTGTTAGTCGCTAGCAAAGTAGGCGCCCAAAAGACCGGGAAGCATTTGAGGCCGGGAGCGGGGAGACTGGGGGAGGGATTTTTCTATCGTACATTTCAAGAGAGCTCACAGAAACTGAGAAACTCGACGAAATGTGGCCCATTCGCTTGTGGACACCTACCCCATATAATTCACGTCCAATATTTGCACTTCCAAAAGATCAGCCCTAAAAGATTTCACAAAGTCCTAAAGAAAGCTAACCGCTCTTTTTTTTTCCGCTTCTGGAAAACAATTTTAAGAAATTAGAGACTTCTTTGACTAATCAAACCTAATCAAATTATAGTTCAAAAGAAAAAAAAACCTAATCAAATTAGAGAGATAATGTAAACAATCTAAAGAAATTAGGAACTCAATCAAATCAAATAGAAAGAAAGTTGATGTGCAAGTAAAGTAAAAAGAAAAATAAAAAGACTTGACTGCATATTTTGGCACTTTTAGACTGTCATAATTTACCAATATGAAGAAGTGTAGTACATTTAAGGTACAATAGGTAAAAAGAGCGAGGACTGTTGCCAATAATATTCTTTGAAATTGAAAGGAGTGTTCTCTATACCCAAGTTTCAATAATTAGATAACCATTTTGATATACTTTCAAGCTGTAATAAAAGTCATACACACTAGGCCTAACATTCATGTAACGTTTGGACAAAAAAAAAGGAATTTTACCGTACTGCGGAATTTTATCAGTCGGTATAAAAGAAATGTAAAATTGGAGAGGAGGGGGGGGGGTACTTACCACGGAACTGGACTAAGCATTGAAGTGAAGAACGGGCAAGGGGATGGTCCCACTCCAGTGAGTCCCACGTGTGCTGATCTATCCAAAGAGAGCGGGGAGGAGTAGGGTGGCCATCGTCAAGTTGGGGCAGCTGCAGAGAAATCCTCTTCAGCTTCGGACATTCTGATATATCAATATATTGGATTGAAACACAATTCACGATCCCGTCACATATGCTCTTCAGTTCCGGAAGATTCTTTAAAAATAGGTGTGTTAAGTTTGGGACGGAGGAGTGCGTCATGTTGGGAACATGGCCTATTATCACTTCTACTCCCTTGCATTCTTGGACTGTTATTTTTTGGAGGAGAGGGACGTGGAGCAACATGTCATGTGTCAGCAGCACCCTCATGTTGTTGCATCTACTTATCATAAATGTAGTAAGAAAACAAGTGGCATCACTTGGCACTGGCTCACCTATTATCTCCTCTAATTTCTCACAATCATGTATTCTAATGCACTTCAAATTTGGAAGGTGAGTGGCCAGCCACTCCCATACCACCACTCTCTTCATTTTAGGACACTTGTCCACAACAATATTTGTGAGACTAGGTGCCGCTATATTAATATCCTCTAGTTCCTCCAAGTCCTGGATTTCAAACCATTGTAGGCACGGAAGCCATTGCATCTCGTTCAAGAGATGCTTTAGTTTGGAACACCTAATGATCTTCAGTCTTTGTAGGTGAGGGAAGTGGAGAGCACCCAACTCCTCCAACTTCTCCCATTCCTCTATCTGCAGCTCCTTCATATTCATAAGTGGGCCTACCTTGCACAAACTAGTCAGTCTACTGCATCGTCCAACTTCGAGTACTTCCACATTTTTCGGAAGTAGAGCGTGGCCACCCCCACCAATTTCTCCAACTACCCTTGCTGCAATACTATGGCAACTTTTGATTATTATAATCCTCTCGCTACGATACCGCAAGGGGTCGTTTGTTGATACATTCAACTTCAGTTGATAACGTTGGGAGCTGTTTTGCTCGAGAAACCTCACACATGCATTGAATATTTCAACATTTGGAATAGAGCAATAGAGTGCTTCCACCTTTTCTAATTTTACCTCTTCCCCTTCCCTCAAACATTGAATCTCGAGATACTGTAGGTTCACCAGATTTCGCAACAATCCTTCCGGTGACGTCTTGAATCTTGTGCCAACTAGGTCGAGGTACGTCAATTTTACCAACGTCTCCATCCCCTCTGGCACCTTGCCAAACATTGCACACCCGTTCAGGTCCAACTTTTTTAGGGATCCCAACTTTCGTACACTAGGTATAAAAGATAATTCCTTACACTCTCGAAGTAATAGTGCTTCCAAGCTCTGCAGGTGAGTGATGGGGTCTGGTAATTTTGTGATTTTGGTGTTGCTGAGATCTAGAACCTTTAACCCATTCAGATGCTTGAAGAAAGATTCATGGATGGCTTCCAAAGAGACATTGTCATTTAAGGATAGCCTCGTAAGTTTAGGGCAATTTGGCGATATGCCATATGGGATTTCTTTTATATAGTTACCTTGTAAAAAGACTTTCTCTAGATGATAGGTCCAAAATTCTTCCTCTGGAATTTCTTTCAATCCCATATTGTCCTTGACCATGTGACTAGTGCTTTTCACTACATGCGCCATGCCTCTTATCAATGGGTGTGAAATGAAATGGTCTTGTCCTTCTATAAGATCCCATAAGCAACCCTTTCTTAATTTATCCAATATGATATAACCTTGGTCATGCAATTCTTGCCGGGTGCCAATTCCTCCTAGCAAACCCTCATCTATGAATGACTCTATCAACTTTGTATCATTTGGACCAAATTCTAGAAATTTAAAACAAAATATTAAATGCAAGAAACACCACTGCACTTGAGAATCACCCAAATTCATGTAATCGAGTTTCAGTCTCTTGAAAACATCAAGTTCCACCTTTGAGTTTGTCAATTTCCACAACATGCCTCTCCATTTGTGCACTTCCCCCATTCCCCTCATGCGAGTTGCTATCTCAATGATCCCAAGTGGCAAACCGTAACACTGATACAAAATGGACTGAGCAATTTCTTCAATTTCTGAGGGAAGTTCTCCCCCAAAACAAAGCTTTTGTTCAAATAAGCTCCAACTATCCAGCTCATCTAGAAGATCTATTTTTATATGCTTTTGGCAAAGCATCTTATGACACACATCTAGTGATTGAGTTGTTAGTACCAACTTAAGGCCACCTTTTTCAATTGGAATTCCCACATCCTCAATCTCGAAGTGCATCCACAGGTCATCTAAAATTAAGACAGCTCTCTTCTCCTTCATATACCTATTCAGTGCGCATGCCCTCCTCTTCACATCCTTATCTTTTGAGAGATTTTCTAGTCCAACTGCATTGGCAATCTCATCTTGTAGTTCGTACACGCTAAACTTACGAGGTACAGTAATCCAAAATACATCATCGAAGGTAGGATTCCCAAGTATTCTATTATGGACATGCATTAAAATGGCTGTCTTCCCAAGCCCCCTCATTCCATAAATGCCAATGATGAAAATCTCATCCTTCATTAAATAGGCACAAATCCGTTTGATTGTCTCCTCACTATTTTCACCTACTAGCTCCGTTGTTACCAAGGGTGAACTTTTCCTACATCTTGCAGCATGTGTCGTCGACACTTTTAGGAAACCACTATGGCCTAGGATATCTTCAACTTCTTTGCTAAAGTCATCCACTCTTTTTATCTGCTGTGGAGCAAGAGATCTGCCTTCTCGGTATGCTTGGACCATACTCCAATATTCTCCTTTTATCCTTTCTGCTTTCCTACACCACGCCTCCAACTCATCCATGTCTGCTTCTCGATTGCTTAGTTCTTCCAGCTTTCTTTTCAAAGTTGGCGTATTCTGGTCGACAAGCCCGCAACTACTCGGTCGACTATCCACGAGTGCATCATCTGTCCTCACATCTAACATCAAGAAAAAACTTACAGTATTTTCTAGAAACATAATGTCCATAAAACAAAATGAATTTATGGAAGAAGAAACCAGCAATTATGTCGAAACGAAAGTAGATAAAGTAGAACGTTGAATTGATATTTGGGCCTGCACGGGATGTGTTGAACTGATATTTAGCCCTGTATGAAAAGTGGTTCTCCCTATAATTTATATTAATATACAAATATGAAAATTGAAGTATGTATCTTAGCATAAATTACTAAAAAAAAAAAAGAACAACATCATATTTCATGTGAATCTTTATGTTCCAAACAAAATAAAGGTGGAATTCTAAGTTCTTATTATATATTAATGAAAATTTAGGGACTCGATAATAGTTAGAGAATTCTTAATGGTCGTTGTTACATGACATAGAGAAATTTATTATGAAATCAACTACATTACTGTAATATTGAGAGAAAATAATAAAATATTTCAAAGAAATACTTCATAGGAAGAGTTATGAAATATAAATAATTGCTAATTTGCAACATAAACAATCATTAATTTTACGTTTTTTTTTTTTTTTTTTTTTTGGACGAAACTATGGTATTGAATGAAGCAACTAATCCTAGTCGAAGGCAAAATGATTAGAGTGCAAGAAAAATTGTACTTGCAAGGATAATAATTGATATCTTGCAATTTAGATTTCTATGTATCACTCTTAAGGCAAACCTTAAGTGAGAGCTTACTATTGCATGTTTACATAGATGCTAACATTTAAAAAGTTCGATTCGTACAATACTAGAAAAGTTCAGAAAAAGCAGAAGTTAAATATAAAAGTCACTGTAATCAAACCTAAATTGAATTTTGAAATTAAAATCGGAAAAAAGGAGATATACCTCATTTCCACACATAATGTACAAAAGAATAATGCTACAACTGTCCCATTAGAAAAGAGCTCTACTTGCTTTCAATTTGAATTTAATTGGTAGATGACCCATTTGTATGTCACTCTCACGAAAAAAAAATAAGGGGTAAATGTGTCAAGAATTCTATAAATTGTCGTAAAAATGCAATTGAGTTTTCAAACTTTTAAAAAGTGCAATCAAATTCTAAAACTTGTCAAATTAGTGCAATCAAGTCTCTTCATGATCTCTATTCAATTTTGGTTTGCCGGAGCTGTAACTGGATCTCCAGTTTGCTCCTTTCATGTTCCTACACCAACACCGCTCTAGATTATCGAAAAGGTGTTCATTAATATGTTCTCGGATTTAAAGCATCTGAAGCAATGCCCACGAATCATACGAGTAAGGTCTCACAATCTGATTCCATGAAAATGGAATCTCAAGGGGTGGTATTGGTGGTGGCGTTGGTGGCGAAACGGGGTCGCTCCCATTGTCAAGGCAAGGCACTTGCTACAGCCTCACGCTGGATGAGGTCCCAACCCACTGAGGTTTTTATGGAAACCACTGCGAAACATGAATATTGATGAGCTTCTCAAGAGCGTATGGATGTTGGAGGCCAATTAAGTCCCAATGTGGGCATTGCCGACCCCGAGAGTAGGCAATCCGGCCTACTTGCTCTTTTGCAGATGCAGCCGAGCTTCCTACTCTCGCGGGGTCTCAGCAAGAAGACTATTGACGGGTTGCGGAAAGATTTTAAACGGGGCGAGATTGACGATGGTGGCGACAAAAGCAAGAAGAAGAAGGACAACAGTGATGTCGACCAAGATCCATGGCCTTTGTAGGATGAGATGACACTTGAGGATTTATTGCATGAGGCAGAAATGGTTTTCTTTAATTTTGTTTTCCTTTTGTTGTAATTTTTTATGATATGATGCTTAATTGGCTCTACGTGTCTTAATAAAGTAATAAAATAAATCACGTCAGCATTTTCGTTAGACAAATTGGATGAAATTAACAAATGGACTTAATTGCATCACTTTTAAAAAATTTTGAGATTTAATTATGCTTTTTGAAAATTTTAAGACGCAATTGTATTTTTATAACAAGTATTATGACTTTCAAGAATATGAAAACTAATAATCATGTATCTTAAGATAATTGAAACACGGAAGGATATAAGAATTAATTTTTCAAAAGAGAAAATAATTTATTATACGCAGTCAATGAGTATATTTTACCTATGTAGGTGGTATATCATCTGGATATCCATTTAAAAAATGTAATATCTTTCTTAGATTGATGTGCTTGTGTGTCATTTAGCTTTTTTCATAATTAAAACACAAAAAAAGAAGAAGGCTTATCTATTAAATCGATACATATATCTTTATTATGAAAATATATATAAGAATTGGAGATGCGGAATAGGAGATTCGTTAGGACTAACGATTGCTAAAGTGAGTATGAAAAATAAACTACTGGGTAAAGTTCACACAAGTATGCTGCATGACCCAACCTGACGCAAGCTTCGTTAGCCACTTTTATAAATATAGATAGATTTTTAAGTGTGAATAGTTCGTTCGAGTGTGAATAGTTCCCATAACCCAACACAATTGTCCAATTTAGTACTTTTAAAGTTTCCAAAGTTAGCAACACGTAATTTGCTACTACAACTAAGATTTTATTTCTTAAGAGGAAAAGGGGTAATACCTGAAAAAGTGTCTAACTAAATACATGCTTGCCCCTTTGATGCATCCTCTTTTTATAATTTGGAAACATTTTTGGTAATTAGTTACGTAAACATAGATGAAATATGAAATGATGTTCACAATTTTGGTACATGAGATTGAAATTAAACTGATGCTTTTATGGGTACTTATATAATTGTCCATCTCCATAGTCATCCCACTAGCAAAGAAAGTTCACTAATCAAGTGAAATTATTCACAAGCAGCAATTTATCCGAGTTTATTGTTTGCCTCAATCTTTGCACGTGATAGGTTGCATTTGGATTGAACTGACAAGTTTTTTACTTTGATTTAAAGCTTTATTATTAAAACTTTTATTTCAAAACTATCCAATTTTTTATTGGTTTCCGTGGAAAGCACGGGTATCCACCTAGTATTCCAGTCTCCAAAAGATCGTGCGATTTGAATCGACAAGTGGATTAATATAGGTGCTTAGGTAGAGTTCTAGCTCCTGGGTTTTACATATGATTCTTTATGTAGGTGATTTGAGGGGATAGAGAAAGCCATGGCTTTTCAAGATTTGAAGATCACACTAAAATGCATTTGTCTGTTCATTTTCAAAGAAGTATTAGTTATCATTGCATCTCTTACGGTTAATTCGGATCTATCTTGTGTTTTCTATTACCATTAGAAATCTGAGCGTCCTGCCTATATCCCTTATCTTAGGTAAAGATTAGAAGACTAATTGAGCATCTTGCACGAGCTTCAATATATGATATATTTGGAGATGCACGTACCTTGTGGAACCTCTGTATTGGGTTCTCCATCTTCTGCATTTACTGGGCCAGGCATGTTAATCAAAGCTTCGGATGCGAGGTCTCCGCTGCTGCTGGGATAACTCAAATTCCACGGCCGAATAGAATCACCAACTTGAGATTGAGGGTGTTGTGTATAGGATGAAAAGTCCCACTGTGAGATCATGTTTTGAGCAAGAAGAGGCTGACTGGGCACATTCGTCTCGTGCAATGGAATGGAGGCTGATGAACCTATACCTACAGCGCTGCTCGGGTTCGGCATGGTAGTGAATGGAGTCTCTCGGCAAGCATCTTCATCGCTTACAGTCACAGGCTGATGTGGACCTTGTGTAATGCCAGAAGTGATAAAACGAGGGTGTGATGACCCCAAGGCATTGCCTTCTGGTCCGTTCCTCGACTCCACTGATCCTTTACCCTTTAACGCTTTTTGGGCTTCTGATCTCACTTCGCTATTGACGATGTTGCAGCCATGAATCCCGTATCCTCCAAATCCAGCTAAGTGGGCCTTGATCCTGGTCACACTTCCACCATACTCCTTGTTGCAGAAGTTACACTTCCACTTGTTGTTCTGCAGGAACTCTACATACTCCCGAAAGGAGTCCTTCTCTTTGGGCATTTTCCCCTGAAACCCACAAAAGAATGAGCAAGATATCTTTCAAAGTATAATATACCAACAAAGAAGACCTGGAATCCTACAAGAGATTTCGCGGATATTCACTCAGGGGCTTTGGGTAGGGCAGAAGGAGTCGGTCTCTCTTGGCATTTTCCCTGTATCCCACAAGGCCCCTGAGTGAATATCCGCGAAATCCTCACACATGAAAAAAACTCGTTTAGTTGGGTTCTGGAAACTTTCTTCTTTTGAAAATACAAGAAATAGATTTCAAATTTTGCTCTTCAGGCTGCAAACTACGTTTTGTTGTTTTCAATGCTTTCCTCTCTTTCGAAACACGGTATTCTTTCTTGTTTACTGTTCATGCTTGTGTGCCTCTCTCTCTCTCAGCCAATTTCTCAGTCGCCATGGCCTGGCTGCGATTAATATGGTAGTTGGTCCTCTGCAAGCGCCACTCAATTGTTGCCAGTTAAAGTTTGCAAGATAGTGAAACGTCATTTGCAAATCCACCACCCTCAACGAGCTCAGAATCTTGCCCTTCAGCTCCTAATCTCGTCCCTGACTCTGTTTACAGCAAAATTTCATGGCCCGGGCTCAGCTGCACCCTCAAGTTCTTCCATTTACTTTGAGTTCTTTGAATGTTAATTACTTCTAAAGATGCACGGTAAACTATTTAGTTTGCATGCATCAAGTATGACTTGACCGGTGGCTTTCAGAGCTACTTTAAATTGAGATTTCCGATGTGGTTCAGACATAGATCTATAGAATCTCTGGCCAATTATGCAATTTATGTTTGATAAAGCAATAAAAGTCTTCTGTCTTTGCTCACTGGAATCATCAACTATCTTATCCAATAGAGAATGCATTTCAGGAAAAATCTCTAAAACAGTTGTTTCCGAAACATGATTTAGTCATCGCAACTCTTTTTCTGTGATTTTTTGTCAGTCGAAGTCCCCAGAAAGAGCATGAAAGATCGCTGAAACAGATATGTAGGAGTGGGGATGATATTATACGTACCAGAAGAAGGACTAAAGCTGCTCTTGAAATTCTGAGGCACAGATCGCGATTACCATCCCAGAATCCGACCAAGGGTTGGCTTTATCTGCCACTGTGCAATTTTCACGGGAGCAAAAAGCAAGAGGCAATGGTATTCAAACAAAAAAAGGTTTGCTGGCGAAGAAATGATCGAGATCTGGCTTGGGAAAAGGCAAAAGGTTAGGTGAATGTGTACGAGAAAAAAGAAATAGAGACTTGGCCCTGGTCGAAAGTCTTCAATCACCGTTCAGCAACAACGAAGTAATTAATAACAACAACGAAAAAAATTAGGCGTGTCCAGAAAACCTAACCAACCTTAGCACGATCCAACACAAGTCAAACACGAAACAAGTTGGGTACATATTTCAGATCGGATTAGGTTGGAACACTTTATTGACTCCTAGGGATGAGCATGGTCCGGGTTGGGCCGATCCACTCCCTAACCTTAGGACCAACTCGCACAGTGCTGGTCCTCAATATTTGGGACCGAGGATTGACGCTATTGAGCTTGGGACCGAGAACTGGACCGACCCAATGGGTTCGGTCTGGTTCCAAGGTCAACCGGGACCAACTGATAATTTTTATTTCATTTTTTGTATTCCTTAAAAAAGCGATTGAGGACCGGACTGACCCAATGAGTTCGGTCCGGTTTCAAGATCAAACTAGGACCAATCAATAATTTTTTATTTCATTTTTTGTACTTCTTGAAAGGGCAACCGGGATTGTACCTACCCAATGGGTTCGATGATGAGCGAGATCAGTTAAGAAAGGCAAGCGATGAGGGTCAAGTAGGGTGACCGTCGAACAGAATGAGCATCGAATGTCGAGCAGGGAGCAACAAGCCAAGCGAGCATCGAGCGGCGAGCGGCATGAGTTACCCAAAGCGAACGAGGCGAGTGGCGAGTGGCGAGCGGAGAAATTGCTTATTTCAATTTTGGAAAATTGAAGACTAAGAGGACAAATAAGACAAAAGATAACAAATACTAAAGGAGGATGGCATAAGGTCCTTTTTTTAACACCGTGAGGACTTCTCACAAAAATATTTTCCTCATTCGTAAATTATGACTATTGACGCCGTAAAAGACATTAAAAACCTAAGTTATTTAATAACAATGTAAAATTATTTGAACTTCTCACTAAAGTGTTGTTTAATATTGTTGATGTTGTTTATTTTAAGGTTTTCTCTATATAAAAAAAATTATATATATAGTTAGGGTTGGTCCGAGTTGGATCAACCTGGAACTCTTAGGACCGAGAATCGACTCGCACGCGGTGTTGGTCCAGGAATTTCAAGACCAAGAACCGACCCAGTCTTCCCGAGAACCTGACCAGGACCGGCAAAGTTGGGCCGGTCAGGGTCGGTCCAGGGTTGAACACGTTCTCTCGTCTTACTCAAAGCCAAACACGTACCCTCGTTGACTCCGCCTTCTCCTCTGACAATTGCGCCTTCTCCTTCTCGTCGACTCCGCCGCCACCCTCTTCTTTGCTCCTCGCATTCTAGGGTTTCACTTCGCGGTAGGATCTCCGACGAAGCTTCCGTCGCCTGCGCTCACGACCGCCGGTCTCGCAACTCGCAAGCTCGCGTTCGTTGCGAGAGCGGTTGATTCCACTCAGCCTGCGTCCGCTGGCGAGGCGATTATCCCTGATGATGAGTTCTCTTTAGCCAAG
Organism: Eucalyptus microcorys; assembly: GCA_014182515.1. NCBI lineage: Eukaryota > Viridiplantae > Streptophyta > Magnoliopsida > Myrtales > Myrtaceae > Eucalyptus > Eucalyptus microcorys. The sequence continues at coordinate 3,322,898 of CM024570.1, read as the reverse complement.
GTCTTGCTTTTTCCCCTTCCTCTTTGTATTTTCCATTTCGGGCTTCGATTTTGACTAATTTTCATGAGCTTCGCATTCTTGCGCGTGGAGTGGGCTCGGGTTTCTTGTCTGTCGGAGGTCAAAGTTTGATTGTTTTGACGGTTGTTGACTTTCTTACACGCTAGATTTCTTCTCTCTTTTCTCCTTCTTCTCGTCTGGGTTTCCAAATTGTTGAGTTGTCTATAGTTTTTAATGTTGTTTGGCTTGCAATGCAGATTAAGGTGGACTTGTAGTTGGTGGGGAGGTCGAGCAAATTCCATTCCGTGCTCGTTGGGATTGACATTCTAGTTAGATGCTTACGTTTTGCTGTGTTTTCTTGTGCTGTGATGATTCTGAATTGGTTTGCTTCATTTGGTGTTCTTTTTTCTGGAATGATATTGTTGGTGGTTCCATGTTGTTTCATTTGGTGCATCTTGTGGGTTGTTAGGTATCTAGGAAGTCGAGATTGGGCTTGTTGCACGCCTCTCTGGCATTGACTAATTACTTAGAATGGGTTGTGAACCTTTAGTTTAATCTTAGGGAATTTGATATGTCTATAGTGGAGAGGAAAGAAAATTCTATTGTCTGTGATTATCTTTATGGCAGAGAATTAGTTCCTCCCATATTAAACAAGTAAAAAAGGAAACCTAAATTAGATGACTAAATTGAAATATATGCAAGTTCCAAACAAGTGCTAAATCTAGAAAATAAAGACCAATTCAATGATATGTACTGCAGTTCACCTCTATGAACTGTGTCTCCTAGGAGATGATTAGTTTAGGTCGTCTTGGTGTCTTCTGTAAAAGTTAGTCTAATGTATGTTTCGTTCAAGTGTGCTCTGTTTGTTTATCTAGCTAGTGACTTTCTCAGTTCTACTCCTTATTGTTCTTTGAAGTGCTAGATGCATCTCTTCACTTCTACAATCTTGTTGTCATGTTGGCTTTGTAGTATGTTGCTACTTTAAGAGAATAGCTGGAGCAGATGGCTGAGGAGAGAACCCCAGATGGGTTACAAAGGTCCTTCATATGTCCTTTGGAACTCTCTCTCATTTACTGTTGTTGTTGAATGAGATGAGTATTTCATCTTGGATTTTTCATTTTTAAATATCGGACTGCTTGTTGTACATTTTTCATTTGAGTATTTTGGTTGTGGACCCTACGGCATGGGCTTGTTGGCTGGATCATATACTGATTGTTGTTGCCTCTTATATTCGCTTAGGGCGCGCATGACAATCATTCTGCTCGTTCAGAAATAGTTTGGAACAGAAATAGATTTTTCTATTTTTATTTCTAGAAGAGTTTTTAAGCAAAAATAACCATTTGATAACGACACAAAATTTCTTCCTTTCGGACGACGGCGGATGGCGGTGACAGACGGCGGCGGCGGCGGCTGGCGGCCGGTAGCGGCTACAGCGGGTGGCCGGCGACCGGCGGTGGCCAGCGATCGGCAGGCAGCGGGCGGCGGGTGACCGATGGATGGTGGTCGGCGGCAACGGATGAAGGACCGGTTGATGAACGATAAGAAATTATTTCTCATTTCTGTTCCAGAAATAGAGAAGTAGAAAATTTCTACTTCTAATTTCTATTCCAAACTTATTTCTGGAATAGAAATCTATTCTAGAAATAGAAAAACGGAATAAGTTTATCAAACGGATTTCTATTCCAGAAACAGGTCTGGAATAGAAAAGTTGTTTCTAGAATAGAAATTACTGGTTGTCATGCACCCCCTTAGTAGTAGGGGTGTCCAAAAACTCGACCCGATCTGACCTGAACACGACCCAAACACGAACCAAACACAAAACAAGTTGAGTAGATGTTTCGGGTCTTAAAATTGTTCTTGTAATTATTATGAAATAAGAAAATAAACATGTTTTGGATTGGGTTAGGGTCAAAACATTGTTTGGCCCAAACACATTATTGGCCTCTCACCCAAAGTCCCAAACTCAAACACTTTCACTCTTCAATCTTCAGTCTTCACCCAAACGAAACAAGACTCTTCACTTCTCCAGTCATTGACTCTGCCATTGCTGCCGCTGTCGATGACTACGTCATCTCGTCGATTCCGCCGCCGCCCTCTTCTTTGCTTCTCGCTAGGGGTGATCGAGTCTAGGGTGGGTAGGGTCTAAACCTGGACCCTGTACCCGACCCTGTTATAACAGGTTCCTCTTTTTTAGACCCTGTACCCGACCCACCCTGTTTTTTCGGTCCGATTCTAGGGTCAACCCTGTTTCCACTGGAACCTATTTTGCAATCTCCTGATATTCTATACGACTTCGAATTTTATATTAATACGCGAGAAAATAATGTAATCCTCCTAATTTGTATCGAAACATTAAGCACTTGTAATAAATAAATACATATCAATCAAAGACTATAAGGGCGAAGATGTGATAATAGGCACTGTAGCGAAAATGATGTGCTGCTCCTTTTTAAAGTTAACGCACCTGATACTATAGAATCCTTCGAACTGAAGAGCACGAGTTGTGATGAGACCATGAGTTGCGATTTCCTCAGGTGGATTTCTATAGACAATTGTCCGAAACTGAAGAGGATTCCTCTGTAGCTGCCCTGCTTGACAGTAGGCTCCCTTCTCCACCCCCTTCTCTTCGAGAGATTGGGATAAATCGACATAGATGCGAGTCGCTGGAGTGGGATCATCCCCTTGCTTGTTCTTCACTTGAACACTTCGTCAAGTTTCTTGGTAAGTTACCCACAAATTTTACTTCTTTAATCCTTTCCATCTCCCTTGGTCCCTTCTAAGGATCGATTCTCCTAAGGTATGGGAAGTTCATTTTTTTCCTAACTTTTTCCATGTAACTGTGCTACACACTAATATATGAATTCTATTACAGCTTGAAATTGTAGCATAACGGTCATGTAATTATTAAACGTTAGTTTTTTTTGGCGGTGTTAAAAAAATTAGAAAAAAAATACTCCCTTAACTTTGAATGAAAAATAATGGCTGTAGTCCTTGCTCTGTTCTTTTTTCTTCTTTTTTCTTTTTTTGGCCAAGGCACTCTTTGCACATTTAAAAGATGTTTTTCACACCGATTTTACAAGGAAAGCCATTCTGAGTATGAAAAAACTTTGGATATGCCGGTAGACAAATCCCTCTATTATAAGTAATCAATTTTTGTGGTCGCAAAATGATCACGCTATAGAGATAGCGAAGAATTAGTGGCTGCAGAATTCTCATACAAAACAATTGAAATTGATCACGACGCCCTTGTTGGAAAGATGCTAAAGCCTAGTAAAAGTAAAACTTGATTAGAAAGTTCTACTTTATTGGTTGGGATGGTTTAAGAAAACATGTCAGAATGATTTTTACCTTTCTTTTTGTTGCCTTTTCTGTTTTACCTCATCCAGTATTTCTATTTTTTGTTGCCTTTTCTCAACTGCAAGTGACAAACAAAAATTAATATTTCTGCCCCCGGACTGATGAAGCCGTGGAGGATCTAGTGGAGGATGAATCGCCTTGTGAAGGCAGTGGACATCAAACTTCTTTCGCCATTGCTACATCATTTTCTGCTCGATTGATGTTTAAAGTACCTCTGAACCTTGTGATGACATATGCTTGGTCTATGCCTTTTTTTCCAATCTATGACAACTATCTCTTGTTTCCGGATTTCTTGGTTTATATTAGCCCTTATTTCTACCTCATTAAACATTTCTCTTCTTATTACTCTCATCTTCACTTGAATGAATCGTGGAAAGGATTGATCTAGATACAAATTAGACGATTTACTTAGGGCCTGCATGGTAGCGTTTTTATTTCTCCCGATTTCTGTTCTTTTGTTCCCGGAACAAAAAAAGAACATAAATCTATTTGGTAACGTCAACTTATTTTTTTAATCCCTGGAATAGAAAAGTGGCTGGAGAATAAATTTGGAACAGAAATAATAAACAAAAAAATAGCTTTTTGTTCCCGAGAACAATTTCTAGAAATACCTTACCAAAAAAAAAAAAAACAATTTCTAGAAATAATTTTTTTCTTTTCTATTTTTCGTTTGTTCTTCTTCCTTGTTGCGACCACCGTCGGCCACCTCCTACAGCCCACGGCCACCGTTGGCAGCCGACCGTCGGCGCGATCGCGTGACGGTTGCCGCCGCCCGTAGCCCACAAGCCACCACCCATAGCACATGGGCCGATGACTGCCACCGTTTGTCGGCAACCTGCCGTTGCTAATTGCTGCATGATGTTGCGCCGCCGCACGACCGCCGATCATAACCGCCGACCGCCGTTACAGCAATAGTCAACGGTCGTGCGGCGATGTTCGCAAAATTCTAAACGCAAGTGCACGTGTTGAACAAGTAATATAATGATGAGAAAAAAATTTCTTCCCACGGAGATCGATGATTAATAAACCAATTAAATACTAAAATAGACTAATTCTAAAATTTATCTAACAAATCAAAATATAATTAATAATAAATTAAAAATGAAATTTGTAGACTAAATGCAGTAAATCGATCGATAAATATGTTAGAGCATCCGATTTTACCATAACCACTAGATATGAATTTCAGATTGTTGTGAATACAAGAACGATATCAAACATGTGATAGCGGAATTTCCTAATCTATTTACTATCATATTTCTAGGTATAGCAAACCTACTCAGTTTATTAATCCACTATATCTCTATGTGAATTAAAATAAACATAAGTGCATTAAAAATTATGAATATTCCCGGCTTACAATGAGTCTTTTGGATCACCTTATTACCGAAAGCTACACAAATAACGCGGTATATCTCTATCCACGTTTAATTCATGGTTATATATTATAATGAGCAATTGCATATTATCACTTCTCGTCTCAAACATGCACATCGATCATTCAAGTGGTGGCCAGTCACTCAAAAGTACGCACAATAAAATATAACTCACATGAATGAAATCAATTATAAAACATAAAAATCATGAAATTCACATTATCATGGTTAGGCTACATCGTAGCCCTAACAAAAGAAAATTAAAACATAGCAGATGAAAAAATAAAAATATAAATCAAACCCAGCATCTTGAATCAAAGAACAAGAATTCTGTTACCACTTTTGTCTTCTCTTCAAAATACTTGAAAAACAAAAGAATGAAAAACAATCTGTCAAAAAACCCTAGCTGCTCTCTTATGTTCTCCTATTTATAGGATATATCCAAAATATCTATCTCCCAACGCTTGCAAATAACATTAGGAAACAAAATCAAGAATTTCCTGATTTGATATCCATCTTCCACCGTTGCTTTTATTTGAATTCCTGATAGTTGCCATTCTTTTCCTTATCCTCTCCATATCTCATTATTCTGCATAAATAAGGAAAATTCAAATAATCAGAAGGAAATCCAAATATTTTCTTATAGATATTGCATTAATTGTTGTTTAAAATAGGTAAAATAACTCTATTTTTATAGAGTTATCAGGCGATCGTGTGGCGGTTGTGTGACGGTCGTGCGGCGGTCGTGTGACGATCGTGCGGCGATCGTGCGATAGCGGTCGGCAGCGACAGTCAGTGGTCATGTGGCGATCGTGCGGCGATTCTGCGGCAGCAATCAGCGGTCGTGTGGCGGTCGTGCGACGATCGTGCAGCAACATCATGCAACGGTCGTGCCGTGATCGTGCAGCGGTTGTGCGGCGATCGTGCGGCGGTCGTGTGACGACGGCCAGCGGTCGGCGATCTATGAGTAAGAAGAAAAAAACAAATAAATACAAAAAAATTATAAATTTTTACTAAACGCATTTCTATTATTTTTCTATTGCAAGAATAGAAATTTTGTATAATTACAAAACACCTTATTTTACTCAGAAATTGTTCCCGGAATAGAAATAGAAAAAAATTATTTCTAAAAAGAAATAGTTCATCAAAATAGAAACATTGCCATGCGCATCCTTAGAGCAAGTATAATTTACTATGGGAGGTGCTCTTGGTCTGGAGCAGACTAGTGGCTACTCCACTCGACACAGAGGGCATGGTGCTAAGCTTTTATGGCATCCGCAATGTTGAAAGGATATGACCAGCTGCTGGAAAACTATTAAACTTTGATCTTGGTTACCAACGCATGATCTGGCTAAGAAACGTTAAACGAGAGTTGAAAAACTTAAGAATATGAAAAGCCTGCAATCTCCTCTCAGTTTCCATGATTTCTAGTATTGTTAGGCTTATGGTGGCAATTGTTTACATCCAGAGTATCATCATCTTGATTTTGAGTCAAGCTTATCCACATGCCGCCAGCATATTAGGGAAATTATACGACACTATTTCATGCAAAAAAAAAAAAAAAGTCCCTGAACTTGATGAAATTTACCGGACCGGCTGCAAATCTTGATCCCGCTGCTCCAAGGAAGTGGAGCAACAGCCCTAAATACTAATATCCAGTCCTGTCGCCGGGTTATTCCTCGATAGAATTACTCTTTCCTTTTCCTGCTACGCAAAATCACAGCTAGGCATTGCTAGTAACGCACTAATTTGCGTTTTCAATACTAGGCTCTGTTTGTTAATTGTTAGACATCTCACAAGGTGGTTGTGTTGCCCTCAAAGCATTTTAAAAAGCATTCAGGACCATCAACTGCCTCCTATTGTTTTTCTAGCAAGAGTAGTACTCCGTCTTGGAAGTTTGCATGAAAGTGATGACCAAACTAACACTCCTGTCCCTTAGTGTCAATGCAATCCACGGCAAAAGAAATTCAATGGAATTGACGAAGGGGATGGGGTTGGTTCGGGGGATGAAGATAAACAAGTGTACCTTGAAGGCCTTGGCGAGACGTCGCACTCAATTTCCTCAAGATTGGCGAAGATGACACCGAGGCTAATCAGAATCCCATCTCGATCCTCCATAGTGGAAGAATCGTGTCGATTGATCAATTTGAAGACATCTTTTGGGGTCATCGAAGAGAACCCTGGAGGAGGAGGAGTGAAGAAAGCAACGGTGGTTGCTTTCCCTCACCTAGACCCTTGCCGGTCACAGCGAAGGCTCACGACCCCTTGCTAGATCCTGCTGTGACCCTTGGTGTAGCCGGTGAGGACTTTGTGGCCATTGCCTAGGGGTCGATGGGGGTCGTTGGCCCTCACCTTGTGGTCAGTGACCTCCCCCGACCCTTTGAACAAAATAAAATAAAATATTCAAAAAAATATTAAAATTTGTTTATGTTAATGCCAATAGTGCTACATACGACACTTAGCATCCACATCAATGATTCATGGTTAAAATTGGCCGGATAGACTCAATTAGCAAAATTTGAAAATGTTTAGAACTCAAACGATAAAATTAGAAAATTTAAAACTGAATTGACAAAAATGCAATAAGTTTAGGACCTTTTGGATAGTTTTCCCTAAATTATATATCAAATTTCCAGTAATCATGTGATTTTGAGTCGTGAACATTATTATTAATCACCATAATAGATATGGGAAGCAGAAATATATGTATATATGATCAATGTCACATGATCATTAATTGTCATATAAATATTTCTCCACAACCAAAGATTCGTGATTATTAATTTTCACTGATAAACAAACCCTAAACTCTCTTGTCATTGAAAGGGGAAAAGTGCCAAAAAGTCATAAACCTTTTATTTTTGTGCCGATTTAGTCCTAAACATTTTTACATTGTGCCAATTCAGTCTTTTCGGACAATTTTGGCCGAATTTTGTTGATTGGACGCCGGCTGGCTAATGTGGCTTAATCGATGCTAACATGGACAACTTTTAATAAGATTTTAATATTTTCCTCTTTTTTTATTTTTTATTATTCTTTTTCTTTATTTCTTCCCTCTTCTTCCTCTAGCCGGTCGCCGGACCTCGATGACCGGCCGAGGTGACGGCCGGCGAGGTCGACCACCTCGCCGGTGGCCACGAGGCCGACCTCGTGCTAGGCGGTGAGGGCAAGCCTCGCCCGCCCGGCACGAGGCCACCCTTGAGGCTTGGGTAGCGAGGCTCGAGCCTCGCCCGACGGATCACCGCCGCGGGGGAAACCAAGTGAAAATCCGGGGCCAGAGCCATGCGACCGAGGACACCCCCGAGCTCCCGTAAAACCCTAGAGACGACGATGACAAGCGGAGGGAGGAAATTTCTAGGGCGAGATTGGGATTGAGGAACGGAGCGGGGAGAGCTGGCCTTGTGTCGAGCTGGTGGGGCTCGCCCTCGCCGCCCAACGCAAGGCCGCCCTCGCGGCCATTGGCGAGGTGGCTGGCGAGGTCGAGGTCAACCTTGCCGGCCGTCGCCTCTGGCCGGTCGCCGAGGTCCGGCGACCGGCGGGAGGAAGAAGAGGGAAGAAAAAAAATAAAAATTCAAAAATTCAAAAATTCAAAAATTTTAAAATATTAAAATATTATTAAAAGTTGTCAACGTCGGCGCCGATCGGCCACGTCAACCAGCTAACGTCTAGTCAGTAAAATCCGGTCAAAATTGGCCGAAAATGATTGAATTGGCATAACATAAAAATGTTTAGGACTAAATCGGCACCAAAAAAAGGTTTAGGATTAAATCGGTACAAAGACAAAAGGTTTAGGGCTTTTTTGGTACTTTTTCCTCGTTGAAAGTAGAAGTGTAAGTAACCACCAATATACGTATACATAGGTATACTTTTATACATTTATATATGCACAAGGCTTTGTTTGATGTGTCTAGGTGTGAAGAAGTACACTAATTCGAAGCTTATAGTACGATATCAACTCTGCTCTATATTTTATTTCTGAATTCAAAATTCTATCATTTATAATGTTTAACGGCGATGCATAAATTGATACATTTATGATAAATTTATTGTTTGTTAGTTTCTAGTAAACTAGATTAATACTATAAAAAATCACAAACCGGTACACATGTGACAAACAGCTGGTAAAACCTTAATTGGTACACCTGTCAATTGTCACGTGTCATCCGACTTAATAATTTGTGGGTAAAATTTAACTGAAACTAACATATGATAATTTTGTCATTTTTATACTAATTTGGGGTTTCTGGTGGTTAAAATATTAGTTTGGAGGTAAATTTGTTATAAGAATATCAAGTTCGGATTTTTCGTGGTATAAATCCATAATAGTATTTTCTGAATAATCTTTTAATGCCAATGTAGTGGCGGCCATACATAATCTGAAATCTAATAAGATTTGATTAGTTGTTTCGGGTCCTTGGTTTGGAAAATACGTAAGGGACAAACATCTTATGCCCACTGTTCAGTAGACTTAAGAGATGACAAGGACTCGAGTCTGCAAGGATAACCATTTTGTAATGGTCGTTTGAAGAAATTGGTCCATGTTGAGATAGAGAGAGAAAGATGGCGAAATCCTTAAAGCGGTGATGCTGCTTAGTAACGGAATCCATACTTGGTCGTTAACACTTCCCAGCCATGGTGGAGTCCCTCTTATAATGGGATTAGAATATATATACACACACCGTCGATGGATTAAAAAAATAAATCTAAACTAAAATAATTTTGACAATTTTATCCCGAAATTGATATTTTGACCACTGAAAACTCAAAACTAGTACCCCATGATAAATTTATCATCCGTTAAATTTTACTGTCGAATTGCTGAGTTAGATGACATATAGTAATTGATAGATACATTTATTTAAGATTTTATCCACCGTTTATTACAGGTTTACTAGTTTATGGTTCTTCGTGGTATTAATTTAATTTAACAAAATTAATAAAGAGTAAATTTATCATAAATATACTGATTTGAGATTTTTGCTGGTTAAAAAATTAGTTGAGTAAATTTGTGACAAGTGTCCCAATTTGAGTTTTTTTTGTGATTTTGACCATTATCAGTAACCACTAGTCGGTATCTCATCTAGAGTAGCTGGGGAGGTGGCATTTGCCTTCGGTAATATGAGAAATAAGCCCATAACAGAATTAATCGACATGGCACAAACTTATTTACCCTGTAAGTAGAGTAGAATTATATATGTATCTAATCTCGAAGCAAATAAAACTATGATTGTAAATAATCACAAATCTTGTAATAATCCTCACAAAAAGGTCGCTCGAGGACAATCTGCTAACCGCCGAATAGACAGCCCTGCAGGATTAGAACGCACAGAATCAATGACCGGGTAGGAAAATCGAAAGATAGAAGGCATTTATAATTCTTTCCTTAAAAAAAAACGGACATGGGCAAATTCAATTATGAAGAATTATACAGTTCCGATTACTTTGATAAGAGGCAAAGGGGGTCCAGCATGGAGTAGTACCTGCAAATTCTAACTGCAAACACTGTAAGTTCGACATATAAACATTGATTGTAACGCGTCATTATTGGGGGTTTAACGACAACTTGATCCGACCCGAAATTTTCTGGTTGGGCCTCATTCTTGTTTGAATAATAGTTCAAAAGATTGGGTATTGTTATGGTTCGGTTTGGATCAAAAACCTAAACCGAAACACAATGAACCTTAAAAACTGTAAACTTTTATATGACACGTTAATATTGGGAGAGTAAAAAAAAAAATTGGTCCGATCTAGAAAAAAGACCTCATTCTTGTTCAAATAATTAGCTAAAAAGATGGTATATTGTTATGTTTCGGTTCTGATTAAAATTTGGACCGAATTGATACACAATGAACCCTATCTAGACGGGAGAAGTGCCAAAAAGTACTAAACATTTTGTCTTTGTGTCGATTTAGTCCTAAACCTTTTTTTGGTACCGATTTAGTCCTAAACCTTTTTACGTTGTGCCAATTCAGTCCTTTCCGGCCAATATTGGCCGGATTTTGCTGATTGGACATTGGTTGACTAATGTGGCCCGATCGGCGCCGACGTGGACAATTTTTAATAATATTTTAATATTTTTGATTTTTTTAATTTTTTTTTAATTTTTTAATTTTTTAATTTTAATTTTAATTTTTTTGTTTTTCTTTTTGTTTTCTTTTTTTCTTTTTTTCTTCCTCCAGCCGGTCGCCGGAGCTCAGCGACCGGCCAGAGGTGACGGCCGGCGAGGTCGAGGTCGACCTCACCGGCCACCTCGCCCGGGGCGGTGAGGGCAAGCCTCGCCCGCCCGGCGTGAGGCCGGCCACCTTGCCGGTGGCCGCAAGGGCTGCCTCGTGCAAGGCAGCGAGGGCAAGCCTCGCCCGCCCGGCGCGAGGCCGCCCTCAAGGCCCGGGGTGGCGAGGCTCGCCCTTGTCGGATTTGGTGAGGGTCGAGCCTCGCCCATGGCCGGTGAAGGTGAGGACGAGGAGGCGGCCTCGCTACAATCGCGTCGTCCCTTGCTCGCCCATCTTCGCCTCTTGCGCTCGTCACCCCCACCCCGCTCACCGTCCACCGGAGCTAATCCACCCGCTTGCCGTCATTGTCGAGCCGGCCTCACGCCAAGCTAGCGGGGCTCACCCTCGCCGGCCTGTCACCTCGGCCGGTCGCCGAGTTCCGGCGACCGGCTGGAGGAAGAAAAATAAAAACAGAAAAATAAAAAATAAAAAATAAAAATTAAAAATTAAAAATTAAAAATTAAAAATATTAAAATATTATTAAAAGTTGTCCACGTCAACACCGATCAGATCACGTCAGCCGACCGGCGTCCAGTCAGCAAAATCCGACCAAAATTGGCCGGAAAGGATTGAATTGGCACAACGTAAAAAGGTTTAGGACTAAATCGGCACCAAAAAAAGGTTTAGGACTAAATCGGCACAAAGACAAAAGGTTTAAGACTTTTTTGGCACTTTTCCCCTATCTAGACTGTAAACTCTCCAAATTTCCGTTGTCTCCATCCAATTTTCCATGACAGCCCATCCTTGCCTCCTTGCTCCACCCTAATCAACGATTCTTCACGTGAGTCGGAGCACGCTCCTCGTCGCGACCAAGAACACCTTCGCTTCAACTCCTCGACTCCGTCCTCCTTGCCTGCACTTCGATCTCCTCGATCGCCATGACATATCTACCAATCATCACGGGGTCTGGGGCACTTCCGATCTCAAGTTTTAGCGACATCCGTCTCTGGTTTTGCTTCCTGATCTTCAGATGTTGCCGCTAGTTGAGCAACTTACTCCATTCCCAAAATGGGCACTTCAATTCCTGACCTGGGAGATCTGATGCATAGTCTGAGTTTCCTCGTCTTATCCTTAGTGTTTGGATTGCGGAGATATGTTAGCAAGCAGCAACATTGGATTCACTTGAAGTTTAGGAGCATCCTCATTTGAAAACATGATTTTTGGCTAGGGATGATCGGTTCCTTGTTCAGTCTGGTTCTATAGAACCAGTCATTTTTTTTTCCACTACTTAATGCTATATGAAAAAAGATGGTTACTTTTATTTTTTTGAGGAGATAATAAAAAAAGTATATATAGTTGATCCGTTCGGGTTTCTCCTCAAAACCGGGAATCGGACTAGTGAACGAACCGCTTGGACAACGTTTCCACTTTTAGGAATCGGGAACTGAACCAAACTAGCCAGTTCAGTCCGGTTCAAGTGGTCTCTAGTTTGGACGGTCTGATTTGCATACCCCTAATTTTCACATGAGATTTACTTGAAGCGTGCCAGAAGGTTGTCTTGTATTTTCTAGAAGTTAATGAGGTTGGAAGAAATGTTATGAACATAAACCAAATTTGTAGTTAAATGGGGTTCAATGATCGTTTGCTCATCTTGCTTATGCTCGGCATGGATTTATCTGGTCCATTGAAGCAAAATATCGGGACAATTAAAAAGAATGGAAACACGAGAGCTTGATCCAAACCGATCCGACTCGAACTGTGTTTTTGGTTGTTGTTTAACACGCATTAGGTCATAGCAAACATGTATTTATCTTATTTAGAGAAATATAGAATTATGGAATCTCAATATATTTTAATTTTTCATAAAGAAGAGTACATCAGCCTATCTATAAATTTTATGGGATAACTATCTAAGCTAATGAAGAACATTCTAGATATATGTATCATCATAAGATAGATGGAAAATCAAATGAATAACCTAAATACTTAAATATTTCTAACATCCCCTCAAACTCAAGCTGCATAAAAGATGTCAACTTGAGTTTGAATACAAGTTTGAGGAATGTCGTAAACACTTGAAACGCCATGAAATAAGTGAGTTACAAAGTTGATATGGAAAAAATAACACCAAAATTAGACTCAGCATGCCAAAAAAAAAAAAAAAACATTAGGAACCAATTCGAAGACACCAAGAACCAACTGGAATAAGGTCAAACCAGTCGAAAATAGTCGCAGAAGTGGTCTGCCTAAACCGGTCAATGTTGGCCAACAATGATGTCACGAGTGCCATATTCTCGCGTGTTGCACAAGGGTTGATGACGTCATCTTGTGCGTGCAAAGCTCTTGGCTTGTTGGTGGCGCGTTGATCAAAGATGTAGAGAACTCGAGTGGCACGTGACGGCACGTGGTAGGTCGGACGGAGGCTCACTTGCCACAAACTAACTCGCTGGAGGACGGGGAGCTAATGGTTGTGTTGGGTTTTGGAAAGAAGCAGTGGAAGGTGTTGAAGCTTCCAAAGGGTCGGGCTCGGTGGCTGTCGGAGATTGTGGCATGTGGTTGGCGTGCGGTCTATTCCAATGTTTGTTCACAACCAAATTTAAGATTTGAGTGGTCTGGTGTAGAGATGGCAAATGGGTGAGTCGGGTCGGGTATGGGTCGGGTCAAAAATGGATCGATCCATATTTGATCCATTTAACCCGTTTTGACCCGTATTCTTGTAGTGTAAATCGTATGATCCATACCTGACCCGACCCATACCTGACTCATATTATTGAAACGCATTTATATTTAACTCAATTTAGTTACTTAAATAAAAACTTTACACCAAATTTAAAAAGTAAATAAAATAAAAAATGTGAAAAACCTTTAAATTAAAATACTTTTGAAGAACTCTTAATAAGAAAAAGTTTGATGAGCTAATAATTGACATGAAAATAATATTTGTTTAAAACAAATCTTCTTGAATGCAAGAATGCATAGCTTCTTAATTGTAATTGTTTTTAATTTTGGTTGATTCATTGATTTTAGTTCACCAAGTTAAATATTACATTATGATGTTTTGAATTTCTATTTATCAATCTAAACAGCATCAAGCTTCGTCTAAAAGTACTTCTCCAAAGTATGGATATTTATCTACCAAATATCATTAAAAATAATCGACTTTTTATTATTTTAATTTTTTTTAAAATTATTATTTATTTATTTTCTACTTTTCTTCTTTTCTCTTTTCTTTCTTTTTCCTCCTCCTTCTTCTCCATTGTTACTCCGTCGACGGTGAACGGCCAAGCCACGTTCGGCGAGATTAAGGCTCCGCCCATCCAAGCAAGCCCAAGCTGCCAAGCTCCGTTGCGGTGGTGAGCTCAGGGCTCAGCCGATCCAGGCGAGCCTGAGCTTCGTCGCGGCCAGCGAGCTTGCAGCTCGTCAGATCTAGGTGACCCCGAGCTAGGCCATGGCTGACGAGCTCGTGACTTGCTCGATCCAGGCGAGCCCGAGCTCCGTCGCGGCCAGTGAGCTCACGGCTCGCCAAATCCAGGCGAGCCTGAGATCGGCCAAGGCTGGCAAGCTCATGGCTTGCCCGAGCTCCGTTGAGGTGAGCCGCAACGGCGAGCAGCAGAGGTGGGTCGAAAATGGGTCACTGACGAAGCACAGCTATCTGCCGTTGAGGAAGTTCTATGTTTTTAGGTTTTGAAAATGGGTCAGAACATGTGACCCATTTTCGACCCATATACGACCCATTAGTGAAAATATGGGTCTAAAAATGGGTTCATGACCATTTTGCCACATCTAGTCTAGTGGTGGTGTTGGTCCTCCGATATGAGTAGCCAAAGGTTGTGAATCAAAGAAAAACAGCAAGCGGTCAATACAGTTGATTTTCCTAACTAAAACAATAACAACATGGGTAAGAATGATGTGGTGGGCTCTTTCTAAGTGATAAATGCACTTGAGTGAATATTGTTGTACATTATGAATGGACTCACTGGGGTTGCCATTTGGGGGTGCACAAGAGGTGGGTGCCAAGATAAGAACAAAGTGAAATATAGAATTGCGGAATTTTGATGTATTCAATGCATATAATGAAGATTACATCAGTTTATTTATAAAATTTTAGGAAATACACGATCAAATGGAAATATGAATAATTTTCTAGATATACTCATCATCATAGAGATAAGTAAAGTGAATGGAAATATTTCATAAATCAAAATATGTTTAACATCAAACATCATGAAAATGTGAGCCGACCTGACTCGACCAAAATTTGCCGATGCCCTTGGTTAATGTAATTGTTAGCCTCGGTCTTAAAGGGAGTGATAATAATTGCTAATGTCACTGTTTTTATAATACCGTACACCAGGATTGAAAGAGTGGCATTGCAACAAGAAGTACTAAATATATTTTAATATGGGGCTAGTGTTTGGAATCAACAACGAAGATGTCGATCCTATCTGGGGACCTGAGATTCCGTCGTGGGTTGACTTTGTGAGACATGATTTGACTGTTGGTGGGTTTGACTCGGCTCAAACGTGCTCGGAAAACTAAACAGCGGCAACAGAGAACAAAAGGCAAAAACTGAGGAGACTACAACCCGGAAAGAGCTAAGACCACGGTTGACTTTGTGAGACATGATTTGACTGTTGATGGGTTTGACTTGGGTCAAAAGTGCTCGGAAAACTAAACAGCGGCAACAGTGAACAAAAGGCAAAAACTGAGGAGACTACAACCCGGAAAGAGCTAAGACTGAGAGAGAGAGAGAGAGAGATGTGGGACCTGTAATCGGTGGCATCAAGATTCTTCCTCTAATTACACAACTTTGACGATAATAACGACCTCGGATAAGCCGCCACATCATCATTATCCACGCTCTGCCAGAGCCGGTCCATAGTCAATAGGAGTGTTACCAGAAACCGAAACCGAACATACTCAAACTCAAATTTCGTCCATTTTCTCTTCGGATGATGAAAAATTAATCGTTATTTTTGTTACTTAAGTTATTTCGGTTCGATTCGGTTAACGAGTTGAATCGAAATTCTCAATAAAAACTGAATACACAACTTG
Organism: Eucalyptus microcorys; assembly: GCA_014182515.1. Taxonomy (NCBI): domain Eukaryota; kingdom Viridiplantae; phylum Streptophyta; class Magnoliopsida; order Myrtales; family Myrtaceae; genus Eucalyptus; species Eucalyptus microcorys. The sequence continues at coordinate 3,306,904 of CM024570.1, read as the reverse complement.
AAATTTCCCTTTTTTCTTACCTCTTATTTAGTTTGATTACATTAAGCCAAACAAAAATTGAAAAACAAACTGAACCAAACTAGATTTTTGATTTGGTTCGTATTCTATTTAAGTCGCAATTCAGTCTGCTTTTTGCTTGTTAGTTGCCTAGAAATCAATGGTGCGTTTGGTATAGTTTTTCTAAAGAGCTTTTAGCCTCCAAAACCCCTTAGAGAAATGCTTAAGTATTAGGTAAGTTTTCCCAAGGGACTTTAATGAATGCCAGCTTTGAGAAAGCTAAAAGCTAAATGCTATTTCCTATGGGGTTTCTGCATTTGGCCAAAATACTGAAACTAGTTTTTTTTCTTCCAAAACTACCTTCATAAATTCTTGAAATTTTCGATTTTGTACCTCATTATATTTTTTTTTTATAAAAAAATGACTCAAACCCTTCATCGGTTTGATAAAGGACTACGATTGCCGGTGAGCCAAATCTAGCGTTGGCGGCCGTTGATTGAGGTCCCTAACCTCAGGTGACCTTCGACAAGGGTCACCCAAGCAAGGGCTGCTGGAGGTCACATGACCTCGGGCAACCCTCAACAAGGGCCACTCGACCTAGGTGGCATGTGACTAAGGCAATCATTGCCTAGGTATCATCTACGATCACACGAGCCCTTGCTTGGGTCTAGCGAGGGTTGCACGACCAACACCTAAGGTCGTGCGACCTAAGTGGCATTCACTTGGACTTCTAGTGATCCTCGCTCGAGGTCATGAGACCCAAGCGCCGGGGTCGCCGAAGGTAGTGTGACCTCAGGCGACTCTTGCTTGGGTTGTGCAACTCTCGCCAGATGTCGCCCGACTAAGTTCAAATTGGGAAAGCACCAATTTTTGATGACTAGGAAAAGAGTAAAAAAACGGAGGCATAAAAAGATCAGTTCGCCATCCCGTTAGAGGCCACTTTAGGACAGGAGTTGTTGGGCAAAAGCTTGGTAGTCAAAACCAGCCACAAGGTGCGTTGTCGGACAATCTAGTCCTTCAGTGAGTCCCCCATGCTGATCTGCATGCGGCTCTCTTAAGTCGTCGCCGCATTGCGCCTTAGCTTGATCGACTAATCAGAGTGCGATAGAATTGGGTACTAAGATCGATAAGAAATTAGTCTGGAAACAACATCAAATGTGTACGGAGGGATTGACAGATCGTCCAGCCTGAAATCCATGACCTTTAGATGACTGGCCAAGAGACCATATGTGATTTATCATTGCGCTCCGATCGCTCGAACTGTTTAAAACGAACCACTGGTGTGATTTCATCGACGGTGACTTAAATTTGCGCAAGAAACTGACCTCAAACAGGGAAAAAAGAAAAGGCAGCTCATTAGATGAATAATACCAGTTGATCTGAATCGAGCTTATAAGGAACTGCAATTTACAAGTTTCCATATACAAGAAGGGTACAATGTGGATAGCTAGACCCCTTAGAAGGGAGCGGATAGAACATCCCTGGGTTCAGGCCACTGAAACTATAAGTTGCTCTCTCCATGCCCGAACTACTCCTTGTTCAGATCCATTACTGTGTTGGCATTTGCCGCCATCCCCGCGCGCGTCACAGGCTTCAATCCCTGCACATGGGCGGACACATCGATAATGGACTGAAGTTTCACGACAATATGCGCATATATGTTTCCGGCCCATGTAGCCATGTTCTTCAACCAAGATGTTAGCTCCTTAGAAGCTACAAACTTTTCTCATACCTTGGGTCACAAGAACTAACCCATCTGTAAATTTCTCTTGCAAATGCATTATCTATGTTCGCCAACTCCGCTGTCGGAACTAATTCAACGATCATCATCGGACCCGGAAAATGAAGAGGCAGCGAGAGAGAGAGAGAGAGAATTTACGCACCGCAGTGAAGATGGTCAAGGCTTCATCTGAGCTCCTGGTGTTCATCACATACTCGGCAGCTTCCTGGAACAGCACCATCCGTCCATCCATCCATCAGAGAACCAGACCACAACGTTCGATCAATATAAGAAAAGATGAAACTTTACCCTCGCGAACTGGATCTGATCGACGCCCAGCGTCCTGGGCTCGTTTTCTATGGACGATTTTCGGTCGATCCTCGCCACCGCCGCCACTGACTCCATCGCATCCATCCGTCCCGTCTCGTCTCGTCTCGTTGCTCGTTCCTCTCCCTTTATAGACACACGCACAGAGGACCACATGCAGGCTCATGCAGAGCGCGACGAGAGAGAGAAGGCGAGATGATTACGCCACGGAAGCGGGAGGACGTGGTGGCGCGGGAGCAGAGGGATAGCGCACCACCTGGCGGGCAGCGAGGAGGACGGCCAGGGGCACGTGGCGGGGCGCGGCGGCGTCCTGCGCCGTTTAGGGAAACCTCCCGAGCTTCGGGTTTCGAGGGGATCGTCGGCTTCCCGAAATGGAGGATCCTGTCGGCGCCGACGCCAGTTGAAATCGCGCCACGTTCTTACATCGAGAAACGGAGGAGCTCGTGGGCCCCGACCGCGCTGGAGGAAGGGCGATCGCGCCCGTCCACGTGTAGGCGTTTTTAAGGGGGCTCGTGGGTCCGGACAGCGCGGGAGGGAGGACGATCGCGCCCGTACACGTGTAGGCGTCAGGAGGGGGTAGTGACCGGCGCGGGGGCCCCACCTCGGACTCCCAGCGGACGGTCGGGTCACGTAAGCTGTCGTGCCTTGTCCACGTGGACACGTGGCGATATCCCAACGGCTTTCGACCGTCGTTTCTTTCTTCTTAGGGACATTTCGATTGCAACGCAAGCGCGGAGGATGACTTGCGAACTGGAAAACTTCACCATCTACAGTGAGCTTAATCCCTGAATTGAGATTTTAGAGATTGTGACAGGTACTTATTTGGCCAGTAGTCGTTTAATTAGTCTCTTTTTGCTTGATAAACACATGCTGCTAAACTCGTTATTATAGGGATTTCGCTTAGTATATCATCAATTTTCGTGTCATAAACCTAACATTATATATAGACAAGAACTCAAACAAATCAACACTTTTCTTTTTTTTATCGCGATTCAGTTATTTGGCATGTGGAATCAGATGCAGAAAATTTAAGACAAAAAATGAACCAATGTGAATTACATGCCAATAGTGGGGGTTTAAAAAAACTTGGTATGGCCCGATATTTTAAGGTTGGGCCTCATTCTTATTCAAATGATACTTAAAAAGATTGGGTATTGTTATGGTTTGGTTTGGATCAAAAACCTGAACTGAAATACAATGAATCCTAAAAACTGTAAATTTTTTAAAAGCACGTTAATATTGGGGGTGGCGGAAAAAACTTGGTCCGATCTGATATTTTCAATTTAGGCCTCATTCTTATTAAATAATAGTTAAAAAGAGGTGGTATTGTTATGGTTCGGTTTGGATTGAAAACCCGAAGCGAATCGAAACACAATAAATCCTACCCATATCGTAAACTCTCCAAATTTCCATCGTCTCTATCTAGTTTCTACGACAGTCCCGTCCGTGCCTCCCTCCACCCTAGTCAACCATCCTTCAACTTCGTAGTAGCAACCTCCTCGTCGTGACCAAGAATGCCTTCGCTTCAACTCCTCGACTGCACGTCAATCTCCTTGATCATCGTGACATCGCGACCAATTATCACGAGATTCGCGGCACTTCCGATCTCAAGTCAGTGACCTTCTCTGGTTTTGCTTCCTGATCTTCAAATGTTGCCGCTAGTTTGGCAACTTACTCCATGCCCAAAATGGGCTCTACAATGCCTGACTTGGGAATCTGATAAATGGTCTGTGTTTCCTGTTGTCTCATCCTGATTGTTTGGATTGTGAAGAGATGTTATCAAGCAGCAACTTGGGATTCACTTGAAGTTTAGGAACATTCTTTTTCGAAAACATGAGTTTTCTTTAGGGGTGATTGGTTTTTGGTCCAATCTAGTTCCGAGGTGGAATCAAGAATCGGACCAAGAGAAACGGTTTCCAAAATTGGGAATCGAGGATTGGACTAAACCATTGGTCCGGTTTGGTTCCAATCTAGTCTAATGGAACCTTTATGTTATCTTATCCTTATTTTTTTTTCCACTATTTGATGTTATGAAGAAATTAAAAAAAAAATAGCCAACTACCTTTATTTTTTTGAAGAAATAATATAAAAAGGTATATATAATTTGTTTGCCCCGATTCATTCGATTCCCCCTTGGGATCGAGAATTAGACTGGCCGAACATCGGTTCCATTTTTAGGAACTGGGAACTGGAGCAACAATCTTGGGAACCAAACCAAACCAGTTGATTTAGTCTAGTCCGAGCGGTTTCCGATTTGGACAGTCCAATTTGCATACCTCTAATTTTCACATGAGATTTTTACCTAAAGACTGCCTGAAGGTTGTCTTGTATCTTTGGGAAATTAATGAGGTTGGAAGAAAGGTTATGAACATAACCAAATTTATAGTCAAATGGGGTTCAATTATCGTTTGCTTATCTGACTTATGCTTGGTATGGAATTTTATCCGGTCCATTGAAGCACAATATCAGGACAATGAAAAAGAACGAAAACACTAGAGCTTGATCCAAATCAATCCCACACGAACCGCATTCTCATATTAGGCACATATCCCTAATGTTTCTGGTCAAGTTGGGAGATAAGAATAAAGCGAAAAAAAAAAAAATTGGAATTTCAATATATTTCAATTTTTCATAATAATGAGTGCATTTACTTATTTATAGGCTTTGTTAAATGACCATTTAAGTTAACATATCTAATATGTATAATTAAATGAAATATGAAGAATCTCCTAAATAAATGGAAAATCAAGGGAATTAGCCTAAACAATTAACTATCTCTCACATCCACTCAAACTCAAGGTGCATGAAGGATGTCACTTTGAGTTTGAATACAAGTTTGAAGAGCGCCACAAACACCTAAAATGCCTGCCAAGAAATAAGTGAGTTGGAGAGCCGATATGGAGAAAATACCACCAAAAATAGACTCAGCATGCCGAAAAACATTAGACCGATTCAAAAATACCAATAACTAGTTGGAATAAGGTCGAAGTGGTCGAAAATAGTTGCGGAAGCAGGCTGCCTAAACCGGTCAAGGTTAGTCAACAATGATGTCGGTGAAGATACGAGCGTCGAATTCTCATGAGCGTTGCACGTGGGTTGATGACGTTGGCTTACGTTGGAGGCGCGTTGATCTAAGACGCAGTGAACTCTAGTGGCACGTGACGGCGCGTGGTTGGTCGGACGGAGGTTCGATTGCCATGAGATGACTAGCTGGAAGACGGGAGAGTCGATGGTTGTGTTGGATTTCAGAAAAAAAAAAAAAAAAAAATCCAGTGGAAGGTGTTGAAATAAGCCTCCAAAGCATCAGGGCTAGGTGGTTGTTAGAGGTGGCAGCACGTGGTGTACGTGTGGTTGATTTCGACATCTGTCCACAACCAAATTCAAGATTTGACTCGTCTAAGGGCGATGGTCTGAAAGTAGTGTTAGTTTTTTGGTATGAGCAGTGAAAGGTCATGAATCAAAGGAAGACATTAAATAGTCGATATGTTTAGCTTAGCAAAGCTAAAACAGTAATGACACGAACGCAAATGATGTGGTTGGCATTTAACTAATAAGCAGCCAACGTGGTTGACTTTGCTTTCAAAACAGTTATTGAATAATGTGGCTTGTGCGACTGGTCTCGTAATAACTACCAAGCTAAAAATCGAAGGAAAATGGTAAGGAGAAATGATTGAGTTGTAGTTTTTTAATCTACTATAATAATAATAGTCTGTTCTAGGTAATAAAAAAAATCAAATAATAAATTATTATAAATTATTATGAAGTCTACTCTTTCAAAAATTTGTAGCTCATAATAAGTTAATATTTTTATAGTAACTTAAATACTGTTATGCCAGCAAAACTCAAGCAGCATGCAGCCAATGTGGTTGGCTTTGCTAGTGAAACATTAACTGGGTTGACACGATTGATACGATGGTGTCATTAATGACCCGTGGAATGGATTCAATGGGCTCTTTCTCAAAGCGGTGCATGCACTTAGATGAACACTATTGTACATGAGGGATGGACTTGGGTATGCATTGGGAGTGTTGTTTGGTGGTGCAGCATGTGCAATGTGTAGTCAATGCACTTAGGATTTCTTTAGACCGGTGGCTCTCATACTAAGATAAGAATAAAGCAAAAAATAAAACCATGGAATTTCAATGTATCAAATACATATAATGAAAAGTACATTAATAAATTAATAGGCTTTGCGAGATGCACAACTAAATGGAAACATTAAGAATTTTCTAGATATAAGCATAATAAGTAAAATCGAGGGAAACATCCCCTATATCAAAATATCTCTAAAGTCTGGCATCACGAGCGGCCTGAACTATGTGACGGCTTCAATTAATATAATTGTTAGCCTCGGTTTTAAGGAGAGTGATAATAATTGCTAATATCACTGTTTTTATAACACTATACACAGAAATGCAAGAATGGCGTTGCAGCAAGAAGTACTAATTACATTTTAATATTTGGGCTAGTGTTGGAATCAACAAGGAAAGATGTTGATCCTATTTAGGGGGCCAAGATATTCCGTGGTGGGTTGACTTAGAAAAATGATTTGAGCGTTGATGGATTTGACTTTGTTCAAAAGTGCTTGGAGAATAAACCGAGGAGACTACACATCCAGAAAAATCTGAGACATATAGAGAGAGAGAGAGAGAGAGAGAGAGATTTGGTGGGACCTCTGGTCGGTGGCATCAAGATTCTTCCTCTCTAATTACACAACTTTGATGGTAATAACAACCTCGGATAACCCGCCCATCATCATTGTCCACGCACTGCCACACCCACCTCATGAGTCATCGCTTCCGATTGCCTTTTAATCCCCGCGTTCAAAATGTCTTAATTTCATTTCATATTTCTCAACTCAATCCTAACTTTTTTAATTTTATTAATTAAATCTTAAATATTTTCAATCTTTACTAATTAAATTCATTTGGCCAACATTGATAAAAAAAAAAAAATACTAACATGATAGCCTATTTAATACTATACTGACATGGACAAATTTTAGTAAATTTTTTTTATAATTTCGATTTTTTTCCTTTTCTTTTCTTTAAATTTAAAAAGAAAAAAGAAAAGAAAAGGTGAAAAATAAAAAGATATTAAAATATTGTGAAAAATTGTTTGCATCAATGCTGGATACACGACGTCCACATCAGTAATATCTAACCGAAAATAGCCAAGGGCCTCAATTGACAAATTGTAAAAAATACTCAGGATTTAATTGGTAAAATTAAAAATTTTATGACTGAATTGATAAAAATGCCATAGATTTATGACTTTTTGGATAATTTTTACTATTGTCACATGATGTAATGGTCGTATTGAAACATCTCCTCTGCTTGTAACGATAATGAAAAAAAAATAAAAATCCTTAGGCTACATTTGGTAGTTATGATAAAATTCAGAATAGAAAAATGAAATAAAAAATAAAATAAAAATAAAGTAGATAAGAGTGTCGTAAGAGATTTTTACCATATTCGTTTGTAAAATTTGTAATTCATATAGGTATTTATACCAAATAATATATATAATATGATGTGAATATATCTGATTTATCATTGTAATCACTAAACAGTAGATGGGATATTGCAAAATCTCTTGAATTTCATATCTTATCACATTTAGTTCTATCCTGATTAGATCCGAACGACTAAATGTAACTTTAAAGAACACTCACATGACTCATGTTAAAGGTGTGGTTAATATCGTTTGAAGGCAAATGTGATGCTTAAATTGGAGCACTTGGAGATCGTTCGAACATATAGGTAGTGACATGTAATATCAAATCTTTGCAATTTTGTACTATTTGATTTTTTTTTTCTCAAATGATGACAAAATAAAAACTTGGGGGAATAGAGAACACCTATGGGGTTTCTAATAATACTTTTATCTCTCTAGTAGCATACTTTATGACCAAATCTAACTTTTGAATCAAATTTCGGATGTGTAAAATTCTCTGAAAACTTACTGATAAAGAAAATACTTATCATAAAAATCATTTTTGAAGAAAATGGTTAGTTTGTATTTTTTTTTTGGTGGTTTAGGAAAACTGATTACCTTCTTGTTTGAAGGGAAAATAATTTTCTGCCGATCAAAACTTGATGTTTTTGATCTATGAAAATGTTTTTTTAGTAGAGAAATGAAATTCTGAAAGCATTTTTTTTTTTTTCAAATAAACAGGCCCTTGATTCGATTTAAATCGGAAAAGCCTGAGTTTATAAATTTTCCTAGTTAACAACAAAACACATGGAATCGGTCATCGATGGTTAGTCTGAGCACCAATGGATGAAACTGCTGGATATCATTAGCTCAGAATGTCAACAATGATACTACAAAGGTCTTTCATGCAACTGTCGCGAACAATTAAATTCGGCTGTAATCCAGACAAAGCCAGCCCCGGAAGGAAATAGCAATGTCGTCTTTTCGTGGATTGATAATGATTGGATTCTCGACGTTGTTTGCACGGAGCATATCAATTCATCCTTTGCGAATCTGATAAAAGGGTTTTCGTCTGGTCTGCCCTGCGTCCTTTGAAATAGCAGTGGCAAAGACAAGAAGAAGAAAACCACAACAGACAGATAGACAGCATGGTCCATCGGATATTACATCGTTATCTGCGTGGACTAGGACTGCCATAGTCATCACGATGAATCCGCACAAGGTTTAAAAAGTATTTTCTTAAAAATGATCAAAGTTTATTTAGACTTTTTAAGTTGACTGCCAAGTATTTTGTATTTGTGTTCAATATATTTGGCTTAAAGTTTTGCTTTTTGGTCGGAATGTTTGGCTAAAAGTTGGCCGGGGATCCAATGTTATATGATTTTGTGACGCAGGATAATGATATAATAACATACTAACGAAATGCCAATTTATAATTATGGGAAGATTATATATTTTGAGTCCCACAAAGTCAAACATTTATTATATTATAAAAGGGTTAATACCATCAAACTCCCCATACTTATATATCCATGCCATATTACCAAAATTAATTTTCATGTTACAAAAAATCTCAACCAGTACACTTGTAATAAATTTATCTTAAAAAATTCAAATTTCTCATAAATTTGGGGGAAATATGATACAAACATATCATTTTAGAGTAAATATGGTGTGGATGTATTAGTTTGGAATTTTTTATAATAAAACAATTAGTTTAGGCTCAATGCGATATGTGTGTGTATTGATTTGAGATTTTTTATGATACAAAAATGAATTTGAGGTAAATGTGGTACAAATGTATTAGTTTGGAGTTTTTGGCTGCATATATAACTTTTTTTTTTTTTCTGTTTTTACTGTTTTAAATGCCAAATTTTATTTTTCCCCCCATTCTTTTTGCAAATTTATTTGTTTTGGTTAGTATAAATCATTACATTTTAGTCTACTTTTATTTAATACATCTGATTGTTCTATATAATACATTAAAAGAAATACGTATTAATGTTATTTCTTTATTATTCCACCTTTTAATATTCTTTTTTTTCCTCATGTGATTCTTTCTCTTCCTTATAATTAAAAGGGAAAAAATTACAAAAAACTTAAACTATGCCAACTACGACACATTTATTTAACTTCAACTTTTTTTTTTATGACAACCAAAATCCAAAACTATGCTAACTGTAACATATCTACTCTTCACATTTTCTTGTGACATGAAAAAACCTCAAACTTAAACATATGTTATATATTTTTCATTTATTAAGGTTCCGTTAGATGATTTTTCAATTAAAACAACATCGTTTTTATAATGACTAGTCTGACGAGGGTGGGGAGTGGTTGTTAGGGCCAAATATGGCCTAAATAAGGAGTGTTTCTTGGTAGGCTTTATGATAGTGAAGAGAGTAAGAATGAATCGAACTATGTATTGGGCAGAGAGAGAGATTATGAGATATATATGTGAAAATTGTAATTTACTCATGGAGGCACTTTTTAACGTAAAGGCAAGCTTTGCTTTGTAACTCCAAAGTTAAGTGAGCCTAGGTTAGAACACTACCAAAATGGATGCCCCTTTAGGAAAGTGTCTATTTGTACATAAATAGACAAAACTGTGAGTTTTGATATTGGACAGATTAAAGCAAACAATACATCAAGTGAGTTAATTCAAGGATATTATAATTTTTATTTTACTTAAGTCGTATGGGCACTATGTTAACACTACTTAATTTCCATATATGTAAATTTTTAACCGTTCTTATTGATAGAATTTTAATGGAGGGTAAATGTGTCAAAATAGATACAATTTAGAATTTTTGGTGACTTTTGCCCTAATAAAAACTTAATCATATCTTGAAAAAATTGATTTCGGCTAAATTATGAATGGATAATATTGATTCTTTTCTTTACTCTATAACATATTTGAAAAAAGTTTTCTTTTATGGAGTCATCAAAATGTATTTATATTTGTCGACGGCCTATTTTAGAGCATAAAAAACCTATAAACTTAACAAAGTATGAGGGGATAATGTTATTGTATTTATATCTTCAAACAAAACGTAAACACTCCACCGAAATTGTAATCATTTCGCTCAACTACCTCAACTAAATTTCATGCGAGATCATCATGACATTGTACTCAGATTATTATGCCTTGATTGACAAATCAAATCAGCAATTTCTTTTATTTAGGCAATTATTGAATTTTTTATTATCAAATCAAATAAAAAAACAATAACGGGAAATTCCACGATTAAAAAACATAAAATCAAGATTCTATAGCGAGACTCGGGTAACGTGCTCAATAGTAAAAAACAAAACAAGGGGCAAGAGGTTCGCCTAATTTTCCACGCCAACAGACAAAACTAACTTACCGAACTAAACTCCAAATCCTCACCCTTCCCGAGGACATCCATCGCGAAATCTCTACCGTCCATTTTTCCATCTTCATTTTCCATTTTTATAATTTTTCTATTTTCCACTCGCCAGTATAAAACGAACCGAGCCAACTCACTCTCGAACTCGCTCCTCTGCCGCTCCACGCGATGGCTCCGTTCCCGTGAACTCGCCCGTGACTCGGTCCCCCCGCCGCCCGACTCAGCCATGACTCGCCCCCGCTCAGCCCGACGCCGCCGCCGCCGCTGCCACCACCCGGCGGAAGCCCGCCCCCACCGCCGCCCCCGGCCGCCGCCCCCGCGGCCACCGACGCACCTCCTGGTGCTGCTCCTTCACCGTCCCGCCCTCCAGCCCCGAAACCCTAGTCGCCGCCTCCCAGAGCCAGGGCCAGCCGAAGGCCCCCGCCGGCAAGGGCGGCAAGCCGCCGGAGAAGCCTCGCGAGTCGTTCTCGAAGCAGCACGGCGCCGTCGGCTCCATCCCCAGCTCTCCTCAGAGCTCCAGGTCGGGGCTCGGCCTCGTCGGCCGGATCGATCCCCGCCGGATCCTGTCGCCCGGCCGAGTCTCCCCGATCGACTCCGATTCCGTCCACGATGCTGATCCGCCTCCTCGCTCGCCGGCGGAAGTGGCCGGGCAGCCGCGATCCGGGGAGTGCAGCTTCCGCACTCAGTCGGAGAGGTTCTCCATGACGGAGCTCCAGGCGGAGAGCTTCCGGGCGCCCTCCGAGGGGCTCCAGGCCGCGCACGAGGGCCTGTCGTCGTCCAGATCGGGTTCCAGCGAGAATGCAGACCATGTGTTTGATGTGAGGCTTACTTTGAGGGCGAGGAACGGTGGGTGCTTAGTTTTGGAGCTTAATTCGGAGGTTTTGTCCGCCAATTCAGAGGTTTTCGCGGGTTTGATTGCGGAGCACCAGAAGAGCGTCGGCCAAAATGGGAGTTCCGCGAGCATTTGTCGGATTGAGGCGCCCGAGGTCGAGAATTTGGGGATATTTCGGGAGACAATCGAGTTGATGTTCGAGGATGATATCACGAAGAGGCTTTTGAAGATTGGTGTATATCGCTGCATCGATATACTTGAGGTTAGCAATCTATGTTCTCTTGAGAAGGGTGCTATTTTTGGGTTTTTCTTGCCAAGTGAAGAAATTAGTTGCCTAGTTTATGGTTATTCTAGCAACTGTTTAGAAGGGGATGAGGTGTAACGATGTTCGATGATTTACTTACAAATTTCAAATGCATTGATTTGCAGTAGCCAGAGCTTAACAGAACTCTCTTAATTGCGAATGGCTAAGCTTAAATTTTGTGGGGAAGAACAATTTCAATCACCCTAGGCAAAACTTAATTGAAGGCTAAATACCGAATCTGCTAGGCAACAAAATCCCAGGTGAATGCAACTTAGGTTGTCTCAGATATGACTTGAAGCAATCTCTCAATTAACTCAGTCACATATGGCTGCTCTTCTTCCCTGCAAAAGGAAGTGGACATCCTGCACTCATAGTATTCTCTCTGCCATATGTGTTTGCAGCACAGATGAATGTCCGCTAGTATCTTGCAATGTGCCAGGATGTATTTCTGTCCATCGATCGCCCCACATCATCCTACATCCTTTCAATGAAGTCTTGAGATTTCATATTTTTTTTTTTTACCTTTTTCTGGTAGAACCTTCGATGTTGGGCTTTACACTTATTTTGCTGGTAATTGGAGAGGAAGTTCCTTACTTTGTATTCCCTGCATAAGGAAGGGAGAACTGTAACTGTTTTTCCTTTCATGGCGAGAGAGTCTGGCTTGACCTTTCAGATTATGGCTTTCATTTGATTTCAAGAAGTCCACTTGCTATCATATCATGAGAGTCCGGAGACGACTAATTTTTCAAACCTTTTTTTTTTTTGCAAAAGTTTCGAATTGAGTTCAACAGGTCAAAACTTTATTAAAAAAATTGAAAAGTTATTTATAGATTAATCTAGCTGCGGACTTTTAGTTATACAGAGGACATTTTCATTTCATTTCCCCCTTATATACTAACAGTTGAATGGGATCACTAGTTGCATTGGTCTAAGGGAGCCATAACTGTAGCAAGATGCCTTTTGATCAATTAATTTCAAAATCGCAATGGCCAAAAGACTGGGCTCTGGAGGACCAAAATCTCAAATGCGAATGTACAGCAGGACCAAAATCTCAAATGCAAATGCACATCTTCTGAATAGTTAATATATTCTGTTGTGTTGCTGTAGAAGCTTACTCTTTTTTTCTCTTAAGAGAGAGATGACTGTCAATAGCTTCCAAACATTTTTCTGAGATCTGGCCCTTGGTATCTTTCATTATTTCCACTGGTGTCTGTACCAAAATTGATGTAGATTCTGGCACTCTAACTTGTCTATGGAAGTGACTTCATAATCAGTACAGAAGTATGTAAGCTAGAAACACCTGCTTGTTCCTAGTCAGAAACCATTGCTTCTGCAATCCCTTGGCTTCAGCTGCTGTTTACTTTATTAAAGTTGGCACATACTCCCTGAACCACCTTTCTACTCTTACAACTCCAGCACTATGAGTTACTATGTTTTATGGCTGCCTCTTGCCTCTCTTCATTGACTAGTTGGAACCCTCACTATTAGTTCTTCACTTGCTACTGCTTGTTTTATAAGAACTCTCGAATTTGAACAATTACCACCTACTAATTTTTGAAAACTCAATCAATGGTATCAATTATTGTCGCCCTTTCGCGAGGACACTAGTAACCAATATTCGCAATTAGCATTAATAATAGGTCCCCTGTCATTAACTATTGTTAGCATGATTTCCATTTTCAGAACTTCAAGCTGGAAATGTTTCATTTTCCATAGACATTTGAGGTGTCATGCCTTTTGTTTTGTGTGAGATTTTGTGGGACCATTGCCAACTATTCTAAAAGCTTAAGCTGTTAGATAAATGCGTGGTTTATTATTTAAATATGCTAATACTCCCCCTCACGCTTAGTCTAGTCTTTTGCCTAGTACTAAGCGTGGAAATTTAATTGGGGAGGCAAATAGGGGCCTGGAAGATTCGAACTCAGGACCTCCTAGCTCTGATACCATGTGAGATTTTGTGAGACCATTGCCAACTATTCTAAAAGCTTAAGCTGTTAGATAAATGCGTGGTTTATTATTTAAATATGCTAACATTTTGCTTTCACTGAGATTTATTCCAGTGGAAACTGATGAGTTAATTAAAACAGATTGCAACTTTATTTTTTCTTGCAAGCCATTTAACCTTTGAATGAGGCCTTCTCATCACTGCTATTGCATTGTCTTTGACTTTTATGGTGTGGTGAGTCTCATTTAATGGCGGCATTCGGTTGAAAATTGGAAATACTGCTTGGGATGGTGTTTACGTTCTACAGTGAATTAATTGTCATGAGGTTGTGTAAGAGATTTCCTGATTTATAGCAATGAATTGCCTGTCTGAAGAAAGAGTCTCGCCTCATGCTTGTTAATATAGGAACATATGTGGGTCACTTAAACTGAGTGTGCAAAATGAGATTTATTTTGAGAAAACTGGAAGCAATATGCTCATGTTTTGTGGATCTACTGCATGATGCAGCCCTTTCACATTCTTATTGCAAGTCTGATTAGAATCCAACTGGAGAGTCAATTGTCTATGTACCATTAACTGAAAGTTGATGAGTGTGGAGGATAATTGCCCCGACTTAGAAGCGTCTTGAGTGCCAATATGTGTCATGGTGTCCGACTTATCTAAATTTTTAAATTGGGAATTCATGCCTTAGCTATTTGGATGCTGCTCTTTTAGATATTTGCAGAACAGTCAGTGTGAACTAAGAAATACCCTAACTCATGGTTCATCATGATATTTGGATTCTTTAAGGAGGTCAGCTAACAATCCTGTTGAATGATCTTAAGCAGGTATCAGCTGGCATTGTGTTCAAAAGAGGCATTTCGTCTTGCTTAAAATATCTGGAAGCTGTTCCATGGACAGAGGAGGAAGAAGAGAAGCTGAGGAGCTTGTTCACAAGGTTTAACTTCGATAATGTGACAACTAAAGACATCTTGTCCAGACTTTATATGCTTGACTCAGGAAATTCCCAACAGAATTTAGCTAAACAGCTTGTTTTTTCAATTACCAAATGCACTGATGCAAATGCAAGGAATGAGCTGAAGTCACTAGTAAAGGGCCTTCTTTGCAAAAGTTCAGTCTATTTGAAGGACCATGCTGACCTCAACAAGGAGGATCTCTATGGCGTTTGCGAAGCTTGTCTTGATTCCTTAATCAGCTTACTTGAGGAAGCCTCTGGTTTTGCTGCTACCCATAAGACGCTGTCAAAGGATGAAACAAGTAGACCCTTGATAGAACGTATCTCGAGACAGGTCGATAATATTAACTGGCTGCTGGAAATCCTGCTTGATCGTCAAATGGCAGAAGAATTTGTGGAGATATGGACAGATCAAGGTTCACTGCTGAAGATGCATGAGATTGCATCTCCAATGGTCAGGTACGAGCTCAGTAGGGTTTCAGCAAATTTGTTCATTGCGATGGGAACCAGAAGACTTCACTGCCATTCAGAAGTGAGAGCAGGTCTCTTCCAGGCTTGGTTTGGCCCTATGCTACTGGACTTTGGTTGGCTGCAAAGATGTCGCAAGGGGCTTGAGATAAAGTTGCTGGAGGAAGCTATGGGCCAAACCCTCCTGACAATTCCGCTGAAACAGCAGTATGCACTCTTTATGGAATGGTTCAGATGCTTCTCCAAGCACGGATCAGAATGCCCGAACCTCAGCAAAGCTTTCCAGATTTGGTGGCGTCGGTCATTTTTGAGGGGCTCCGAGACTAATGCTATAGAGTCCAGGTAATTCGTTCGACCCTCATTGTTTGTTTGTATGAAATGTTTCTTACTAGGCCCTGTCAAGAGATTCCAAAACATCTGGAAGTGAATATGGTGATGGTCATTGTAAAATTGTTAAGATGTTAGTTGGCTTTCTGATTTCTAGAGCTTCAGCTTCCCATTTCTACTGTGTGCATCTAATCTCTAAGATTGTTCTAGTCTGGACAGTGTCCAAACAAATATCGAGTAATGTATACCCCCAAGGGAGGGGCGATAGTACTGACAACTAAAACTTTTCGCACATTGTGGACTTAATTGCAAAATTCTCCCTTCATTGTTGTGGTGCTCCATTCACTAAGATCCAGTAATAAGTTCGCATTCTGGAAATGGTTTACGATATTTACTCATTCCTTGTAAAATTGACCTATGCTCAAATCTACTGGTTATGTTCTTTTAATCTTATCTCTATTCTTGCCAGATTTCTGCCTATTGCATATTCTCTCCTCGTTTCTATTTGCATCAAAATGAACAGGACTTTGAACAAATGAGAGAAGATTTGAAAGCTCTAGATATCACAATATCATCTATTTGACCAACTGAAGCCAAACCTTTTTGGAATTGAAAGTTATTTTTTCAAGATGACCTGTAGCGCTCAACTTGTTCTTTCCAAGCTTTCTGAACTAATTTTCGATTCAAAATAAACACAATTACCCATCAATCCAATGATCTGAAAGCTCTATCCGTCACTCGATGCACTATTTGATGTAGTTTGAGCTATAAACTTTCATAGAATAGAAACTTCCTTCTTGAACTATGTCTCTCAACTCGTGCTCTGAACTTACTTCAAACTCCTTTTAGAATCAAAATCAACACAACGGCAAACAAACCAGATGGTCCGAACGATATAAACCTCACAAGATCAAAGAGATTTGACTCAATTGGAACTACACCATCTTAGAATTGGAAGTTCTTCCTTGAAAATGAATTACGTTCTTGACTTGTACAAATCGAAAGACGCGAGTGAAAGTAATGCAAAAGATCGTGTGAAACTGTCCTTGAAGCCCCGGGGAAAAACTCTCTCGGGCTCTTCAGGTCATATGAGGAAAGCCACTTCTGCAAACAATCACACCAATCCGGGGTTGATGATCTTATCGATTTGCCCCATCTGATAAAGAGAGGAGCAAGCCGAGCGCCTGTGTGTGAGATCGCTGGCATTTTTGGCATGCACATGGAAATACCAATATTGCTCGGATTATGAAGTTGGAAAACTACAAAAACAAAGCGATGGAAGCTGAAAGCTTTCCTTTCAGTGTATGTGCCGGGGTGTTCCTCTAGGAGGAGGATTTACAAATGAAAGAATGATTACCGAAGTCAACGCTCAGTCTTCTCTACATCTTCGTATGATACAAGTGATTAGTATACAAGGGGCGGTGTATAGACATACGCTTCCGGTGTATTTCCTAATCAATGAAAATAGGTTATATAGCTAGATTAGCCATATAAGGCTTGGCCGTCGGTCCGACACCGATCGAGCAAAGGCTACTTAAGATCAAGTTCCTCTTCCAGATGCCGGGTTCTCTTCTTCAGCCTCCTACAATGATACCATGGCGGTTAAAGCTTACTTGTTTTTCTTTCCACCGGCCAGAATACGTTGGATCTGAAGTCCTCGACTGAAGGCCTGGTTGAACAACAGCCTGGTCTGGAACTCCGAGACGAATGGGAACCATGCGAGCATGGCCACTGGCGTGAAGATGACCAGTCCCATTATGTACTCGAACCCTCTCGCGAGTGCTTTCACGGACCCCCACATTCCGAGGCCCTTAACCAATGGCCTGCACGCTTGTGATATCTGCCTCATAAATTAAGAAAGTGCAGAGAGTTATGAACGAAAACCATGCTCAATCACAGAGAGAAAATCATATGGAAGAAAATGATCAATTATAAGACTGACGGTAAGTTCCACGAAAGCCCTTTTTTGTCGCCCCGAACTAAAATCCCTTACGCAAGAGCTGAACTAAAATCTATCACAATGCTGGCACTGACATATGACAGATAATTCGGTTGTTTTATACTGGTGAGAAACTTACCTGCAGCAGGGCCCATCCCGTCGGCAAGAAGGCCAGTAAGCTGGCGAAGATGTCTCCGACTGTGAGACTAAGGAATGCAAAGAGCATGCCAAGAGTGACCATGAACCCGATAAACAGGATCAGTTTGAGGAGTCTAAACATCAACTGGAAATCAGCACTGAACTTCTTTCTACCCATGGACACAATCTGCAAGATGACTCCACGTAAAAAAGACTATATTTAGAAAGAGACTCAAACCAGAAAACTGAAGATCTCCGCTGAATATGATTCAGGCTTCCTCACCTTTAAGATGATCATGACGGCGACAATTACGAGCCATGATAATCCATAAACCTGCCACAACATGATTCAGAGAATTCGTGATGTTAATCAGCTAAATCATCAGACATAAAACAACTGGTGCCATGTGTCAACAAAGACTTTCTATGCAGTGTGGGTGGAGGAAGGGAAAAGAAGAGGAGAAAGGAAAAATATTTAAATCTCAGGTGGCGAGTAAAATGCGTATGATTCATGAAAATGTATGAGTTGTTAGTTTTCACTGATAAAGAGTGGAGGCCCTTTCCCTTGTTAGCCTTTCTACTCTGGAAAAACTTGTGAGTTGAGAAGCATAGTGAGCTATACAGATCATGAACAGAAACATAATGTTCCAATGCAGAAACATGGTGAAGAAAAGTTGTGGAGCCAGAAAGGCAGTCATACCAGGATGCTCTTGTTATTTTGGGCGACGTGCAGGTGATAAACAATCCCATATTGGTATAGGAAAAAACGAAGAGAGAGAACAATCTCCCAAAATCTTCCTAAGAACCCGGTACTCTGTAGATGTTCCTGCTCTTCATCCCACCAGGATTCCCAGCTCTTATTTGCAGGCACACCAATGCCACCGAAATTGCCCATCCATTTTGTCCAATCATCCCAATCATCCACTATCTTCTGCCATTCGAACCCTGAAGGATTAAAAAGGAAAGGAGCAAACAACCAGGAAACCACCAAGAACCACATGGAGACAGTGAGGAACAAATAAGCAGTTGAACTACTGAATGTTGAACCATAGATCTGATATGCTATTAGTAAGATCATGATCTCCAGTCCTTTCACAAAATGACTCCTTGAATACATCCTGTAGTTCTCTGCAAACTTCTCATGCCGAACCACAAACCCACGGCCAGTTGCCCTGTACTTGGCCCCTCCATGCAAAATAGTGCGTCCAAAGTAATGGGCCTTCGTACCGAGTGAGAAAGTAAAGAAGATTGCTGCCAGCTGTAGCTGCATAATTATGATGTCGCCTAATGCAGTTCTGAAACCTCTTTCCAGTCCAATTTCCATTGCCATGGGTAAGGCCATTAACAACCCAAGTTGGACAACAGACTGTGAAGCCATGGCATTCTTCAGAGGGTCATTTCCCCTAGCACGGGCAATCTTAAATATTGACGCTTCTAATCCACTCAACGACAGGTAGAGCTTGCCATATAAGAAAAGATAGACAACAAGGACAACCATCTGCATAATAGAAACAAAGAGAATCGGTATGAGAAATAGACAGCAGGGACGAACATCTGCATGATGGAAACAAAGAAGATATGTAGGACTAGTAATATGATAAAAATATCGCCAAAATTAAACTGGTAATCACAATTTCCCAAGCTCAAGCCTTGTTTCTTGATGATAGGGGTAAGATTATGCATTGAACCAACTAAGAAGGTCTTGAAAATCTACGGACAATTACTGAAGGCAGAGAGGCATGTGCCAAGAAGATCTTGAAAATCTAAAGGCAGATGCTAAAGGCAGAGGTATGTCACAGCAATGCGCTAGAGGACCCTGAGTAGAGTTGGCAGAACATTTAGTTGATGTGTCTGGGAACAATGTGAGTTTCGAAGCTAACAAGAACTACCTTGCAGATTTCCATCTTTAGAGTTACAAGATCAGTCAAGAAAGCTCAGGAATTAAAAAAGTAGCACATTTTCTGGAAGTTTCGACTTTCAATCAGCTTGTGTTGGAGATACAGGCATTTCTCAGATTGAATCCCACGTCAACAGGACTTACCATTGCACTGACATAAAAACCCACAGTTGTAAAGTAGGATGACAACATGCGGAAGAAGTCAAACCGGTGTCCCAACCGGTAGATATCCCTGCTAAGAGTCTGCTCCCCATTACCACAAGCTACCTTTGCTTCAAAGAGTGATATTTGATTGAGTCCAACATCTCGACCCTTGCCAACTTGTATGTATTCATGATGAGTGACATTCCCTCGTCTAAGTGTTGAATTGAATCCTACACAGAGATCATACTTTATAAGAAGCAAACTAAACTTCAATTTTGTGGGGGGTCAAAGGAGATTTTTGTTAGTTGTTACCAGCGAAAATATCCTCGCTGAGATGGATGCCACGTGAAGCTTTGCTGATGCCACCCCGTGTAATGTGAAAGATTCTGTCAAATACATCTGGATGTCCATAGTGGAACCGGACCCTGAAAAAGTCAATTTGAGCAATATGAAATATACGGGATGGGCCAACGCTTTGTCCAACCATTTGAGTTTAAGAAATAGATAAATATTGTGCTAAGCTTACTTCAAAGGCCTTGCGAGAACTCTCTGGCCGATGGTGACAAAGCTGGTTTCTTGGTTTGACATAAACCATGCCAAAGAAGAAACACTGCAATTCACAGTCAATAATTCTCAGAAGTAACAAATAAGATACTTTGGAGAAAACAATTTCAATTGTGAAATTCTCATCCTACCTTCCAGTGAAGATATGCTCACGGACACCTAATATTGTAGGTGGACGTACTCCGTGATCCTCGTTAAATTCTTCCAACAGATTACGCATCTTAAAAGCTTCTTCCAGGTAATTATCCTGCAGAGAATTGGCATCATACAGTATCTTAATTACGTTCAAAGATTCAAGTTGATAGAGTGATAAGACATGTACTCACTTACCTGGTTCATATCAATAGTTTGAAGAGCTTCCCCTCGAGTAAAAACTATGGCATGGTTCTGATTCTCAGGCTTCCCTTCTCCTATTTTAGCTGAACCCGGTAGTTTTATGCGATATATTTCCTTTAAAGAGCACAACATAAACAATGAAACTTTATTGGGATTGCTGGGAGAAGATATTCCTATGCCGAAGAAAAACGATTTTATTGAGCTATTCACCTGGTCTAGATTGTCCACTGCTTTGACCAATACAGAATAATACACCTTCTGTACCTTTCCACCCTCGCGTTCTTCAACTTCGTCAATATAAGCTACACGTAGTGCAGGATTACTGAATAAAAAGATATCAATAGTTAGGGTTCACATAAGTGATCTCAGGAGAAGGTTCAATGAACACCAAGACTTCATGAGGTAGAGAACATACTTAACCATCAAATTCAGTATGTCTGTAGCTCGACGATCTCCACTTCGCTTCTGATTTCCGTATTTCTGACAGGTAGCAACATATGTGAACTTCATGTCAGCCATTGCCTCTGATTGAGCGGACAGAGATCTAGCTTTCTTGTCTTCTTCTGATGGAATTGTTATGGCTTTGTAGCCCTGCAGTATCTCTGTTCGCAGGAAAATAAAAGGAAAACATGTAAGCTTTGGAGGGGACTATTGTCTAGCATCTTTATTATGTGCATGCATTCAAGTGCATTCTGTCTTTGTAGATGACCGTCGCTAACAGAATCTGAATAGTGTCCCATACCCCTAGGAAATAAATTCATGACCTTGTGGAAAAACTATTGCTTGTATTAAATGAAGATGAAAATCATTAAACTTTAAGAACCAATAGAATGGCATTCATATATTAATGCCAGCTCCTGTCATGTCATGGGTGATTATCAATAATATGTCTAAGTTTGTTCATTGTTGAAATAAGCCCATATTTTGATCACCAGAATAATTTTTTTTTCCCTTTTTTTTTTTGGGTATCAAGGAGGTCAAAATGTGTCAAGTAGAGTAAGTTTCAAGGTAATTGTGCTCATGTTCAGTCAAATTCAGATTACTCTCCGTACTTTTTCTATTATTTGTGTCATCCCCACATCTTTAGGCCAAATTTAGAGCCATATACTGGATTTCTCATGATTTGAACGTTCCTCTCCTAAAAAGCCAAAATCTTGCGCTGCTTCAGTTTTCAGCAGTAATCACATGAAAACATGACTTGTTAATGATTTCAATGCAATAACTATAGCTAGGTCCTCTGAGCAGCCATATTGACAACCAGAGAGGTATGTCATATCCAGATAATCTTATACAAATGGACATACACATGAGCTTTTTAAATATATTGTTTTAAGGAGCGAAAGCTGCATAATTTTTCAAGTACATATATCCATATTCACAATCTCTATGCACAAATTACTGCATTGTTGCTCAACCAAAGGACTTGGGGGCATGCATCTCATGAACAATTTTATCTCACTTCATGCTAATGCATGGTGACACAGAGACTCATGGTATCCTAAAGTTTGATAAACTGTACAATTAGAGCTATTTATTAGTTTTGCATTTAATCCATCATTTCGTTGCTCAAGTTGCTGAGCTTTAGGGTCAATATGAGTTCTTGCAGATGAAAAATTACTTTGTTGCTAATCGCATATGAAGGGGAATCATATCACCAACCTTCCTGATCAGCCATGTCAAGAAAAGCCTGAAGCTTCAATGCTCTCCAGTAATACATCATCCCTCTAACTGCAGAATCCATTATTACCAGAACATGAGAAAAAACTTCTTCGTGAGTTCAAAGTGGGTGTTAATCCAATCAATTACCGGTTCTCAAGAGCGTTTGTCCTCTTAAAGAGACCCAGTGGCGAAGCTGCAGAATATTCTCTTCACTTTCAAAGATCTCGTTGTCATGATGACAGTTGAGTCGTTCCTTGAAGTTATCCCACTCGTCTGGTCAGATGGAGATGGTGAATGAATTAGTGGAATTCCATCAATAAATTTTCAAGAAGTAATAGTTATATCAATTCGTTTGTCACAAACCTGGAAAGATCTTCCGTAAATAAAATATGATGGACACACCGTCTTCATTCTCTGACTCAAGGTCAGCTCTGGAATAGACAGTTTCCTCACTATAGTACGGAGTCAAGACGCTGCCAAAACACAAGAAAATCAAAGAATTTAACAGCATGAGAGCTAGATGGATCATGGAGGAACTATTCTAAAAAGCAATATCACCATGCAGATGAATCCTTAAAGATGGAAATTCTCAAATTGGATTGCTAACAACTCTTAACCAATGCAAGAGTGGAAACTGTAGGAGAAGGAAAGAGTTCTAAATGCACGAGATCCTTCTTGCAGCCTGTCATCTAGAGAGAAGGAATGCAAGCAAGTGTGATCTAATGATTCAGAACACCTTAGCCTTGATAGTAGACTATTTAATTGAATCCTACTGCAAAATAGGCATATTGACAGCAAAGATCAGCTTTGTCAATATTCTTTCTTTACCTGAATGAAAGCATTTTATGGACACGAGGAGGACGTGGCATATCCATGAAGAGTGAATTGGCAAAGAAAGTTATCCTTCGACGGGCTTCAAGGTTTGTGGGTACGTCACTGGCGGTCTCCTTCACCGTTAACAGGAGATAGAGGCGGCTTATCTAATTATATTAAAAGCAAAGATATTACTTTTCCCAGTAAAATTCTGAAGTTAATAGCTAGCAAATAACACTTTCATGCAGTAAACGACTATAGATACCTGTTCTTCCCAATGTGCTGTTACCACAGGAGGGAACAATATGGCGGGTTTTGGATCAGTACCAGCAAAAAGTTGTCTGCCAGTATCTTTGCTGGTATGCCCCAGCTCCAGTACATCCCTGTGAGGAATTCAATAAAGAAGCTAAATTTGATTAGCCTCCACAAGATTCACTGATAAACCAAATACCCTTTTCCCAAAGTAATATGCCTCATTCAACAAACCTGATCTCATTCACCATCATATCACTTGTAACTACTTCTAACATGTCTTGCAGAAGCAACACCACTCTACCTTGTTTTTCTGGATCAGCATCTTTCTGCCATAAAAACAGAAGTGAAGTTGACTTCTCATATTACAGCTAAGTATTTCTCATGCGACATGTTTCAGATGAGAAGCACTCACCAAGATTCCGACAAGCTCCACAAATTTCGCACAGAGAGTTGGTAAAGGACCCATTCTGAAATTCTGAAGGAATGTATTCTTTGAAATGTTACTCTCGACTTCTTTAATGATTACACCCACAATTCTGTGAAAAAATAAATCATGTCATGAGCCATGCCATTAGGTCTAAACATTGCTCCCGATACTTTATTTCTTGGGGAAGGGAGAGATGGGTGGTTAATAACTAGGAGTCAATAACCACTGACTTATAAAGTGAAATTTTGTTATTTATTTTCCAGGTCCAAAGATTACAATATTGCCAAAGCTCATTAGTGACAAATAGTTCAACCTTAATTCACCAAATGGGACAAAGCAGCTGTGGATATGGAAGCAGATTTATGATCGCTCGGATCCCTTTGAATGACAAAGATTAAATAAAAAGTACAAGTTGCCTAGAAAAAGTTGCTTTAAACTAGAAGTCATTCGATATTCTTTCCCGTCTAGAATCTGGATGTGTAGTTGATGAATGGTGGAATGCTTATCTAAATGAACGCAAAAGATCCTCTGTGTTGGAAATGTCAGTTCTAATTGGCAGGAAATGCATTCTGGACGTGATATGTATACTATAACACAAACCTCTTTTCAGTCTCCCCATTCACTAAAACATTGAGAACAAGTTTAAAAGATTCGTAGCATTCGATCACTGCACATTTCATGTATTCGTCTGCACATATACGCTTCCAAAGATCAGAGTCCTTAGATCGAAATTGACCAGCCATATCCAATGCTATTGCTATCTGCAGAGTAGACCAAAAGTCAATGAACTAAATTGTTGATGTAGAAAAGTATTCTCTATAAAGAGGGCTATGTTCAACCTTGCTAGCAAGTAAAAATGGGGGCCACTGAATTATCTTCAGGCTAGGATCAGATGTATAAGGAACTAGCAGCAGATCCATCTCCCTGAATTAGACAATTGCAACGTTAGTTCATAAAATCCAGCTGCAAACAAAATTAGATAGTATTGACTATGTGACATAATTTTCTGGTAAGGTTTCTTTCCTGTCGCTTATAAGATCTTCTTCACGGAAACTACATATCACTTCATTCCATAACTGAGCAAATTTTGCAGCTTCACTTCTCCGGCTAGCTGGAACCTAAAAATTGCCAAAAGTAGGATCCAGATGCAGTTATACTCTAATTGATTCAGTGGTATGACTTTAATTCAATGGTGTAAGTACAGTAGTCAAACCTCTGCAAAACGTTTTGAGAAAGAGAACCCTCTTTTCTGCGACTTGTTTGAGGGTACCAAATATGTGTTGAAAGCACCAGGTAGAGACTGGAAACGAGATCTTAGCATGTCCAATGTTCGTATCTATGATAAGAAAATGTAGAGTGAAATCAAGCAGCCACAGAAGATGTGATGTTGGACTTTGCTAAGCATGGTAGAGACATGTTCTTGATCGTATATACCATGAAAGCTTGGGAGTATGGAGAAGAATGGGCATTGAGGAAAATTTTGAAAAAATATATCTTTCTGCAGTAATATTAAGTATGGGATTTGGCACAGTTTCTGCAGTAAAATGAACCTTTATTGTCAGGTTTTACTTAGAAATATCACACATATCAAGAATGATCAGAAGGTGTATGACCTGTATATTCAGAGGAGGAAAGTTTCAAGCTTGCCAAATTAGATCTTGCCAGTACAAATTAAAATTAGTTTGTCTAGTTCACTTTAGATGACTACAGATAACGTGACCACCAGGCAAATGGTACTGAAAAGGTTATGAACAGCTCAAATTTGAGTAAATCACCTCTCCTAGGCGATCAAAAGCCCCAATGATGCCACCATACAAAGTTGAGTAAATGGAATACCATATTTGCGTGTCCATAAAATAAACCTGCATAATTGTTGTAAATAAATATCAGGTAAAGCCCGTAAATTTTAAGAACTCATGAAAAACAATTCTAGATCAGTGCAATATAGTCAAGCAGAAAAACAATCATGAAATTATAAGAGTCTGAAAGAACCAATAGGATATTTCTAGACCCACCAAGATTACTGGTGCCCAGAGTGCTATAACTGCTCCATAATTTTTTTTAGCTGCATCCATAACAGAGATATTAACAAGGAATGACACATTTAATAGAAAATTGAGAAGCACAGTTGTATATAGGCAGTACCGTTAGGGAAAAACTCATGCCATTCATACTTGATGCGAGTAATATTCATAATATCCTTTGTTGGCTTCACCAAAGGCTTAATCTGTGAAGCACCAGAACAAAATATGAGAGGTCAAAATGCTAACGAAACAAGCAAATATATTCAGTCTAGAAGCAAACATAAAAGTAGAAAATGAACTTTGCTACCTGTACAAAGTAACTAAACGCGGACTTGGAACATAAAAGGATTGCCCAAAAGATGGTGTACCTGAAACAAGGTATTGGTTTAGATAGACATAAACTCTTGATTACCTAATAATCTGCATCTATGTTTAGTGAACTCACTTAATGAGGGCAAACTGACTCTCATGCATCCCCCGGCCAACGTAGATTCTTGGCTGAAGATATCAAACATGTGCAGGTTAAGAACCCCATACAGCTAATGATCTTTAGACTTGTAGCGGATTTATAAATGAAGAATGAAAGTGGAAAGCATAAGTGGTCAAATGAGCATCAAAAAGTTAATTGCAGCTTTTATCCACTTCATCAACAGCTAACAAAGTTTTGCCAAGCGGGAATGAATTACCACAATACAGAAAGGGAAAGCATGATGATACAAATTATTATCACATATGGGTCATTTGTAGATACCAGCAAGTCCTTTTGATGAAAAATTACTTCTAACAATATTATGCTTGATGACATGCTTCTACAGCATTTAATTGAACATCATGCTTGCAACATCTCTAGAAGTTCGTGTACTATTTTTTCCAAATCGTGATCTTCCCTATTGCAAGAAAAACTTCTTTTCTCAATACCAATGCATGCAATTATATTCTTAATTCAGTAACTTGTTTCCAAATTCTCTACAAATGCATGCCCCCCAATGCTTTTCCTAAATTTGATCTCCTGAAATATTCATGATAGCTCCCATGCTATGCAGACTTGGATAGGATGTTGACTGCTTACATGCATCAGCATGTCTATGCCTCCAAACTTATGATTTTTTGACTCAGCAACAATGTTACTATCTATGAGTATGGAAAATTTGGATATGCCGATGCATAGTAGATTTAATTTTTGCCAATTCAAATTTCTTCCTGTCCTGCTGGAATGTCTCTATCATTGTTAATTTTTTGAAAAGTATATCAGACATTGTAATCTGCTAGTGATTTACAAATTGAAGATGCCTTGCCATTTTTCAAGATGAAATGTGTTGTTTAGGTTCCATCCACACAACCGTGTCATTAGCAAGGGTATGGTAGCACTAGAAGTCACCATGAAAGTGTAGCAAGTTTGGTATCAACAGTGATGAGACTAAAAATGTTCTAATGTCAATGAGACTATGCTTTGTTTTGACCATAGGACACAAACCATGGACTCAAGAAGACAATGGCACATGATTTTGTTTTCAAAATTTTCCTTTACGTGTACAAAGAATACTCTGGTATTATAAACAGAACAGGCAAAGTGAAAAGCCATGACGTAGATACCTGTGACCACCATAGCAGAAATCTGACAATATGCCAGTCTGAGCTTTCAATCCAACGCCGAAGCATTGGGAAAATAAACAATACAGCTGCAAGTACGTTTGGAAGCAAATATATGCCTACAGCCATGATATATAGAGGAGGAATTCCTTTCACTTCAGGAAGGAATGAGATCAAATTCCTTATTTCAGCGGGGACCGCTGTGGTTGACTGCGCATAGCAGAGAGGAAGAATGACAGTCCACGCTAGACCAACCAAAATTTTGAGGATGTTTCTTGAAACATTGCTGAACCTCCACCTATGATAGCCGGGGAAGTTCAAAACAAGGTCCAATACACCTATTTAAAGATATAAAGGGTGAGAAAACTCAATCAAATCATCAAAGCTGACAGAAAATCTCATTAAATGAAACTTAAGGTATCAACGTTGACATGCTCATGGACCATAGACTACTGCTTTACTAAGCTACACAACTATATAATAGGATGAATTGCCTGTATGCTCTCCAGAAAAACACCAAAACAGATGCTGAAGTGGTCCTTGAGCAATACAATGCAGTTCTTGGCAAGAGTCGTCAACAATCCTTTAAATAATTAAATATTTACATGAGT
The DNA here is from genome assembly GCA_014182515.1 of Eucalyptus microcorys. NCBI lineage: Eukaryota > Viridiplantae > Streptophyta > Magnoliopsida > Myrtales > Myrtaceae > Eucalyptus > Eucalyptus microcorys. The sequence continues at coordinate 3,278,825 of CM024570.1, read as the reverse complement.
TTGTTTAGCACAAAGATCGGCAAGAAGGTTACATTCAATAGGCTATCATGGACCCACTTGGAACCATCTAGTGACATCTTTAATTGATGATCATGAAACGTTCGTATGAAATCCAACGAGTTTCTTAGAATGAATTTAGAAATGCAAGTTTAGATAACAAGCATAAAGAAGCATTCTTCACTGTGTTTAGTTATTCTCCAAGCACAAGAAGATGTGCATTCCAAAAAATCAGATGGCAAAACATATCCAGGAAACAGGTGGAGGTCTGTTGCTTTCTAAGTAACTTTGTTTGTAAGCAGAATCACGTTTTCACTCCATTCTACCCATATATTGTTGTGTCTTCTAGAAACCAGCAAGACATGGAAAGGTTTCCTTTCACAGTATCATCTCTTGATCAACATTTCCTCAAAGAGAGAGACAAAACCATTTCAACCAGAAAAAAAAAAGAAAATAAAATAAAAGAAAATCAAGATCACAGCAAGGAACTTGCTTTAGGAATATTAAATATTGAGAAATTCAGGCAATGCCCTGATTCCATGCTGAATTACTCTTTATAAGTCAGTGCTTTGTTTAGTGCTGCCTGAATTGTGTAACAGTGAAGACATTATTGAAAGTTAGAGTTTAGCACTCCAACTTTTGGGAATTTTGACATACCCTGAACGAATCGAAGAAATGCTGCTGTGATGAAAATACTAGAGATCTTATAAAGAATTTCTTTCTGGAAGATCTCCATTGGTGTTACTCCACTCCATGCAATGATGATCATTGCCTGCCATCAACAGCATTATCATTCCAAATTTAGCAGATTTACTAAAGATCAACATGCAGTGTGAGTAAAGATCACCCCATCTAGTCTTTTGCAAACCTGTAAAGCCAAAATATAGAACGTCCACAGACGATCAAAACTTCGAAAAATGTGCCAAAATGTACGGGTCTCCACGAAGTTTGATTTCCCAGTGCTTCCACCTTTTCTGCGTGAAGTCTTTCTTCCCTGGAATGGTTTTTACAGTTAGTGGAGATAACAGTTTTAATCTTACTATCCAAAGATAATCATTCTTAAAGCTGCCATGCCTGGATCAAGTCACGTGTTGATTTGAAGAAATCGCCATCATCTCGCATCGGCCAACCAAGAGAAAAGCAATCAGCAGACCTAGAAACATGTTTTGAGAATTAAAATTTAAGCGGTAAAACAAAGATTACAATTTATGGTCTGCTTGATTTTGGTTTGAATGCTCCACGAACCAGAAGTATTCGTTTAAATCATCATAGTTGCACCAAGCTGAATATGGAGCTTTTCCATTTTTGCTCTTCATGGCTTCCTGGTATCAAGCATAAACTTCATTTGTCTGAATCCATAAAGGATAAACTAAAGTTTGATAAGATTAGTGCATGTTTGGGCTTATGTACCTTTTCTATGACACGATATAGAGGGGTTATGACCTTTCGAAGGAAAGCCTCGTCATCCCCTCCGTAAGAAGGCTTGATGTTTTCTCCAGTGACAATGCTAACATTCCCAGCCAACAGCCCATGAAGTTCATATGCCATCTGATAATGAACCAGTTTTGAACTTCAAATCCTTACTAAATTGGGAGCTCAAGATGACGAGTGAAGATGACATAGGTTGGGAATAACAGGAAGAATCGTCTTAGCATTTGAAACAGTACTAACATTATGGAAAATGTAGCAAAGGCACTCCGGCATGAACCGAACGTTGGCTGCTTCACCCCATATCAATAAATATAGACCCATGTAAAGCAACTTCCTTTGCTGAACTTCTGGTTGGCTCTGTGGGAGTCTGGGCAAAGATATGAAGCTTAGTACTGTGCTCTTTCGGAATTTAAATGACAATTTCAAGTTTATTCACAAACTACGATATCTCGTTCTCACCTCAAGCTATGTTTTCTTCCCAAAAACTTGCACCAATTTTTGTAATTCTTAAAGAGCTTGTTCATTACAGCATCTACAGCTCGCTCATCAAGCTATAAAAAAAAACCGATGTTTGAGGATGTCAGAAAGAGAAGAAAATTAGGGAATGCAATATCCACCGGGCCTTCATAGGCAGAAATATGACAGAGACCGATGACGTTCGCTAGATGTTCTAATTGGATGACTGTGTCGCCATGCGCCTTCAGATCCAGTAATCCACACTCTCAGGGCGAACTAGACGGTATAGCCACTGGTTCTTAAACTATGCTATCTACCACCATCTCTATAATGCCATGTAATCAATATAAACTCTTTACCATGACTGATGTAGAGTGTAGGTGCCTACCTTGTTCAGAGGTTCAGGCTTGGGATGAAGCCTTATGTGAACATTAGCTAGAAACATAATCAAATGCTCCCTCTGGTTCCTGACGTTGTCTCTCTGTATAGTTGCAGACAGAAAAACAAAGTCCTTATAGTGCAACACAGTGATGTGGTTTCAAGGTACTGATAGATCACATTTACTGTTGGTAGACTTGCCTGGAACCCAAACATTGCCCTTAACCAATCAAGAAGATCTAGATTTCCAGCTCTCTGCCTCTGTTGCTCAAATCCAGTGGGCCAACTAAGGCCACGTATGTTGCTTAGAGCAGCTACAGCAGCCTTTACCTGAGATACAGTAAGACAATTTAAGCAAGGTTGTAACGCAAAAAGAATGGCCAGGACAATGGACACCAACATGTGTTCTGTATATGAAATGTAGAATAGCATGTAAGCAAATAAAGCAAGGAAAGTACCTCTTCAAGTTGCATAATAGCTTGGGATCCCCCACCAGAATCCAGAGGTAAAATATTATAAGGCGCATACTTTTCCTTCTTCTCCTGGACATCTCTAGCTGCAGCAATAATCTGCTCAGAGGAGCAGAAATTAAGCATTACAGCAATCAAGTCAATTGAGTTCTCAACAAACAATTTAGTAAACTACCTCTGGAGCAACTTCTTCTACTTTCTCAGACTTATTAACAGCACAAAGAACTTCAAAGAGCACTCCTGCTGTCTGATAGGCCTTGCCAAGTTGAGCTCTGTCAAACAAATTTTAATGGAAGAGCAGCAGCAGTTCAACTCATAGGGATCTGATCGTCTCATTGCATCATTACTTCTTTTACTAAATCATTTAAAAGCCTCCATGATATGTGAAAGGGGTGTTCCAAATGGTGATGAAGAGAGAACAGAAAGATTAACTTATATAAATACCTGTCGGCCTGCTCCCCCTGGTCCAGTGCTTGCACATAATTTTCATAGTATTGATAATAAAAGCTCTCAAATTCATGTGCATCGGTCTTCTTCACCCGAGATGCCAGACTGGACGCATTGTCCTAAGTAAGAGAGCCTTCAATTCAGTCCACAATCTATGGTAAACAGAGATCGATATAGCTGTCTCTTCATTGTTTACGTCAAACGGATTGCACCGCTTTACTTGACATGATTTATTCGTCATATATTGGTGATGGCAGAGTCTAAGCAGCTGACATTTTAGACGATCATATGACCAAAACCCCCATTTTTTTATCGATTAACTCACTAGATACGAATTTCTGAATTGATGCAAAAGATGCATGGTCGTTCAACATCTAGAATATATATATATATATATGGAAGGTGGAATTTAGATAGCATCAAAAGAGCGGACTATTGGAGGCAGAATCAAATGAGGTGAGAAGAAATTACCCTCTCTAATCGCTGCAGGAGAGCTGTCTTGAACTGCCTTACACCACGTCCTGTGGAATTCGGGTCCAACCTATGCGCTTTCTCAAAGGCATAGAACCGGCCTAAGAGGTACAGGGATAATAAATGCATCACTTAGCTATCAAAAATATGGAACCAATAACTGAAGATACAGTAATTCAAAAAATGCAGCTGTGCACTTCATATTCATTCATTAGCCGATCAAATCAAAGAAGGGGCAATTGGTTTATATAGGCGAGCATACAGAGGTAGGCGACGCGAGGGCGCTCATGCTCGATCTCCTTGGCTGCTCGAAGGATGGGAGAGATGATGGAGAGCGAGGATGGGACGACCTCATTGTCGAACACCTCAGTGGAGAATATGGTGGTGGCAGCGCTCCGAGATGGCCGCCGAGAGAGCCCTTGAGGACCTGACTCGTGGCTCGCCATTGGGTTCCACCGCTCAAGCGGAACCTACTCCGGCTTCTTTCCCCGTCCTGCCCAAAGAAAAAGTTCAACAAAAAACGCACATCAGCACAGCGAAATTTACTGCATCAGTCAAGATAAGGAAACTTCGCAGGCACAAAAAAATGAAGACCGAAGCTCAACCCCACGAGAATTCCACCCCAATTGCTCGTATCACGACGAGAGAAGCGCCATTTGGAAAAAATAAACACGATCGTTAGACGACGAGTCCCTAATCTGGAACTTCCGCAAACGATCCTCCTTCCATTTTCCAGAGAAACGCGACGTTCTATTCGCCAATTCTCAATCCCAAGAGACGGCATTCAAAAAAAATTTAGTTTCGGTAGAGACTCAGATTCAACAACTTCCCGCGTAGAGCAACGACGATCATATATATATATATTCACAGCGAAGCACGTTCTGAACAAGATAAACTCGACTCCAACATCCTAAACGTAATCTCCGACGACGGTAGGCCTATCAATGGCGACGAAACCTCGACGCGACAGGCCTGTCCTTCGGATACCGATATCTTTCTGCCTACCGTCGACGGCCGATAACGACGCGGCCCCGCGCTCGCTCGACGGAAGCTCGCGTTTCGCCGACCGGAAACTCTCCCTAGCGTTCCCCCTCCTCCTCCTCTTCCACCGCCAGCTCAGCTCGAGCTCGCGCGAACCGGAAAACGACTCACCGGCCAGAGGCGCCTCTGCCGTTGCGCGGCTCGATCCTCCTCCTCAGCCGATCGAAGGATCCGCGACGGCGACGGCGACGGCGACGGCAGGACGTGCGCTCTGCTTCCGCGAGCCGCGAGGTGATGAAGAGAGAGAGAGAGAGAGTGAGAGAGGGAGGGAGGGAGAACCTTTGGTTTCGAGCTGTCAGGAAGAAAGGTCGTTGCAGCGGCTTCTCGCCAGAGCGAATGAGCGCGCGAGACGAGGAAGGAAGGAAAGAAGGAAGGTAGAGAGAGATAAGAGGGCGAAAATATGGAGAGAGAGAGACGCGGGAAGAGCTCGAAGGGGGAGGAGTTTTGTGAGGTTAAGGGAGGGAGGATGGGCAGAATGGGGAATTCGCGTGGGGGTGGGCGGAACACGTGGCGGGATGAGAGAGGAGGGAGAGGGGGAAGAGGCGTACGTACGTACGTGCATGGTTTTCGGTTGCGCCCGTTGAGACCGGCCCTCTCTCTCCTCTCTCTCGCCGTTGACCGCGACGACTGGCGGTCCTTCTTTTTCTCTGCCTGTTTGTGTGAAGGAAAGTGCTTGGCTGTCCAAATTAATATAATTTCTTCGTTTTTCACTCTTTTAAAATGTGGATGGGGGCTAGGGCACTTGTGCGTCTTGCCAATAAATTGGCGCATGTTATTCATGTGTATGATTCGTTCACCGATGATTTTCGGTTTTGTTTAGGATTATAAGATTCGATAAACCCAAAAAACATCTAACTTGATTATCTGGGATTAAATATGATTATGTGTAATCTCATTATACATCATGTGCGTAGGAGTGACGTTTTCTTTGTAACTGGAACACTTAACTTCTGCTTTGCATTTCGAATTCGTACGCCGCAAGATGTCACCCCATAGCCCGTGGTCGGACAAAATGTTCAGACAAAAGTAGAACATTATGCTGTTGTGTGACTAGATTATGAAAAGTCATGCGCATAAGTTGACAAAATATAGAAAAAGTTACATTTATATATAAGACATGAGAGCTACATGTATAGCTCGCTAAATGGGCTAATGCATTGCTGAGGTGGTTTCCTCCAAATGTTCCAAGATTTGGCTTCATTGTGTGGCTGATCATGCTTGGCAGTGCTCATAGTTTTTGATAGATTGCAGAAATGCTGTGATGCGGATTGTAAATGTGTTCTGTGCAGTACTCTTTGCCCGTCATTTCTCTTGAGCAAGCATGGAGTAGGATCTTGGACCTGTGCGAAGTCCCTAGATCTGTTGGCGACTGGGATTCGGAGTTCTTGGAATGTTCCCAGAATTGCGAGGTCGGTTTCCGAGGGAACCTCTGCTGAAATCAGCTTGGGATGTCACTTCATGCTATATTTGGCGAGCTCAAGATGACGCGATACACGGGATGGCTTCTCTTGATCCGGTGTCATTTGCTGTTGAAAAACAAGATTTCGTCTGGGTTTGGCTCCCATATCAGACTGCTTGCTGAGAATGGCTAGGAGTCTTCGTTTGAAGCGGAGGTTGATTACTCCTGGATGCTGTTCTGCAGTTGCAACTTGCTGTTAGTGATTCAGGTTGTTTTGCTATTGACAGTTGATTTGATGTACTGGGGTGTGTAGTGGACTTTTCATCTCCCATTTTTCCCTGTTTCTGACAAATAATGCTCATTCAGGATTCGTTCGTTTCACGAAAAATATTTTTAGAAAAGCCATTTTCCAAGAAAATGATTATATTTTCGGGTATTCGACTTAAACAGAAATTTGAGTAGAAATTTTTTTCAGTTCGTTATCTAATTTGATTTTTTGGGAAAAATTACCAAAAAAATTGAATTTAAGATGCTGAAGGTGGAGAGGAAAAAGGAAGTTGGCGGCAGAATGGAGGAAAGAAGGCATGAGAGGAGAGGGGAAATAGAGAGAGACAGAGGAGGCCAAGAAGTCAAGTGAGGGACCAATCAAAAACCTTAAGAAAATATTTGAATGATCATTGTTATGCCCCCAAAGTCTTCAGCCCAATAGTCAAGTGTCCCTCCAATGAAAAATTAGCTTCAATTCCACCCATTTAAGCCATTTTGGGCAGCCAAATTGCCCAAATATCCTCCCATCCGAATTTCCATTTCTTTTCCGTTTTGTCTGAAATTGATTTTTCTGCAAAATTCCGAACTCGACAAAATTTCTCCGAAAGATGAGACGACGTCCTAAAAATGAATTGTGACACGCTTGAACGTCCAATTCTTGAAACCGCATTCAATTTCGTAGTTAAAATCGACCCAATGCGATTTTAGTACAACCTACCCTATCGGGTAGCTTTTAGGGATTTTAGCACGTTTGACTTGTGGTTGATAATTTTCGATCCATGTTTGTGTGTCTCCGACTCGTAGACGACTCTCCGTTGTCATAAAAATTTCAAGGTTTCAATTACGTGTCCTGAGTATAAAATCGACAAAAAATGGGTTGTTGCCATTCGACGCGAATATCGCATCACCCGCAATTCAATTACATGTTTTCGTCAAATCGATTTATGTCCGATCACAATTCGATTATAATGGTATCATTTTAACCCTTGCTGATTATTATGGTCAAGTAGTCGATTTCCGATTGAATTCTCGAGTCTGTCACGTTTATATCCCTTAACGGTTTCACCTAATAGATTAGTTAACTCGTGAGTGACCAACTTAGAGTAAATGCCCATAGGCGCGTCGACGAAATGCCCATTTCATATATTCGAGACGGGGTCAAATTTCAGGATGTCACACAAATAACGATGAAGGTTTCCCTTGTACTCTCCTTGTCTGCTTGCATTACCTCCTACAAGTTTCCCATTATTGTTTTCAGGCCCATAGTATGGAGAAACGCCACGTTTGGTTTGGGGTCTCGATGGATCAAGATACGGTTGTGAACTCACACCCTATCCAGGGATCCGACCAAGTGTATGAACTTTTCATTACAATAGTTTGGGTAGACAAGAGGTTGGCCCACTGGGTGACCCATAGGTTTAAGGCGTGGTTTATCCGGGTCGAGGAGGAACATTTTAGCCCGATCCATGATTTTGATTGACCACCTAGCGGGGGTCCTAGAGAGTGTGTATGGGATCCTATGGAGATTGACACCCTTGATGGTGCTATTGAAGATCCAGAGAACAACTTTGATGTGGAGTTTGACCTTGAGAATCCGCTTGGATACCATGGCTGGCCCTGACATTAGTGAAGTTTAGGTTAATCCTAACCCCTGCTGGTTTTTGTTGATGGACGATAGGAAGTTGCCGTCGTAGGAAAGGCTTGTAAATATTTAACTTCATGGAGTTAGTAAGTACATAAATAAAGGTATTGCTTTAGGAAATGTTTGTTGTTGTGTTTATATTATCCCTGCTAATATATTTGACTTTGTCTTTATAATATGCTTTCATTTGCGTTTAATCGAAAGAATAAAAGTATGGGTCAGCGACGCGTCGTAAGACATCGCAACTAAACGACCATGGAGGGATGCTTGCATGCTTAGGGTTCGGGGCGTGACATATACTGCCACGGAAGTGTCTAGATTCACTCACCAGGCCAGCATTATTTCCTTAATTCTTTCCCTTAATTTCCGCTTTGCTCAATCTTTCTGTAACGACTCGGGCCCCATTGTATAATATTATTCGCTTTGGATACTGAGTCCTCATAACTTTAAAACGCGTTACACAGATTAGAGAGACCAAAGCCTTTATAAACTTGCCCAGGACTTTTTACCCTAAGCGATGTGGGACTAGAGAGGGACCCTTTTCTGAGGACCGAGGCGTGAAGGCATTGCCATCCCTCCTCCTTGCGCACCGTCGCTTGGGCTATCACACTCTCCATCCCTTAGGAGCATAGCGTCCTCGTTGTGGCCCCACATGCGGTCGGGAGTCGGCTCTAATACCACTTAACTGGGATGTCACGCCCTGATCCTCGAGCGCATGCCCATCTCTCTCTGGTCGATAAAATTTTGTGACTTCCCAAGACGAGTCACTGACCCTTTCATTTTATTGCACATGCGGAAGCGAAAATAAATCCCCTGACAGTAACCATCTCGTGATAGAAAAGCAGGACAACAAATTTACAAACAAACATGCCTTTATAACCAACGGGTTTAGATACAAAAAGAGTCTGGTCAAAAGTCTTTAAGAAGGTTGGCTCTAAAAAACAAAGGTATTGTCCTACGACATACTAGTTGGACCAAACGCCAATCCTTCTGACTCCACCTCCACAGACTCCGGGGTTTTGGTCCTCCACGACTACCTTCTAAGGACCTACAAATGGTTATACAATAACCAGTGAGATAATATCTTAATAAGTCCATACTCTAAACCTCGATTAGGAGGGAAATATGCCCAGAGGCGTCCTAACCACTCAATCACGCAATCATAGGGACTTATTTCGCCTCAGGTCCACCCTACAAGTCAATAAAATCAAATACTCGACCAAACAATTCAATTCAATTCAATCAAATCAAAATGAGTCATCTATCAATCGATCTAATTGATACCATCCATGAACTTTATCGATTCAAACACTGCTCGCCTAAGCTGAAATAGATATATTCATATATCATTGCTCCCCAAAGCTGATGTCCAAAATTTGCTCACCGAAGCTGCTAGATCAATTATTGCTCACCGAAGTTGCTAAATAACTATAATGCTCGCCGAAACTGATATCTATAGTGCTCACCGAAGCTGCTAAAGATCTATAATGGTATTAATGCTCCCCGAAGCTGAACTACGATACATTACTCATTTACACATCGATTCCTCAATCACATATCCAACTTGGCCTAATTCCATCATATTAAAGTGTACTCGATAAAAATAATCGTGTGTGAGTACACGGTCGGCCTAAGCCAAAAATATAATATTTTTACTTTAGAAAATAACACTATTTATACAGAGTCTGAAAACATTCTTGGCGTTGTAAACCGACGCCCCGTAATTTATAAGTAATTACTGAAATTATACTATTTTGGGATAATTACCCAAAATCACAACTTAAATTCAAATTGCACAATATAGCACTCAATTAAATAAATCAATCACACCATTGCAATCAGCACAAAATTCCGGTCACCAGTTATCCTAGTCTAATTTCCGGAAAAATAATTAATAAATAATTAATTAAATAATTCAATTTAAATTCTAAAAATACCAACCTAGGCCAAAATCACTAAATTAAGTACCGATACGGGCCCGGAAAATTCCTGAACCCTTCTAGATAAATAATACGATTTATCTAGGCCTCACTTAATCTAATCTAACCATCTAACATGCATAATTGAATAATTAAATCACTAATTTAATCTAACTAACCACTTAATTCCTAATTAAATTAAACTAAACACCCCTAAGACGTCATTAGCCTACTAAGAAGAGTTTAGTGCATAAACTCACCGGTTTATTGTGGAAACCGGTTCACCGCGACGAGAACGCGACGGCGGCCGAAACCCGAATTTTCGGCGGCATCGACGGACACTCGGACTGGGTAGGAAAGCCTTGCAAACCCACAGCAAGTGCTGGGCTTGATCTCGGGCTTGGGCTTGACTGCAGTTGGGCCTGCTTTGCGAGCTTCGAATGGGCTGAGATGCAACTGAAGATGGGCTGAACGAAGCCGCGACCAAGCATTTCCTTCTTCGGTCAAAGCTTCCCCAACTTGCCTTGATTGTTGACCCGCCAGCAGCCCAACGAAGATTGAAGACCGAAGCTGCTTCGCCGCACGTCGTCCACGCATTTCAGCCTTCACGTCCGAAAGCTTTCAGCCCAGCAGTGGGCTTTGCTGGATCATTTCAGCCCATCTTCAGTTGGCACGGTGAAGCCACGCGGAGAGGGAAGGGATGATGCGAGTCAACTTTGGTGAAGGAAATGCTGGTTGTTGACTTGATGTGTTGTTGAACGAGTGGCCAAATGGAGTGATGGGGCTACGGATGATGATGATGGAGGAGAAGGAGGGGAAATGGACGGTGGTGTGCTGGCGTGAGAGGAGAGGGGTCAACGAGAGAGAGAGAGTGGAGGGGAAAACCATGGAATTTTGCTTCGGACGTGGCTGTCGAAGAGCAAACGGGCAGAAGGGAAAAAACTAAAATGAATCAGTAGGAGCCGTCTGAGTCTTCAGCTGAGATGAGTGACGCATGAAGAGGGGCAGCTGGACAATCTTGCAAAGTCAATGAGTTATCTCCAAAAATCAATGCTTGATCCCCCCATAGGCTTGCATAAATATCCTAATGTTCCCCCTATTACTTTCTTGTTTAATTTCCACCAAATAACCCAATTTTTAAAGCCAAAGTGCAGCCCTTCTCTTTTGATCCGAATTTCACTTAATTTAGCTTCAATTTCTTCATGAAATTTCCAAAATCAACGTCCAATTTCGTCGAAAAAAATTCCCACACATTTCCACAAATTCCCATCACCCAGTAGCTTGGCTTAGAAGTCGAAATTCCCTTCAAATGAGCTAAACCGAATTTCCGTTCGTCTTCCGAATCATCCGAATCAATTTTCCGTAAAAATCTCGAAATCTTCGAAAATTTTTCAGAAAGTGAGTTGACGTTCCTAAAATGAATCGTGACACGACAGAATTTCCAATTTCTAAAATTAAGTTCAATTTCGCGGTTAATTTCAATCTGACGTGATTTTAGCACATCCCAATCTACCGGGTAGCTTTTAGGAATTTTCAATGCAATTGACCCGTGCATCTTCGACACATTGGCGACTCTCGGTCGTGAAAATCTCGAGATTTTAAATACGGACATAGGGTACGAAAATGACAGAAAAATCGGTCTAGTGCCGTTCAATAGAAATTTTGCAATTAGGTGGAATTACCCACGCATTAATCACATACCTCTATCGAATCGAACTATCTCCGGTCTCTAATCGATTTTGATGGTGCCGTAATAACCCTTGCAGATTAGCATGGATTCTGAGTTAAATTCTCAAAGTTATTGCATTTAGATTCCTTAACGGCTTATCTGATAGGCTAGTTAACTCGTGAGTGGCCAACTCAAAGAAAAAGGCTATAGGCACGTTGATGAAAATCCCATTTCATCTTATCAAAATCAGACTTGAAAATCAGGACATCACATTTTCATTCGGCTTTTCTTGTTTGCATTGCCTCTTGCTTGAACGCCCAATATTCGGCCGAGTGAGCGTCAATTCTGTCCGTATTACCGGATAAATCCCACTAAGTTTGCTCACTCTCCTTGCCGTTTCACGGCTCGCTAATTTCAGGAGCACTAACTTCTGCAAATATCTGGATTCTTTCCCCATTTGATCTCTTCATACATTCTTTTCTTTTCTTCCCATCCCTAACTCAGTATCTTGCTTTCAAGTCTCTGTGCTTCATCTTATTAATGACATTTATATATTAATACCGGCAAAAGATAAATATTTTATCTATCTTGCCCCCTTGCCGGCCGTATTTTTAATATGTGAATCAGTTAATTGTGGGAGCAATTCCACCGATTCCTCCTCTGGCTTCGAGCACGCCCCCCCAATCATGGTCCTTTCGAAATTGTGATGTGCGATCCCTTTTCTTAAGCCACCGTTCTAGCCGTCATGCGTCATCCTCCATTCCTCATTGGCCAAATTTAGGCTCCAATCCGGGTTACCATGTAGAAAATCCTAATTCAAATTGCGACCTTGATCCATTCAATGAATCCAAGATTTTCGCTCAAAATATGTTAATTTCAATTGGTGCCGGTCAATAAGAAAGATTCCGCATGTAATACTCCACGGTATTTTGCACTCCACTGATGAGAATGCAAATGGGTACTACGCAATATTGATTTCATTTTATTTTTTGTTTAGGGATTGAACTTGATCTCTAATTTTTCATGCGATAAATGATTAAAGAAAAATAAAAAATTAGGTGTCAAAATCGACCAAAGAACGTTAGGGCGCATGGTAATCTCGCTGCCTACATAAAATGTGAGCCAAAGCTCCAGTGGAACAGTCATGAGATGGGTAACTTTTACACCATCTTCGTTAAGACGACATAATTTATCCTCCAAAGTCAAAAATATGAAGGCCTCATCTTAGTCATTCATCGATATTTAAAATCCAAGCCGGTGATGATTCCTCATGTAAAAATTAGGGGTGTGCATGGTCCGGGCAGGCGGTTCCCGACCTAGAACCGGGAACCCCCTGCCAAGGACCGGTTCCGAAAAATTGGAACCGGGATCCACTCATTTGTTGCATGGATCCACCCCGGAACCGGACCGAGGGTCCGGTCTGATTCCCGGGTGGATCTATGGAACCGATCTTGACGCGAATCCCATCTCAAACAGAAAAAAACTGTAACATTCTGTATATAATCCATCCACCTTCACTGACATATACCAAAAGGGTAATCCTAGTTCCTTCACTTAAATGCAAATCATCATCGGCTAGGAGTTCGAATTCACTACAACAATACAGAAACCGCACTCCATTTCGGGTAAACATCAAAGGTGAAAGCATGTGCAATTGCATAAAACTCAACATTGCAAGCGGAAGCCTAGACTTCAACCACCAGAAAACATTCCATTTCCCACTTCCAAATTCAAAGACATGCATGACCACAGGCGATAGAAGCTCCAAAATCAAGCATTTCGGAAACAAGCGGTTCCCCGCCTACGATTCCAACAAGAATCAAGAATTGCACATCATGGGTGGGGAGAAAAGAAAGAACTTTCGCAGCAAATGAGAACCTGCAAAATAGGGTTGGGGCAATCGTAGCAGAACCGCTCCACCTCCAGAATCGCATTCGTGCCTCTGCTCTCACTCCAAACAGCACCTCGACACACCTCCTTCACCCAAAAAAAAAAAGCCCATTTGAGAATTTGATCCGGGATGTAAGATAGAACCAAGGAAATCAGGCTCCGAGAGAGAGAGAGAGAGAGAGAGAGAGAGAGAGAGAGAGAGAGAGGGCGGATAGCATTAAAGGGGGCGGACAGTAGAGGCGGAGGAGCAGCGGTTGTGGCAAGTGGCGGCCGGTGCGAGGGGGCGGACAGCAGTGGCGGAGGAGCAGCGGTGGCGGCGTCGACACTCGAGGAGGAATTGAAATGGTGATAGGATTAGGAGGAACCGAGGAAGAGATAGAGAGAGAGAGAGAGAACCGAAGACGAAGGGAGTGAGATGAGATCTAGGGTTTGTTTTAGTAATTTTTTTTTTAATATTAAAAAGTTTCCGGTCCGGTTCGGGTGGGCGGGTGAGCAGATCCGCCCATGGAACTGGGAACCGAATCGGTACCCACCAGTTCCCATAAATTGGAATCGGGAACCGGACCGGTTCCTTCGAGAACCACCGGTTTCGGTCGGTTTTGGTCCAGTTCCGGGCGGTCTAGGCGGTTCCCGGGTATTTTGCACACCCCTAGTAAAAATAACATCTTAGTTTGACTTTTGCAAAAAAAAAAAGAAAAGAAAAGAAAAACGAAGGATACTTGCATAGGTACTATCCTTCCCCCTTATGTCATATACTCCAAATTAATCTTATTTATAATATGTAACTCAAAGCTGGCTCATTCTTTTAACTCGTAACTATGTACTTTGTCTCATGCTCTTTTTCTCGCTGCGACGAAAGCATCAATCCTCGTTTCTTGATGCTTTCGGCGCGCTAGCCTAATCCAACGCATACATGGATAACACGTGGATCCCCTTTTAATTTCTGCAAAAAGAAAAAAAATCGAGAAACTAATATGTTAAACGGAGACATCGACAAAAGTAAAAGACCTCGTTCACACTCGATCTTAGCTTAAAAAGCCAAGAAAGAAACGTCCATCAGGCATCAACCGATAAACATATTAGTTTCTCGAGATTTTTTTCTTTTTGCAGAAATTAAAAGGGAATCTCATCTCCACTAACACGAATTTTTATGTCGATAATCACTTATTTTCATAACCAAGAATCATCAATTTTCATCACCAAGAGTTGCTTCTTTTTATGATAACAAACTATTTCAACAAGTAGCTCACAATCCTAACGATTCCGCCGCCTTGCTCCGCCAGATCACTGAGCAGCATGCGGGCTCCATTTAAATAATAAGTCAATGAAGGTTGTATTGACGTATTAACAGTGACCTAGCTAAACACTCTCCCGGTTCATCTTAGGGAAAGTGACCTATCGATGAACACGAAAGGACTTCATACCTATCAATGAAGGTTGTATATTTTCCTCCCGCATACTTCAAAATCTTGTTACAACTTCATCGTACGTTGAGGATCCCCTTTCTATTTTCAAAACCTCGGCCAACCACAAGTTACATCCCTAATGCTAGTACTTTTGACCGTTTTGAAACAAAATCTGTTTTAATGCTGTATTAATAGCTGGAAGTTTTTCTTTTCTACGGGAGGATGAGAAGCTTGACATTACCCGTGTTTTCCCATAAAATTAAAGTAGTTTTCATGCATGAGCTAAGCTCAATTCTTTTAAATGCAATTAAAAAAAATTATTCATTTTTTTCCGTACATAATTGTGTTGCAAATACAATATATATAAGGGACTCCAAGAGATAAGATACTGATATGATACCAAATTTTTAAAAAAAAATTATTCATTTTTTCCCTACATAATTGTGTTGCAAAAACAATGTAAATAAAGGACTCCAAGAAATAAGATACAAAAGGCAACAGACTAACAAATATTCTCTAAATATTTGTTGACTTACAAACTCTAAGAGATAAGATGCAAAAGGTAACATAATAACAAAAATTCCCTAAATATTTGCAGAATATTTTCTTCCCTTAACAATTGCTAATGTAAATTACGCAATTAGTGTCTCACTTGGTCATCAATCAAGTCGTTCCGTTGGGACTCAAGTCTTTCTTTGGTTTATGCATGGTGCTTAACAGGGCATTTTCTGTGCCGCCGTGAGGTGCAAGTGAACAGTGGAGACACTTGCTATGCAATAGCACAGCAGTACGGCTTGACTCTGGACACCTTCTATTCCTACAATCCAAACGTAAACTGCGATGATCTCTCCATTGGTCAATATGTTTGCGTATTCGGGGTGTGGCTCTAAGCCACAAAGACGTCTAGTTTGCACTTGTATGAATAAAGGAGTGGATAAGTGCAACACGCTCATCACCCAATTGCTGGTAATGCAAGCGCAGGGGTCTGGTCATCATGTTTTGTTTCAGTGTCGTCAAGCAATGCAGTTTGAGCATTGTGACTAAAGGGTGTCGATAAAGTTAGTACGCATGCTTTATTTCAGTTTTTTTGGTGAATAGTTAAAGTATATTTGTTATTCAGAAGAAAATATTGGGCGCAGCAAGGGTAGCCACCCCAGTAATATATGGGGCCGTGGAGGCCTTTGCTGCCACCTTCCCCACCATCGCCGAAAAGGGCTAGCGATGGTGGGGCAAAGGTTAGCTGGAGCGATGAGAGAAGCGCCATTTGGAAAAGCTAAACACGATCATTAGACGACGAGTCCCTAATCTGGAACTTCCCCATACGATCCTCCTTCCATTTTCCAGAGAAACGCGACGTTCTATTCGCTAATTCTCAATCCCAAGAGACGGCATTCGAAAAAATTTAGTTTCGACAGAGGGTCAGATTCAACAACTTCCCGCGTAGAGCAACGACGAGCGTATATATTCACAGCGAAGCACGTTCTGAACAAGATAAACTCGACTCCAACATCCTAAACATAATCTCCAGTGACGGTAGGCCTCTCAATGGCGACGAAACCTCGACGCGACGGGCCTGTCCTTCGGATACTGATATCTTTCTGCCTACCGTTGACGGCCGATAACGACGCGGCCCCACGCTTGCTCGACGGAAGCTCGCGTTTTGCCGACCGGAAACTCTCCCTAGCGTTCCCCTCCTCCTCCTCCTCTTCCACCACCAGCTCAGCTCGAGCTCGCGCGAAACGGAAAACGACTCACCGGCCAGAGGCGCCTTGGCCGTTGCGCTGTTCGATCCTCCTCCTCAGCCGATCGAGGGATCCACGACGGCGACGGCTACAGCAGGACGTGTTCTCTGCTTCTGCGAGCCGCGAGGAGATGGAGGAAGGGAGGGAGGGAGGGAGGGAAAACCTTTGGTTTCGAGCTGTGAGGAAGGGAGGTCGTTGCAGCGGCTTCTCGCCAGAGCGAATGAGCGCGCGAGATGAGGAAGGAAGGAAAGAAGGAAGGTAGAGAGAGATAAGAGAGAGAAAATATGGAGAGAGAGAGACGCGGGAAGAGCTCGAAGGGGGAGGAGTTTTGTGAGGTTAAGGGAGGGAGGAGGGGCAGAATGGGGAATTCACGTGGGGTAGGCGGGACACGTGGCGGGAGGAGAGAGGAGGGAGAGGGGGAGAGGCGTACGTACGTACGTGCATGGTTTTCGGTTGCGCCCGTTGAGACCGCCCCCCTCTCTCTCGCTCTCTCTCTCTCCTCTCTCTCACCGTTGACCGCGACGACTGGCGGTCCTTCTTTTTCTCTGCCTGTTTGTGTGAAGGAAAGTGCTTGGCTGTCCAAGTTAATATAATTTCTTTGTTTTTCACTCTTTTAAAATGTGGATGGAGGCTAGGGCACTCATGTATCTTGCCAATAAATCGGTCCATGTTATTGATGTGTATGATTCGCTCACGGATGATTTTGGGTTCTGTTTAGGATTTTAAGGTTTCGTTCATTTCGCGAAAATATCGTGTTTCAGAAAAATATTTTCCTATAAGTCATTTTTCGGTGTTCGACCGAAACCTAAACTTTTAGCGGAAAATATTTTTCACCGTTTGTTAGCTAATTTAATTTTTGAGAAAAATTATCAAAAATTGAATTTTAATATTTTTAATTGACCAAAAAATTAGTTTTATTTTTTTTTTATATTTTTTAAAAAATGAATTTTTAATTATTTGTATTTTTAAAAAATTGAAAGTTTTATTATTTATTATTTTTTCTTTCTTTTTTTCCTTTTTCTTTTCCTTCTTCCTTCATTCTTCTTCCTCCTCCTTCCTCCACCGTCGCCTCCCTAACGATGGCCGGTTGCTCGGCGGCTGACCAAGACTTGGTCGCAGATCCGCGAGCTTGAGGCTCGGCCGATCTCACCCGAGCTCACCAGTTTTGCCGGGCTTTGGCGAGCCACGAGCTCGCCGGATCGGCGGCGGAGCTTGGGCTCGCCGGACCGGGAGCCCGAGCTCCACCGCGCGGATCTGGTGAGCTCGCGGCTCGCCGAGCTTGGTGAACCTTTGGTGAGCTTGGGCGAGGCCCGAGCCCTACGCAGCTTGCCGGATCTGGCGAGACGCGAGCTTCGCCCGGGCGGGCGAGAGCTCGCCTTGCCCGATCTGGCGAGGCTCGAGCTCGGCTTCACCGGATCGGGCTAGGCGAGCCTCGCCAACCGGGGGCGAGGCTCAAGGCGGCTTGCGGCCGATCGCCGGATGTCGCCGTGGCCGGTCACCGATCGCTACCAAGGAAGAAGATGAAAAGGAAAGAAAGAAAATAAAAAAGAAAAGGAAAAAAAAAAAATTAAAAACTCTATTTAAAAAAAAAAAAAAAAGAAAAAGAAAGCATAAAAATAAAACGAAATTGTATTGGTAAAAAGAAGCAAGATGAAAGAAGTTATGAAAAACATTTTCCACTTTTCAAAAATGGAAAATATTTTCCTCATTTTTAAAGGTTGTTTTTTCCAATGATGAAAAACATTTTCCTTGACTAGTTCATTTTCCGTGAAATGAATGCCGGAAAATCCGGAAAATGTTTTCTCGGAAGTCATTTTCTGCGAAACGAACGGACCCTAAGATTCGATAAACTCGAGAAACATCTAATTTGATTACCTGGGATTAAAGATGATTTCGTGTAATCTCATCATACATTGTGTGCGTAGGAGTGACGTTTTCTCTGTAACTGGAACACTTAACTTCTGCTTTGCATTTTGAATTCGTACGCTGCAAGACGTCACCCCATAGCCCGTGGTCGGACAAATTGCTTAGACAAAAGTAGAACATTATGCTGTTGTGTGACTAGATTATGAAAAGTCATGCGCATAAGTTGACAAAATATAGAAAAAGTTACATTTATATATAAGACATGAGAGCTACATGTATAGCTCGCTAAATGGGCTAATGCATTGCTGAGGTGGTTTCCTCCAAATGTTCCAAGATTTGGCTTCATTGTGTGGCTGGTCATGCTTGGCCGTGCTCATAGATTTTGATAGATTGCAGAAATGCTGTGATGCGGATTGTAAATGTGTTCTCTGCAGTACTCTTTGCCCGTCATTTCTCTTGAGCGAACATGGAGTAGGATCTTGGACCTGTGCGAAGTCCCTAGATCTGTTGGCGACTGGGATTCGGAGTTCTTGGAATGTTCCCAGAATTGCGAGGTCAGTTTCCGAGGGAACCTCTGCTGAAATCAGCTTGGAATGTCGCTCCATGCTATATTTGGTGAGCTCAAGATTGACGCAATACACGGGATGGCTTCTCTTGATCCGGTGCCATTTGCTGTTGAAAAACAAGATCTCATCTGGGATTGCTCCAATATCAGACTGCTTGCTGAGAATGGCTAGGAGTCTTCGTTTGAAGCGGAGGTTGATTACTCCTGGATGCTGTTCTGCAGTTGCCACTTGCTATTAGTGATTCAGGTTGTTTTGCTATTGACAGTTGATTTGATGTAATGGGGTTTGTAGTGGACTTTTCACCTCCCATTTTTTACTGCCCGGAAAGCAATACTCATTTAGAATCCATTCATTTTACGAAAAATATCATATTTCCGAAAAACGTTTTTTTGGAAAGCCATTTTCCAAGAAAATAATTATATTTTTCGATATTCGATTGAAACCTGAAATTTGAGTGGAAAATATTTTTTGCTGTTCATTATCTAATTTGATTTTTTGGAAAAAATTACCAAAAAAATTTGGATTTTAATATTTTTAATTGACCACAAAAATTATTTTTTATTTTATATATATTTTTAAAAATGAATTTTGAATTATTTTTATTTTTAAAAATCGAATTATTATTATTATTATTATTTTTAATTTTTAATTTTTCTTTCTTTTTCTATTCCTTCCTCCTTCCTCCTCCTTCCTCCACCGCCACATGCCTAACAATGGCCGGTTGCCCGGTGGCCGACCAAGATGTGGTCACCAGATTCGACGAGCTTGAGCTCCGCCTAGGTCAACGAACCTCTAGCAAGCTCAAGTGAGGCCCAAGCCCGCCTAGCTCGTTAGGCTCGGGCTAGTGGAGCCTCGCCCCAAGCTAGCGAAGCTCAAGCTTGTCGGGCTTGGGCGAGGCAGAGCCTCGCTGGCCTGGGGCAAGGCTCGAGTTGGCTCGCGGCCGGTTGTCGGCAGCAGCTGTGGCCGACGACCAGCCAAGGCCAAGGAAGAAGATGAAAAGGAAAGAAAGAAAAGAAAAAAAGAAAAACAAAAAAAAATTAAAATCTTGATTTTTAAAAAATGAAAAAGAAAAAAGAAAAAGAAAAGAAAGCATAAAAATAAAATGAAAATGTGTTTGATAAAAGGAAGCAATGTGGAAGAAGTTATGGAAAATATTTCCATCCTCACTTTTAAAGGTTATTTGTTCTAATAGTGAAAAATATTTTCCTTGACTAATTCATTTTCCATGAAACGAATGCCAAAAAATTCAAAAAAGGTTCTCCTGGAACTTATTTTCTGTGAAATGAATAGAGTCTTAATTTATATAGCTTTTACGAAATATATTTAAAATGGAGGATAGCTCGACTGTCCTTAATTGAAAGGTTTTAGGGTGAGTTAGGTAGAGGAATCAAGAGAAATCAGAATACAATTTATTAGCAAGAAGGTCTCCTTGACGGCAAACTACAAATTTTTGGTCATATTTATGTTAAAATCATGTTAAAAAACAGGCATACAGGTTACATTATAGGCATACTATTTTAATGTTTTTTTACACATCTGTAACTTTTTGAAATGTCCATTTAGGTCAAAACAAGTGTTCTAGAATTTCGATTGACGTAGATAGTTCAAGAAAAAAAATGGGTCAGTCAAACTTATTAGACCAATGACGCAATTAGTTGGGAAAGTGAAATGATATTATTGTTGGTGGTATTGCGCCGAAAAAGAGACCTTCGAGCTTTTAAGGAGATGCAATATTCGAAGTATCTCTCCAAAATCAACACTGCCCTTCGCTTTGTTGGATCTATAAAAAGACCATAGGTAGGCTAAAAAAAAGAAGAAGACAAATCCATATATGTGACAATTTATTACTTCCAATGAAGCCGTTTGCACCGTATTGGAAAAATAGCAGTACCCAAGAAAGCTTCCTAGAAGTGTTTCTCTACTTTCTTCTTTTAATTTGATTTTTCTCCATTTTCTACATTCAACATGCATATTCTGAATTATCCCAGAGGACAAAAATATTATAGTAAATTAAAACTATAAGGTGGCATCATGCTCAACGACTCACGACCGCATCAACGTACTTAAGACAAACGTAATTCAACTAATTATTTAACCTATATTACAAGGTTCGAGGTCAATTTGATTTATATAACGTAATTACTAAGGAAGTCTCAGCTACTCGAACTGGGCTTAGGAGCTTGCAAGCAATGACACCAGTGACCATTTTGGCGACATGGCATTTTGATGACCTGGCGCTATAGTGAGATGTGGATGACGTGACATTAAGGATAAGTAGAGATGGATTATATGCTGATGTTCACAACAGGTACTATCGATCACAATTCTGATTCTACCTAAATCTCAGTTTAATCAAGCTCCACCAGACCCTTTTGAATATGTATACTATAGATGTAGGATTGCACATGTGCATCGTATGTCAACTTTAAGAACTTCAAAAACAGTCTTAGTACCGGTTCAACCGTAGCATTAGCCCGGCCAGCCAACTCAACCTTACAATTGACTTGGCTGTATTGTTCTGTTGGAAGTCGGAAGTCGGAACTGGGAACCGAGCACAGTCCTAAATTGGTTCTAGGTTTTTAAATTCTGGAGCTAGGCCAATCCCCCAAGAACCAAATTAAAAAACACTTTGTTTTCCTGCAAGAGTGAAGTACAAAGCTCCGGCTTCAAGGTCCATTTAACCTCGAAACAAGGTCGATAGTCTAATTCAACCTTAGAATCGACTTGGCTGGTGTAGTTCTCATATTGAACAGGCATCTGGAACCAAGAATCAAATCGATAATCAGTTGCAAACTATGAACACGACTGATTCTTCCTGAAATAGGATTGGACACGTGAATCGTGAGGAGCGGTTCGAAGCTGAGCCGAACCCATGTTTTCCTAAGCCCCTTTTCTAGGCCAGAATATATCTCCTGAATAATATATACATACATTGTATGTATATATTATTATATGATTGCTAGCTATCTCGGTTTGTGCTGCAAAAAACACAAATAAAACATGTGTACTAACTTTATGGACACCCTTTAGTCACAATTGGCAAACTGAATTGCCTGATGACACTGAAACAAAACATGTCGACCAGACCACCACACTTGCATTACCAGCAACTGGGTGATGAGTGCGTTGCACTTAGCCCCTCCTTTATTCATAGAAGTGTAAACTAGACATCTTTTCGGGCTTAGGTCGACTTCCCGGCGATGCAAAGCCATTGACCGACGAAGAGAGATTAGGTTTGGATTGATGAAACGGAAGTCTTCGATAGTCAAGTCGAACTGCTGTGCTATTGCGAAGCGTCTCCGCTTTTCACTCCCACCACTTCGTCGCACACAAGGCCAGGTTCCGCCTTTGGAACCGCTGTAAAGCACCACGCATAAACCAGAGAAAGACTTGAGTCCCATTTACACTAGCAATGAAAAGAATCACGCTTAGCATGTGCATGAAAAATACTTTGATATTGTGGCAAAACATGGGTATTGTCAAGCTGCTCATGCTCCTCTAGGAAAGAAAAGCTTCCAGCAACTATTGCAGCATCAAAACAGATTCTGTCCAAAAACTGGTCGAAAGGTCTCGTGTTAGGGATGTAACTTGCGGTTGGCTGAGGTTGGAAATAGAAAGCGGATCCTCAACGTACGATGAAGTTGCAGAACAAGACTTTGAAGTATGCGGGATGAAAATACATTTTATCAATTAATGGAGAATTGTAACACATTACTTACTTCCAACAACTCTGCTCTCAACCACGGGGACCATGAGGACACAGAAGAGTAACGAAACCAAGTTGAAGAAGACGGTGGACTTGTGACCGGTGATCTTTGCCATGCTTTTCGAATCTCTTAGCTTCTTTCGATACTGAGTTTGTAAGAGATATGCCTTTTGTACCTTTCTATTCATAGATGAAATAAGAGCATGAGACAAATTGCATTGTTACGAGTTAAAAGAAAGAGCCGGCTTTGTGTTGATGCTTTGGGTTACATATTAAAAAAAGCTTTATTTGGAGTATATGACATGAGGGGGAAGGATAATACCTATGCGAGTATTCCTTTCTTTGCGAATTGCAAAAGTCAAACTAAAAATGTTCTTTTGAATGAAGAATCGTCACCGGCTTGGACTTTACATGTCCATGAATTATTAAGATGAGGCTGGTGTTAGAAATTAAATCAAATTCATAAATGTTGTCGTTGTCGATGCTACCGATGTCGATTGGTTAGCGCGTTGCCGATATTCCAAACTTATATCGGAGACCACTCAGTACATGCATTGAAGAAGAGTCATCATTGTAGCATTTATTTTTTGAGAAGTCTATTCATATTTCTATGTTGTGACTGTTCATGTTTCTAGGTCTAGTTAATAGTTTGTAAGTTCCTAGAAATCTATCTCCTTGGAATGCTAGAAATTGTTAATCAGTCATTAAAAAAAGTCATGTATTAAGCCTATAAAAGGCGAGTCTTGTAATTGTTTTCAATAAGGTGAAATAAATAGAAAAGCCTATCTATCTTCTTCTATTCTTTGAGTGAGTTGCGAGCATTTCACCTTCAAATTACTTCCATCATATTGGTATAGAGTGCACGGTTTGTGATCATGGTCTCAACAAACAATCAGCTTCTTCTTTAATACCCTCATCTTACCAAAGAAAATTATGGTAACTGGGCCGTTAGAATGAAAGCTCTACTTGGCACCTATGGTGTGTGAGAATTTGTCAACATTGGCTATGATGAGCCAGAGGATGAAGCTACCTTGAACCAGAACTAGAGGAATGCCTTGGAGAAGGTTTGTTCGGAAGATCAATATACCCTGTCAATCATCTATCAAGGTTTATGATTCCATGTTCGAAAAGGTGTCAAACGCCACTACGGCTAAGGAGGCATGGGAGATTCTTCACAACACACCCCCAAGGAGTACAGAATGTTCAAAAGATTCGCCTTCAAACTTTGAGAGGCGAATTGGAGATTTTGCTGATTATTTCACAAGAGATTTGGCGATTGTCAACCAGATGAAAAGAAACGGAGAAGAAGTTTCAGATGTTCGTGTTGTTGAGAAAATACTTTGGTCCTTAGAGAAGTACGATCACATTGCTGTTGCAATTGAAGAATCCAAAGACTTGGATGCCATGACAATCGATGAGCTTATGGGTTCATTATAAGCCCGTGAAGAAAGGTTCAAAAGGGATGTTCGTGGAAGAAGCAAAGGAGATGCTCATGGGCTTATAATGAACCCATAAACCCATAAGCATCTCCTCTACCGTCACTTCGAGCAGCATCTCCTCTGCTTTGTCCATAAACATCCTTTTGATATTGATATCTACCGTCACTTGGATGCCGTGACAATTGTGGTTGAGGTCGAGGTCGAGGTCACTTTCAATGAAGATGTCGTGGATGAAGCAGAGGAGATGCTACTCGAAGTGACGGTAGATATCAATATCAAAGGGATGTTTGTGGAAGAGGAAAGAACTTGATAGGCCAATAGTATGATAAATCTAAAATTCAATGTTGTAATTGCAATAAACATCCCTCTGCTTCGTCCATAAACATCCCTTTGATATTGATATCTACCGTCACTTGGATGCCATGACAATCGTGGTTGAGGTCGAGGTCGAGGTCGAGGTCGCTTTCAATGAAGATGTCGTGGATGAAGCAGAGGAGATGCTGCTCGAAGTGACGGTAGATATCAATATCAAAGGGATGTTTGTGGAAGAGGAAAGAACTTGATAGGCCAATAGTATGATAAATCTAAAATTCAATGTTGTAATTGCAATAAACTTGACCATTAGTAGAGTAGACGAAAAGGTGAACTTGGCGAATAATGCCGATCAATTTCTATTATTGGCATTCAAAGAAGACAAATGAGGTCAAAATGATACGTGGTATTTGAATATCGGTGCAAGCAATCACATGTGTGGGAGAAAGGAGATGTTTACCGAGTTAGATGAGACAATTAAAGGGAAAATCTTTTTCAGTGATAACTCCAAAATTCTTGTTGAAGGCAAAGGTACAATTTTGATTCGTTTGAAGAATAGTGCACGTTAGTTTATTACTAATGTTTATTATGTCCCAAAAATGTCAAGCAATATTTTGAGTTTGGGACAGCTTCTAGAGAAAAGCTATACTACTCATATGAAAGGTCTTAGTTTTGTGCTAAGAGACAAGAATAATAAACTGATTGCGGATGTGAAGATACCGAAGAACAGGATATTTATTCTCAATATAAAGAATGAAATGTCTCGATATTTGAAGTCATGTGTGGATGATCCTTCATGGTTATGGCATTTTGAGGTTTGGCCATCTCAATTTTGGTGGACTTAATTTGCTTTCTCACAAAAAGCTGGTTTATGGCTTACCACATATTAATCATCCCGATTAATTATGTGAAGGTGAAATTGATTCATTCGGATATGTGTGGCCCAGTCACTCCTTACTCATATGGTAATCATTGATATTTTGTTACTTTTATTGATGATTTTACTCAGAAAAATTGGGTGTATTTTTTGAAAGAAAAGACAAAAGTGTTTGATATGTTCAAACAATTCAAGAACTCGACTGAAAAGGAGAGTGGCTATTTTATTAAAGTTTTGAGGACCGATGTGGCGGGGAATCTACCTCAGTCATATTCAACAAATTTTGTAAGGATCGTGGTATTCGGCGTTTCTTAACGGCTCTATATTCTCCTCAACAAAATGGTATAACTAAACGGAAAAATAGAACCATTCTTGACATGGTTTGGAGCATGTTGAAGAGCAAAAATTTGTCCAAGGAGCTTGGTGCTAAAGTTGTTTTCTGTGCAGTCTATTTTCAAAATAGATATCCCACATTCAGACTTGAAGGCGTAACTCCATAGGAAGCATGGACTGAGAGAACACTAAGTGTTTCACACTTGAGAATTTTTGGGAGTATTGCCTATGCTCATGTCCCAAACCAGAAAAGATCGAAGCTAGAAGACAAGAGCAAAAAACTCATCTTTATTGGGTGTGACTCATCATCCAAAACCTATTGATTATTTGATTCTAATGCTTTGAAAGTGTATTTAAGTAGAGATGTTAAGTTCGATGATGATGGCATGTGGGAAGACAATCAAAAGAAAAAGCAAATGCTCGTGGTGATACCGATCAAATGGAGTTGA
The DNA here is from genome assembly GCA_014182515.1 of Eucalyptus microcorys. Lineage (NCBI taxonomy): Eukaryota > Viridiplantae > Streptophyta > Magnoliopsida > Myrtales > Myrtaceae > Eucalyptus > Eucalyptus microcorys. Next base: position 3,252,652 of record CM024570.1, on the reverse strand, counting down.
AGGATCATTCTTCACCTTCTTCTCCAACATTCTTCACCTCTTCGAATGGTGTTGATGAACCGCTAGTGCCAAGATCAAGGAGATTGTCTAACATTTAGGAAACTACCGACGAGCATCACATTGTATGTCTTCTTGCAGATTGTGAACCACTTGTCTATGATGATGCTACTAAAGAAGAAAAATGGAGGAAAGCCATGAATGGAGCAATTGAAGCCATTGAGAAGAATCAAAACCATTGAGAAGAATCAAACATGAGAGCTTGCTGATCTTCCAAAGGCCAAGAAATTGATTGAAGTCAAATGGGTATACAAGGTCAAGAAAAATGAGAAAGGTGAAGTGATAAGGTACAAGGCTAGATTAGTTGCAAAGGGATACAAGTAAAAAGCTGGTATCGACTATGATGAAGTTTTTGCCCTGTTATTTGCATGGAAATGATTGATTGATCATTTCCATTGTTGCTCAAAATAATTGGCGAATTTATCAAATGAATGTCAAATCGGCATTTTTGAATGGCATTCTTGAAGAAGAGATTTATGTTGAATAACCCGATGGGTTTGTTGTGAAAGGTCATGATGACAAAGAGCTGAAGTTGAAGAAAGCTCTATATGGGCTTAAACAAGCACCGAGAGCATGAAATTCCAGAATCGATGCATATTTCAAGATGAATGGATTCTTACAATGTCCATACTAGCATGCACTCTATTTGAAGCAAGAAAAATGTGATGTTCTACTCGCCTGTTTATATGTCGATGATCTTGTTTTTACAGGAAATAATTTGGTGATGATTGATGCTTTTAAGGCATTGATGGTGAAAGAATTTGAGATGATCGATAAGGGTCTCATGAACTATTTTCTTGGCATTGAAGTGAAGCAAAGTGCGGATGGGATTTTTATTTCCCAAAAATGATGTGCAGAAAATATCTTTGAAAGATTCAACATGAAGAATTGTACTTCAATCAATACACCAATGGAGTACGTAACCAAGCTTTCGTAGTTTGATGATGGTGTCAATTTTGATTTGACATATTATAGAAGCTTGATTGGGAGTTTGATATACTTGACATGCACAAGACCAAACATTATGTATAGTGTTGGAATTGTGAATCGATATATGGAGAAGTCGAAGTCATCTCATCTTAAAGCTGCAAAGAGGATACTTCGGTACATCAAATGTACTACTTCTCATGGCCTACGCTACTATCTTTTTGAATCCTTTCAACTTAGAGCTTATTTGGATAGCGACTATGGTGGAGATATCCATGATCAAAAAAGCACTATAGGCTTTGTATTTTCTTGTGTGACAGAGCTTTCACATGGTCATCAAAGAAGCAATCCAGTGTTACTCTGTCGACATGTGAAGCTGAATATGTAGCTGCATCCTCATGTTTTTGTCATGCAATATGGTTGAGAAGACTACTTAGAGATATTCTTATGGAGTAGAAGAAAGCAACTAGGATTTTTGTTGATAATGTTTTTGTTATTGCATTGCCAAAAAATCCAGTTTTTTTATGAACAAAGCAAACATATCAATATTCGATATTACTTCATTCGAGAATAGGTTAAAGAGAATGAGGTTAAAGTGTTGCATGTAAAGATGAGAGATCAAGTAGCAGACACTTTTACTAAACCTCTCAAGATCAATGCTTTCCGAAAGTTGAAGAGCCTGCTTGAAATGATCGAGAATTTGGTTTAAGGGGAGTGCTAGATTTTGAACCAAATTCATAAATGTTGTCGTTGTTGAGGCTACCAATGTTGATTGGTTAGCGCATTACTGATATTCCAAACTTATACCAAAGACCACTCGGTACATGCATTGAAAAAGAGTCATCATTGTAGCGTTTCTTTTTTGAAGTCTATTTGTATCTCTATGTCGTGACTGTACGTGTTTCTAGGTCTAGTTAATAATTTGTGAGTTCCTAGAAATCTATCTCCTTGGAATGCTAGAAATTGTTAATGAGTCATTAAATGTAAGAGTCATGTATTAAGCCTATAAAAGGTGAGTCTTTTCATTGTTTTTGATAAGGTGAAATAAGGTGAAATAAACAGAAAAGCCTATCTATCTCCTTCTCTTCTTTGAGTGAGTTGTGAGCGTTTCACCTTCAAATTACATCCATCAGCCTGCATGTTTTTGATTTTGTAGGATAAATTATGTCTTACTAATGATAGTACTAAAGTTTCCCATATTATGGCTGTTTCACCGGAGCTTTGGCTCACATTTGATGTAGGCCGCGAGATTACTGAGTTATTTCATGGGTCCGTAACTTGCCCAACTGAGAAATGACAGTACCAAACAGAAACATGAGTGTGAAGGACATTAATACACCTTACTTATAGTAATTATAATAAGTCCTTTCATTACGATAGTTGTTGTAATTCTGCGGATTATACCTATCTGTATATATGTATTGTATGATTCTATTACATATCGATCATCAGCCTACATTATCTTCGGACAACTGTGAGAATGAAACAAGGGGATAGAATCAGAAGAGAAAGAAATAGAGAGGAAGAAGAAACATCCTTTTGGTTCTTCCATTAACTCCAATCATAAAATGCCATTGAAACTCCAGCCTCTAATAGTTGATCACTTTTCAAAAGTGAAAAATATTTTTCCCTAGTTTAGAAGACTTTTTCCTTTTATGGAAAATATTTTTCTCAAGCAATTCATTTTCTGTGAAGTGGATATTAGAAAATCAGAAAACTTTTTGTGAAAATTATTTTTCGCGAAACGAACGGAGCCTAAAAGGAAAATATGAACAAGAGAGGAAGTGGGCGAGAGAGATTAAGGGAAAACTTTCTTTCTCATGCAAAGTTTACGCATTGATTGAGGAGAAGCGAATCAATGAGACCATCAAGCATTATCTTCACAGCTCCACGATATTTTCTTGCTTTTTACCCTCAAGATTAACGCGTATAAAAGGGGGTTGATCGTGGGAAGATAGAGAGAGGTCTTTATCATCATCGTGGCTTTCCCTTATGTGTCCAGGTTGTGGGAGAGAAGTGATCGTTAAGAAAGAGAGGAGAAAATCTTGAAGACGAGAAGCATAAGAGAGACCAGAAATTCCTCCTTCTTGGTGAAGGTCACGTCCACCACAAGAGAGACCCGTCAGCCTCATTTCCTTTCTCACGGGAGAAGAAAGTCTTTTTTGGATCATTTAAGTGTCACTTAAAAAAAAAAAAAGATCATTTAAAGGTTTGTTCATTTCATGGAAAATATGGCATTTTTGGAAAATATTTTCTAGAAATTCATTTTTTCAAGAAAATAACCGTATTTTTCATTGTTTGGCTGAAATTTGAAAATAGACTAGAAAATATTTTCTATTATTCAGTAAGAAAACCTTTTTCCTCCATGCACCCCTTTTAATAATTTTTATTATTATATTTAAAAAAAAATCAAATTTAATTATTTTTTATTAATTTTCTTTTTTTAATTTTTTTTCCATTTTCTTTTCATTTTCTTCTTCTTCTTCATTGGTTGATCGCCGGCCATAGGCAAGCTGGAGCCTTGTCGGCCTCTCCACAAGCCGACGAGGCTCTAGGTCGCCAAATTCTGATGAGGTTGAGCTCGCCTGATGTCGGCGAGCTTAGAGCCCCGCGGGTGAGGCTTGAGCCACGTTGGGCATGTTTGGTGACCTTGGGCAAGGCTCAAGCCTTGCCCTAGGTGGTCGAATCGGGTGAGGCCTGAGCTCACTTGAGGCCGATTGGGTGAGGCTCAAGTCTTCCAAAGGTCACCAAAGCCTTGTCGAGGTTGTTAGAGCCTCATCGACATCCGATGACCTTTGGTGAGGCTCAAGCCCCATTTAGTGGTTGGATCTAGGCAAGGCTTGAGCTCATTGGCATTGGGTGAGCTTGGCCTCGCCATAGGCTGGTGAGCTCGAGCCTCCCTAGCCTGTGGTGAGGCTCCAGCTCGCCTGTGGCTGGTTGCTGGCTATCGGCCATTGCCATGTTGATGAGCGGCCAAGGCCAAGGAAGAAGAAGAAAAGGAAAGAAAGAAAAGAAAAAGAAAAAAAAAAAAAGAATTAAAAATTAAAAATTCAAATTTTTAAAAAAAAAAAAAAAAAGAAAAAAAAAATATAAAAATAAAATGAATATTAGTTTGATGAAAGAAAGTGAGGTGGAATAAGTTATGTAAAATGTTTTCCATTTTTGAAAAGTGGAAAACATTTCTCACTTTTGAAGGTGTTTTTTCTAATAGCAAAAATTGCTTTCCTTGATTAATTCATTTTATGTAAAACGAACGTAAGAAAATCTGGAAAATGTTTTCCAAGAAATTATTTTTATGAACCGAATGGAACCTAAGTGTCAACTCTGATCTGGGTTTTATTAATTTCTCAATCCTACATGGCTTGCTAGCATGCTCGGTTAAAAGTTGTAAATAGTGATCATTTGAGTACCAAGTTTTATTTAAAGTGGTCATTTTAGTGCTAATTGTTCTTAAAAAATGATCACTCTTAAAAAATGATCACTCCAATACCAAGCATGCCACATGAAAATGTCATTTGGATTGGATTTTTTTAAAATAATATGCTAAGTCATATAAAATTTAATTATAAAAGCTGCATATTATTTTTGGCCAGAATTTCTCACCATTGGTACTTAAATGATCGTTTTTTTTTTTTTGATTTGACACTTAAGTCATTTAGCGAAAATCTAAGAAGTACCGACACTCTTTGGGAGCCTTAATGTTATGTTGGATTACTTTGATACATGTTTGATACTCTCTCATACTCTTAGACACTCTCCGACACTTGGTCAACATGTGTCGGAAAATGTGACACTTAGTCAACTTTCTTGACAATCTCCGATACTCGAGTCGGAATTTTGACATGTGAGTTTCTAACACATGATTCCGACACATGGGATCAATTTTAAAAATTTTCAATAAATGAGGAGTCAAAATGTACATATGTGAAAAAAAAAAACAATAATAAAAATAATAAATGGAAAAAAAAAATTCAATTTTCTCTTCTCTTCTATTTTTCACTTCCCATGATACACAATTTATTCCCAATTTTTTTTCTCTTATCTTCCGACACATTTGACATGTGAGTCCATAATGTGAATTGCTTGTTTTTTTCTCCAAGTTATATGGACTATTGGAATGGAGTTGAATTTGTCAAATTGAAATAATGAATAATATTAATAAAATTATGGATTAATATTTTTAGTGTAAATTCATTTTAGGCTTATTTATTTATTTATTTTTTTTGTGAATTTGAATCAAATTAATTTGATTAAAATAATTATAAAAATGATAATTTATTATGTATATATAAAAATATACATTTAATATATAATGTGTTCCAACGTATCGGAATTCTTTATTTTTTTAGAAATGATGTGTTGGTGTGTTGTGTGTCACGTGTCCATGTCGGTGTTACTTAGGTGAACTTTTGACAATAAAATGAGTCATGCACATAACTTTTGACACTTCTAATATTCTTTACCCCTTTTCATTGTCACACCACATTGGTCTTTGCCATGCATGATCAGTGATCCTTGCGCTTCTCCATTGCTTCCCACAAAGCCCAGTGATTTACTCACTCTTTGCAGGTTCTCCTAACGTCCCGTGTTCTTCTTGCTTCGTCGACGTTGACGATAATCGTTAAGCTAAGTCGAGTATCTTTTTCTTTAGTTTGATCGTGTGTGATTCCATTTTGCTATTCAAACTGTTGCAATGGTGTTTTTTTTCTTGTCCAGATTAAACTCTGAGGGGAGCACCTCCTGAGGGTTCATATCTCCGTTTCATTCAGCAAGGACTCTCGCGATCTCCTCTCTTGATAACAATCAGAATATTCACGAGAAGTCATCGCAAGATGGAGGCTACACACGATCACGTTTCTCAGTCTCCATGCCCACTTTTGCAAAGAGAAAGAGAATGGGAAACTTGTAGGAGGTAATGCAAGCAGAGTGATAAAAGGAGAGAAGAGGGGAAACCTTCATCATTATTTGCCGATCCCACCATCTCACGCCCATCACCTCATCCTTCACAATATATCACGTCCATCTCTAAATCTTTACTGGGAGTACGCACAAGTAAAGTGGACTTCTTCATAGCGTCACCATCATTGACATATTGAAGCAGAATCACGTCCGAAGAGATCCAAAAGTTTTAGAGCTCGGCCTTTCCCGGAGCCCATTCAGCCGCTCAAGCTCGCCCGCTCGTGATCCTCCCGATGAGTGCCAGCCACTCGAGCGATTCTCTCCAACGGCCACAAGTGGACCAACAAGTTATTGCGCGTGTTATTCGCCAGTCCCGACGTGCGATCAGCCCCATCACTCGCTCACCGAAAAATAGAGCTCTCAGTTTCGCACCAGTGGTATTTCATTCCACCCAATAATCAATGCAATAAGTTTCCGGTGATTTCTCTGGCCTCCGTCGCCATTACTGTGAGCTCCTCCGACTGCCATTCCTATTGCTGCACCCAACATCTCGGTGGCTCTATTGTGTGTTTAGAATCGTTCCTGGTGAAACGGCAATCTACGTCAAACCACCAGTTGTGCTATAGTAACCTTGCCAAGTTCCTTGTGGCCCCATTGACCAGTTTGATGAGGCTGAGCTCAAGTCTTGCTAGTTGTGGTGACCTCGAGCTTGCTGGAGGCTGATGAGCTTGAGCCTTGCTTGGCCGGTCCCCGGTTGTCGCTGTGTTGCCCTCTGGCTGAGGAAGATGGAAGAAGAAAGAAAAAAAAAGGAAAGAAAAAAGGAAAAGAAAACTGAAATATAAAAAATAATTATAATTTCGATTTTTATAATTTTTTCTATGAGGCTAAAGAGGGAAAGAGAAAGTGTGAGCCTTAGGTTGAAAATGAGTTCTAGATCCAACCCATTTAAGACCCATTTATTATAGGCTTTCAATCTTTAAACCCACTCAAGTAGTCTTTTATAGATGTAAGTGACTCATTATGATCAATTTATGTTTTAAATGGGTCATATATGGGTTTAAGACCCATTTTGATAAGTCTAAACATGGCTATAACCTTAGATTGTGTTTGACGGTTATGATAAAATTCAGGATATGATAAAATTTATCATATCTTGTATTTGGTGCCTACTCAAGATAGGATAAAGTTGAATATAAATCGAACATAGATTGGATAAAATTATTCCATGGGAAATGTGGGATAAAGGTAGATAAGATTTTTAATATTAATAATAGAAAAGTTTTTTTTTTTTCTCAAATAACGAATTTCTTAAATTAAAAATTATAATTATATTTCAACATAAATAGTATTTGAATTCTAATATGAGAAATTCAAATAAAAAATAAAAATTTAGTTTTTAAATTAAATTAAATTTTTATTTATATATTCGAATTTAATTCTATCTTATAATATAAATTCAATATATAAATATATATTTATTACATATTTTAGGTGCTTTAGTATTTTATGTATATTAGTAAAATTTTCTATTTAATAAAATTTTATTAGAGAATGATGGAAGGGGAAGAAAGAAATAAAAAGAAATTAATTAAAAAATAGAGGAAAATAAAATAAAAATAAAGTAGACAATAGTGTCATGAGAGATTTTTACCATTCCCGTTTTGTAAATTTTGTGATTCATATAGGCATTTATACCAAACAATATATATAATATGATGTAAATATATCCGAATTTATTATTGCAATTATCAAATAGTGGATATGATATAACATAATCATTTGGATTACATATCCTATTCTATCCAGTTTTATCCTAATTAGAAATCCGGATGACCAAATATAGCCTTATGGTAATGTATGGTTAGATGATAAAAAGCTATACATAAAAGTTATCAAATTATAAAAAGTCATACATAATAAGATTAGAGTTTTTGGGATGTGGAGATGAAGCGAGAGAGTACACGAGCTGCTTTGGAAGGCACTCTTTTTCCCAATTCAGCTGCTTTGGTAAAATTATGATCTCAAGTTCAAGTGATGGAGATTTTCATCCAGCAGATCGCCATTTGTGTGGTATTAATTGATGCCATCTAATTGGAGATAAATCATGCTGATGTAGATTCGAAATTCCACTTTATACTGTACTTGGGAAGATTGAAATGATGGGAAACGCGGGAAGGCTTCTTCTTGTGTTAATAAGACTTTCTAATCTGGTGCTATCTGCTGTTAAGAAGAGGATCTCATCGGGGTTTGGCTCTAATATCAGACTGTTTGCTCAGAAAATTAGGAGTGTTTGTTTGAATTGGAGGTTGATTACAACTTAACACTTGATGTAATATTGTAGTTGCTCTAAAACTAGGATGTCCGTTAAGAGTGCTGCCATTGAGAGTAAGATGAACCATATATAATGAGCAGGTAACATTTTAGTTTTATATTCAACCTAAAGGTTCAAGGGAAAATCCCCCTTTAAGTATACACTATATAGAAAACCCATCTTGTTATTAGCAAAAAAGTGGACGATTATTGTGTGTGTGTGTATATATATATACACACACATACGTATAATGTATATAGGGGTTGACTTTAAAATTTTCATTGTCTTTGTTTATAAATGTTTCATTTTGGAGGAGGAGAAAAAGAAAGAAGCAAAAATGAGATGGTCAAATTTAGATCAATGACTCAATTGGCTGTGGAAATGAAATGACGTCATTGTTGCATTAAATAGTGTAAGGACCCACTTTAATCCAAAAAGCATGATGCAACGGAAAAGATTCTACTTTCAAGCTTTTGTAGAGATGCAAGATTCGAAGTAACTCTCAAAAATCAACACAACCTTTTACATTGTTGGGTCTTTAAATAGACCAAAGGAAGGCTGGAAAAGAAATGACAAATCCATATGTGTCAGTTTCTTCTTTATCATCATCATATTATATTAAGATAACGATATAAATGATCCATAAACTTCGGTCCAATATGTAATGTGGTCTTTGAACTTTTAATTTGATTAAAGTAATCCCTAAACTATAGTCTAATGTGTAATGTCACTCCCGAATTTTTAATTTGTTTAATATAGTCTTTGAACTTTTGTTAAATGCTTCAATTAGTCCATATATATATATGAAAATATCCAATTTTATACTTCTATTAATTTAAGTTCAGAGAAAATATCGAACATTTCCATAGTATCCAAGGACTAATTTGAAAATGTACCAATAGTTCAGAGATAATATTGTACATTGAATTAAACTTTAGATATCATATTGAATTGATTAAAAGTTCGGAGTTTACATTATACATTGGGTCAAAGTTACATTATAGACCTTTTTTTCTATAAAAATTATTTTATTTTTCATGTATGTACTTTTAGAAATGTCCATTTAGGCTGAAACAAGTATTCCGGAATTTCGATTGATGTAAATAATTCAAGAAAAAAAATGGGTTGGTCAAACTTAGACCAATGACATGAGTAGTTGTTCAAGTGGAATGATGTCATTCTTGCCTAAAATGGCTTGAGGAACAATTTTAATAAATGCATAATACGCCAAAAAATATTCTACTTTCAAGCTTTTGGGGAGATGGAAGATTCGAAGTAACTCTCCAAAATTAACACTCTCCTTTACTCCGTTGGGTCTTTAAATAGTCCATAGGAAGTTTAATAAAAAATGACAAATCCATATTTGTGACATTTTCTTCTTCTCGGTTGTACTCTATTTCTCTCGAATTTAAGGGTTTGAGTTCATGAGTGAAGAATGCTTTGAAGTGCATCATCGTGTTCTTTTGAGAGGCATCATATCTCAGAGTTAGCACTTCCAATGAAGTCATTTGCACCATATCGGAAAATTAATGATACCAAAGAAAGCCACTTTCTTTTAAAAAACCATAACTTAAGAGCCAACTTCGATATGTGTTTTATTAATTTCTCAATTCTACGTGGCTTGTAAGCGCACCCAGTCAACATATAATCGAAAAGTTATAAATAATGATAGTTTGAGTGCTAAATTTTGTTTAAAGTGATTATTTTAATGTCAATCGTTGTTAAAAAATGATCATTTCAATATCAAGAACGCCACGTGGAAATGCCACTTGGACTAGATTTTTTAAGTAATATGCCAAGTCATAAAATTTTTCATTATGAAAGCTATGTATTATTTTTGGCTGGAATTTCTCACATTGGTACTTCAGTAATAGTTTTTTCTCCAATTTAGCATTCAAGCAATTTGGTGAAAACTTTTGACAGTATGGCACTTCTTGTTGGTAATTTGTTTATAAAAAAATGAAGAGGTGTCTTGTCCCACATTGAAAAGATGTGAGTGCGCACGTGGATGAAATTTGACACTAACGAACAATCATTATTTTTATTTATTGAAAAAAATTGGATTTATTTTTATAAAAAAATTAACTAGTTAAAACAGTGCGACTGTTCACGAAAAGTTACAATGATTTTTTATTCATTTAATTCCGAATTTCTTATGTTCTTTCAACGTAGCTTTTGAGACGTACTTGTTCATTTTGTAATATTTCCCGAAAGGTTGCCTTTGTTCTTTTGCAACCTTTTGAAGGGTTGCCTCTATTCGAAAGAAAAATATAAGTAATGTTGTTTTGAGATAAAACGATTATCTTCTTCCATTTTGTTTTCATTTTCTTTCGAGAGAAACTACAGCCATTGTTTCTAATTGTTTCCCATGAGAGACTCTGGAGAAATACTAGAATTGCTATTTAGTATTCTCATTTGAGATTTTGTTGTATCTTGGAGGAAATTTGCTGGTGACTATTAGCAACATTGTGGGGCAAATAAATCCTTAAAGAAAGTGATATCACGTCTCAAAGTCCGACTTGAATACTATAAAGATCCGACTTCATTGTTCTACCCAATTCAAAGCCATATTTTTCCAACAATTTTAAGGATTTAGTTTGCATCAATGGAGTCAGAGTCAATCACCATTAACTCCTGATAGTTGCGGTTATTGTTCTTCTGGGTCCTCTTTTCGAACCCTGATTTTTAATCATTCCGAAGAAAATCCCAGTTCAAGACTCCCCTCTGAAAAAAAAAGAAAAAAAAATCCATCGGCTTGACAAAATCTCGTCCGGGCAGAAGTTGGGTATGCTACCTCTCTCTGTTTCCCCTCACAAGTTCGCGGCTTTCCTGCGAATGCAGTGAGTTTCCAGAGCATGGTAGGAAAAAGAACACGACAAGGACTTGAAGAAGACAGAGAAGGTTGTAAGATTTTATAATGATGGAAAGCAAAATCTTGGCGTTTCCTGGGAAAAGAGTGATCCCACAAACTTGGAAAAGCCATTGCTTTTGTATAAGATGCCGGCGGCGCCAACCCTGCTGAGACCTGATGGTGATCCTGCCAGTAGGATTAAGGCCAACTACAAAGTCCCGAGATTAGGGACATTCAAAGTTTTCCCCGAAAGCCAGGAGCCGTGGAAGAGGCGGATTCTTGACCCGGGGGCAAAATCTTCTTGTAGTGGAACAGGATTTTCCTCTTCTCCTGCCTCGTGGCGCTGTTCGTCGACCCCTTGTTCCTCTACTTGCCGTCGGTGGTGAGCCTAGACGACTCGTCGGGCCTGACCACCTATTTGAGCCTGGGGATCATGGTGATGTGTTTCCAAACGGTGGCCATGACATTGGATTTGCTCTGTGTTGAGTCATCATGACAATAGTCATTCACGGAAGGTTCTGGGCTGCCCATGGGTTATCGGCCTTCAAAGAAACAATATGTATGAAACGCGTGGATCCATAATTTATAGAAGGATGCTACGCTATTATTCTGGTAAAGAAGACGCTTTAGATATGAGAAAAGCATTATATCGGGATGTCAAGAAGAAGTTCATCGTTCCCCTCAAACGGCCGATAACTCCCGGTCAATATCTGGAATATGTGATCTATCAGCATTCATTTGGTCCTGAAAATTATGGGGAAGGCGGTGGAATATTGCCCAGTCGAAGATATTGATTAAACACATGAAATCGTGCTGCCAGACCTCTATTCATGCAAGGCTGCACTCGCCTTTTTGTAGTGAAGGGCCTCTATGCCCGTCCATCACATGCACTTCTTATGTATAATGATAGGTGTCATAAAAACAAGGCAGAGAAGCAATTGGCCGTGGTGCCAAGAACGTTCCACTTATCTGTAGTGAGATTTAGCGACAAACTATGTCCATGATCTATCTTGGAATCCCCGAAGAGAATATGGTGGAGAAGCATATTGAAGGGATTCAACGCTACTATGGTTCAAATGCAAGGGTCAACAACTTTGCTCGACAATACGTTCATAAACTTGGGATGATCATCAGAAGATCCACTCATGAGTTGGATCTAGATGATCAAGTTAGTATCCGGATGCGGATTGAATGAAATATGAAATCCATATTCTTCTATCAAACACTTTAGAAACAGATGCTTTCATTCTTTTTGGGCACCGTAGTCTCACAACAGCAGATTCGACCTTTGGTATAAAAGAGATGAGTAAGCGAGCCATAGCACATGATATTGTTTCATAGGAGCGACTCCAAGACGGTTGTGGCATTGAGGACGATGGTTTAGATAGCGATGCCAATATGGTGTATAAAACCGTCATAGATCATTCTTGTGCATATTATGAAATGGAGAAAGCCTTGGACCAGACTGGCATTGGCTTGACCACTGATTTAGTCGTTGGTGTACTTCACAGGCTTCGATATGAGGAGATAAGTGAGTCGGTCCATTCTAAATAGTAATGTGGACATTTAATACTCTGGTTATTCTTTTGCAGCGAAAAGAACTCATTGCTTGGGAAGTGGTAATTCTTCAAAAAGACTGAGTTTGCATGTCTTCCCTAGGAGGAGAAGGCACCAGTGCAGATAAGTATATTTATTTAAAATTCACTAAAGAATATGCTGTTTTAGTGTGTTTATACGTTGATACTATGCTTATTTTGGAACTTATGTGACTAGAATCATTGAGATTAAGAAGTATTTGACTTTCATTTTCAAAATGAAAGATTTGGGTGAAACGGATACTATCTTAAGTATTAAAATTTAAAAAAATGGTGGGGGTTATTCTTTGAGCTAAAGTGATTACATGGAGAAGATATATAGATTTAAACATCTTGTTTTCAAATATATGAGTACTCCATTTGATTCCTGGTGGAGAGTTTTTAATGTGAGTGATATTGGTCTTTAATGTATGCGATGCATTATACTAGACCTGATATTACTTTTTATATATGCAAGTTGAGTAGATATATTAGTAATCCAAATATAGAACATTGAAAGGCTATTATTAAAATTTTTTGGTTATTTTAAGAGAACCTAAAATTTGCGATTGTTCTATAATAATTATTCGGTTGTATTATAAAGATACACCGATACTAGTTGGATTACAAGTATGGGAGATGAAACTTCTGGATGGATTTTCATATTATGTGAATGTGTTGTTTCTTGGGCGAGCAAGAAACAAATGTGCATAATTCACTCAACTATGAAGTTGCTTTAGCAGAATTTGGGACAGAGGCTGAATGGACTATGAATTTGTTATTGAATATCAAATTATGCCTTAGTCCTATGTCTCATATTTCTATCCATTGTGATAGTGAGACTACTTTGGCAAGAGCCTATAGTAGCACCTATAATGGGAAGTCTAGACATATTATCTAAGACATAAATATGTGAGACAATTGATTAAAGATGGTACCATAACAATTGCCTATGTGAGGTCAAATAATAATCTTGCTAATCCATTGATGATGGCTTTACCAAGACACATGGTAATAATGACCTCACAAGAAATGAGGCTGAAACCCTTTAATTAAAATCATCAATAATGGTAACCCAACATTTTTCTAGAATATTACTAGTTACAAGGTTTAATGAGTAAGAACAAGTTATTGAATGTGATTGTTTGATACTGACGTAGCCCTGATATGAGAAGTCAGTATTGTTTGTTACGTTTTGTAGGTTGAATTGAGTTATTAATGAAGTATAATACAAATTTGTAATGTGTTGATAGTAACAGAAACACATGGTAGATATTTCATCTATATGAGCTTAGAAGTGGTGCCGTTTCTTACGAAAATTAGGGTTGCTTTCTAGAGAGCTCATGAAACAGGATCAAACACAAGGCCATAATAGTGCGGAGTAATATAGAACTTCTCACTGAAACAAGAGGTTAGTGTATGTGTGGTATGTCCGGTTCTATTATATAAAAGTACAAGTTTAAAGCCGAGCTACTTGTCACTTTGATATAGCTTTGAGATACTTGCACTAAGTAAATGTTTAACTCGAAAGAGACCTTTATGTATGTATATTAATTTCATGGAAATTTTGGCTGTATATTTCTAACGTTTTATTTCTTGTTTTTGTTTTATAAACAAAAGTGGGGGATTGTTGGTAATTTGTTTATAAAACAAATGAAGAGGTGTCTTGTTCCACATCGAAAAGATGTGAGTGTGCACGTGGATAAGATTTGACACTAACTAACGATCATTATTTTTATTTATTGAAAAAATTTGGGTTTATTTCTATAAAAAAAATTAACTAGTTAAAACAGTGCGACTGTTCACGAAAAGTTACAATTATTTTTTATTTATTTAATTCCGAATTTCTTATGTCCTTTCAACGTAGCTTTTGAGACGTACTTGTTCATTTTGTAACCTTTCCCAAAAGGTTGCCTTTGTTCTTTTGCAACCTTTTGAAGAGTTGCCTCTATTAGAAAGAAAAAGATAAGTAACATTGTTTTGAGATAAAACGATTATCTTCTTCCATTTTATTTTTGTTTTCTTTCAAGAGAAATTACAATCATTGTTTCTAATTGTTTCCCATGAGAGATCCTGGAGAAATACTATAATATTTAGTATTTTCATTTGAGACTTTGTTGTATCCTGGAGGAAATTTGCCGGTGACCATTAGCAACGTTGTGGGGTAAATAAATTCTTAAAGAAAGTAATATCACACCTCAAAATCCGACTTGAGTACTCTAAAGATCCGACTTCATTATTCTACCCAATTCAAAGCCATATTTTCCCAACACTTCCTAATGTTCTTCCCCACTTTCTCTTTTCACTGTCACACCACGTTGGTCTTTGCTGTGCACGATTAGTGATTCCTGCGCTTCTTCATCACTTCCTACGAAGCCCAGCGATCTATTCACTCTTTTGCAGGTTCTCTTGACATCCCGTGTTCATCTTGCTTCATGGACATTGATGACAATCATTTCGAGCATCTTTTTCTTTAGTTTGGTCATGTGCGATTCAAACTGTTGCAATGGTGTTCTGTTTTCTTGTCCAGATTAAACTCCGAGGGGAGGACCTCCAGGGTTCACATCTGCATTTCATTCAGCAAGCACTCCCGCGATCTCCTCTATTGACAACAACCAGTATATTCACTAGAAGTCATCACAAGACGGAAGCTACACACGATTACGTTTCTCAGTCTCCATGCTCATTATTTGCCATCCCCACCATTTCACGCCCATCACCTCGCCCTTCACAATATATCACGTCCATCTCTAAATCTTCACTGGGAGTACGCACAAGCAGAGAGTGAGATAGAGAAGTTGATTGTGAAATTATACAGAGATGCTCAGAGCAAAACAAGAGAGAGAGAGAGAGAGAGCAGAGTGGACTTCTTCATAGCATCACCATCTTTGATTTATTGAAAGAAGAATCACATCCGAAGAGATCCAAAAGTTTTAGAGTTCGGCCTTTCCTGGAGTCCATTCAGCCACTCAAGCTCGCCTGCTCGTGATCTTCCCGATGAGTGCCAGCCACCCAAGCGATTCTCTCCAGCGGCCACAAGTGCACCAACAAGTTCTTGCGTCTGTCATCGGCCAGTCCTGACGTGCGATCAGCCCCATCGCTCGGTCACCAGAAAATAGAGCTCTTCAGCTTCGCACCTATGGTATTTCATTCTGGTGGGCAAATTTCTGGTGATTTCTCTGGCCTCCGTCGCCATTTCTGGACAACAACGAGACTGGAACAGTACACGGAACAGAATAAGAAGAAAGAGAAATAGAGGGGAAGAAGAAACATCCGTTTGGCTCTTTCATTAATTCCAATCACAAAACGCCATGGAAACTCCAGCCTCCAACTGTTGATCACTGAGAGGATGTGGCAACTTAGGGTTTGCATGTCACTCACACAGTGAGACAATGTGGGACTCAAGCTCTTCAATGCCGTTTTGTAACATCCCTCTGATTTCTGAGGTTATCTCCCCCCGAATTCGTCGATTAACAATGTGTATCGAACATATCCTAATCTGCACATATTGGGGGATGAAAAATAGAAGTGGATTGTGAAATTTTCTTTGTAGCTGAACACTTGATTTCTACGTAGCATTTCCATTCGTACGCCACTAGACGTAACCCTGTGATCTATGGTCGTACAAAATATAACTGAATGAAGTATGAAAGTGCTCAAACATGAGTATAACCTTATTGTAATGTATGGTTAGATTATAAAAAGCTATACACATAAGTTAACAAAATATAAAAAGTGTATATATAAAGATTAGCGTTTGTGGGATTTTCTAATGTCACCAGAAGTGCAAGTTCCCTCCGTTGGTGTCGGGTCCTCCCCTTTTTGTATAAGCTCTTTTTGGGTTAAAGTTAATACAATACCTTACCTTTACCAAACAAATAAAGAATAGAGTTTTTGGGATAAGGAGATAAAGCGGGAGAGTAGTCGAGCTGCTTTGGAAGGCACTCTTTTTCCTAATTCAGCTGCTTTGGTAAAATTATATCCTCAGGTTCAAGTGATGGAGATTTTCATCCAGCAGATCGCCATTTGTGTGGATAAATCATACTGATGTAGATTCGGAATTCTGCTTTATATTGTATTTGGCAAGATTGAAATGATGGGATATGCGGCAAGGCTTCTCCTTGTGTTAATAAGACTTTCTAATCTGGTGCTATCTGATGTTAAGGAGAGGATCTCATCTGTGTTTGGCTCTAACATCAGACTGTTTGCTGAGAAAGTTAGGAGTGTTTATTTGAAGTGGAGGTTGATTACAACTTAATACTTGGTGTAATATTGTAGTTGCTCTAAAACTAGGATGTCCGAAAAGTGCTGCCATTGAGCGTAAGATGAACCCATATATAATGAGCAGGTAACTTTTTAGTTTTATATTCAACCTAAAGGTTCAAGGCAAAATCCCCCTTTAGCTATAAAGAATTTAGAACGCCCATCTTGTTATTAGTAAAAAAATGGACGACATTGCGTGATAGTTTTTAATTTAGTGTGAGAATAAAAGTTTATTTTAGACCACAAAAAACTAAATCACAAATAATTATAAATTATTGTGGGGCCCACTTTTTTCAAGAATTTGTGGCTTACATCATATTATTATTTTCACAGTATTCCAAAGACTGTTATGTTAGCAAAATCATACACACACACACACACACACACACACACACATATATATATATATACGTACAATGTATATAAGGGTTGACTTTCGAAATTTTCATTGTATTTGTTTATATATATATTTCATTTTGTAGGAAGAGAAAAAGAAAGAAGCAAAAATGAGATGGTCAAATTTAGATCCATGACCCAATTGGCTGTGAAAATGAAATGATGTCATTGTTGCATTAAATAGTGTAAGAACCAATTTTAATTCAAAAGGTACGGTGCACCGAAAAATATTCTGCTTTCAAGCTTTTGTAGAGATGCAAGATTCAAAGTCACTCTCCAAAATCGACACAACCTTTTACATTGTTGGGTCTTTAAATAGGCCAAAGGAAGGCTGGAAAAAAAATGACAAATCCACATTTGTGACTTCTTTATCAGCATCATATTATATTAAGATAATCACAGAAATGGTATATGAACTTCGGCCCAATTTGTAATGTGGTTTATGAACCTTTAATTTGTTAAAAGTAATCCCTAAACTTTAGCCTAAAGTGCAATGCCATTCATAAATGTTTAATTTATTTTCGGTAATTCCTGAACTTTTGCTAAATGTTCAAATTAGTCCATAAACTATATGAAAATATCCAATTTTATACTTGCTTTAATTTAAGTTCAGGGAAAATATTAAATATTTTCATATAGTTTAGGGACTAGTTTGAGCATGTACTAAATGTTCAGGGACAACATTACATATTGATTAAAATTTAAAAACCATATTAAACATACTGAAAGTTTAGAGGCCACATTATACATTGAGTCAAAGTTACACTATATGCATATTCTTTTTTTATAAAAAAAATATTTTTTTTCACCTATGTAACAATTATTCCAGAATTTGGATTTGTGCAAATAATTAAGAAAAAAAGGGTTGGTCAAACTTAGACCAATGGCAGAAGCAGTTGTTAAAGTGAGATGATGTCATTGTTGCTTGAAATGGTGTGAGGAACAATTTTAATCCGAAAGGTATGATGCGTGCAGAAAAGTTATACTTTAAGATTTTGGGGAGATGCAAGATTTGAAGCAACTCTATGAAATTAACACTCTCCTTTACTCCATTAGGTCTTTAAATAGACCATAGGAAGGTTTGGAAAAAGAATGACAAATCCATATTTGTGAGATTTTCTTCTTCTCTGCCATACTCTATTTCTTTCGAATTTAAGGGTTTGAGTTCATGATTGAAGAATGCTTTGAAGTGCATCTTCGTGTTCTTTTGAGAGGCATTATGTCTTACGGTTAGCACTTCCAATGAAGCCGCTTGCGCCATATCAAAAAATTAACGATACTGAAGACAGCTTCCTAGAAGTGTTTCTCTCATTAAGTTTGTCACTAATTTCTTTTTCTAATTTAATTCTCCAAGTTCTACTATTCAATATGCATATTCCGAATTATCCCACAACAAGAAAATCTTATAGTAAATTAAAAATTTTAGGTGACATCATGCTGACCTAGCATTATAGTGACATGTGGATGACATGGCACTGAGGATAAGTAGAATTGGCATATGCAGATGATTAAGACAAGCATTATCAATTAAAATCTGATTCAACCTAAATCTTAATCTTCTGCAGCTCCACCAGACCTTTATGAGTATGTATACTTTGAAAGTATACATGTAGATTGCACATGTGCATCATATGTGAACCTTGAGAACGTAGCAGTCTTAGTACTGGTTCCACCTTTGCAGAAGCCCGGCCGACCAAATCAACCTTACAATCGACATTGCTGCATTGTTCTATCAGAAGTCGGAACTGGGAACTCGAGCGTGGTGCTAAATCGTTTCCAGGTTTTCAAAATTTAGAGCTGGACTAGTTCCCCTTAAAACCAAGTACAGACCCAACTTCAAGGTCCATTTCACCTCGAAACAAGGCCGATAGTCTTATCCAACCTTAGGATCGACCTGGTTGGTTTTGTTCTCAGATTGAACAGCACTGAACCGGTACTTGGTTGACTCTATGGATTTTTAAATTACGGACCCAACTGATTCTCCTTAAAATAAGATTGGAAATGCGAATCACGGGGTGTGTGGTTCCAAGTTGAGCCAAACCCATGTTTTCTTAGGCCCCTTTTCTCAACCAGAATATTTCTCTTGAATAACGAGAAAATATTGGGTGGAGTTGAGCTAGCAATCTCAGCAATGCGTTAATCCATTCCGTGTCGCTCGCGGGCCCACTTTTAAGAAACTATGCAAGTCCCTCTCTCTCCTTTGTTTCTCTCAGCTCTTCACCGTTTCTCTCTCTCTTTTTCCTTTTTATGTTTTGCTTTCTTTCCCTTTGGCTTATGCTCGGCGACCTGCCACAAGTGAGGGCTGGCAAGGGTCACTTTTGTCGAATTTGGCAAGGGTGTCACGGCCTTTGCTAGACATAGATGAGGGTCGCTTTTGTTGAATTTGGCGATGGCTCGACCCATGCGGCTAGGGCGAGGGTTGTCTTCACCAAATTTGGCAGGGTTTGGGAAAAGGTGATATCGGAGATGCAGGGGACCTTGAGAATGCAAGGGTTGAGGGAGGGCTTGGGGTTGCGGACGATGGGGGGCTTGGGCTTGTTCTTGGATCGGGGGCGGCAGACAACCTGTGATGAGCATTGGGGTTGCTCGTGAGGCAGTCGTTGAAAGACCTACACCCCAAATGCCAAAACTTGGCACGAGTGGATACATAAATGTCAAAATTTCCAAAAGGTATACTTAGGTTCTACTTTTCTTTTGAAAATTGGACATTTAAGTGCCAACTTTGGCAAGACTTGATGGAAATTTGATGTTGCGTAATTTTATTAATAAAACTGGTCTACGTGGCTCGTTGGAATGTTCGCTTAGCATCCTTGTCCTAAAATGACATCATTTTGTCCCTAAATTTTATTTTTAATATAAATATTAATTAAATTAAATTGTTAAAAACAAAAAGATCATATTTGGGACCGTAAAGGCCCTTGTTGTCGGAAAGGCTCGGTGACGGTGCAATGGCCCCGACTAGTAGCTAGCTAGTTGCTTGTGACCATGATTGATTGTTGGCACGGGCCTACCGGCCTTCGCCCAAATTTGGGGCTCCAGCTAACCTTTGCCCCACCATCGCTAGCCCTTTTTGGCAATGGTTTGGGAGGTGGCAGCAAAGGCCTCCATAGCCCCGTATCTAATCTTTTCTTTTCTAGATTTTTAACTTTAATTTAATTAACATTTATATTAAAAATCAAATTTGGACCAAAATGACGTCATTTTAGGCTTATCTAGCTATGTCAACTATCACGCCCCAAACCCCAGGCACGCGCACATCCCTCGGCGATCAATTAAAAATGCGACGTCCTAGGACGCATCGCCAACCCATTCGTTTTATGCACATGCGGAAGCGAATTAAATAAACAACCAACCAACAATCAAACACAGGGATACTAAAGTAGGATATCAAATTTTCACAACCAACACTTTATAAACATACAAAGTTAACCCTAGGAGTCTATGTACAAGTCTGTCTCTAAAAAGAGGTCCTAGACAACCTACGCCCCGGATTCTTCCAACTCCGGTGCTGGATCCTCCATACTAAGGACCTGAAAAAGGTTAACCATGACGGGATGAGATACATCTCAGTAAGTCAAAACCCTAAACCCCGATTAAGACGTAAATTGGCCTCGAAGGTGGTCCTAAACATGCACCATACAGAACTCATCTCACCTGGGCGCGTCCCTACATATTAGCTCATCACATAAGTATTTACAATTGCAACAAGCGTAATTAGGTCCCGATTTTATAAGGTAAAATCGTTATGACACGTCCCATACCGTGCCACACAATTTTGCCTCATAATCAAGTGCAACTATCTTAACCACTCGGGTGTATTCCAATTATTACGACCCATCAGCCACGGCCAACTCAATAGTCGGCGATCATCCGGCATAACCGAGCGTCATCCCGCTCGTCGAGCATGGCAACGTCTAGAATCCCTGCCTAGACGGCATCCAAAAAGGGGCATTGGTCTGGCATCCACCGCAACTTGGCTTTCGGACCCCCGGTGGGCATCCGATAAACATCGGGCATCGTCCCCAAACTCTCGTTGGGTGACGGGTTCCAATAGTGATCACACACGCACACATACTTGGCCAAGAATACCATGCTTTGCATTCAAATACCTCATGTTCAAATAATGAACTTGGCCAATTTTCTTCATATTAAAAATCATCCTAGTAAAATAATCGTGCGTGGTCATGCATTTAAATCGAACCATCAAATTTGGTACGCTCCTAGTTCAAAACTCCACAATTTTATATAGTACATAAACATTTTTGGCATCATAAATCGACATCCGGTATTTTTTTAATTAAATACCCATAAAAATCAAAATTTGTAATAATAGTCAATAATTACCACCAAGCACTCAATTGCACATCATAGCATAAATAAACCATCAAATTCACTTATAAATTCCACCAAGAGAATCAATGTAAAATTTCACTACACGGCCATTCTGTCACAATTTACGCTAATTACGATTAAATAAATAAATAGTGATTAATTAAATTAATCTACTTTAATTAACCTAACCATGATTAATTAAACTAACCATGGTTAACTAATCATGGTTCAATAATCTAACCCAAGTTAACTAATCTAACCCTAGGACAAAAGTCTGAGACTGAGAGTTAGAATAGGAGTAGAGTAGGACCGACAAAAAAAAAAAAAAACTAATATAACCTAGGGTAACTAAACTAACCACCTAACCAATCTAGTTACACTAACCAAACTAACCTAACTAACTATTTCATCTAACTAAGTAATTAACACTAATCTAATTTAACACTAATCTAACCTCTAAGCGCAATTAACAACCTAATCAAGGATTAAGGAGTTAACTCACCGGATTAGGACGGCGACGGGTTCACGGCAATGGCGGTGCGACGACGGTGAAAACCTGAAACTACCGAGTCTCCAACGGAGGCCTATCGGCGGCTAAAAAGCCTTACAAGACTCACTGCCAAGGGCTGCTGCGTGGTTCTGTGGTTGCTGGTCGGATGGAGACGCAATGGCTAGACACGGCTAGATGGGCGGGCTGGGTGGTCGGATGAAGCTGGCGGGCTGCTGGCAGGTGGCTGGTGGACAAACAAGGGCTGGTTGCTGGCCGCGTCTTGGTGGCTGAGGCGGTCTGGTGGCCAGACGGTGAGACGGACGGCGGGGCTGACGAGCTGGACCGGCGGACGGTGATATGGCTACAGGCATGAGGAGCTGGGACGAAAATAGCGGGTTGGAGTCTTGGCATGAGGGTGCGGCTGAACTTATAATGGAAATGGAGATGGTAAAGTAGCAAGGGGAACGAATGAAGAAGAAGAAGAAAAACATGAGGGGTTTGGCTGGAGCAAGGGCTGATCTCGCATGGCCTAAGAGAGAGAAGAAAGAGGGAAATTTAATCAAATGAAGGGCCAATTAGAATCCTAGGGAAATATCTAAGTGATGATGAAGTATGCCCTAAAGTCTTAAGCCCACATTAGTCAAGGCTTCCTCCAATGGCTATTTTCCTTTCCATTTCTTCGCAATTTAATCCCTTTTGGCAGCCAAATAAAGTCTTGAAGCAGCCCATCCGAATTTCCTTTATTTAATTTGTCCGATATTGATTTTTCCGCAAAATTCCGGGTTCGACGGAATTTGTCCGAAAGATGAGACGGCGTCCTAAAAATGAATCGTGACACGCTCGAACGTCAGATTCCCAAAATTAAACTCAATTTCGTTGTTAAAATTGACCGAACGCAATTTTAGTACAACCTAACATATTGGGTAGCTTTTAGGGATTTTAACGTGTTTGACCCGTGGTCGATAATTTTCGATTCACGTTTGTAAATCTTTGACTCATAAACGACTCTTAGTTGTCATAAAAATCACAAGGTTTCAATTATGTGTCCCGAATATAAAATTGATGGAAAATTGGGTTAGTGCCGTTCGACGCGAATTTCGCAATCATGCGGAATCACCTGCAATTCAATTACGTGTTCTTGTCGAATTGACCTATATCCAATCACAATTCGATCATAACAGTGTTGTATTGACCGTCGTCGATTATTACGGTCGAGCGATCGATTTCCGATCGGATTCTCTAATCTGTTGCGTCTATATCCCTTAACGGCCTCACTTAATAGATTAGTTAACTCGAGAGTGATCAATTCCAAGTAAAATGAACATAGGCACGTTGACGAGACAACCATTTCATATAATCGAAACGGGGTCGAATTTTAGGATGTCACAACTCTTTCCCTCTTATAAAAATTTCGTTTTCGAAATTTAAACCATTACAATTCTTCCATAAAAAGGTGGTGGTATTGACATCTCATCGATTCTTCACTTTCCCACGTTGCTCCTTTTATTTTGTGGTGTTGCCAGACTACTTTAACCAAATGGATTGTCTTGTTGCGCAGCACTTGCTCTTTTCAATCCATATCCGAACCGATCTCTCCACATACGACACTCTCTCGTCCATGTCTAATTCTTTGAAAGTCAGCACGTGGGTTGGATTAGGTTCATACTTCATCAACATCGACATGTGGAAGGCATTGTGCACTTGAGCAAGTCTCGACGACAATGCAAGACGATACACCAAAGTCCCAATTCGTTCCAGAATCTCAAAGGGACCGACGTACCTCGAACTCAACTTCCCTTTCTTGCTGAAGCGCGAAGTACCCCTCATTGGTGACACTTTGAGGAATATGTGTTCACCAACTTGGAATTCCAATGGCCTTCGCCACTTATTTGCATAACTCTTTTGACAACTCTGAGCAGTCTTAAGTCTTTCTCAAATAACTTTGATGGCATCGACCGACTGTTAAACCAACTCAGGACCGGTGATCTTACGCTCTCTGACCTCATCCCAACAAACTAGAGTCCTGCAGGCTCTGTCATACAACGCTCCAAATGGTGCCATCTGAATAATTTGCTGATAACTATTATTGAAGGCGAACTTAACTAGATGAAGCTGTCCCTCCCAGCTTCCTTTGAAGTCCAATATGGAAGCTCGTAGCATGTCCTCAAAGGTTTGAATCGTCCTCTCAGACTAGCCATCCGTCTACGGATGATAGGCTATACTGTACTACAGCTTTGTTCCCAAGGCAGTTTGTAAACTCTTTCAAAAAGCTACTGTGAACTTCGGGTCTCGATTTGACATAATCGTCACTAGCACTCCATGAAGACGAACTATCTGGCGCAAGTACAACTCAGCGTATCCGTCCAATGCAAGGTCTTTTTGTACAGCGATGAAGTGAGCAGACTTTGTCAATCTATCGACCACAGCCCATATGGAATCGTTATCTCGCTGACTTCTCGATAATCCCATCACAAAATCCATTGTGATATGTTCCCTCCACTTGGGAATCTCGAGAGGTGGCAAAAGCCCTCCAGGTTTGTAATGCTGTGCTTTCACTTGCTAACACGTTAGACACTTGGCGACATATCTTGTGACATCCTGAATTTCGACCCTGTTTCGATAATACGAAATGGGCTTCTCATCGATGCGCCTATGGTCCTTTTTCTCTGAGTTGGCCACTCACGAGTTAACCGATCTATCAGGTGAAGCCATTAAGGGATATAAATGTGACAGACTTGAGAATTTGATCAGAAATCGACTGCTCGATCGTGATAATTGACAAGGGTCAATATGACACCGTTATAATCGATTAAGTGATCGGATATAGGTCGATTCGATGGAATGACGTAATTAAATTGTGGGTGATTCCACATGATCGCATTATTCACGTCGAGTGGCATTAACCCAATTTTTTGTCGATTCTGTACTCGGTATCTGTAATTGAAACCTTGAGATTTTTATGACAACCGAGAGTCGCCGACTAGTTAGAGATGCACAAGCGTGGATCGAAAATTATCGACTATAGGTCAAACGCATTAAAATCCCTAAAAGCTACCCGGTAGATTAGGTCGCTCTAAAATCGTGTCCGATCGACTTTAACCACGAAATTGAATTCAATTTCAGGATTTGAACATTCGAGCATGCCACGATTTATTTTTAGGACATTGTCTCATCTTTCGGAGAAATTTCGTTGAGTCCGGAAATTTGCGGAAAAATCGATTTTCAGACAAAATGGAAAATAAATGGGAATTCGGATTAAGAGGAGAAAGGGAAGTTTGCTGCCCAAAAATAAGTTATTTGTGGGAAATAAGAGGAAAAATTGGTGATTGGGTGAGCTTGGATGGGCATGAGACTTTTGTGGCATTGCAATGAGTGATTAGGATATTTACCTTGACTTTCTTGGCTTTCCCTCTCTTCTCCCTCTCTCTTCTCACGTTCATCCTCTCCCCCTTGCTTCTGTCGACTTTTTTTTGCTTCTCTCCATTTCCCATCTCCCTTTCATTTCCCTTCCCTCATGCCCTAGTTCTCCTCCCCTCTTCACGCCAATAGCTCCCATTCCCCCACGTCTGCCCACTTCCACACTAACAACCCTTCACGCCAGCAATCCAACCAGCCTAGCTCACCACCATCTTTCACCCACCGCTACCACTCCTCACACCAATAGCAGCTGCAGTTCGCCAACTCCAATGCCCAATGAACTTAGCATTTTGCCGCCACCACTTCACCAGCCACACATCCTTCAACTAGCAGCAACCGCCAGGCACCTGTCTCGCGTCCAACACCGCCACTAGCCCACAAAAATAGCCGAGACCAGCTCAGCCCAAGTCAGAACAGAACCAAAACCTCCTCTTGGCCGTGAGCCTTGTGGGGACTTTTTCCACCGCCATTTGAGCTCTGTTGGAGACGCCATAGTCTCGGGATCTCACCACCATTATGCCGCCGTCGCGATGGACCCATTGTCGCCCTAATCTAGTGAGTTAACTCTCTAATCCTTGATTAGGTTGTTAATTGCACTTATGGGGTTAGATTAGTGTTAATTAGCTTGATAAGATTAGTATTAAGTTAGATTAGCCTTAAGTTGGATTAGTGTTAATCTAGTTTGGTTAGATTAGCCTTAAGATGGATTAGTGTTAATCTAATTGGTTAGATTAGCACTAATAAGGGTGGTTTAGTCTAATTTAGTGGATTTCCCTTAGATTTGGTTACTGGATCCTCGCCGTTTGCCATTTTTGTGGGGAAAAATGTGCTACTATTTTGAGATTACTTTATTCTTGAGAAATGTTCTAGACATCTTCAGCTATGATATATATTGTACTCAAAATTTTAGGGATTTAAAAGAATGAGATTTCAGTTTCGTTATTTGCAAAACAGAATCTCGGATTGTTTTGGAAATAGTGACCTTTTGGTGTTGAAAGGATTTTAACAACTCTTAGGGTTCGATTTACGAAAGAGTTTCTTCACAAAAGTTGTTCATCACATCTTGTAGTTTAAAATATTCAAATTTCATATCAAACGAACAAGTTTTGGACCTCGAACCAAATTGATTTTGGAAAACAAAATTTCTGGACATGGACACAGTTTTTGTAACGGTTTGGGAGATTTACTGCTCTCATTCTAGAAGGATTTAGGTGAAGTTGTCTTGATGAATTTTTTTTTAAAGTGTTCTTTATAATATATTCAAATTTAAGAATTTTCTGAATTCATTTGGTTATGTTTCTGGAATTAAACTTGGAGGCGCGCGAGTGGCCTGGTTTCTGCCGGTTAGGGCCGGTTGTGATTTTGTGGTTGTTCTTGATGTTGTGTTTGCTGGATAATGTATATTTGGTGGTGTGGTTGACTTTTGGCATGCTGAGGACTTATGCGTGATAATATGTGAATGGTTGTGCTATGGTGAATGTTTATTGATAATGCAAAAGATGACCTTATGGGCTTTTAATTAGAAAAACAATTAGGTGTCATGTTGGACACCAAAACTTATTTGCTCAATAAAACAATGAGATTTTAAACTAAGTGCGTTTAAATTTTGAAGGATTAATTTTGAGTAAACAAGCACCTATGAATTTATTTCTAAAAGGTTTGAACAGAAAAAAAAAAATTGGTTACTAAAGATTGTTTCCAAAAAGAGGGGTTGGACAAAGAATTAGAAAAGAAATATGGTGTCGGGTTTGGATGCCAAGTTTTATATGCTCAATAAAACCAGGAGGTTTTAAATTAGATGTGTGCAAAGTTTAACAGATTCATTTCAAATACGTGACCCCGTACGAATTTATTTTTGAAAGCTTTAAAGAAAAAAAAAGAGTTTCCAAGTTGATTTTGAAAAGGGATTTTTGGTGTTCTTGGCTATATATGTGTGTATTGTCACTAAGTGGAACCCGTCACCCAACGGGAGTTTGGGGACGATGCCCGATTTTATTGGATGCCTAGTGAGGGCCCGAAAGATGAGTCGCGATATAGGCCGAACCGGGCATTATGCATGGATTTGATGACTTTTTATATGCTATAATGTGTGATTGAGTGTTTGATGGCAATTATTGAATTTTAGTAGAAAACTCGATTTTATGGGCTTTTAAATGGAAACATGCCAGGTGTCAGTTTTTGGACGTCAATTTTTATGTACTATATAAAACCATGGAATTTCAAAATAGGAGTGTACCAAGTTTATGGTTTGCTTTTGAATACGTGACCACGCATGATTATTTTACCTGGATTTGTAATAAGAAGAAAAAGTGGCCAAGTTCATTATTTGAAAACGAGGTATTTGAATGCAAAGCAAGGTGTTCTTAGCCAAGTATGTGCTTGTGTGGTCACTAAGTGAACCTGTCCTAATGCGTATGATTATGCGGGACGATGCTTTTGTGTGGAATGCCGTCTAGGCGGGGTTCTAGACATTGTCATTCGCAGATGGATTTCAGAATGATGCTCCTGTGTGGAATGCCCGGAGGGGGTCCGGGAGCCGGTCGCGATGGAGGCCGGACCGATGCTCCTTTGTGGGGGGAAAGTACACTATCAGTGCCAAAATTTGTGTACGACACTCGCTTTGGTGCCAAAATTTTATGTCGGATCACTTAAGTGTCAAATTGGAGGAAAAACGATCACTTTGATGCCACTAGCGAGAGATTCCGGCTAAAATGGTTACATGGCTTTTATATTTAATAAAAAAAATGACATGGCTTTTAAACGACGTCGTTTTTTGTCCTCCTTAAGAAAACGACGTCGTTTTGCCGTCATATGTGGATGGTCTCACAAAAATGACGCCACACAACGATGGGAAGGATAGGAGGCGAGGGCGGAGGAGGAGGAGGAAAAAGAGGGGTCAAAGGTGGAGAGAGAGAAGACGAGGAGGGCGAGGGAAACAAAGAGGGCGTAGATGGAGATGGTGGATTGGGCTCTGCTCAGGGAGTGGTTAGTGCTGGTGTTGTTCTTTGGGGAAGAAGACAACGTTGCCATGCCTTCTCTCTCTCTCTCTCTCTCTCTCAATTTGGGGATTTAGGGTTTTGAATTGGGGGAAAGATGCAAAATGACGTCGTTTTGTGGTTTAGATGCTGACTGTACTCTCCAGCGAGCCACATCAACTTCAAAAATTAATAAAAAATGCCATATGATCGGAGTTGGCACTAGAATGATCGTTTTTCAAACTTTTTGACACTTAAGTGATCCAAAATAAACTTTTGGCACCAAAGTGAGCGTCATACATAACTTTTGACACTGATAGTGTACTTACCCCCCTTTATGGAATGCTGTCTAGGTGGAGGTTCTAGACGTTGATGTGCTCGATGGGGCAAGATGATGCTTGGTTGCGCCGGATGATCGCCGACTGTTGAGTTCGCCGTGGCCCGAGGGGTCGTAATAACTGGAACACGCCTGTGTGGTTGTAATAGCTCCGCTTGATTATGGGACAAAATTGTATGGCACGGTATAGGACATGTGATGTGGACATAGAGCCATATCGAGGAGATAGTGCTAGGGACCCATTGTCTATTCCTCCTGGTTCGATTACTCAAGCGCGGGCCAAGCAATTTAGGCAAGCTTTTGACGTCATGGTTCATGATATTTGGCGTGGAAATGACCTTGGATCAAATCTTGAAGAATCTTGGAAATCTTGGCGCAATTTGATTATTTGGTCATCAAATATATGACCAAATCAATATATATATATATCTTCTTGTTTAGGAATATTCTAGAATATGACGCATTAGATTTTTAGGGTTGGTTTTAGGGTTTGTGTGGCGGCTAGAAGGCCTATATTAAAGACTGATTGAATTTCTTTGGGATAGATATATTTTATTTTTAAGGAAAAGAATTGAGAGGTTCTCTTTTACTGTTCTTTTGAGGACTTGACCTAATCAAGATTCTCTTGTGGTGGTTGATTTGACTTATCGAGCGAGATAGCGAATTCTTTCACTCGTGGCGTCTATAACGTTGGTTGGTTTCATGCATTGGTCAACAGGTCACGTTCATACCGAGGTTGCCAATCATAGGTTTAATTGGAGGTCGAGGTTCGCAATTCACACCATCCGGGCCTTTATAGAACGATCTTTCCACAACGATTCACATCATTTGATATCAGAGCTTGCTTCTACAAGGTCTATTTATCTTTAATTTTCTGTTAATATTCAGCAATTTGAGATTTATTGAGCTAGGGTTTTAGTTCTAGCCAATTTAGGGATCTGATTGCTTTTGTGCTTCCATACGTAGTTGTTTGCTGTTAGTTTTTTTTTCCCTAGCATCTTAAATTGTATTTGAGTTCGTAAAAAAAAAAAGAAAGAAAAAAAAAGAGAAAGTTCGTCAAAAAAAAAGAGAAAGAAAACGCACAAAAAAAAAAGTGCACAAGAAAAAAAAACAAATTCGTCCAAAAACAAAATAGCCGAACAAAAAAAACAAAAATCAAGAAGGCAACTCGTTTGTTAGTGGATCGAATTGAAACAAAATCAATAGTAATTTGCGTTTCAATTGGAATTTCGAAAATTGTACTTGTTGGTTTGAAATTGTTACTTGCTGAACAAAATTAGTAGTGATCTAATCTTGTTTGATTAGTTTGATTGATTGTCGTGAGGGGGTTGAGAGACAGGTTTGAGTCCGATAAAGAGCTTGTGAAAAAAAAATACGAAAGGGAAAAGGCAAGAATGTGTAAGCTTAATTGAAGGTGGAAAAAGCCTAGACTTGAGTTAAACACGAGGGGAGTGACAAACACCTTGAGAGAAACATGCGAGGGAGCGATTGGTGAAGATTTTTGTGACTGACATTTACTTGCATGTCTAAAATATGTCGCGTGAAGAAAACATGAATCAAAGGGAGGTTGACTCCATCCGAAGGGATGAAGCGCTTGTGGAAAGCATCAAGCAATTGAGGGCCATAGTGGAGGAGTTTAGTGGCCAAATGATGGGGAATGGCATGAGGGTTGATGGTGACCGAGAGCTACCTCGGGGAAGGCCGCAACATCAGCGAGACACCTCTAGAACACGACCTAGAAGGCAGCGGCATTATGATGATGATGATGAGGCCGACATGGAGGATGATCGAGATGCTCGATTTGGAAGGTGGAATGGTGCCCGAGGGTTTAGACACCGAGAAGATAATGAACTTGGCAATATCAAGATGAAGATTTCTTTTTTCCAAGGGAAGAATGATCCCGATGCGTATCTAGAGTGGGAGAAACACATGGAGATGGTATTTGATTGCCAACGATACTCCGAGCTCAAAAAAGGTAAAAATTGCAGCTGTTGAATTTACTGATTATGCTATAATTTGGTGGGATCAACTTGTGACTAGTAGGAGGCGCAATGGTGAAAAATCGATAGAGACGTGGGATCAGATGAAAGTAGTGATGAGGAGGCGTTTTGTACCAAGTCATTACCATCGAGATTTGTTTCAAAAGTTACAAAATATCACACAAGGCAATAAGAGCGTGGAAGAGTATCACAAGGAGATGGAGATTGCCATGATCTATGCTAATGTGGTGGAGGATCGTGAGGCCACAATGTCAAGATTTTTGAGTTGTTTGAGCGGAGACATAGCAAGGGTGGTGGAGCTACAACACTATGTTGAATTGGAGAAATTAGTGGACAAAACCATCAAAGTTGAGTGGCAATTGAAGTTGGACCGATATCACAAGAGTGGAGGAAGTTCAAATCAGAATTGGAGATCCAATTGGCAGAGAGATGAGCAGCCAAATTGAAGAGGAAATAACACCAAAACCGAAACCTCAAAGGAGAATGAGAGGGACGGTAAAGTTGGAATGAATCCGGCTTCAGGTAAAATTGAAAACCCTAACACTAGAACTTGTGAAATTAAATGTTTTAAGTGTTTGGGCAAGGGTCATATGGCGAATCAATGCCATAATAGGAGGGTGATGATCATGATTGGATATGGTGTTATTGAGTCCGTAAATGAAAAGAAAGAAGAGGATGATGAGATGCCACCGTTGGAGGATTGTAGTGATGGAGAAATAGCTATAAAAAGAGATTTATTTGTGGTTTGGCATTCTCTTAGTGTGCAAGTAAAGGAGGAGGAGCATCATCAACAAAGAGATAACTTGTTTCATAGAATATGTGTGGTGAATGGTAAGATTTGTAGTTTGATAATTGATGGAGGTAGTTGTGCAAATGTGGCAAGTTGTATTATGGTGGATAAGTTGGGTTTGAAGACGACAAAGCACCTTAGGCCTTATAGACTTCAATGGTTAAATGATAGTGGTGAGGTGAAAGTGTCGAAGCAAGTTCGAATCCCATTTGAGATAGGGAGATACAAGAATGAGGTAGAGTGTGATGTTGTATCTATGTAAGCGGGTCATATCTTGCTTGAAAGACCATGTCAAAATGATCGAAAGGTACATCATGATGGGTATACTAATCATTATTCATTGGTGATGAATCAAAAGACTTATGCCTTGGTACCAATGACACATAGTGAGGTGTATCAAGATCAGTTAAAGTTACAACAAGAAGCCGAGAGAGAGAAAAAAGGTGAGAAATCTGAGGGCTTGTGTGGTGTGTCTGAGATGCAAGGAAAATGAGAGGCTAAAAGAAGGATTGTGGTAAAAATCGAGGGAAAAGAAGAGAGGAAAGAAAATAGACAAAAGAATTTTTATACAAAATCGAGTGAGGTGAGGAGAGCTTTAGTTCTAGATCGACCAATGCTTGTACTTTTGTACAAGGAGGTTTTGTTTTCTACTAACGATCTTGACCCAAGTTTGCCTAGTCATATTATGTCTTTATTGCAGGAATTTGAAGATGTCTTTCTTGATGAACTTCCTGGAGGGATACCACCGATTTGAGGCATAGAACATCAAATTGACTTGATTCCTGGTGCGCCATTACCTAACCGACCCGCATATCGAAGCAATCCCGAGGAGACAAAGAAATTACAATGGCAAGTTAGTGAACTATTGGAACGGGGGTATGTGAGAGAGAGTCTTAGCCCGTGCGTCGTCCCTGTTTTGTTGGTGCCAAAGAAGGATGGAACTTGGCGAATGTGTGTCGATTGCCGAGCAATTAATAACATTACGGTAAAGTATCGACATCCTATTCCTAGGTTAGATGACATGTTGGATGAGTTGCATGGTTTTTGCATTTTCACTAAGATCGATTTGAAAAGTGGCTATCATCAAATGAGGATGAAAGAAGGTGATGAATGGAAAACTGCATTTAAGACCAAGTATGGATTATATGAGTAGTTAGTCATGCCATTTGGATTAACTAATGCACCGAGCACGTTTATGCGGCTTATGAATCATGTTTTGCTTGCTTTTATTGGTCAATTTGTGGTTGTCTATTTCGATGACATCTTGATATATAGCCAAAGCCCTGATAACCATATTGAGCATGTGTGAGCTGTCTTGCAGGTTTTAAGAGCCGAGCAATTATACGCTAATCTAAAGAAGTGCTCTTTTGTTACTAACAAATTAGTATTTCTAGGATTTGTTGTTAGTGTTGATGGTATACAGGTTGATGAAGAAAATGTCAAAGCAATCCATGAATGGCCAACGCCTAAGACCATAGGAGAGGTGCGTAGCTTTCATGGATTGGCGAGTTTTTATCGGAGATTTGTGAGAAATTTCAGCACCATTGCCGCACCTTTAACTGCGGTTATCAAGAAGCACGTGAGTTTCACGTGGGGAGAAGAGCAAGAGAAAGCATTTAATCTTCTAAAAGATAAGTTAACTAATGCTCCTTTGTTATCTTTGCCGAATTTCAGTGCTACTTTTGAGATAGAGTGCGATGCTTCTGGTACAGGAATTGGAGCTGTGTTGATGCAAGGAGGGCGTCCCATAGCTTATTTCAACGAGAAATTGAGTGGAGCAACATTGAATTATCCTACTTACGATAAGGAGATGTATGCTTTAGTGTGAGCTTTAGAGACTTGGCAACATTATCTATGGGCGAAGGAGTTTGTGATCCACACTTAGACCACGAGACCTTGAAGTACTTGAAAGGGCAACAAAAGTTGAATAAAAGACATGCCAAATGGATGGCGTTCATCAAGAATTTTCCATATGTGATCAAGTACAAGAAAGGTAAGGAGAATGTGGTAGCCGATGCACTTTCTCGAAGGTATGCGATTCTAACTATTTTAGAAGCAAAGTGTCTAGGTTTTGAGCATATCAAGGGCTTATATATTGATGAGGATGACTTTGGGAGAGTGTATGAAGCATGTGAACATGTTGCATTTGATAAATTCTATAGGCGTGAAGGTTATCTTTTCCGTGAAAACAAACTATGTTTGGCTAAGTGTTCTTTGCGTGAATTGTTGGTGTGAGAAGCGCATAGTGGTGGTTTAATGGGGCATTTTGGCATTAATAAGACTTATGAAGTGCTACATGAACATTTTTATTGGCCACATGTGAAGAGAGATGTCACACGTGTTTGTGAGAGATGCATTGCTTGTAAGCAATCTAAGTCTACAACTAAACTGCATGGCTTGTATACGCCATTACCTATTCCAATGCATCCTTGGACTGATATTTCTATGAATTTTGTGTTAGGATTGCCTAGGTCTAAGTATGGTGGAGATTCTATTTATGTGGTTGTTGATCGGTTTTCAAAGATGGCTCATTTTATACCTTGTCATAAAACTGATGATGCATCTCATGTTGTTGATTTGTTCTTTAGGGAGGTTGTACGTTTGCATGGCATGCCTAGATCGATTGTTTCAGATCGAGATTCTAAATTTCTTAGCTACTTTTGGAAAACATTTGTGGAAAAAATTAGGAACCCGGTTGTTATTTTCTACTACTACTTATCATCCACAGACCGATGGTCAAACCGAGGTAGTTAATAGAACTTTAGGGGTATTGTTGCATGCTATTATTAAAAAGAACATAAAATCTTGGGAAGATTGTTTGCCACATGTTAAGTTTGCTTATATTAGGAGCATGCATTCTGCTACTAAATTTACACCATTTGAGGTTGTCTATGGTTTTAATCCGTTAACTCCGTTAGATTTAACCCCTTTACCTGTTAATGAGCGTATGGATTTAGATGGAGCAAAGAAAGCCGAACTTGTAAAGGCGTTGCATGAGAAGGCGCACAAATATTGAGTGCAAGACTGAGCAATATGCAAGACAAGCCAACAAATGGCGCAAGGAAGTGGTGTTTGAACCCGGCGATTGGGTTTGGGTTCATATGTGCAATGAGCGATTTCTTGAGCAGCGACATTCAAAATTATTACCGTGAGGGGATGGACCATTCATGGTGTTGGAAAGAGTTAACAATAATGCCTATAAGTTTGATCTTCCAGGTAAGTATGACGTTAGTGCTATATTTAATGTTTCTGACTTGACTCTTTTTGATACAAGTGATGATTTGAGGGCAAATCCTTTGCACGGGGGAGGGAATGATATGAACATAGAGCCATATTGAGGATGTGGTGCTAGGGACCCATTGTCTATTCCTCCTAGTTCGATTACTCGAGCGTGGGCCAAGCAATTCAGGCAAGTTGTTGGCGTCATGTTTTGTGATCTTTGGCGTGGAGATGACCTTACATCAGATCTTGAAGAATCTTGGAAATCTTGGCGCAATTTGAATATCTGGTCATCACATATATGGCCAAATCAATATATATATATCTTCTTGTTTAGGAATATTCTAGAATATGACACATTAGATTTTTAAGGTTGGTTTTAGGGTTAGTGTGGCAGCTAGAAGGCCTATATTAAAGACTGACTGAATTTCTTTGGGAGAGATATATTTTATTTTTGAGGAAAAGAATTGAGATGTTCTCTTTTACTGTTCTTTTGAGGACTTGACCTAATCAAGATTCTCTTGTGGCGGTCGATTTGACTTATCGAGTGAGATAGCGAATTCTTTTGCTCATGGCGTCTATAACGTTGGTTAGTTGACATGTGTTTGTCAACAAGTCACGTTCATACCGAGGTTGCCAATCACAGGTTTGATTGGAGGTCGAGGTTCGCAATTCGCACCATCCGGGCCTTCGTAGAACGATCTTTCCGCAACGATTCACATCAACATGTCATAATGGTTTTGTGTTATAATCGCTACCCATGTGATTGAAATGATGTGTTCCGGTTATTAAATTGCGCTTGCTGCATTGATAATAGCATTTATGATGAGCTAACATGTAGGTACACACCGAGGTGGGGTGAGTTTCGTATGGTGTGTGCTTAGGACCGCCTTCAAGGCAAATTTGCATCCTAATTGGGGCTTAGGGTTTTGACTCGCTAAGATTTGATCTCACCTCGTCGTGGGCTAATTTTTTTCAGGTCCTTAGTATGGAGATATTGGAGGGTGTCATTGAGGATCCCGAGCTAGAGTTGAAAGGATCCGGAATATAGGTTGTCCGGTAGTTTCTTTGGGTGAGACCTTCTGTATATAGACCTATATGATTGGTTTTGGCATGTACATATAAAGTATGTTTTGTGAAAATTGGTTGTCCTACTTTTCTA
Organism: Eucalyptus microcorys; assembly: GCA_014182515.1. Lineage (NCBI taxonomy): Eukaryota > Viridiplantae > Streptophyta > Magnoliopsida > Myrtales > Myrtaceae > Eucalyptus > Eucalyptus microcorys. The sequence goes on along the minus strand of CM024570.1, from coordinate 3,216,652 downwards.
TTCCATGTTTGATTATTGTCAAGGTTTATTAGTTCGCTTCTGCATGTGCATAAAAAGAATGGGTTGGTGACGCGTCTTGGGAACGTCGCAATTTGATTGACCATCGAGGGATGTGCCCGGGTTTGGGGCGTAACATATATGGCGATATCTGCCTTCATACTTGTCCACCAATAGTGTTGACATAGATTCTAATACATCTTCGTACTACTTGGATGAATGCTGTAACTGCTACAATGGGCTTCTAACAATATCTCCTCCTTAAGCTCTGCATCGTCAGGTACACACAATCATCCACAAAACTTTAGTGTTCCGTCCTCGGAAACTTGAAAGTCAGCCTGCCTCTTTTCTGTATCCTCCCGTAAAATTTTATGGATCTCAGGGTCTGTCAATTGCAACATCTTAATCCTTAGCTGATGATAATCTATCATTAGGTCAATCTTGGAAAATATTAACGCTTCCTGTAGCTGATCAAACAAGTCGTCAATCCTTGGCAACGGATACTTGTTCTTGATCGTCCTTTGGTTGAGTTGTCGATAGTCAATGCAAGAGTGCAACAAACCATCCTTCTTCCTAACGAACAAGACTGGCGCTCCCCAAGGTGATGCACTAGGATGTATAAATCCTTTGTCCATCAACTCTTGCATCTGCACCTTCAGTTCCTTTAACTCTGATAGCGCCATCCGGTAAGGAGTCTTAGAAATTGGCTCCGTCCTAGGAGCCAATTCAATCACAAACTCGATCTCCATTTCTGAGGGCAAACCGGGTAATTCTTCAGGAAACACGTTAGAAAACTCCTGCACCACGGCAATGCTCTCCATCTTTGACTCCTCAACTATCGTATCCACTACAATTGCCAGATAACCTTAGCAACCCACCTCTAACAAACGGGTTGCCTTAAGCGACGAGATTAATGTAATCGAGGGTCCTCCTCGACTTCCAATAAACTCGAAACTTTTACTTGCTAACGGGTTAAATTGAATCGATTTACGATAACAGTTTACTATAGCTCGTTGCTTGGTGAGCCAATCCATATCAATAATCACCCCAAAGTCAAACATGGCCAGCATAATCAAATCTATCATTTCCTCTCGCTCACCAATAACTAACTTGCAACCAGAACACCCTATTGTTGACAACACTTTATCATTTAATGAGGTAGATATACTAATGACTATCCCCAACGGTTCTGGACTCAATTCTACCAACTTAACATATTGCTCAGCAATAAACGAATGCGTAGCTCCAGGGTCAAATAATGCATAAGTAGCATTGTTGTTCAACGAGACCATACCTGTGACCACGTCATGTGAGTCCTCCGCCTCCTGTCGGCTGACAGTATACACCCTTCCCTGCATTGGAGGCCTATTCAGCATACCCTCCGGTGCGTTCTGTGACACACTCCCTCTGTTCTGCCCTATCTGCAGTAGTGGCGCTTGTGCTCCTCTGGACATGTGCGGACAGTCCTTCAAATGGTGGCTGTGCTAACCACATTCGTAACATGCTCCTATTCTACCAGGACATGGGGTTGGTCCATGCTTCCTTCTACAAATTTGGCACACGCCATTCGGGTTGGGTGCTAGCTTTCTAATTCCACCCATTTGTTTGGGCGGAATGGAATAATCTCCACCAGTCATTGACCTCTTCCCAAATTGAATGATATCTCTGTTGGGCACGAACTGCGACCCAAATGTGGCAACTCCCTCGTTCAAATTCCTCTCGATCAATTGTGCTCTCTCGTACAAATCATTATAATCCTTCAGATTTAGTGGCACCAATGGATCCTTGATATCTGGTCTTAGTCCGTCTCTGAATCTCCTTGCCCTATCCATTGGATCTTCTATCAGTCTCGATGCATACTTGGACAACCCGGCGAACTTCGCCTCATACTGATCCACTAACATCCAACCCTGACGATGACGCTGGAATTCTGCCATCTTTTGCTCTCTAGCGCAATCAGAAAAGTACTTTCTATTAAAGACCTCCACGAAGGCATTCCACACCAAAATCGTACCTTCGGGAAACACTCTCCCTCTGGTGGCTTCCCACCAAGTGCTTGCGTTGCCCTACAACTAGTAGATCGCCAAAACTACCTTGTCTTCCTCAGAGCACCTTAGTAGTGCGAAGACCTTCTCTAGTTCTCGGATCCAGAGGGTTGTAGCCTTAGGATTGCCTGCTACAGTGAACCTCGGTTGTTTCAGCTTCAAAAATTGCTCCACTAACTTATGCATCTGTCGCTCCCCATTCCCATTTCCAGGTGGGACTTTAGCAGGTGCAGTGGCGGCGGTAGTAGCGACGGCTTGGTTTTGGGCCTACTGACCCATCATATTCCCTAGGGTCTCTAGCGCCTAGATGATCCAATCTATTCTAGGATCGTTGAGTGCTCCTACCCTAGTACCGGCCTACAGTGGTACTCTTTCCTTCACGCTGGCCTGAGCCGGCACTCTACCTTGGGCACCAACCCTAGTAGGCGTCCTACCCCGAGTAACAGACACAACTGCCCTCTTCCGAGGGGTCCTTTGCTCAAGATCGCTCATAATGCAAAATCTTTATCGAACCTACTTTCTAATTCTAACACGGAATTAGAAATCTGAGCGACCCACAAAAAATAATCAGTTAATCACAAGCACGAGCGTAAGGAAAAATGTCTTTCCTACTAACTATTCCATAACCTATCACACCTTATCACTCCAAACATTGACCAACTCTAATACCACTTCGGGTGGGGATGTCACGCCCTGAACCCAGGCATGCGCACATCCCTTGACAATCGATTAAAAATGCGACGTCCTCAGGACATGTTGCCGATCCATTCGTATTATGCACATGCGGAAGCGAATTAAATAAACACCCAACCAACAATTAAACACAGGGATAGTAAAGCAGGATAGTAAATTTTCACAAACCACGCTTTGTAAACATACCAAGTTAACCCTAAGAGTCTATATACAAGTCTGTCTCCAAAAAGAGGTCCTAGACAACCTATGCCCCGAATCCCTCTGACTTTGGCGCTGGATCCTCCATATTAAGGACCTGAAAAAGGTTAACCACGATGGGGTGAGATAAATCTCAGTGAATCAAAACCCTAAACCCCGGTTAGGACACAAATTCATCTCGAAGGCGGTCCTAAACAAGCACCATATAGAATTCACCTCGCCTAGGCGTGTCCCTGCATATTAGCTCATCACATATGCATTTACAATTGCAACAATCATAATTTAATAATCAAAACACATCATTTCAATCACAACGAATCACATGGGTCCCGATTATAAAGTAAAACCGTTATGACACGTCTCATAGCATGCCATAAAATTTTGTCTCATAATCAGGCACAACTATCTCAACCACTCAGGTTTATTCCAGTTATTATGACCCATCGGCCATGGCCAACTCAAGAGTCGGCGGTCATTCGGCATAACCGGGCATTGTCTCGCTCCGTCAGGCACGGCAATGTCTAGAACCTTCGCCTAGACGGCATCCCAAAAAGGGGCATCATTCCGGCCTCCACCATGATACGGCTTCTGAACCCTTGCCGGGCATCTGGTAAACATCAGGCATCGTCCCCAAACTCTCGTTAAGTGACGGGTTCTGATAGTGATCACATGCGCACACATACTTGGCCAAGAATACCGTGCTTTACATTCAAATACCCCGTGTTCAAATAATGAACTTGGCCAATTTTCTTCATATTAAAAATCATCCCAGTAAAATAATCGTGCATGGTCAGACATTTAAATTGAACCATCAAATTTAGTACACTCCCAGTTCAAAACTCCACGATTTTATATAGTACATAAACATTTTTGGCGTCAAAAATCAACACCCGGTATTTTTGTAATTAAATACTTATAAAAATAAAATTTTGTAATAATAGTCAATAATTACCACCAAGCCCTCAATTGCACATCATAACATAGATAAACCATCAAATTCACTTATAAATTCAACCACGAGAATCAGCGTAAAATTTCACTAAACGGCTATTCCGTCACAATTTACACTAATTACGATTATTTAAATAAATTGTGATTAATTAAATTAATCTACTTTAATTAACCTAACCATGGTTAATTAATCTAACCCAAGTTAACTAATTTAACCTAGTCTTGCATAGGCTAACTAAACTAACCACCTAACCAATCTAGTTACACTAATCAAACTAACCTAACTAACTAGTTCATCTAACTAAGTAATTAACACTAATCTAACCCCCAAGTGCAATTAACAACATAATCAAGGATTAGGAAGTTAACTCACCGGAATAGGACGGCGACGGGTTCACGGCGACGGCGGCATGACGGCTATGAAAACTCAAAACTACCGGGTCTTCAACGGAGGCCTATTGGCAGCTGAAAAGCCCTACAAGGCTCACGCCTAAGGGCCACTCAGCGGTTCTGTGGTTGCTGGTCGGATGGAGATGTGGTGGCTAGACACGGCTAGACAAGCGGGTTGGGTGGTCGGATGGAGCTGGCGGGCTATTGGCAGGTGGTTGGTGGACGAACAAGGGCTGGTTGCTGGCCGTAGGCTGCTGATTGAGGCTGTCTGGTGGTGAGACGGTGAGGCGAACGGCGGGTTGGTGAGCTGGACTAGTGGACGATGATGCGCCTACAAGCGTGAGGAGCTAGGACGAAAATGGCGGGTTGGAGTCCTGGCATGAGGGTGGAGCTAAACTTGCAATGGAAATGGAGATGGTGTAGCAGCAAGGGGAAGGAATGAAGAAGAAGAAGGAAAATAGGAGGGGTTCGGCTGGAGTAGGGGCTGATTGCATGGCTTAAGAGAGAGAAGAATGAGGGAAATTAAGTCAAATGAAGGGCCAATTAGAATCCTAGAGAAATATCTAAGTGATGATGAAGTATGCCTCAAAGTCTTCAACCCACATTAGTCAAGGCTTCCTCCAATGGCTATTTTCCTTCCATTTCTTCACAATTTAATCCCTTTTGGCAGCCAAATAAAGTCTTGAAGCAACCCATCCGAATTTCCTTTATTTAATTTGTCCAAAATTGATTTTTCCGCAAAATTCCGGGCTCGACGGAATTTCTCCAAAAGATGAGATGACACGCTCGAACGTCCGATTCCCGAAATTAAACTCAATTTCGTGATTAAAATTGACGGAATGTGATTTTAGTACAACCTAACATGTCGGATAGCTTTTAGGGATTTTAACGAGTTTGACTCGTGGTCGATAATTTTCGATTCACGTTTGTGCATCTCCGACTCGTAAATGACTCTCAGTTGTTGTAAAAATCACAAGGTTTCAATTACGTGTCCCGAGTATAAAATTGAAAGAAAATCGGGTTAGTGCCGTTTGACGTGAATTTCGCAATCATGCGAAATCACCCGCAATTCAATTACATGTTTCCATCGAATCGACCTATATCCGATCACAATTTGATCATAATGGTGTCGTATCGACCTTTGCCGATTATTACGGTCGAGTGATCGATTTCTGATTAAATTCTCTAGTCTGTCGTGTCTATATCTCTTAGCGGCCTCACCTAATAGATTGGTTAACTCAAGAGTGATAAATTTCGTGTAAAATGACCATAGGCACGTCATCGAGACAACCATTTCGTATAATCGGAACGGGATTGAATTTCAGTATGTCACATCAGCACCACGTTGATAATTTTTTATTTAAAAAATTGCCACATCAGTTAAAAATCGTGCTGGAAAATGCCAAATTAATAGTTTGGCCAGAAATTGTCACCATTGGTACTCAAATGTTCTTTTTTTTCTCTCATTTTGGTACTTAAGTGTACATTTTGGAAATTTTGGCACTTATGTGTTTACTTATGTCAAGTTTTTGCACTTGGGGTGTTTGACACTTGCCGGTCGTCCATGGTTGGCCGCGAGCGTTTTCCATGGCTAAATGGGAAAGATGGATAAAAGGAATTAATAGTATGCCCGAATGATGCCGATGGCGAGCATGGACAAGTGTCGGCATGCTCGTGAGTGGTTTGTCCATGGCTGGCCGTTGCAATCGAGCGTCGTCCATGGCCTTGGAAGGGCAAAAAGAGAACGAAGAAAGCAATGGTGTAGAAGATAGAGAGACAAAGGAGTGAGAGGGACTTGCAGGTTTTCTTAAAGGTGGACCCGGAGTTATACATGTTGCTCGTGGAATGGACTGATGCATTGCTGGGGTTTCTACCCTTGCTGCGCCCAATATTTTCTTCTGAATAACAAATATACTTTAACTATTCACCAAAAAACTGAAATAAAGCATGCGTACTAACTTTATCGACCCCCTTTTGTCACAATGCTCAAACTGCATTGCTTGATGACACTGAAACAAAACATGATGACCAAACCCTACGCTTGCATTACCAGCAATTGGGTGATGAGCGCGTTGCACTTATCCACTCCTTTATTCATACAAGTGTAAACTAGAAATCTACCCACACCCCGTCGACGCAAAGACGTTGACCAATGGAGAGATCATCGCAGTTTACGTTTGGATTGTAGGAATAGAAGGTGTCCAGAGTCAAGCCGTACTGCTGTGCTATTGCATAGCAAATGTCTCCATTCTTCACTTGCACATCTTGGAGGCACAGAAAAAGCTCTGTAAAGCACCATGCATAAACCAGAGAAAGACTTGAGTCCCAACGGAACGACTTGATTGATGACTAAGTGAAACAAACACTAATTGTGTAATTTACATTAGCAATTGTTGAGGGAAGAAAATATTCAGCAAATATTTAGGGAATTTTTGTTATTATGTTACCTTTTGCATCTTATCTCTTAGAGTTAGTATGTCAACAAATATATAGGGAATATTTGTTGTTCAGTTGCCTTTTGTATCTTATTTCTTAGAGTCCTTTATTTACATTGTTTTTGCAACATAAATATGTAGGGAAAAAATGAATAAATTTTTTTAATTGCAATTAAAAGAATCGTGCTTAGCTCATGCATGAAAACTACTTCAATATTATGGGAAAACATGGGTAATGTCAAGCTGTTCATCCTCCCGTAGGAAAGAAAAACTTCAAGCTATTAATGCAGCATTTAAACAGATTTTGTTTCAAAACCGGTCGAAAGTACTGGCATTAGGGATGTAACTTGTGGTTGGCCGAGGTTTTGAAATAGAAAGCGGATCCTCAACGTACGATGAAGTTGCAACAAGATTTTGAAGTATGCAGGAGGAAAATATATATTATCAATTAAAATGGAGATTAGTAATCCATTACTTACTTCCGCTCTCGACCCGGGTGACCATGAGGACGAAGAAGAGTATCGAAACCAAGTTGAAGAAGACGGTGTACTTGTGACTGGTGATCTTAGCCATGCTTTTTGAATATCTGAGCTTCTTTCGGTACTGAGTTTGTAAGAGATATGCCTTGCGTACCTTTTTATTTATAGATGAAAAAAGAGCATGAACAAAGTACATAGTTACGAGTTAAAAGAATGAGCCAGCTTTGAGTTACATATTATCAATAAGATTAATTTGGTGTATATGACATAAGGGGGAAGGATAGTACCTATGCGAGTATCCTTCGTGTTTTTTTTTTTTAATGGCGAAAGTCAAACTAAGATGTTTTTTTCACATGAGGAATCATCGCTGGCTTGGATTTTAAATGTCGATGAATTACTAAGATGAGGCCTGCATATTTTTGCCTTCGTAGGATAAATTATGTCGTCTTAATGAAGATGGTGTTAAAAAGTTTCCCATCTCATGACCCTTTCAATGGAGCTTTGGCTCACATTTTATGTAGGCAAAGAGATTACTAAGGTATTTCACGGGCCCTAACATTTTTCGGTCAATGTTGACACCCAAATTTTTATTTTTCTTTAGTCATTTATCACATGAAAAATTAGGGATTGAGTTCAATCCCTAAACAAAAAAAAAAAAAAAAAAAAATCAATATTGCATAGTACCCATTTGCATTCTCATCATTGGTGTTCAAAATACCGTGGAGTATTACATGCGGAATCTTTCTTATTGACTGGCACCAATTGAAATTGACATATTTTGAGCGAAAATCTTGGGTTCATTGAATGGATCAAGGTCGCAATTTGAATTAGGATTTTCTAAATGGTAACCCGGATTGGAGTCTAAATTTGGCCAATGAGGAATGAAGGATGATGCATGACGGCTAGAATGGTGGCTTAAGAAAAGGGATCACACCTCACAATTTTGAAAGGACCATGATTTAGGGGGGCGTGCTCGAAGCCAGAGGAGGAATCGGTGGAATTTCTTCCACAATTAAATGATTCACATTTTTGAAATATGGCCGGCAAGGGGGCAAGATAGATAATTTTTTTATTTTCCGATATAAATATGTAAATGTCATTAATAAGATGAAGCACAGAGGCTTGAAAGCAAGATACTGAGTTAGGAATAGGAAGAAAAGAAAAGAATGTATGAAGAGATGAAATGAGGGAAAGAATCCAGATATTTGCAGAAGTTGGTGCTCCTGAGATTAGCGAGCCGTGAAGCCGCAAGGAGAGTGAGCAAATTTAGGGAAAGAATCAAAGGGATTTATCCGGCAATATGGACAGAATTGACCCTCACTCGGCCGAGTATTGGGCGTTCATGCATGAGGCAAGGCAAACAAGAAAAGCTGAATGGAAAGATTGAGCGAAGCGGAAATTAAGGGAAAGAATTAAGGAAATAATGCTGGCCACAAAATCATGGTGAGTGAATCTAGACACATCCGTGGCAGTATGTGTCACGCCCCGAACCCCGAGCATGCGAACATCCATCTATGATGATTTAGTTGCGAGGTCTCGGGACGCATTGCCAACCCATACTTTTATTCTTTTGATTAAATGAAAAACAGGAGCATATTATAAACACAAAGTCAAATGTATTAGCGGGGATAATATAAACACAACAACAAACATTTCCAAAAGCACTACTTTTATTTATGTACTTGTTAACTCTAGGAAGTTAAATATTTACAAGCCTTTCCCACGATGGCAACTTCCTATCAACCATCAATAAAAACCAGCAGGGTCAAGATTGACCTAAACTTTACTAACGTCAGGGCCAGCTATGATATCCGAGTGGTGTCTCAAGATGGGTGTCTCAAGATCAGACTCCAGATTAGGGTCAGTCTCTAGATCGTCAATGGCACCATCAGGGGTGTTAATGTCCATAGGATCTCATACTTGCTCTGCAGGAGCCTCGCTATGTGGTCCATGAAAATTACGGATTGGGCTATGATGTTCCTCCCTGACCCGAAAAAACCATGCCTTAAGCCTATGGGTCACCTAGTGGGCCAACCTCTCGTCTACCCAAACCGTCGTGATAAAAAGTTCGTACACCTGGTCAGATCCCGGGATAGGGTGTGAGGTCAAGACCGTATCTTGATCCATTGGGACCGTGAACTGAATGTGTCGGTTCTCCATACAATGGGCCTGAAAACAATAAACAATAATAGGTGAGATAAAATCTTAGTAAGTCAACAACCTAAGCCTTGATTAGGATGTTAATTTGTCTCGGGTGCAACCTACATATGTAGAACATAAAATAGTCCAGCATGCATTCTTACCTCACCTTGGCACACTTCTACACATTATTAATTATTATGTAGCCATAGTAATACATCAAGCATGCATATCCTGAAATTCGACTCATTTTAAAATATATGAAATAGTTATATAATCAATTCACTAATAGTAATTTACTCTGAACTTGTCACGCCCCGAACCTTAGGCACACGCACATCCCTTGATGGTCGATTAAAATGCGACGTTTCCAGGACGCGTCGCCGACCCTTTTTATTTTATGGACGTTGTTATGAGTTAAAGGAAAGAGCCCGCTTCGTGTTGATGCTTTGGGTTACATATTATAAATAAGATTAATTTGTAGTTTATGCCATGAGGCTATGTGAGTATATTTCATTTTTTGTTAATTGCAAAAGTCAAACTAAGAATATTCTTTTCACATAAAGAATCATCGCCGGCTTCGATTTTAAATGTGGCTGAATTGTTAAGATGAGGCCTACATTGTGACAGCCTGAATTTTTAGATTTCATTTTCGATTAAATAAATTGGGCATTTTATCGACGCGCCTATAGTATTATTCTCTAAATTGATCACTCACAAGATAATTAAACTATCTAGGGAAGCAATTAAGGAATCTAAATGCAATGGACTTGAGAATTCGATCAAGAATTGACTGCTCGACCGTGTTGATCTACAAGGGTCATTACGGCATTGTCGAAATCAATCAGAGACCGGATATAGGCCAATTCGACTGAGATATGTGATCAGAGTGTGGGTGATTTCACCTAATTGCAAAATACTTGTTGATCGGTACTAAACCGATTTTTCTATCGTTTTTGTATCTGGTGCCCATAACAAAAATCTCGAGATTTTCACGACAACTGAAAGTCGCCTAATGCGTCGAAGATGTACATTGTGACTCGAGATAAATCGATCACGGGTCAATTGCACCAAAAATTCCTAAAAATTACCTAGTAGACTAGGTCATGCTAAAATCGCATCGGATGGAAATTAACCGCAAAAAGTCGATTTTAGAAATTGAAAGTTTTGTCGTGTCACGATCTATTTTAGAATGTCAACTCATCCTCTAAAAAATTTTCAAAGACTCCAAGATTTTTACGAAAAATCGATTTGGAAATTAACGGAAATTCGAATTGGCCGAATTGAAGAGATTTTCGACTTGCAAACCAAGCTATATGGCGAAGGAGACTTGTAGAAATTATGTGGGCTTTTTCTATATCAAAATTGGACGTCGAATTTGGGAAAATTGTTAAAGAAATTTGAAGACCAAAGAGTGAAATTCGGAGCTAAGAAATGGGGTGCAATTTTGGACTTCAAAATTTGGATTATTGATGGATTTTATGCAAGAAAGTAATAAGAGACATTGAGATAAGTTTGAGGGATATTTGGGGGGACCAAGCATTTAATTTCTTGGTTATGCTTTATTGACTTTTGCCATTTTTCCCAAACTTGCATCGCATGCCCTCCTCCGTTCCTATCCATCTTCACGGTTTCTCTTCAATTTTTGTTCTTGCTGTCTCAGCTTTTGCTTTTCTTTCATTCTGACCGTCGAAGCTCAACCCTCTCTTCCATTTTGTTCCAAGCTTCAGTCCACCGATCCATCTCTCTCTCTCACTGCTGCCACTTGACAATTTCCCAGCCTCCACCAGTCAACAAACCAATCCCCAAGCTCACCGAAGTTGACCGCCCACTACCGCCTGCTCTCTCTCCGTGCGCGAGCAGCTCCATCTTTCCTCCCCAATTCCGCGCCACTTGTCTGCTTCACCCTCACGTTCGGTCAACTTGACCGAAGCTGTGCCGCCCCACCATCTCCGATTTTTGCTCCAACACGATCTGCCCCTTCGCTTCCTCGCCTCCATCCGAGACACCACCAACGAAGCTGCTTCCCTTCCTCCTTCTGCCAGCTCCACCCCACGCTACTCAGCCCACAAACTTAGTTGTTGAGCCCAATCGAAGCCAAGCTGCGGCCCACGATTTCAGCCAACAGCCCATCTTGAGTTCAGCAGCCCACATGGATCAAGCTCAGCCCGTGTCTTCAGCCCACGTGGAGCTCAGCCCATCTTCAGCAATCCACGTGAAGTTTAGCCCAACTTCGGCCCAAGAATTTAGCAATCCAAGCTAGTGAATTCCAGTGAAGTCGAAACAGCCCAGCGAAATCTTCAAGCCTAGTAGTTGGGCCATTTGAAGTCCACAAAACTTCAGCAGTCCCACCCGCGAAGAAGGCCCAGCCGCAGCCAAGTCCAAGCCCAGTAATTTTCTGTGGGCTTGCAAGGCCTTTGGGCCTGGTCCAAGTGTGCGTTGATGTCACCAAAAATTTGGATTTCAGCTGGCGTCGCGTCGTCGTCACGGTGAAGCGGTGTCTGCTTTTAATCAAATGAGTTTTGCTCACTAATCCCTTATTAGTCGGTTAATGATACTTAGGGATTGATTAGATTTAATTAAGTGCAATTAGGTGCATAGATTAGATTAGAGTAATTAAATTAGAGACTTATTGATGCATGTTAGGCAAATGGATAGTGTAGTTAGCAACCTAGTATTTATTGAACGAGTCTCGGTAATTTTTTGGACTCGTCTCGGCTTCCAATTAGGCATTACGGGCTTAAATTGGATTTATTACATTTATTTATTAATTTTCGTAATTATTTAATTATTTATTTATTTTCGGAAATTAGGTTGGGATAGTCAACGATCGAAATTTTGTGTTGATTTCAATGGTGCTCTCTGTTTATTTATTCGAGTACAAGGTATTGAAATTTGAATGTGATTAGTGAATATGGGGAAATATCTCAAATGTGAGAAAGGTTGGTAATTGATGGGAAAATGACCATAAGAGGTTGTGAGTTGAATATAGAAAACCACCGAAGTATGGTTGTGCCAATTGGACTAAGATTTGCCACTGAATTTGGAGTCGGTCGTGCCCAATCGGGCCATAATTTGCCACCTGTTAAAGGTCGTGTCCATCGGGCTGTGATTCACCACCTCATAGAGGTCGTGCCTAATATGGCTGTAATTTGCCACCTATTAAAGGTTATGCCCACTAGGTAGTGATTACCACCTAAAAATAGGTCGTGTTCTTAGGACCGTGATTCATTACTGAGAATTGAGATGGAATAGCTGAAATGACCGGAGAATGGTTTTAAGACATGAAATCGACTGAGTCGATTGATCATTAAGTTGATTTGATTGATTGGATGATATGATTGTTAGTATTTATTATTTGAACTAACTTATAGAAAGGAAATTGAGGCCAAGGTAAGCCCTCTGACCCGTGGTTGTGCCTAGGCATCCCCTAGGGCATATTTTCTTCCTAATCGGGCCTTAGGGGGTAGAACTCACTGAGACGTTGTTTCGCTGGTTATTGTATAACTATTTTTAGGTCCTTATATGGTGTTCATGGAGAACTTGAAGTCCTGGAGTTAGAGGAAGTGAAGGAAATAGAATCGGCAAACCTATCTGACTCACTAGTCATAGGACAATACCTTTTTTTTATTAAGCCGATAATTTTGTAAGCGACCTGATGATTTAAATAAACCTATGTGTTTATAAAAGGTTGGTTTTGGTTTGAAAAAAAATTATAGCCCTACTTTCCTATCCCATTGTTTTATTGTCTGGGGATTATTTATGTGCTTCCGTATGCATATATTAATTGAATGAGTCGGTGATGCGTCCTAGAACATCGCTATTATATCGACCAAGCAGGGATGGGCACATGCTCAGAGGGTTAGGGTGTGACATGTTTTTGACTATGTAGGATAAATTACGTCTTAAAAAAGATAGTGTTAAAGTTTCCCATCTTATGGCCGTTTCACTGGAGCTTTGGCTCACATTTGATGTAGGCCGTGAGATTACTAAGGTATTTCATGGGTCTCTAGCTTCTTTGCTTATTTTTTGGTTAGTGTTGACACCTAAATTTTGATTTTTCTTTAGTCATCTATCACTTGAAGAATTAGGGATCGAATTCAATCCATAATAATAATAATAATAATAATAATAATATAGAATAGTTCCTATTTGCATTCTCATCGGTGGTGCGTGAAATACCGAGTAGTATTACAAACGGAATCTTTCTTATTGACTGGCATTGATTGAAATTGACATATTTTAGCCGAAAGTCATGGATTCATTGAATGGATCAAGGTCGCAATTTGAATTAGGATTTTATGACATGGCAACCCGAAGTGGAGTCTAAATTTGGCCAATAAGGAAAGGAGGATAATGCATAACTGCTAAAATAGTGGTTTAGAAATGGGGATCGCACATCACGATCTTGAAAGGACTGTGATTGTGGGGGCATGCTCGAAGCCAAGTGGAGGAATCGGTGGAATTTCTTCCACATTTAAATTATCCACAGATTGAAAGTACGGCTGGCAAGGGGGCAAGATAGATGAAATCTTTTTTTTTTTTGGTAAAAATATGTAAATGTCATTAATAAGATGAAGTACAGAGGCTTGAAAGCAAGATACTGAGTGAGGAATGGGAAGAAAAGAAAATAACGTATGAAGAGATGAAATGAGGGAAAGAACCAAGCCGTGAAACGGCAAGGATGGTAAGCAAATTTAGGGAAAGAATCAGTGGGATTTATCTGGCACTATGGACAGAATGGACGCTCACTCGGCTGAACATTGAGCGTTCATGCGCGACGCAATACAAACAAGAAAAGCCATTGAGCGAAGAAGAAATTAAGGGAAAGAATTAAGGAAAATGCTGGCCATGAAATCATTTCTTTTTCACGGGATAAGGACACTAAAAACGCCAAAAGTTGTGTACGGCACTCACTCTAGTGTCAAAAGTCTTTTTTAGATAATTTAAGTGTCACTTTCTTTTAAAAAACCATAACTTAAGTGCCAACTTCAATATGTGTTTTATTAATTTCTTAGTTCTGCATGGCTTGTAAGCGTGCCTATTTAACATATAACCCTTGAATGACATTATTTAAAAGTTATAAATAATGATAGTTTGAGTGCTAAATTTTGTTTAAAGTGATTATTTTAGTGCCAATTGTCGTTAAAAAAACTATCATTTCAATATCAAACACGCCATGTGGAAATGCCACTTGGACTGGATTTTTTAAATAATATGCCAAGTCATAAAATTTTTCATTATGAAAGCTATGAATTATTTTTGGCTGGAATTTCTCACCGTTGGTACTTCACTAACCGTTTATTCTCCGATTTAGCATTCAAGCAATTTAGTGAAAACTTTTGACAGTAAAGTGAGTGCCCTACACAACTTCTCGCATTTCTAGTGTTCTTCCCCCCTCCCCCTCTCTCTTTTCACTGTCACACCACGCTGGTCTTTGCTGTGCACGATTAGTCATCCCTGCGCTTCTCCGTCACTTCCTACCAAGCCCAGCGATCTATTCACTCTTTTGCATGTTTTCTTGACATCCAGTGTTCATCTTACTTCATGGACGTTGACAACAATTATTTCAAGAATCTTTTTCTTTAGTTTGGTCGTGCGCGATTCCATTTTGCTATTCAAACTGTTGCAATGGTGTTCTGTTTTCTTGTCCAGATTAAACTCCGAGGGAAGGACCTCCAAGGGTTCACATCTCCGTTTCATTCAGCAAGCACTCCGGCGATCTCCTCTCTTGATAATAATCAGCATGTGCACAAGAAGTCATCACAAGATGGCAGCTACACACGATCACGTTTCTCAGTCTCCATGCTCACTTTTGCAAAGAGAAAGAGAATGGGAAACTTGTAGGAGGTAATGCAAGAAGAGTGATAAAAGGAGAGAACAGGGGAAACCTTCATCACTATTTCCCATCCCCACCATTTCATGCCCATCACCTCATCCTTCACGATATATCACGTCCATCTCTAAATCTTCACTGGGAGTACACACAAACAGAGAGTGAGATAGAGGAGTCGATCGTGAAAATATACAGAGATGCTCAAAGCAAAACGAGAGAGAGAGAGAGAGAGAGAGAGAGAGAGAGAGAGAGAGAGAGAGAGAGAGAGAGAGAGAGAGAGAGAGAGAGAGCAGAGTGGACTTTTTCATAGCATCACCATCATTGATTTATTGAAAGAAGAATCACATCCGAAGAGATCCAAAAGTTTTAGAGTTCGTCCCTTCCCGGAGTCCATTCAGCCACTCAAGCTCTCCTGCTCGTGATCTTCCCGATGAGTGCCAGCCACCGAGCGATTCTCTCCAACCGCCACAAGTGCACCAACAAGTTCTTGCGTCTGTCATCGGCCAGTCCTGACGTGCGATCAGCCCCATCGCTCGGTCACCAGAAAATAGAGCTCTCAGTTTCGCACCAGCGGTATTTCATTCTGGTGGGCAAGTTTCCGGTGATTTCTCTGGCCTCCGTCGCCATTCCTGGACAACTGCGAGACTGAAACAGAACACGGAACAGAATAAGAAGAGAGAGAAATAGAGATGAAGAAGAAACATCCGTTTGGCTCTTCCATTTATTTCAATCACAAAACGCCAAGGAAACTCCAGCCTCCAACCGTCGATCGCCGAGAGGATGTGGCAACTTAGGGTTTGCATCTCACTCACACAGTGAGACGCTGTGGGACTCAAGCTCTTTAATGCCGTTTTGTAACATTCCTCTCATTTCCGAGGTTGTCTCGCCCCGAATTCGTCGATCAACAATGTGTATCGAACATATCCTAATCTGCACATATTGGGGAATGAAAAAGAGAAGTGGATTGTGAAATTTTCTTTGTAGCAGAACACTTTATTTCTACTTAGCATTTCGATTCGTATGCCACTAGACGTAGCCCTATGATCTATGGTCGTACAAAATATAACTAAAATGAAGTATGAAAGTGCTCAAACATGAGTATAACCTTATTGTGATGTATGGTTAGATTATAAAAAGCTATACACATAAGTTAACAAAATATAAAAAGTCGTATATAAAAAGATTAGAGTTTTTGGGATGTGGAGATGAAGCGGGAGAGTAGTCGAGCTGCTTTGGAAGGCACTATTTTTCCCAATTCAGCTGCTTTGGTAAAATTATACTCTCAGGTTCAAGTGATGGAGACTTTCATCCAACGGATCGCCATTTGTGTGGTACCAACCAATACCATCTAATCGGAGATAAATCATACTGATGTAGATTCGGAATTCCGCTTTATATTGTATTTGGCAAGATTGAAATGATGGGATATGCGGCAAGGCTTCTCCTTGTGTTAATAAGACTTTCTAATCTGGTGCTATCTGATGTTAAGAAGGGGATCTCATCTGTGTTTGGCTCTAACATCAGACTGTTTGCTGAGAAAGTTAGGAGTGTTTATTTGAAGTGGGAGGTTGATTACAACTTAATACTTGCTGTAATATTGTAGTTGCTCTAAAACTAGGATGTCCGAAAAGAGCTGCCATTGAGCGTAAGATAAACCCATGTATAATGAGCAGGTAACTTTTTAGTTTTATGTTCAACCTAAAGGTTCAAGGCAAAATCATCCTTTAGGTATAAACTATTTAGAACACCCATCTTGTTATTAGTAAAAAAACTGGACGACATTGCGTGCTAGTTTTTAATCTAGTGTGAGAATAACAATTTATTTTAGATCACAAAAACTAAATCACAAATAATTATAAATTGCTGTGGGATCCGCTTTTTCAAGAATTTGTGTCTTACAACAAATTGTTATTTTCACAATTACCAAAAAGCTCGTGGCCTACAAGCATTCGCCCAAATCTTGGGCTCCGACTAACCCTTGCCCCACCGTTGCCGGCCCTTTCCGGCGTTGGTGGGGGAGGTGGCAGCAAGGGCCTCCACGGTCCCATATATGATCTTTTCTTTTTTAGATGTATAAATTTAATTTAATTAATATTTATATTAAAAATCAAATTTAGACCAAAAAAATGTCGTTTTGGGTTTATCTAGCCATGTCAATGCCCGTTTATAATTTGTTTTTAAAAGAATTGCCACATTTGTTAAAAATCGTGCGAGAAAATGCCAAGTTAGCAATTTGGCCGGAAATTCTTACCGTTGCACTCAAATGTTCATTTTATTCTCTAATTTTGACACTTAAGTGTTTACCCATGTCAAGTCTTGGCACTCGGAGTATTTGACACTTGCCAGTCATCCATGGTTGGCCGTGAGCGTCATCCATGGCTAGATGGGAAAGATGGATGCCTAAGGATCAATAGCATGACTGAATGATGCCGACGACGAGTGTGGGTAAGTGTCGGCATGCTCGTGAGTGGTTTGTCCATGGCTGGCCGTTGCAATTGAGTGTTGTCCATGGCCTTGGAAGGGCAAAAAGAAAATGAAGAAAGCAATGGTGTAGAAAAGAGAGAATCGAAGGAGTGAGAGGGACTTCCAGGTTTTCTTAAAGGTGGACCCGCGAGTTATACATGTTGCTCATGGAATGGACTAATGCGTTGCTGAGGTGGCTACCTTACTGCACCCAATATTTTCTTATGAATAACAAATATACTTTAACCATTCACCAAAAAACTGAAATAAAGCATGCGTACTAACTTTATCGACTTCCTCTAGTCACAATGCTCAAACTGCATTGCTTGATGACACTGAAACAAAACATGATGACCAGACCCCTGCGCTTGCATTACCAACAATTGCGTGATGAGCGCGTTGCACTTATCCACTCCTTTATTCATACAAGTGTAAACTAGACATCTTTGTGGCTTAGAACCACACCCCGAAGACGCAAAGATCTTGACCAATGGAGAGATCATCGCAGTTTACATTTGGATTGTAGTTATAGAAGGTGTCCAGAGTCAAGCCGTACTGTTGTGCTATTGCATAGCAAGTGTCTCCACTGTTCACTTGCACATGTTGGTAGCACAGAAAATGCCCTGTGAAGCACCATGCATAAACCAGAGAAAGACTTGAGTCCCAACGGAACGACTTGATTGATGACTAAGTGAAACACTAATTGCGTAATTTACATTAGCAATTGTTAAGGGAATAAAATATTCAGCAAATATTTAGGGAATTTTTGTTATTATGTTACCTTTTGCATCTTATCTCTTATGATTAGTAAGTCAACTAATATTTAGGGAATATTTGTTATTCAGTTGCCTTTTGTATCTTATTTCTTAGAGTCCTTTATTTACATTGTTTTTGCAACACAATTATGTAGGGAAAAAATGAATAATTTTTTTTGGTTTGGTATCATAGTGGTGTCTTATCTCTTGGAGTCCTTTATATACATTGTATTTGCAACACAATTATGTACGGAAAAAAATGAATAAACTTTTTTACTTGCAATTGAAAGAATTGTGCTTAGCTCATGCATGCAAACTACTTTAATATTATGGGAAAACATGGGTAATGTCAAGCTGCTCATCCTCCCGTAGGAAAGAAAAACTTCCAGCTATTAATGCAGCATTAAAACAGATTTTCTTTCAAAACCGATCGAAAGTACTGGCACTAGGGATGTAACTTGTGGTTGGCCGAGGTTTTGAAATAGAAAGCGGATCCTCAATGTACGATTAAGTTGCAACAAGATTTTGAAGTACGCGTGAGGAAAATATATATTATCAATTAATGGAGATTAGTAACCCATTACTTACCTGTAACAACTCGGCTCTCGACCCGGGTGACCATGAGGATGAAGAAGAGTATCGAAACCAAGTTGAAGAAGACGGTGTACTTGTGACTGGTGATCTTAGCCATGCTTTTCGAATATATGAGCTTCTTTCGGTACTGAGTTTGTAAGAGATATGCCTTGCGTACCTTTCTATTTATAGATGAAAAAAGAGCATGAGACAAAGTACATAGTTACGAGTTAAAAGAATGAGCCGGCTTTGAGTTACATATTATAAATCAGATTAATTTGGAGTATATGACATGAGGGGGAAGGATAGTACCCACGCGAGTATCCTTCGGTGGTCGATAAAATTGTGACGTCCCAAGACGCATCGTCGACCCATTCATTTTATTGCACATGTGGAAGCGTATAATAATCCCCAGACAACACAAACATGGGATAGAAAAGCAGGACAACAATTTCAAACCAAACACACTTTTATAAACAAACCAGTTTATAAATAGGGGCCAACTCTAAGGTTTATGTACAGGAGTCTAGATCAAAAAGGGCTACGAAGCCACATAAAACCTGGGCTCTCCAGACCCCGGCTTCGGGTCTTCCATAGCACCATCCAGAGTGTCGATGTCCAAAGAGTGCCCTATCTCCCACTCCCCGGTCCCAATGAGAGGCCCATCAAAACCACCTAAAGGACCCTCCCAACTCCCATTGGGCTTGTGAAGGTACCATGCCTTGAAACGATGAGGTACCAGGTGTGTTAGGCCCTCATCGACCCAGATGGTGGACTCAACAAGCTCACGGGTTAGGCTAGTCCCGGAAACTGGGAAATAGGAACGCTGGAAGTCTACCTCCCTTGGAACCCTGTAGCACACATGACATGCCTCCATCTAAGGACCTGAAAAGATGAAACCCATGACGGGGTGAGATAATGTCTCAGCGAGTTCATGCCCTAAACCTCAATTAAGAAGGAAATATGCCTAGAGGTAATCTAACCACACATCACACAAGACGCACCTTGCCTCTGTTCCTTCCTGCACGTCAATACAGTTCATATAACAGATATATATAGTAAGAACACTCAACATTTGGAAAGCCTTAACTTTTATCCCAATCAATCATAGGAATCCCGATTATAGGGCCAAATCGTTATGACACGTCCCATTCCGCGCCACACAATTTTGTCCCATAATTAAGCGTGTCAATTTCAATCATTCATGTGTCCCCAACGGCCACGGCCGACTCAACAGTCAGCGGTTTTCCGGTATAACCAGGCGTCGTCTCGCACCATCAAGCACGGTAATGTCTACATCCAGACGGCATTCCAAATATGAGCATCAGTCTAGCTTCCACTATGACCAGCATCTATTGACTTGGGGCATTCCCGAAAGAGCATCGTCCGACTTAATAGCTCGTGACAGATTCTCATAGCCATCACACGATCATTCAATCCCGGCCAAGGACACTGTGTATTGCACTTAAATGTTTCAAGTAAAGTAATAAACTTGGTCTATTTTCTTTATATTAAAAATACCCGTAAAATAATCGTGTGTGGGTACACGGTCAGATCAAACTTTAAAAATTGATATCCTTCCTTTTAAAAATCTCACTGTTTGATATAGTACTTAAAAATATTTTTGGTGTTAAAACCCGACACCCAGTATATTCTAATTAAATACCAAAGTTTCACAATTTTGAAATAATTAATCAAAAATCACAATCGTCATTCAATTGCACCAATTATCATTCAATTACATAAACAAATCGCACCACGGCAATCGGCATGAAATTCTGGCTACCGACTATCCCAATATAATTTCCGAAAAATATTAAATAATTAAATTAATTACAAAATTAATTAAATAAATACAAATTAATTAGATAAATGCCTACTTAAGCTAAGAAATTCTAATATAACCACCTAATGGACTAATTAAATTACTCTAACCATCCTAGCTACATAACAACATACTAAACTAGCTAACTACAATCACTAACCACCTAATTAACCAATTTAACTAACCTAATTTAACTAAACAAACTAAGAATTATACTAATCTCACTTAATCTAATCTAATCACCCTTAAGCATCATTAACCTCCTAAGCAATGTTTAGTAAGTAAACTTACCAGATTAGCGAACCGGGGAGTTCACGGCGACGGCGACGTGGAGGCGAGTGAAACACGGGCCTACGACGACGCCAAGGGAGGTCTGGAAAGGGCCGGAAACGGGTCACAAAGTCTCAGCACCTAGCTAGGATTTCGGCTTCTAGTTGCTGCTAGAAAGGGCTGGTTAGGTGGTCGGCTTGGCTGGAAACGAGCTAGCCGGGTGGCGGATGGCAACAACAGAACTAGGCAGAGGCGACCGCAGCTTGGATGGCCGACGAAGACGGCTCAGGCGGAGCCACGACGGCGGCTAGGGAGCGGACACACGGTGCGGGGCAGCGAGCAGGCGCAAGACGCGCGAGCAACAGGCACCGGGGACGGCGCAACGGCAGCGACTGGTCAGACGACGGGCGATCAACGACTGCTGCTGGCTCGGCTTCTCTAGTCTGCTGGCTGGGTTTCTGCTTCTAAGACAAGCAACCATGGAGGTCCTAGCAGCAAGGAAGAAGAAGGAGATGATCTGCTGCTGGAGGGGGAACCAAATGCCCCAAAAGTCTTCAAAAATATCCTAATTCATCATGAGAGAGGCCCCAAAGTCCATGGCTGCTATCCTCAGCCATTTTCCACTCTAAAACTTCACCAAGAAGCCACCCAAGGTTGCTAAAATGTTGCACCCCACCCTTGGCTACGAATTTGTGACATCTCCCTTCAAATTCAATCCAATTTCACTTCAAATCAATCCAATTGGTACCCAAAAATTCCAACTAAAGCATCCACATCCATTCCATAATTTTCCTTGCCAAATGATCCATCTTGAACACCAAAATCACACCCAAAAATGGCCATCTTAATTTCCTGGTCCAAGAATGCCCAAACTTGAATTTTCACCAAAAACTCGGGTTTGCCAAAAAATCTTCGGAGGATGAGTTGACATTCCTAAAATAAATCGTGACATGAGAAAAATTTCAATTTCTAAAATCGGGTTCGATTTCGTAGTTAATTTCAACCGAGCGCGATTTTAGCATGACCTAACCTACCAAGTAGTTTTTAGGAACTTTTAGCGCATTTGACCCGTGGTCGATTATTTTCGAGCCACATTGTACATCTTCGACTTATTGGCGACTCTCAGTTGTAGTGAAAATCTCGAGGTTTCAAATACGGGCATAGGGTATAGAAATAGCAAAAAAATCGGTTGAGTGCCGTTCGACGATAATTATGCAATTAGGTGGAATCACCCACACTTTAATCACATGCCTCTGTGGAAATGACCTATCTCCGATTTTGGTTGATTTTAACGGTGCCCTATTGACCCTTACAAATTGGCATGGTCAAGCAGTTGATTTCTGATTGAATTCTCAAGCCTGTTGCATTTAGATTCCTTAACGGCTTCACCTGATAAACTAGTTATCTCGTGAGTAGCCAACTCAGAGAAAAAAGGCTATAGGTGTGTCGATGAAAAGCCCAACCCATTCAATCGAAAATAGAATCAGAAAATCAAGCCACCCAAATGCAAGTTTAAATGGTACTATCGGGTGGCTTTTAGGGGTTTCGTGCGATTGACCTGTGGTTGATAATTTTTAATTCACATTTTTGCCTCTTTAAATTGTGGATGACCCTCAGTTGTCATGTAATTGCGAGGAATCAATTACTTACCCTGAGCACAAGATCAATAGAAAATCGGTTTATTATTGTTTGCAGCGAGCATCGTAATCATGTGGAATTACCCATGAACCGACTACATACTTCTCTCAAATCGATTTATATCCGTTTACTAATTAATTTATAACATCATAATATTATCCCTTGTCGATCCTTATGGTCAAGCTATCTATCCATGATTGAATTCTCTAGTCGTTTGCGTTTTAATCATTTATGGCTCCTTTCGATAGATTAGCTACTCATAAGTGATCAGTTTAGAATAAATTTAATTATCAGTACATTGATGAAATAACCATTTCATATCTCGAGAATGGTCAAATTTCAAGACATCACAATATGAGTAGAAACGAAAAAAGGGACCAAGGAGCTAGTTCAAGGTGGTAAATCAGGAAGCACTTTCTCAACTGAAGGAAAAGGGAGTCAGGTAGAGGAAAGACTGAAGAATAAAAGGAAAACATGAATGAGAGGGGAAGCGGGCGAGAGAGATTTAGAGGAGACTTTCTTTCTCATGCAATGTTTATGCACTGATTGAGGAGGAGCGAATCAATGAGACCATCAAGCATTATCTTCACCGCTCCACGATATTTTATTGCCTTTTTTCACTCAAGATTAACACGTATAAAATGACGAAAGTAAATTGAAGGTGAAACACTAACAACTCACACAAAAGGCATTTCCCATTTTGGATCAGAATATTACTTATACGAGAGTGGGTCTTCATGTCTCATGTGAAGAAATTGGAGGGTTAAATACCATGCGGGTTATTGGATGTATTGGGGCTGGAAAGCATTGAGAGGGTTTAAGTGACTCAATTGTAGTTATAATCTCATTTGCTTTGCTGGACTAATAATAGAATCCTATGTGGTTCTCCTTGTGAAGTAGGCCCCACCATCCGAAACACATAAGTAAGGTGTCCAATGTATTGTTCTGTTCATTCTAATGTTCGATCGCTTTGTTTTTACTTTTCCTAGGTTTGTTTCTTGGCCAGAATATTTCTCTTTGACGAAAATCTCCACCGACTTTAAGTATTGAAAATGCTAGCTATCTCGGTTTGTCCGGCAAAAATACGAAAACAATATGCGTACGAGATTTATTGACACCTTTAATCAAAGTACTCGAACTGCATTGCTTGATGACACTGAAACAAAACATGATGACCACCATAGTTGCATTACCAACAACTAGGTGATGAGTGCATGGCATTTACACTCTTACTTTATTCACCCGCTTATCATTCCCATTACTATAGCTTCAGAAAAGTGTGAAAATGTTTGTGGCTTAGGTTGACCTCCCGGAGATGCAAAGCCATTGACCAACGAAGAGAGCATCGCAATTCAGATTCGGATTGATGGCACTGAAGGATTCAGAACTCAACTGGGACTGCTGTGCTATTGCAAAGCAAGTGTCTCCACTGTTCACTTCCACCACTTTGTCGCACACCACGACAGGGTTTCTCGTCGCCACCCCTGTGAAGTACCAGGCACCACGAAACAAGAACAAGATACAGCAATAATCATTCCATCAACTATCTAAAATATAAAAGAGAGTTAGCAATGTCACGAAGATGAATAGAAGATATGAGAGAAGTGTGTTATTATTAAATGGATATTAGTAATGCATTACATACTTCCAACGACTCTGCTCTCGGTCATAGAGACCATGAGGTCAAAAAAGAATATGGAAACCAAGTTGAAGAAGATGGTGGACTTGCGGCTGACGATTCTAGCCATGCTTTTCAAGCCTATAAATTCTTGGGATACTAAGATTGTGAGAGATGTGCCTGATGTATCTTTTTACTTATAGATGAAATTAGAGCATAAGACAATCACATTGTTATGAAGTAATACAAGAAAGAGCCGGCTTGGTGTTAACATACTCTTCAGTGCTTAGGATTGCGTATTTAAATTAAGCTGCATTATGATATACGACATAAGGTGGAGGATAATACAATGCTAGTGTCTTTTTTTATTGTTATTGTTAATTGCAACAGGTAACCTAACAATGTTCTTATTACATGAACAAAAGCCACTCCGCTTGGGTTTCCACGTTGATAAATTATTAGGATGAGGCCTGCATGTTTCTGATTTTGTTATAAAAAAATGACGTCTTATTAATGAAAGGAGACTAGCATGAGATCAAGCATGTGCAAACTCATAGTAGCATGGAGTTCTACTTGGAGTTGTAACAAGAGATCATATTACTACCAGTGAACCACAACAGGTTGGAGAATTGACGAGCAAAACATTACTAGAGATGACATGGGAGGAAATTCTTGGCGTAGGCACTTAGTATGGCTAACTATCTAGTGAATAGATCCTCTATGACATTTGGAATTTTCTAATAAGTTGATAATTTTTAGATACAAAAAATAAATAGATAATTCACTTGGGTTGTGGGTGACATTTGTAAAAATTTCAATTAGGTCACTAAGGGCGCGTTTGGTAACGTTTCTGTTCAAAAATTGTTCCTGGGAACAGAAATAAAAAAAATTATTTCTGTTCCGGGGAACAGTTTTTGAATAAAAGAACGCGTTTGGTAAGTGTAAAAAAATTCTGTTCTTGGAATAAAAAAAGAACAGAAACACGTTTGGTAACTGCACTCAATTTCTATTCCTAGAATAGAAAAAGAATAGAAACACGTTTGGTAACTATACAAAATTTATGTTCCAAATTTTTCAAAAAATGCTCTTTTTTTTTTAAATAAAGTGTAAATTTGATATTGAATACTCATTCTCATGAAATACTCATTAATTTAATTATGTTCATGGTGAGTGAAGACAAACGTTCTGAACATGATCATATGTGCATACTTGAAAGAAAACAATTGCCCATCGACAATTCATACTTGTCCCAAGTAATCGTCCCCCATTTCTCTGGGTGATTCCCATTGAATAACTATATGTATGGTAGTGATATTTGCCGCCTTATTTAGTGGGAATCACATTCATTCATAACGAGAGATTGGTTTCTTGGAATCAAACCGATGGATCGTTAGAACAGCATTCCATCAAGAGTATACTTAGATGGGGATTCTGCGAACACGAGCTTGTGCACTGAGGATTGAAGAATATTAAAACATGGAATATGCAATTTTCATCTACAACCAGCTGCTCATGTCGATAGCCAAGATATCAAAGTCTTGATGTTCAACTTTCTCACATACGTTCTTTCCCACACTCTGTATAGTCTCAATTTATTTTCTCAAGTCAGCAGGAATCTAAACTTGCAGATAGCAATATCTGTCTGTGGATCAAAGCTGCACCTTAGAAACAAAACAAACGATCAAGACGGATATCAAAACTCTCAAACAAATTGAGCAATGCCATAGTGGTTTAGATTTAGTTTTGCTACTAGACATATACATGCATATAGTGTGCCACTCATCCTAGCAAAAGAGAACAAAAAGCACTAGCACTTCGAAACCCAAAAGACTAATAACAAGCGCTAATTTTCCTCGTTTTCAACCATTAATGACACCAAAACCATATAGGGTAATGGAGCACAGAGATGATGGATCACTTCTGGCCCTTCCTCTTCCACAAATCTCCGAACATTCTAATCCCAGAGTTCTTTCGCTTCCCGCCTCCAAAGCCATCGTCTAGATCATCAATATTTCCTGGTGAACCCACAAAATCAGCATAACCTGCATGAGGCACCTCAAAAACTCCTCCGAAATGCTTATCCATGGAACCGCATCTTCCAGGAATTCTCCCATTCATTTCAACACCACCAGCAAGAACAGCAGCTGCTGCTTTCCTCCATTGCTTGGTCTGCACCCTCAGCTTCTTCATCTCCGCTTCTAGTTCTTCTTTACCTCCTTCCATAGCTTCTAATTTCTCCTTCAATTGGATGTTGTTTTCTTTGCTCGCTTTAAGTTCCTCTTCTAGCTGACTCAGCTTTGAGACCATTTCTTCTTCTTTGCTCCGAGCAGAAGATATCGTCATTGTTGCCCCGTCTAGTTGCTTTCTCAGGTTTTCAGTTTGCTGGCCAGCTACTTCAAGTTCCTTCTCCTTTTCTAGTAACTTACCTTTAAGCAAATTTATCTCATCCTCCTTCTCAGCCAACTGAAGCAAGTGCGGGGGTGGCTCCACAAATACAGGTGGCTCTGCTGGTAAGTCAATTGCTTTTGTTTCCTTCTCTATCTCATTGTTCAGTTGGCTGACCTCTATTTGAGTCTCCAAAGCAACCTTCTCGATTGGTACTTCAAATACATCAGTCTCCTGCTGGTTCTCATCAGGAACATCATTTAAAGGGTTGCTCTTTGGGTTGTTTGATTCTTGAACTTCTTTTGCATGATGCTTCTCGGGGACATCAACCGAGTCCTGGGTACAAACTTTGTCTTGGTTTTCTTCTCAAGCTTTTCTTGAGCTACTTTCTTTGCAGCCTCGTTGAGACCAATTGCTCTTTCAGATTCTTCAGCTCTTCTTGAGCTTGGCCAAGCCGAGATTCCAGATCGAAATGCGAGTTCCTAGTTTCTTTTGATTAACCGAATCGATTGGGCACCTCGTGGAGAATGGCGATCTCCTACCTTAGGGCTTCGATCAGGGATGGGGTGATGGTGTGAGTTATCAGAATCAGAGCTCGAGCGAGGAGAGCGTTGCTGCTCTGCTCGCGACGCTCGCTTGAGCGAGCAGATGAATCCGCACCTCTGACCCATTTCCGTAATTTCACAACTAGGTCCTCGATATCGTTCATGGTTTTTATCGCTCGAAGTAACTTCTCTCTACTTTGTCCGGTTTCCGAATTGAAAAGGAGGAATCACATCGGGTTCATAACCTGCAGGAAAATTAACATCTAAAGAACTACCATGAAAAGGAAGGGCAAAGACTACGGTCATTACCATCGAACAGATGAAGCAGAATTTTTTTGGACAAGACATTTCTCGCTTGCCGATGTATGAAGATAACTGAATCTTCTAGATCTCCAACCAGCACTTCAAGCTGTAATGCAGTCCCTTGAATATTTATCACCATAAATTAGTCATGGCTTTTCATAGAGAGCAGACATACACCATTTCCTAGTAAAGTAACGATTAGAGACGACTAAACCTTAAGAAGTTCTACAACCCATAAAAAAAATCTCGAGTCTAATCTCATCGATGCCAATCGCCGCAGAACCGAGAATTGAATGAGTCTCGAGAACTTAATAATAGTAATTCACGATCACTCGAAAGGCGGATTGGCAACAAAGTCATGACTCCGAGATCAACGTAAACCGCATCCCGCCGCTAGATAATGAACAACTGAATATAATGGCTCGAAGAAGGGATCAAAGCTCACCGACATATCCGCGAATGTTCGTGATGCGCTGCACTTCTTTCGCAAGTCGAGGAAGCTCCTCCCGAAAGTTCTTCCACTCCCATTCGACCGCACACCGTCTACAATCACAAAACTGACCATAAAATTCAAAACCAAACATCGAGCTTAAGGCGGACCAGCCACAATCACATTGCAGAACCTCGCACAAAAATCAAGACGACGAAATGCACACCTACACAAAAATCAGCGACGCTCGCTCAAGCGAGCAAAGCAGCCACGCTCGCTCAGCGAGCGACGCGCGCCACGTAGATCCGGGCGAGCAACGATCACTCGGGGCTCAAGCGCGAGGGCTTGCTCGAGCGAGCGTCTCGCAGATCCGGGGCAAGCGCCGGCTCGAGCGAGTTGTCGCAGCCGAGCCCCGAGCAGCCGTCGCCCAGATCTGCGAGGGGTGGCTCTCGCCCGAAGCCCTAGAAACACGGTGAAGGAGGAGCAGCAGCTGGTGAGCGCAGAAACCTACCTCGAATCAGAAGCTTCAGCCGATGAAGGAGCAGAAGCTGTCGGCGCCGGATCGCTCGACGGTGGTGCACCTGTGAGAGACGCCGGAAAAGGGAGAGCGTCGCTGCGCAGGGGACGAACGGAAAAGGGGGAGCGTCGTTGTGCAGGGGACGAACGGAAGTGTTTCGTTTTTGCTCTTTTCGTTTTTGTTCTTTTCGGCCCTTCAAAATGTGTTTCAGAAATAAGAAACAGAAATTTTTTGTTTCTTATTTCTGTTTCCTTTTTGTTCCTTGGAACAAAAGAACAAAAAAGGAACAGAAACGCAACCAAACGCGTTTTGTTCCTTTTTGTTCCAGTGAACAGAAAAACAGAAAAAATGTTTAAAAACAAGAAAAAGAAATGAAAACAAACGGGCCCTAAAATGTGACTTACAAAAAATTTGGAAGATACCTTCCATGTTTGTGGTTTTCTGGAATGCAATTTCGTAAGTTACAAGGATTTATAATTTAAGGAAATTAAAAATATATATGTGTTTACTAATTTGAACATGCCTAAATTAATTAATGTTTGTAGATAGGTTTACCTATATAGAGTAACATTGAAAAACTTATAGCCATAGTAATTGTCGGCGGGGATAGATACTCTCCAAAATACGTATCGGATAATTAGCAAAGTTCAAATTTACTGAATTTAGATTTCCTTACCGTATGATAGGTTTCCTGATAATTTTAATGAGTTCAAAATACTTTTCAGGCTTAAATAGATACCAACTTCCCTGTTTATTTACTGCAATATAAAATAGCATCCAACTTCCCTAACGTCTTCATCTTTTTATCCAAATCGAGCTATTTGTCATCCAAATAATTACCCACTGGTTTATATTGATCTCTAAAAGTGAATAAAGTCTTCATATGTCTTAGACAACACATGAATGGTCTTTGGCATGTAAATTATTTAATATGGATTTATTAAGTGTAGATTGGAAGTTAGGGTAAAATTCATAGAATGAGAAACTTTATTGGGGCAATTATGTAATTTTGTAAATCTAAAATTACAGAAAATTGGTTATAATTTTAATGAGTAAAGGGAATTTAATCAAGGCTTGGACTTTGAATTAAATAATATACGAGTAACACGAGTTATAAAGGATCTCAAAGCTAACCTAAATGAATAATGAATTTGTATAATTTCTTTACTAAATGATGATGGCATAGTGTCTAATCGATTAAGATCGATATTTCGAAAGATACTTAATTTTATATCATCATTGTTTACACATATACTGAATATCCATACCATGGCCTTTTTGCCAAAGAGCAGATTCACTTGTGTGAGTTTGTGTATAAACTTTGATGTTCTATCATCTAAGATGGGTCTCCAAAATGTTAAGGGAACGTGAGGTCCAATGATTTCTTATGATGTGGCTTGAATTGTTGGTTATTAGATTAGCATCATAATGAGGGTGTACAATGCCGTATTTATTGTCACACCCCGATCCTCCGAGCGCGTGCTCATCCCTTTGCGGTCGATTAATAGCGACGTCCCACAACGCATCGTCGACCCATTCATTTTAATACGCATACGGAAACAAATAAATAATCCCCAAAAATAACACAATGGGATAGGAAAGTAGGGCTACAATTTTCTTCAAATGCAAACACAACCACCCTTATATATATATAACATAACCAGTCAAGTCTTACACAATACCATACAAACCAACCTATAAATATATGCGTAAGGTCTGTCAAACAGGGGGGGTTTCAAACAGCTACAGGGCCTCGTCCTCTTCTTCATCATCCTACACGATTTCACCTTCATCTACACTCCAACTGGAGCCTTTAGCAGACTGCATTGGGGACTCTGGTACTACAAGAGCCGGGTCTACTGCATCTACGATCAAGCCTTGAGGAGGATCTGTTGTGCCCTTTCCAAAAGCGACCTCCAGAACGTATAGATGAATCTCAGACTCCGATATAGGACCCTCTCTCTAGCCATCTTGAGCCGGGCGGTACCATGATCTGTATCGGTGGGGCACCTTGTGCTTGAGACTTGCATCAACCCAAACTATGGACCTTACCAGCTCATAGTCCCAACCCCTAGGGCCCTGATTCATCGAAATATAAGATGTCTACTCTGTAATTTTCTTAGGTCATCCAAAACACTCAAGAGCTGCCATCTAAGGACTCAAAATATTATCCCACAACGGGGTGAGACGACATCTCAGCGAGTTCTACCCCCTAAAACCTTACTAGGAAGAAAATACGCCCTGAGGGCTACCTAAGCACAATCATGAATCGAAGGTCTTACCTTTGCCTTTGTTCCTTCCTACAAGTCAATATAAATGACATTCTCAACCAATCATTGCAACACATCAAGACAGATCGAATCATCGATCAATCAACTAAGTCAATTACATGTCATTCACGACCGCTTCTCGGTCAACCCACTCAATACTATCTATAAGGTCCCATCAAATCAAGACTGCTCACCCTAAGCTGAAGATAGATAGTATAGCTCACCCAAAGCTGATAATAGAGTATATCGCTCGCCCAAAGCTGATGATTTATTGCTCACCCAAAACTAATAATTATTGCTCACCAAAAGCTGACCACAGATTATATTGCTCACCCAAAGCTGATAAATTAATGATCACCAGAAGCTGACCACAAGATATACCTATAGTATACTAAATATGCTCGTCGAAAGCTACCATTTTTATCCTACCCGATAAAAATTATTATTTGTGGTTACACGGTCGGCCTTAGCCAAAATACAACATTTCGACTTTTGAACATCCCACTAGTTTTAGTCCCAAAATATATTTTTGGCTCTGTAGACCAACACCCGGTAATTTTCAATTAATTACAAAGATTATCAATTTTTGGGATAATTACCCACAATCATCAATCACACTCAATGTACACAAAATAACAGTCAAATAAATAAACAGATTGCACCATTGTAATCAACACGAAATTCCAGTCATCGGTTGTCCCGATTTAATTTCCGAAAAAAAATTAGTTAATTAATTAATTACGAAAAATTAATAAATAAATGCCAATAAATAGCAAAAATGCAAACTCAGGCCCGTAAGCCTAATTGAAAGCCGAGACGAATCCAAAAAATTTCCGAATCACTCTAGATAAATACTAGAGCTTGTCTAGGCTCTAACTACACTACTCTAACCACCTAACATGCAATAACAATTAATTAAATTGTTAATCTAATCTAACTATCCACATAATCCATACTTAGTCTAAACTAAACAACCCTTAAACGTCATTAACTTACTAAGCAAGGATTAGTGAGTTAAACTCACTTGTTAAGCGATCCGGTCGAATCAAATTGACCGG
The DNA here is from genome assembly GCA_014182515.1 of Eucalyptus microcorys. NCBI lineage: Eukaryota > Viridiplantae > Streptophyta > Magnoliopsida > Myrtales > Myrtaceae > Eucalyptus > Eucalyptus microcorys. Next base: position 3,184,839 of record CM024570.1, on the reverse strand, counting down.
GACGCTGTGAGGCTCGAGAAACTACAAAAGGGGACCGACAACCGAGGTCGAGAACGGCTTGAAAATGGGCCCGATAGCAACTCGGAGACCCACACGGCTTGGTTCTATTCGGGGCCAAGGGAGAGCTAAAATGGTGGCTGAATGGCGAGGCAAGAGTGAAGGAGGCAGCAGGAGTTGGTCGCGAGTCCAGGCGGGACAGATTGGCGGCAGAACGGCTCTAGTGGTGGTCCGAGCTGGCTTGGTAAGCTGCTGGGCACATGAGCTAGGCAAAATGGTGACCAAGGACGGCAGGGACGCACGTGTGGACAGGCGAGCACGTGCAAGAGGGCGCGACGGCAACTCCGGCTTCGAACGGGTGTGCGGCGACTCCGGCAGCTTGCTGGCTCTATTCTCTAGGCTTCTAGGATTTTGAATAGCAAGAAGAGGGGGAGGAGGAGGCTGCTCGATGGTTTGAGGGGGAGAAAGGAACAAGTTGGGCTGGTGGGACCGGTTTGGTCTTCACTTATCCCTTCTTGTCCCCTTGACCGGTCCCCTTGCCTAGCTGGCCTTCTAGCTCATTTCCTAGACCATTAAACCTCTTCTAGAAGACTTGAGGAGGTCCAAAATATTGGGTCCTTGGGGCATACGAATTTCACAAATGTTCCCTCAAATTGGACATTGAGTTCTCCTTGAATCAATTCAATTCGACCTCTAAAAATTCAATTATCGAGTCCTCGATCAAATTAGCATTTTTCCTCGCCAATAGATCCCCCTTGCATCCCAATTTCGCAATCAAAAATGGTCATCTAATTTTCCCGAATAGAAACGGCCCTACCTTGACTTTTTTCCAAAAAGTCTCAGTTTGCAAAAAAATCTTCGGAGACTAAGTCGACGTTCCTAAAATAACTTGTAACATGACAGAACTTTTAATTTCTGAAATCGGATTCAAATTCGCAGTTAATTTCACTCTGACACGTTTTTAGCGTGACCTAAGCTACAATGTAGCTTTTAGAAATTTTTAGTACAAATGACTCATGGTCGATTTTTTTCGAGCCACAATGAACCTATTCGACACATTGGTGACTCTCGATTATCGTGAAAATCTCGAGAATTCAAATACGGACACAAGGTACCAAAACAATAGAAAAATCAATGTAGTGCCGATCAATGAGAAATTTGTAATTTAGTGGAATCACCCACGTTTAGCCACACATCTCAATCAAACCGAGCTATCTTTGATTTTTAATCAATCTTACTATGCCAAAATGATCTTTGCAGATGAGCATGGTCGAGTAGTTGATTCCTAGTCAAATCCTCAAGTCTATTACATTAAAATCTCTTAATGACTTCCCCAAATAGTCTAGTTATCTCACGAATGATTGGCTTTGAGAATAGCACTATAAGCGCGTCGATGAAAGGCCCGATTATTTTAATTGAAAACAGCATTGAAAATTCGGGATGTCACATTTATCATCACTAATGAAAAGGACACTTATGATGGATGGGCTAATGCGTGGCTAGATGAATTTCTAGTTCCGTCCTACATTTGTTGGTGTCAATGGCTCGTTAGTCGAGATGAGTCCTAGCGAGAGACGAGTAAAGCTAGATACTTACAAGTGTGTATTGGTGAGCTATGATGTGGTTGTTGCACTTCATAAAACAATATAAACCAAAATGGTGGATCTGATGTGGGATGATCTTTACATGTTTTATTATATTTTTGCAAGTTCATAAACATCCAAAAAAAATTATTTATTATCTTGGAAATGATGTGTGTTGCACACAACATTCTAGAGCGTCACATCCCCATGAACTACGATTAAATGTCAAATTCTCGAAGAAGTGGTGCTTATATAACATTGTTGACTATTCTATTATTAGAATTGCTTTTGTTTTGTACGAGGAGTGATGGTAAGTTCGATGGGAAGGCCAAAAAATGCATATTTCTAAGTTATGCACAAGGTACAGAGCTATTTATTGTGGTGTCCATTATTAAATTCACTTGTTGTCAATAGAGAAGTTACATTTGATAAGTATCCAATACTTATGGGAATGAGCAATTAGGGTGGTGTCTATATGGATCTAGATGATGTTCCATTCTAAATGAAGTTGCAATAAAAAATTCTTAAGGTAGCAAGTACTAGTGCGGTGATCAATATCTATTTATTGTGGTGTCCATAATCAAATTCACATGTTTTTGATAGAGAAGTTACATTTGATGAGTATCCAATACTTCAAAGGAGTGATCGGGGTAGTATTTATATGGATCTAGATAGTGTATTACTCAAAATGAAGCTACAATCAAAAACTCTTAAGGTAGCAAGTACTAGTGTGGTAATTGAAACAGATAGTGCTTGTAGCGAGATGAGCTAATGATTGTTGTAGTTGCTGAGTTTGACAAGATGTATGTTTGATCCTCTTACAAATATTGACACGGTGGTGGTTTTGCATTATCTTTGGTAGAAGATAATTTATTTGAGAATCCTTGTAGAGCGGTTAGAGGGGCAAGTGGAATTGGCATTCTGATAAGGTCCACAAATATGACAAAGTTCAAGCACAGCTTGGACTTGGAATATCCCTATTGTGATTAAGCTTATGAGAGGCTAGGGAGAGTAGCGGCGAAGTTCATATTTTAATGAAGCAGTTGTGACGTGACTCAACTATCGAGCTAAGGTGGAGATTATTAGAATATAAGTAAGTGATGCGTTACTAATATCCGACGACTCTGCTTTCGGCCACGGAGACCATGAGGACAAAGAAGAGTATCGAAACCAAGTTGAAGAAAATGGTGGACTTGTGGCTGGCGATCTTAGCCATGCTTTTCAACCCTTTAAATTCTTTGGATATTGAGATTGTGAGAGCTGTGCCTGATGTATCTTTCTATTTATAGATGAAATTAGAGTACAAGACAAATCACATTGTTATGAAGTGATACAAGAAAGGGCCGGCTTGGTGTTGACAACTCTTCAGTGCTTGGTATTGCATATCAAAATAAGCTGCATTATGATATATGACGTAAGTTGGAGGATAATACAATGCTAGTCTCTTTTTTTTATTCTTAACTGCAACAGTTAAACTCACAATGTCGATGAATATTCTTATGATGCGGCCTGCATGTTTTGATTTTACAGAAAAATTACATCTTATTAATAGAAGTTTTCGAGTTTCCCATGTTGCAGCTAATTCACCTGAGCATTGTCTCACGTTTTCCGTAGGCCGTGAGATTAATAAGGTATTTCATTGGCCCTGATTTAGGAATGAGATTCCTTGAAAGAAGTGGAAGATTATGGTACTAAACAGAAATACGAGTGTGAAAGGGATTAATTTCACCCAACTTTCTTTCACTATAGGAATGGGGGGATATGACCACAGTCAATGCTTGGGATCACATATTAAAGGTTAATCACGATGTATGACATAAGGTGGAGGATGGTTCGATGCCAGTGTCATCTTTTTATTGTTAATTGCAACAGTTAAACTCACAATGTTGTTTTTACATGAATAATAGTCACAACGCTTGGATTTTCACGCTGATGAATATTAGGGTAACGCTTGCATGTTTCTGATTTTGATTTTGTAGAAGGAAATTATGTTTTATCAATGAAAGGAGACTGGCATAGTGATCAAGCATGCGTGGATTGCTAATAGCATGGAGTTTTATTCAGAGTTATAAAACGAATTTTGTATGAAGGCATAATGAGAGACCACACTAATGTAAGTGGACCACAACATGTTAGACAATTGATGAGCAAAACATTACTAAAAATAACATGGGAGGAAATCCTCAGTGGATGCACTTAGTATGGCTAGCTATCTAATAAATAGATATTCTGTAACATTTCAAATTTTCTAAATAAGTTGATAATTGTTAGTATAAAAAAAAAAAAAAGAATTACATAATTCACTTGGCTTTTTGGGTGACATATGTGAAAATTTCAATGAGGTCACTAAATGTGTGACGTGTGAAAAAATTGGAAGACACCTTCCCTGTCTGTGGTTTTCCGGATTGCAATTTCGTAAGTAACGAGAAGTTATAATTTAAGGAAATAAAAAAAAATTTAGTAATTTGGACATGCCTAAATTAATTGATATTTATAGATAGGTTAACTATATGGGGGAAACAATGAGAACCTTATCCCCCAGTAACTGTGAGCAAGGATTGGGAGTGCGGATTGGTATACTCCAAAATACATATCATATAATTAACAAAACTATGATTTACTGAATTGAGATTTCCTCATCATCCGATAGATTTTGCTAATAATTTTAGCGAGTTTAAATTTTATTTTTTTTGACTTAAACGGATATCAAGTTTCCTATTTATTTACCGCAATGTAAATTAGCATCAAAATTCCCTAACATCTTCATCTTTTTACCCAAATCGAGCCACCAGTCACCCAAATATTTACCCATTGGGTTATAGTGATATTTGGGGATAAGTACACTAATGGTGCCATAAGTTGTGTACGGCGCTCACTTTGGTGCCAAAAGTTTCCATCGGATCACTTAAGTGCCAAATCGGAGGAAAAACTATCACTTTGGTGCCACCGGCGAAAGATTTCGGCCAAAATGATTACTTTTTTTTTTTTGTGGTTTTTTTTTTAAAAAAAAAAAAAAAAATCGACAAAGCCTTCAAACGACGTCGTTTTCGGTCCTCCTTAAGAAAACGACGTCGTTTTGCCGTCCTACATGGATGGCCTCACAAAAGTGACGCCGTTTAACTCAGTTGGGGATTTTTCCGACCTAGCTCGCTCGACCGTCGTCGCTGGGCCTCCGCTGTCGCTCGCTCAGCCACCATTACTCGGCACTGTTCGGACGCCCTCGATGGCACACGAGGGAGCACCAGCCCTAGTCGTCGGAGCCTAGGTACTGGAAGACGCAGGCCAGGCACTCATCGGGAGATTGGAGATGGAGAGAGAGACATCAATGGCGGCGCACTCGTCAGCGGCCTCCCCGAGCACCGGCTAGATCACGGCCTTCGACTTGGCCACCGAGTGGCCATCGTCGGGATTGGGGTCGGGGTTGGGGTTGGGGTCGGGGTCGAGGTTGCGGCCGCCAAGTGGCCATCGTCGGGGTCGGGGTCGGGGTTAGGGTTGGAGCCGCGGCCGCTGAGCGTGGGGGCCGTCGAGATTTAGGGTTTGAATTGGGGGAGACACCAAACAACGTCATTTTGGTGTTAGGACGCTAAAACGACGTCATTTGAAGGCCTAAGTGATCCAAGGAAACTCCGGTGAGCCACATCAGCATAAGAAATTAATAAAAAAAAAAAGCCACGTCGGATTTCCAGCCGATCAAATCGGCGTTGGCACCAAAGTGAGCGTTTTTCAAATTTATTGGCACTTAAGTGATCCGACGGAAACTTTTGGCACCAAAGTGAGCGCCGTACACAACTTATGGCACCATTAGTGTACTTATGCCGTGATATTTGAAAGTGAAGTAACAACTGAGAAAGAGGTGTTAAAATATGTAATATATTTTATTATTCTAAATATGATTCCAATATTATATTCCCAATAAATACCCAATAAATTCCCTATATAAATTCCAATTATTGCCCAATTTATTACCCACGTGTATTAAGTGATATTTGTCCGTTATTATATTACCATAATGGTCTTGATGGGAGATACCGGTAACGTAACCAACGGAATAAAACGTCAGGTCGTCTGGTTCAAACCCTAACGATACGAAAAACACACCATCAGGTTTTGTGAAGGGGATTGACTAGTAGAACAGGACGTGCATTTTTCTATATTGCAGATCGCTCGTGCTGTGTGGATCCATCAAGGATTTTGAGGTTTCCCACTTCTAGATTTCATCAATGGCTGGAGGTATGTTGATATTTATGTTTCCGCTATTCGATCCCGAATTCTGTATGAATTTACATGTTATGGATAAATCGGGATCTCCAAGTTTTGTTTATATGCAAGATCTCCAAGTTTTGTTTATATGCAAGATCTCCAAGTTTTGTTTATATGCAATCTCTAACAATTGGTATCGAGCCCTTATTTGCAATCTCTGCCTTGGTGAAACCTTTTGGAATTTATTTTTTATTGAATTATATGTGGATAAATTTCGGATTTGTATATGGCTTGGATCGGAATTGAGAATTCCGACCAAATTCGGGCTACCCACCATGAGATAATGGATCTGAATGATCACACCGCCATTAGGAAGAGAAACCCCTAAATTTTTCGATATATTACTCATCGTCGAAGGTTAATCGAGCGGTGAAATTTTGGTGGTTAGGGTTTTATAGGGCAGATTGTTTTTTGGCTTAATTCTGGTCCATACATGGTCGTTTTCCGGATCTCGAATCTATTCATTTGTCCCGGCATTCTCTTCGAAACCCATCAACCAATTTGGTCGGACATGGGCTGTGGGAGGAGACCCAGACGGCGGAACGGAGGCGGTCGCGGCGGAAGAAGCGGCGGAAGAGAGCCCGAAAGAAGACCTCGGGCGCGTGCGTCGCACGCGCCCGAAGGGCTGCAGCGGGCGCGCGCTGCAGCGGGCGCGTGTGACGCACGCGCCCGAGAGGCTGCAGCGGGCGCGTGACGCACGCGCCCAAGAGGCTGAAGCGGGCGCGTGCAATGAGAAAAGCGCGCGTGCCTATGGTTTCTCAATTTTGCCCCTCCGCCTTTAGGAAAATTGCGATTCTGCCCTTGCCCGCGCAAAATTCTCAATTTTGCCCCTCCACCTTTATGAAAATTGCGATTCTGCCCTTGCCAGCGCAAAATTCCGATTTTGCCCCACTTGGGGGTGTGTAAACTTACGATTTTGCCCTTTGAGCGTAAAATTCCTGTTTTACCCCTTTAAAGTAAAATTCCAATTCTGGCCTTGCGTGCAAAATTCCAGTTTTACTCCTTTTGCACGTGATTTTACTGTTCTACCCTAAAGTGCAATTCTATGAATAAAATTAAATGTCTAGTGATCCGTATATATTTAATTAATTAAGGATTAGCCACAGCATCTTTGATTATATTAAATTATATACATTAAGAGCCTTTGGATCACATATAGTTAAAGACAACAATTGTAATTATTCACATTAATATTATGAATTTTATCCCACAGGAATTTTCAATATATTAATGTGATTAATTAGGATGAAATATTATTTTATCTTTCTTAATTTACCCACAGGGATTAAGAAAGGGAATATAATTTGATAGTTTCATCATGAAATAATTATGAATCAATTTAAATTAGAAACTTAACCTACGGGTAGTTTCGATGTTATGTGATTCATATTTTAAAACATGTTTTACATTGGTAAAATATGATTTAAGTTTATTTGCCTCAAATATATTGATACATAAGTTTCCTTTGATTATGATGCAGTTTTACCGCCTACGATTAGTTCTGGTATAATTGTTCCCGAGCTTAATGGAAATAACTTTAAAGAATGGAGAGAATTAGTTCTTCTTCAATTGGGGTGCATGGATCTTGATTATGCTCTTAGGTCAGACGAACCACCTGAACCTACTGAGAATAGTACTCATGCGAGCATACTCATTATGCTCAATGGGAGCGGTCCAACCGTCTCAGTGTGATGTACATAAAGACAAAACTCTCTGCTAGCATTCGTGGTTCAGTCATTCAGCATAACAATGCCAAGGAATTGCTGAAGGCCATTGATGCACAATTTGAGTCTTCAGAAAAGGCGCATGCCATGACCCTAATTATGAAGTTCTCATCATTGAAGCTTACCGGTGTAAGAGGTGTGCGTGAGCACATCATGAAGATGAGGGACATTGCTGCTCAGCTGAAGAATCTTGAGGTTGGGATATCAGAATCCTTTCTTGTATACTATATCCTAAATACTCTCCCAAGAGAGTATGCTCCCTTCAAGATCTCTTACAACACACATAACACTAAATGGTCAATTAATGAACTCATGACCTCCATGTGTGTTCAAGAGGAAGAGAGGCTACTAATGGAGAAAGGAGAAAGTGCTCATATGGCAACACAGGATAAGTATAAAGGGCAAGGCAAGCAAAAGGGAAAGGGTAAGATGCCTTTACCTCCCCAAGCTGGCATTAAGAAGGAATCCAAGTGCTTCTTCTGTAAAAAGAAGGGGCACATGAAGAAGGATTGCGCCAAATTTAAGGCGTGGCTAAAAAAGAAAGGTAACCAACTCACATGTGTATGTTATGAAACTAATATGGTTGATGTGAGTCACAACACTTGGTGGATTGATTCTGGTTCTACAATCCACATTTCGAATTCCTTGCAGGGTTTTCAGAACCAGCGGAAACCAGTGGGAAGTGAACAAGGCATCTATTCGGGAAACAAGATGCGCTCGCGTGTGGACGCTATTGGGACATGCAGATTAGTTCTCAGTAGTGGTTTTGTTTTAATTTTGGAAAAGACCTTTTATATTCCTAGTTTTTCTAGGAATTTAATTTCAGTTTCAAGACTTGTACCTTTGGGATACTCCTTTGAATTTTCAGATTTAACATTCAATTTATCGTATAAATCTGAAATTGTTGGGAGTGGTATTTTGTCCGACGGTCTCTTTCGAATTAATTTACAAGACAATGCCGTTAATAACGCAATGCACGTTCATGATAATGCTGGGATAAAATGATGTGTTGTGAATGAGAATTCCTCTATGTTGTGGCACCGGAGGTTGGGACATATCTCCATGGATAGAATTAAGAGACTAGTAAATGATGGAGTACTTAATACTCTAGATTTTACTGATTATGACACTTGTGTGGACTGTATAAAGGGAAAACAGACCAACAAGTCAAAGAAAGGTGCTAAGAGGAGTACAGAAATATTAGAAATCATACATACAGATATTTGTAGTCTAGATATGGACTCAAATGGTCAGAGATACTTCATTTCTTTCATAGATGATTATTCACGATTTATGTATCTCTACTTGCTTCGTAATAAGCACGAAGCACTGGATGCCTTTAAGGTATTTAAAACCGAAGTAGAGAAACAATGCGACAAGCAAATTAAGATCGTGAGATCGGATAGAGGTGGAGAATACTATGGTAGATACACTGAAGATGGACAAGCACCTGGTCCATTTGCGAAGTTTCTTGAAGAGCATGGGATTATTGCCCAATACACTATGCCTGGTTCACCGGACCAAAATGGTGTCGCAGAAAGAAGAAACCGAACATTATTGGACATGGTGCGGAGTATGCTTAGCAACTCCAAACTTCCTAAGTTTTTGTGGAATGAGGCTCTTAAAACGGCTGCGTACATATTAAACCGAGTTCCAACCAAGGCTGTTCCAAGGACCCCTTTTGAATTATTCAAGGGTTGGAAACCAAGTTTGCGACATGTACGTGTTTGGGGATGCCCATCTGAGGTAAGAGTCTACAATCCACAGGAAAAGAAGTTAGATCCAAGGACTATAAGTGGGTATTTCATTGGATATGCGAAAAAAGTCCAAAGGATACAGATTTTATTGTCCATCTCACACCACTAGGTTTGTGGAATCAAGAAATGCTAAATTTCTTGAAAATGATCCGATTAGTGGGAGCGATCAATTCGAGGACTTTGTTCCCGAAGAAGATTATTCAGATACTCAACCTTTCCACCTCAGATACTGGATTGGTTGTTGCTTACGGCGCCCCTTCAGTTCAACCGGTCCTGAGCAACCAATCATTGAAGATCCACAATCTGGCCGATATTGATCCGGTAGACCAAACTGTTCAGCAATTACCAGATACTGTTGAACTTCCAGTAGAACAGTATACTCCTCAGGAGAATGTTGACGGGACATTAAGAAGGTCTACTAGAATGAAGAAATCAGCAATTCCTAATGACTACATTGTGTATCTACAAGAATCGACTATAATGTTGGAGCTGAAAGTGATCCCGAGTCGTTTTCACAAGCCATGAGTTGTGATAAGTCTAATTTATGGTACAAAGGCATGAAGGAAGAGATGAATTCTATGGCATCAAACGAAGTCTGGGATTTAGTTGAGTTGCCTGATGGTGTAAAGGCCATTGGTTGTAAATGGGTCTTCAAAACTAAGAAGGATTCATTAGGCAATATAGAGAGATATAAAGCCAGACTCGTTGCCAAGGGATTTACTCAAAGGGAGGGAATCGATTACACGGAGACGTTTTCTCCCGTATCCAAGAAAGATTCTCTTCGTACTATTTTGGCATTGGTAGCTCATTATGATATGGAGTTACATCAAATGGATGTGAAAACGGCATTCCTCAATGGAAAATTAGAAGAAGTGGTTTACATGAAACAACCGGAAGGATTCTTCTCTAATGCTGGTGAGCATTTGGTATGCAAGCTTAAAAGGTCTCTATATGGCTTGAAACAAGCATCCCGCCAATGGTACTTAAGATTCCATGAGGTCATCTCTTCATTCGGTTTTAAAGAGAATATCATGGATCAATGTATATACCAGAAGGTTAGTGGGAGCAAAATTTGTTTCCTTGTGCTATATGTAGATGATATTTTACTTGCAACCAATGACAAGGGATTATTATATGAAGTGAAACAATTTCTCTCTAAGAGTTTTGATATGAAAGATATGGGTGAAGCATCTTATGTCATTGGCATTAAGATTCATAGAGATAGACCTCGAGGTATATTAGGACTATCTCAAGAAATCTATATCAATAAGGTCTTAGAGAGGTTTCGGATGAAAGATTGTTCACCAAGTATAGCACCCATAGTGAAGGGTGATAGGTTTAATTTAAACCAATGCCCAAAGAATGATTTTGAAAGGGAACAAATGAAGAACATCCCATATGCTTCTGCTGTTGGAAGCTTGATGTATGCTCAGGTTTGCACTCGACCTGACATAGCCTTTGCTGTGGGAATGTTGGGAAGATACCAAAGTAATCCAGGTATAGACCACTAGAGAGCTGCAAAGAAGGTGATGAGGTACCTTCAAGGAACAAAGGGACACATGCTTATGTACAAACGGGCGGACAACTTGGAGGTAGTTGCTTACTCGGACTCAGACTTTGCTGGCTGCATTGATTCCCGTAAATCAACATCGGGATATATTTTTATGTTCGCTGGCGGAGCTGTATCCTGGAGGAGTGCAAAACAAACCTTGGTTGCCACTTCCACTATGGAGGCAGAGTTCGTTTCCTGTTTTGAGGCCACCTCACATGGTGTGTGGTTAAAAGGTTTCATATCGGGGCTTAGAGTTATGGATTCCATTGCTAGGCCATTAAGAATATTTTGCGATAATTCAGCTGCAGTTTTTATGGCTAAGAACCACAAAAGTGGTAGTCGAAGCAAGCACATCGACATCAAGTATTTAGCCATCAGAGAACGTGTTAAAGAGAAGAAAGTGGTCATAGAACACATAAGCACTGGATTGATGATAGCTGATTATTTAACTAAAGGCATGCCGCCAATGAGTTATAAGGATCATGTTTCTAGAATGGGCATTGGTCCAATCATGTAAAGTTTTCTTTATATGGAAGAATTTATGAGACTTTTATTCATTTATAATGTTTTTCTCAATACAGTTGTATACATTCAGTTATTATGAGAAAAATAATTACGTTTGACTTGGAGTAAACATAAGGTTTATTCATTAAGTTATTTGATCACATATGGGCTGATGAAATACATTGTGATACACGGAAGACAATACTCGTTCTAAGAGGACTCATCGCCGTGATTCATGTGTTTTATTTCAGTATGAAGTTTTGTGGGTTTGGGTTAATAATTCATTTGAAGGAATATTGGGATCAAGTGGGAGAATATTAAAATATGTAATATATTTTATTATTCTAAATATGATTCCAATATTATATTCCCAATAAATACCCAATAAATTCCCTATATAAATTCCAATTATTGCCCAATTTATTACCCACGTGTATTAAGTGATATTTGTCCGTTATTATATTACCATAATGGTCTTGATGGGAGATACCGGTAACGTAACCAACGGAATAAAACGTCAGGTCGTCTGGTTCAAACCCTAACGATACAGAAAAACACACCATCAGGTTTGTGAAGGGGATTGACTAGTAGAACAGGACGTGCATTTTTCTATATTGCAGATCGCTCGTGCTGTGTGGATCCATCTAGGATTTTGAGGTTTCCCACTTCTAGATTTCATCAATGGCTGGAGGTATGTTGATATTTATGTTTCCGCTATTCAATCCCGAATTCTGTATGAATTTACATGTTATGGATAAATCGGGATCTCCAAGTTTTGTTTATATGCAAGATCTCCAAGTTTTGTTTATATGCAATCTCTAACAAGAGGGACACCTCCTCAATTTTCAAGTTGACCAAGACATCCCCATCTAGAAGGCTCCAACTTCACTTTTCAATTTAACCTTCCAATCTTTTCTTACAAAAGCAAAGGTTCCGACTAAATTTCCAACCAAGCCCAAAGGTTATCCATTTTGTGTTGTTTTTAGTTTCACCATCAAGTGTCTTACAAGATAAAATTCATCAACTTCATTTTCTTTTTATCCAATAGGGTTTTCCTTTTGAAGAATGTTAGTTTTTAATTTGTATTATTTATTTTGTTTTCAAAGTGAATAGAACTTTCTTTGTTCAAGGTTTCACTTGAGGTAAGTGAAAACTTAAGGGACTAAGCTAAATTGAACTTCAAGAATGGCATGTCGTTGTTTCTTGGCTTAAATAGAAAAGTTCTCTACATATCTAGGATGTGTCTGAATGACTACCAAAAGGTTTTCTTGTATGTTGGATGGGAAAAAATGTGAAAATGACAAACTATGCCTAAAAGAGGCATTTTATAATTTTCGACATGTCTAGGTGCAATTTTGTAAATTTGAAGAAATGAGAGGACTCTTTTAACAATTATATTTTGTCGTTTCATGAGTTGACTAGTGGGTTATTAAGTTAAATCAATTTAAGTAAATCAACTGGTTCAAAATAACGGCTTTTGAAACATTAGGGGCAAATCTGTAATTTTATCAAGCTAGGAGAATAATATGTAAAAACTGAAAATTCTTGTCATGTCCCGATTCTCAAACGCGCGCCCATCCCTCAACAGTCGTTACAAATGCGACTTCCCAGGACGAGTCGCCGACCCTTTCATATATTTTTTTTAATACACGTGCAGAAGCAAAATAATAAACCCCTGACAACAAAAACAGTATGGGATGGAAAAGCAGGACAACATTTCACAAAAGCACACTTTTATAAACAACGAAGTTTAGATACAAAACGAGTCTGTCACGACCAATTTTTCGGGTGTAAACCACCTAGAGTTTGGCTAATGGATTGTTAGGCCTAGACCTAACTCGGGCTCTCCCAAACCCATTGCAATTCGCGACTTAAGTTCAAGTTTTTAACATGCAATTGATATTCAATTAGGAGTCGCCACTAATCTATTTTTGGTGGGTCGATTAGAAACCCAAGTAAAGTAACGGGAGATTTACTTTACTCCTACGAACCAGAGATTTAGGTATGGGGACTTGATTACGCTAGATTTCTCTAACGCCCTTTCGGTAACATTCTCTTTTATTTTGAAAAATGTTTGGCAAGCAACTTAAATTAATTCTAAGCTATTTTCCTAACATGTGAGACGATCATGCGGATGCGCAAATCACCAATTTAACACCCAAGTAAAGCAATAAATAAATTGCAAGACCTACCTCATAGCAACGAAAGCATCTGCGTTGTTAAATCAGAATTCACATCAACGGTCCTAGATATGATTTCTAATTAACACGCAATTTCTTTTCTTTTTTTTTCATTTTCACTTAATTAATGAGAGTCATACAATGCAATGCAATTTAACCTAATGACATGCAATTTATAGCTAAATGGATCTAACCACAATCACTAAGTAACATGCATTTCATGAACCTAATTCTATATGACATGCACATGACATTTTCTATTTTCTTAAAAAGCATTCAACCTATACTAGAGATTGAAATTAATTTATCCTAAGACATTTTTGTATTTTTCATGAAATTCGAAATTAGAAAAGTGTGAAAATTATCTAGTTAGATTAAGATTCTATCCAATTTATATTAAGGACTAGGTCAAGCTAAACCCTAATTTAAACCAAGATATTATCTTAACTTAGCAATCTTTAACCTAAGGTGCAGTCTATCTAAATCAATCTAAACTTAAAATGAAATATGCAATTTTATTCTAATGTGCAATGACATGCAAAGGATGCCCTAATTCTACATGACATATGCATGATGATTTTTGTTTTTTTTAATTAATTTAAAATGTCATATAATTAAACATGCAATTTAAGCTAATGAAACAAAAATCTAACATCCTAGATTCATTTTTTATTTCGAAAATTCATGATAAACAAAATGCTTAATCTAAACATGCAAATAACCCTAAATCATGCAATATTCTAACCCAAACATATTTCAAGATAAAGCAATCAAGACAAGACAGACCATTCAAAATCACTAAAGATATCATGCATCGTTCAGATCAAAGGATAATATCTCGCTAATAAAATCGATAAATTGATCTTAAGCCTTAAAGATCAAAATATCAGTTTTATTCCTGTTTAATTAATTATTTCATCTAAAGTCTTATAGATGGAATAAAAAATCATAGTGCGGTTGCGAATTAGGAATAAATCCTAATTGAAAGTTATGTCTATCACTCACGGATATGAAACTAGATATAAATAGACATATATTAGGCAATAAAATATCCAAATATACCAAAGATGTGCATCTTACCTAATTTGATGATATTCTTCCCAAATTTGGACCAAGTGCAATCGGACCGAGATCGCGACCGGTTTTTCGAAGGCGAACGGGGACGACGCTTCACGTAAGAGTCGTCACGGCAAGGAGTGAGCTCGGTGGGGTTTTAAGGAAACCTGCAAAGCAGAAATTTCTTGAGCTGTAGAGAAGGCCGCATGTGGCGTTTGTCCCAGCGTGGATCATGCACGATTTTCCGAAGGATTTGTGTTCTTTTCTTTAGCTCTTGTTCTCCACGTTTCGCAATCCTCACTGAGTCTCACCCAGTTGATATCAGGTTCATGATGGTGCGTTGTGGGTGATGGTGGGATCTCTCGGTAAAGGATGACCGTGGGCTCACGGTCAACGAACTTGCAAAAATAAGAACTTCGGGATCGACTTGGTTCGGATGCGAATGGGAACGGTGGCTTTACGGCTCGAATGGACAGCAACTCGTCGTTGGGCGTGGCACAGATCAAAGCAGCAACGGGTCGTCACGGCCTATTTGAACACGGCGGGGGCAGCAAAGGCGACCCGCCAAGGATAGTCACGGTCGAGCAAGTTCGCATCCAAGGATAGAGATGATGACCAGCTATTGCGAAGACTCGGATTGAACAGCTGGTGATGAAGAGAGTTGACAGGCGTGTCCTCGATTGGCAGATCTCCAAGAGCCACCTCCCTCTTTGTTGTCTTTTATCCTCTGCAAGATCACGTGATGGGTTTCCTTGACTTGGAATTCTCAACCTTGGTCGACAGTTCTGATAGTGGGGAACAAAATCCACCCCTTGAACTCACGGTCTTCAACTTTTAACTTGGATGAGTCAGCTTATCGATGACACCATGACGGTGCTTGCCAGTCGGAGATGCGAGCGATGGAGAGCAGTAGCAAAGACACGTCACGGCTACCGTTGGAGCACAGCGAGACCCGAGGGGACAATGTGAAGCCGCGACTGGCTACTTTGTTGCGAAGTTGCTAGAAGTGGTGAGAGGCAATCGCGTCGGAGGTGCGACCACTGGTTTGGTCGCGGAGAGGGCGCTGGCGTGGAGAGTTGTCTCCGCTGAAAGCTGGCCGAGATCTCTCCCTCTCTCTTACATGATTTCTTATTTCACGAATTTGTGGCCGTATATTCTCAATTGTGTGGCGTCCTGAACCCTATGCGTTTTAACTTATTTATAGGCTCGAAGTAGGGTTTTTAATCTTTCCAAATCGGTATCCACAAAGATTCTTTTTCCAAACGAAAAATTCCATCATATCTCAGAAAATTTTAAATTCTTATTTTCACAAGATAATTTCCGATCATAAAAAAACGGGCTTGGACCAATTTGCTCGCTTCGTGGGCTTAGCCTAGCCTGTCAATTTAAAGCTCAGAACCATTAATTCAAACATATCCGTCACCGGTCCAATAAATAAATGCACAAAATGCAAATTAAAAACAAATGCACCTAAATTGATATGCTATGCAATTAATATTTTTTTTAGAGATAAAATTAATCACTAATTTTTAATACAATAAATGAATGACCAGATCACCAAAATTTAGGTGTCAACAGAGTCTAATCAAAAGCCTACAAAAAGATCGACTCTCAAAAGAAGCTATCCTACAACATACTAGTAAGACACATACGTCAATCCTACAGACTCCACCTCCACAGACTCGGGGCTTTGGTCCTCCACGACCACCATCTAAGGACCTAAAAATTTAAGCCCATGACAGGATGAGACAATGTCTCAGCAAGTCCACCCCCTAAACCCCTATTAGGAAGGAAATACGCCCAATGGTGGCCTAGCCATACAATCACACAATGAGAACATAAGACTTACCGCATCTCAGTTCCTTCCTACACGTCAACACTGTTCATTTCTCAATTGCATATAATTAATGCGCACAACAACTGAAACGCCTCATCAACTCAATCAATCACAAGGGTCCCGATTATAAGGCCAAACCATTATGATATGACCCATACCATGCTACACAGTTTTGTCTCATAATCAGGGGCATATAACTCAATCAACCATGCGTTCCAATTGTTAATTTTGCCCCTCAATGGTACGACATACTCATAAGTTCAGTGTCTTCTAGCGTAGCCAGGTATCGTCTCACCACCATTGAGCACGACAACGTCTCTCAATAGACGGCTTTCTCGAAGGAGCGTAGGTCCAAAATCTACTGTGACCTGAGTCCCAATGAATGGGTATCCCATATAGGGTAACGTCCGACTTAAAAGCTCGAGATGGGTTCTCTTTAACCAACACACGACCAATCAATCTCGGCCCAAGACACCGTGCATTGCACTTAAATGCCTTCATTAAAATGGTGATCCTGGCCTATTTTCTTCATATTAAAAACATTCGTGAAAATAGTTGTGTGTTGGTACATAGTCAGATTGAACCCAAAAAATTCATAACATCCAATTTAAAATATCACTATTTTATATAGTATATAAAACCATTTTCGGTGTTAAAACCCGACATCCGAGATTTTCTAAATAAATATTGAAATTTCCCAAATTTTGAAATAAATTACCAAAAATTCAATCAACACTCAATTTGCACAAATTAACATCCAATTGCATAAACTAAACACATCATTGCAATTAGCACAAAATTCCAATCATCGGTTATCCCGGTCTAATTTTCGGAAAATAATTAATAATTAAATAATTACCAAAATTAATTAAATAAATCGATTTAAATGCCAAAAATACTAACCTAGGCCAGAAAAGCCTAATTAGATACCGAGACGGGTCCGAAAAATTTCCAAACCAATCTAGATAATTAATACAACATGTCTAGTCTCTAATTAATCTAATCTAACCACCTAACATGCAAAATTGGATAATTAAATCACTAATCTAATCTAACTAACCATCTAATCCTTAATTAATTTAAATTAATCACCCCTAAGCATAATTAACCTCCTAAGTGAGGTTTAGTGAGTAAACTCACCGGATTTGCGAGCCGGTGAGTTCACGGCGACAGCGGCGCAACGGCGAGCAACAAACACCAAAGCGGCGACGCCAACGGGAGCTTGGACCGGGCCAAAAACGGCCCCGCGAAGCTCACGGTTGAGCTGGAATTTCTACGGCTGGACTTGCGGCTTCGAGTGGCTGCTTGCTGCAAATCGGTGGAGCTGGCCGCGGAGAGGAGTCACCTTCGGTGGAGGGAGCAGCTCGGGTTGACTCAGTGGGGACAGCTACACGTGGAATGGCGAAGACGCAGGGGAGACTCGGTTGAGAGAGGGAGAGTGGTCTTCGTGGCAGTTGCTGAGGAAAACGGCGTAAGTTGCTGGCGTTGAAGAAATCGGTCAACAAACCCGCAGAAGACAAAAGATGGTGGGGTGAGTGGGCTTTGGTGAAGTGGGGCAGCGAGAGAGAGAGAAAGAAAGGGAAGATGGTGCGGCGCTCGGTTGGCTGGCAGAGGATGATCGAAGATGAAGATGCAGGGAAATGAAATGAAAGAAATCGGCAACCGAAGGGAAATCAGGGGAAAGGGACGTTCGAAGGAGGGGCAGAGAGTGAACGGATGAGGGAGAAAGAGACGTGTGAGATTGGCTTGAGAAAGAGGAACAAAAGTCAACAAAATTTATCCAAATAGTTAAATGCTTTGTCCCTAATTCTTTCTTGCAAAGTAAATACCCAAATTAATCAATTTTGAAGCCAAATATTGCAGCCCTCATCCTAGCTCCGAATTTCCTTCAATATAGCTTCAATTTCTTCATCAAATTCCTCAATTTGATGTCCAATTTTGTAGAAGAAAAAGCCCACACAATTTCTACAATTTCCTTTCACCAAGTATCTCAGTTTAGAAGTCAAAAATCCCTTCAATTCGGCCTATTCGAATTTCGGTTCTTTTCCGAATCGTCCAAATTGATTTTCCGTAAAAATCCCGAACTTGCCGAAAATTCTTCAAATGATGAGTCGATGTTCCTAAAATGAATCGTGACATGATAGAACTTTCAATTTCTGAAATCGGGTTCAAATTCGCGGTTAATTTCAATCTGACGCAATTTTAGCGCGTCCTAATCTACCGTGTAGCTTTTAGGAATTTTAGTACATTTGACCCGTGGTCAATTATTTTCGAGCCACATTGTACATCTTCGACATATTGGCGACTCTTCGATTGTCGTGAAAATCTCAATATTTCAAATACGGACACAAGGTACAAAAATGACAGAAAAATCGGTTTAGTACCATTCGACTGAAATTTTGCAATTAGGTGGAACCACACACACACTAATCACATATCTTTATCGAATCAACCTATCTCGGTCTCTGACCGATTTTGACGGTGCCGTAATGACCCTTGCAAACTAGCACGGTCGAGTAATCGATTCTTGGTCAAATTCTCAAGTCTATTACGTTTAGATTCCTTAACGACTTCACCTAATAAACTAGTTAACTCGTGAGTGGCCAACTTAGAGAAAAAGACTATAGGCGCGTCGATGAAAAGCTCATTTCATCTCATCAAAATCAAACTTAAAAATTAAGATGTCACAAGTTTTGGGGGTTGATTTCAGAGTTGGAAACCTTATGATGACAGGTAGTTAAGTTACTTCTAGAAATAATGGTTAATCTAGAGAATTTAACTAGACAAAATTAGGCGTAAGTGGGCTGTTTTGGCAATTTTGTAAAATCTGTGGCAGGTTTATAGTGTAAATAAAGTTTTCATATTCCTTAGATAACAAATGAATAATCTTTGGTATTTAATTTATTCAATATGCCTTTGTTAAGTGAACATCGGAAGTTTGGGGTAAACTTTGTAAAATGAGAAACTTGATTGGGCCATCATGTAATTTTCAAAAGTATGAGATGAGGAGGGCTAAATGCTAATATGTGTATCTCAATGAGCTATTATGTGGTAGTTGTGCTTCATAAAATAATGGGATATATGCACTACAAATCCTAAAACTTGTCACAAAAGAGCAAATAAGTCCTAAAATTTTCAAAGTCTAATCAAGTCCTAAAACTTATCAAATTAGTGCAATCGAGTTTTTCCATTAACACCGTCAATTTATCTAATGAAAAACATTGTTGGCATTTTTAAATTGATTTCTCTCTCTTATGTGGCATTTTTAATAAATTTTCCTTTAAATTTTATTCAAATAATATTAAAGAACTAAAAAAAGCTAAAATAATTTAAAAAAAAAAGAAAAACAAAACAAAACTAGAAAAGAAGAATGGGCAGGAACTCACCGGTGTGTGCTACCATCGTTGCCCATTGCCAAAGGGGCGGGCAACCTTTGCCAGCCTGGGCAAGGGTGGCCGACCCTTGGTTGCCTCAAGTGAGGGCCGACAAGACTTGCCCAAGCTAGATTAAGGGCACCCAGATCAAGCAAGGCCTTGCTTGCCATAGAGGATGTGACATCTTGAATTTTCGACCCCGTCTCGATAAAATGAAATGGGTTTTTCATCGATGCGCCTATGGTCCATTTTCTCTGAGCTGATCACTCATGAGTTAACTAACATATTGGGTGAAGCCGTTAAGGGATACAATCACGATAAAATCTCTAAAAGCTACCCGATAGGTTGGATTGTACTAAAATTACGTCCGATTAATTTTAACCACGAAATTAAATTCAATTTTGAGAATCGAACATTCGAGCATATCATGATTTATTTTTAGGATCTTGTTTCATCTTTTGGAGAAATTCCATCGAGCCCAAAATTTTTGCAAAAAATTGAATTCGGCAAATTTAAATTAAGGAGAAATTCGGATGGCCACTTTTATGTGGACTTTTTGCCTTCAAAATGGATGGATTTGTGGAAAATAAAAGGGAAATTCATTTGGCAGCTTCAAGGGGATAAATTAATCACCAAAATAACTTGATTTGGTGAGGAATTGAAGAAGAAAATCAAGAAATTCGTATGGGCTGGTTAATGGGCATTTTTGGCTGCCCATTTGGCTTGTTTGTGAGAGGATTGCAAGGAAAATTAGCCATTGAGTGTTGCTTTGACATTGAGGGCAAAAGACTTTAGGGCTAATCTACTCAAGTGAAAGATATTTTGCATGAATTGGCCAAAA
Organism: Eucalyptus microcorys; assembly: GCA_014182515.1. Taxonomy (NCBI): domain Eukaryota; kingdom Viridiplantae; phylum Streptophyta; class Magnoliopsida; order Myrtales; family Myrtaceae; genus Eucalyptus; species Eucalyptus microcorys. Next base: position 3,164,174 of record CM024570.1, on the reverse strand, counting down.
CTTAGACTTTCAAGGCCCTTGTCCCCCCCCCTTCTCTTCTTCTTCTTCCCTCTCTCCTCTCTCCTTCCCCCTTTCGTGCGCCCCACCCTCGGCAGAACCAGCGCCCATCTCTTTCTCCATTTCCTCTCCTCCCTTTTACGTTCATTTCCCTCAAGTTGTTTCCCCTTTGTCCTTGCCGCGTGCCATCTCCATTTCACTACCCCAGCTCCACCAACCATCCTAACTCATCCTCGCCTCTCCACCCCTACCGAGTCAACCCTAGCGGCACCTCCCAATGCTGACTCCACCACATGTCTTCACCATTTCATCCCCTCTCCCAACAGCAACACCATCATCCAACCTCTAGCACTTCACGCCCCAGCAATGCCCTTAACCATCCATCACACTCCCGACCAGCAGCTGGTTCGCCCAGCTCCCTCACTGAGCAGCCCCCTCCGTCCCAACTCGGTCCTCCAGCCATCAGCATTCCCCCAACCATCTCAGCCACAGAACCGGTTTCCTAACTCAAGTTGTGGGCTTGTTGGCTATTTTCAACCTTGTCTGAGCCCCCGTTGGAGTGGCTGTAAACACGGGATCTCATTGCCGTCATCGTTAACCTGTTTCCCTGATAATCCGGTGAGTTAACGCCATAATCTTGGATTAGGAAGTTAATTGCATTTAGTTAGGTGGATTAATATTAATTATGGACGAGTGTAATTTAGTTAGTGTAATTATTTAGTTAGTTAGTTTAGTTAGATGAACTAGGTGGTTAGATTAGTTTAGTTAGGGGTTAGTTTAGTTAGGATTAACTACCCTAGGTTAGTTATTTAACTAGGATTAGTTTAATTAACAGTGGTTAGTTAACCAAGGTTAGTTAACCGTGGTTTTTTTAATTAACCATGGTTAGTTTATTTAAATTAAAAATAATTTATTCTTCCCGAGATTTATTTAATTAATTATAATTAGTGTAAATTGTATTGGGATAGTTAGTTATTAAAATTTTACGCTAATCGTCGTGGATGCATTGATTTGTGAAATTGAGTGCTAAATTATGCAATCGAGTGCTTGGTGATGATTTTTTATTATTATTGCAAAAAATGATTTTATGGTATTTAATTAGAAAAATACCGGGTGTCGGGTTTTTGACGCCAAAAATGATTTTTGACACCAAGTCCATTATTTGAAATTGAGGCATTTGGGTGCAAAACACTATGTTCTTGGTTGAGCTATGTTCTTGGCCAAGCATGATGCGTTTACGTAGGTAGTGAACCTATCCTGATGCGTTTACGCAGGACGATGCATGATTAAGTTCAGATGCATGATTAAGTTCAGATGCCCGATTAAGTTCAGATGCCCTTGACAACGGATACCGGTGACAATGGAGGCTGGGCCGATGCTCCTTATGGAATGCCGTCCTGATACGTTTACACGAGACAACGCCGTGCTTGAAGGGGCGAGACGACACCCGGTTATGCCGAATGACCACCGACTTCCGAGTTGGCCATGACCATTGGGTCGTAAATAACTGGGACACGTGAGTGTTTGAGATAGCCGCACCTAATTATGGGACAAAATTGTATGGTACAAAATGGGACGTGTCATAACGATTGGCCTTATAATTGGGACCGTTGTGATTGTTTGAGGAACGAACTGAAGTGTTCTAGTTATTGAATGCATTTACTATATGCATATGATATATAAGATGTACTAACGTGCAAGGAGGTGCTAAGGTGAGGTAAGTCCCATATGGTGCATGTTTAGGCTGCCTCTAGGTGAATTTTCGTCCTAATCAAGGTTTAGAATGTAGACTAGCTGATATTTATCTCACCCCATCGTGATTTAAATATTTTCAAGTCCTTAGATGGAGGTAAGACATGTCTATTTTGGGTGGCCACAGGAGGCGGAGACCGAGACTACTCATCTCCCCATTCACGGGACCACTTGGACCCGTGAGCTCGTAATGACTACTTTTAGGTTGATGAGGGCTTACGTCACTTAGTACCCCATCACTTCAAAGCGTGGTTCCATATTGGGCCTAACGGGGTCCGGGAGGGTCCTCTGGAGGGTTTTGACGAACCTGCCGTCGATACCGAGTATGAGGAGGTACTCAACCCCATCATGGATGCCGATATTTTGGAAGATATCGCAACGAACCCAAGGCCGGAGGCTGAAGGACCCGGAGTAGAGGTAGCTAATCCTCTAGACATCGACATCTCAGATGGTGTCGTGGTAGACCCGAATCCTGAGTAGGTAGGGTCCGGGGTAGGATTGGCTTAGTAGCTTCTTTTTGAGTTAGGCCTTATGTACATAACTTTGTAGGGCTAACTTGGTTTGTTTATAAAGTAAGGTTTGTGTTGATTGATTGTCCTGCTTTTACTATCCCTATGTTTGATTGTTGTCTTGGGTTAATGAGTTCGCTTCCGCATGTGTATAAAATGAATGTGTTGGCAACACGTCTTGGGAACATCACAATTTAACCAACCGCCGAGGGATGTGCGCATGCCCCGAGATTTAGGGCATGACAGAGGAGGCCAACGATCGTGGATGGCCCAAGTGAGAGCGAATGAGGCCCCGCTTGGGGCCGACGAGGCTCGCCAAATCTAGGCAACGTGCATCACGTAGATTTGGGCAATGGGGGCCCTCGCTTGTGCCGGCGCTAGACCCGAGTGAGGGTTGGCATCACCAAAATTTGGGCAAGCCTTACTCGGGCCTATCAACCCTCGCTTAAGGCAAGCAACCTTCTGTAGCCCCTCCAGTGATGGGGGCCGATGGCAGCGCCCACCACACCGGCGAGTCCCCGCCCCTTTTTGTTCTTCTTTCTCCAATTTGTTTTTTCTTTAAAAAATTATTTTAGCTTTTTTTTTATTTTTTAATATTATTTGAATAAAATTTAAAGGAAAAATTAATCAAGAAATACCACGTAATGGACATAAATGAATTTAAAATGTCACATTAGCATTTTCCACTATACAAATTGATAGTGTTAATAGAATAATTCGATTGCACCAATTTGACAAGTTTTAAGATTTGATTTGATTTTTTGAAAGTTTTAGGACTCAATTACATTTTCACAACAAATTTTAGAACTTATAGTGCACATATCCCTAAAATAATATGTATACTTGTGTTTGAGTAAATAATATTATGGCACTTGGTTCAATTATTTTTATTTGCACATCACTACATAAAAGATAACGCATTTACTTTTTTTCATTTTGTATATGTAAATAATTTATACTCATCTTTCATGTTGTTTTCTTTGAGGGGTTAATTGATAAGATAATCTCATACCTTAGATCGAGAGATTTCATTTATTATGGAATCTATAGATCGGATCCTCCTCCCGCATTAAAGCACTTGTATATTTTAAGTGTGACTAAGAAGGTCATTATACCCAGTTTAGTAATAGTGGATATTAAGTGTAATTCTACCATTTGGATTGATGTACGGTGATTTGTCGCTTGGTACGGTAGCATTAATAGCAAGATAGGAGGACCTCAATGGGGTTTGATGGTCCTCCCGGTTTCAATGATGGAAGTCATATGATGGTGCCTGAAGTTATATAATGGGGCTAAGTAACCCTAATCTTTCCCGGGACTGATGTAACATATTACGCTTTCTTTTGGATGTTATAACGAGGACCTCTATTAATGTAAGTATGCATATGTATATTAACTAAAGCGGTTGATCTTATGTGGGATGTTCTTTACTTAATTTATTATATCTTTACATTGGAAATAGCATGTATTGTGCATAACCCTTTGGGATGTCACATCCTATTAACTATGATTGAATGCCAGGCTCCTAAAGAAGTGTAATCAAATAATATTGTTAATTATTCTATTATTAGAATATTTGATTGCTTGAGTTTTGAATGAGTGATTGTAAGTTTGACAGAAGGCTAAGAAAATGCATATTCTAAGCTATGCACAAGGTGCTGGGATATCGCTTGTAGTGCCTATAATTGAATTCACTTGTTGTGAGTAAAAAAGTTACATTTGATGATTATCCAATATTTATGGGTGAAAGTAATTATGGGAGTATTTATGTGGGTTTGGATCGTGTTCAGCTAAAAATGAAATTGCTACGAAAAACTTCTAAGGTAGTGGGATCTAGTGTGGAAATCAACACAAATTGTGCTTGTAGCGAGGTAGAGCCTATATAGCCAATAATTGTTGTTGTTGCTGAGTTTGACAAATGCATATCAAATCTCCTTACAAATATTTGATACAATAGTGGTTTTGCTTTATCTATTTTAGTAAAGGTTTTGTTTGAGAATCCTTGTAGTGCAATTAGAAGTGTAAGTGGATTTGGCGATCTGATAATAAAAGCTACTACAGCTTAATAAAAGCTATTACAGCTTCACTTAAACGTTGAAGTAATGTGGGAATTGTTAAAAAGTATCTCGAATTTGAATTTATGAAGGAAACTCAATCTATGTAAAGTTTCATAGTTTTATGCTCCGTTCGTTTCGCGGAAAATAACTTCCAGGAAAATATTTTCCGAAATTTCCGGTGTTCGGGTGGATGGAAAATACACGGTCAAGGAAAACATTTTCCGGTCAATGGAAAATCCTCTCTTGACATTGTGGAAAATGATTTCCTCTTTTCAAAAGAGGAAATCATTTTCCCGGCCTCTCTCTCTCACTCTCCCTGCTGCAATGGCTTGACGACGTCCTTCTCCGAGATCAGCCTCCGCCCTCCCCGGCCGCTCCCGCCCGCCCGCTCCGGCCGGGCGCCGCCGCCGCGCTGCGCTCCGCTTCCCGGCGGCTCGAAGCCGCTTGGGAGGATCCGGCTCAAGAGGGAGCACTGCGGCGGCGCCGGAGGCTCGCGGGAGCCCGCCGTCCAGCCGCTCGTCGTGCGGTGCGTTGGATTTTTCTTGCCAAGTTGTCGTTTTTCGCCAAGCTCCGGCGAGCTCGGGTGAGATCGGCCGAGCCTCGAGCTCGCCGGATCTGGCGGCGAAGCTCGCGGCTCGCCGGATCTAGCGACGGAGCTCGCGGCTCCCGATCCAGCAAGCTCGAGCTCGTCACCGATCCGGCGAGCTCGGGTGAGATCGGCCGAGCCTCGAGCTCGCCGAGATCTAGCGGCGAAGCTCGCGGCTCGCCCGATCTAGCGGCGAGCTCGGGCTCCCGATCCGGGCGAGCTCGAGCTCGTCGCAGATCCGGCGAGCTCGGGTGAGATCGGCCGAGCCTCGAGCTCGCCGGATCCGGCCACGGGTCTTGGTCGGCGGCCGGGCGGCCCGGCCATCGTCGAGTAGGAAGGAGGTGTAGGTGGCGGCGGCGGAAGGAGGAGGAAGAAGGAGGAGGAAGGAGGCGACGGCAGAGGAAGGAGGAAGAAGGAGGAGGAAGGAGGAAGGAGGAAGGAAAAGAAAAAGAAATAATAAAAAATAAAAATTTCGATTTTTAAAAATATAAATAATTAAAAAATCATTTTTTAAAAAATATAAATAAATAAAATAAATATTTTCCAAACAATTAAATGAGCTAACGAACGGTGGAAAATATTTTCCACTCAAATTTTAGATTTTGGCCGAACACCGGAAAATAGAGTCATTTTCCGGAAAATGACTTCCAGGAAAATGTTTTTCGGAAATATGATATTTTCCGCGAAACGAACGGAGTTTTAGTTATTTCCTAGAAGACATTTCTTATTTTGGATCAACATATTTTACACAAGAGTGGGTCTTCGTGCCTCATGTGAAGAAGTTAGAGGTGGCTTCTTCATAAATTATCCCATGAAGCAATCCGAGAGTATTGTTCTTGATTAAATGTCGTGGGTAAAAAATGTGTATTTTATTTTTAGATTGAGAGATTATTTCATGAGAAATTATGAGTTTTAAATACTATGTGAGTTATTAATGTAATTAGAGATTGAAAAGCACTAAGAATACTTGAGTGATCCGAACGTGATTGTAACTTTTATTGTCTCGTTTGGTCTATGGTAAAATCCTATGCTGCTCTGTGTTAAGTAGGCTGAACTATGTAAGTCTAGTGTCCAATGTACTTTCTTGTTCTATTCATTTGATGCTCAATCGGTTGTTTTTCGCAATAAAAACTACTGACAATATAGCTTTGTCCATCCTCTCTTTCTCACATATTAACTTGGTGTAAAACATTTTTATTTTTCCTAGGTTTGTTTCTCGGCCAGAATATTTCTCTCTTTAACAAAAATTTCCACCGACTTTAAGTATTCAACACGCTAGCTATCTCGGTTTGTCCAGCAAAAATGCAAATTCAATATGCGTATCAGATTTATTGACACCTTTAACCAAAATACTCGAACTGCATTGCTTGATGACACCGAAACAAAACATGATGACCAGACCACCACAGTTGCATTACCATCGACTGAGTGATCACTGCATGGCATTTAACTCTTACTTTATTCGCCCGCATATCATTCCTTATCAATATAGCTTCAGAAAAGTATAAACATGCTTGTGGGTTAGGTTAGGTTGACCTCCCGGAGATGCAAAGCCATTGACCAACGAAGAGAGCATCGCAATTCAGATTCGGATTGATGGAACTGAAGGATTCAGAACTCAACTGGGACTGCTGTGCTATTGAAAAGCAAGTGTCTCCACTGTTCACTCCCACCACCTCGTCGCACACCAGGCCAGGGTTCGTCGTCGCCACCCCTGGGAAGCACCATGCATCACCAAACAAGGGGGAAATACAACAATAATCATTACATCAACTATTTCAAATAGAATAAAGAGTTGCATGATTATCATACATAGCAATGTTATGAAGACGAAATTTACAACAAATGTATTATCAGTAATGAATATTACTCGCGCATTACTTACTTCCAACAACTCTGCTTTCGGCCACGGAGACCATGAGGACAAAGAAGAGTATCGAAAGCAAGTTGAAGAAGATGGACTTGTGGCTGGTTATCTTAGCCATGCTTTTCAACTCTTTAAACTCTTCGAATACTGAGATTTTGAGAGATGTGTCTGATGTATCTTTCTATTTATAGATGAAAGTAGAGCATAAGACAAATCACATTGTTATGAAGTGATACAAGAAAAGAGCCGGCTTGGTGTTGACATACTCTTCAATGCTCGGGATTACATATTGAAAATAAGCTACATTAAGATATATGACATAAGGTGGAGGATAAGACAATGCTAGTGTCTTTTTTTATTGTTAATTGCAACAGTTAAACTCACAATGTGGATGAATATTCTTAGGATGAGGCCTGCATGTTTCTCGTTTAGACTCACAATGTCGATGAATATTCTTGGAATACTCACAATATATAAAAGAAAAACTTGTAAAATACTCAATAATGACAGCTAGATTCTCTTTAGATATAGAAAAATATAAAAGGAATCTCGATACATTTGGAGCCACTACTTTAAATTGGAATTCAACAATTGATGGCAATTTTATCATTTTAATAAAAATTTAGTTATATAAGGGACGGAACTTATACTTTGCTTTTGGGTTAATAATACAAAAAACTTCAAATTAGTACATATGTAACAAATTTACTCAAAACTAATTTTTGATCACTAAAAATCTCAAAACTCATATATATGTAACAAAGTACTCTCCATTAGTTTCCATTAAATTTTACCATTATGTTGTTGAGTTAGATGATACATGACAATTAACGAATATACAAGTTTGGGGTTTTTCCATTGTTTGTATTAGTCCAATTTAACGAAAACTAACTAGGAGGAAATTTATCACAAAATGTATTCATTTGGAGTTTTTGATAGTTAAAAATTAATTTATGATCAACTTATTAATATGTATTAGTTTGAAAGTTTTCTTGATATTAACCATTTATATTTTAGGAACTTGTTTCTCATGCTTAAGTTGCTTAGAGGAAAGAAACAAGTAACTATCATTGTTTTATTAAGATTGTTTGCATGATCATTCATATTATTGTCCTATTTCAGATTGGAAGATTACCTCGCTTCTAGTGTGGTTCCAGTTTTCAATTACTGCTAATATCTCTCTCTAGACATTGCTCTTTAATATTGTTCGCCTCATCCGATGATGACGTCAACTAGCCATGTCAACTTGTCATCCCTATGTCTACCATGTCAACAGTGGTTCCGGTTTTCAATTACTGCTAATATCTCTCTCTAGACATTGCTCTTTAATATTGTTCGTCTCATCCGATGATGACGTCAACTAGCCATGTCAACTTGTCATCCCTATGTCTACCATGTCAACAGTTACATTAGCATTTTGTAGCTAGATGGCCATGCAGCAACGTCAAATTGTCGCATAACCTGCAAATGTTAGTCGTTTCCCCCTTTAATAACCTACAAATGTTAGGCTTGCGTGGCCTAGGAGATTAGGGTATAGCGCATCGGAACGTTTATATTCCTCTCTTCTTTTGTTCTTTTACTCCTCAGAACGAAAAAAGAATAGAAATCCGTTTAGTAATATCAACTAATTTTCTATTCTCCAAAATAGAAAAATAGCCGGGGAATAAATTTAAAACATAAATAAGAAGCGGAAAAAAATAGTTTCTTGTTCTCAAGAACAATATTTAAAAATAAATCATTTTTTTTATTTTCTCTTTTTATTTTCTTCTTCTTTCTTGCCATTTTCTACGAGCCGCCATCCACTGGCCGATTGCTGATCACCGGCCGGCGGTCAAACGCATTCATATTCTTTTTGTGAACCGTATCAAATACCTTCTTATTATTTTTCTATTTTGAAAATATAAATTTTATATAATTATCAAACGCGTTGTTTTACTTAGAAATTATTCTAAGGAGTAGAATTTAAAAAAAAAACTATTTATAAAATAAAAATTATTCTCCGAAATAAAAATATTACCATTCACACCCTAGTTCTCTACCTAATTAGAACGGTGATATGTTTTCATTGAATCTGTTGGTATTAGAAAACATAAAGAAAAATATTACCATTCTAGTTCTCTACCTAATTAGAACGGTGATATGTTTTCATTGAATCTGTTGGTATTAGAAAACATAAAGAAGAATATAATTAATTACAATGACACAGTCCAAATGGCACAAGGAAGACCTCTCAATTTTTCATTGATACTAAGGATACGATAAATTACGATGACACCTTTACCAAATAAATAAATAAATTACAATGACACAGTTTATATTAATATCTAAAAGAATTAATATTACAAAAATCCTAAACCGGTATACTTATAACAAATTTACCAAAAACTTTTTTTTTACCATGAAAAGTCTCAAAACAGTATATTTGTAACAAATTTATCCCAAATGACTACAAAAAATTATAAACTAGTACACATGACAAATCTATCCAAAACTAAATTTAAAAATAAATTTATGTTTAGACTCTACCTTGTCGAGAAAATTAATGATTTAATAGTCAAATAGAATTTAGAAAAATATTAACATAAACAAATTTTCAATGCAATCAAATGTTTGTAAACTCTTATTTTTGTTGCGCATATCATCATTAAATCCTTTCTTATTTTTTTTATTTTCTTTTTATAAACAGTTCTTGGATTATGCTAATTTTTGTTAATCCAAATTAATGAGATTTCACTAGCTTAAAAAAAAAAAACCTCTTGTTTTATGCAATGTTTAAATTTAATTAAATTTCATCTTTTAAAGTTTCACATTAAAGATTGTAACCATGTTACATGTGTATATAAAAGACAACTAATAAGAAATGGTTGGGTGATGATATGTACAACAGAATTAAACATGGTATTTTGTTAAAAAAAGTATTTATGTTGAAAATTTTATATCGTAATAAACACTTAAACCATAAATTTGTTACCAAGCATAGAAAGACTTAGGTCTGCGGAAGAAAAACCTAGCAATAAAAAGGAAACACATAGTACTTCCAATGAACATGGAATTATCACGATAAGAAAAACAAAAATATGATATTTTTAATTATGACAATTTTATCATGTGAAGAAATTAGGAAAATTTAAAGAAGAAGGGAAGTGATTAAATTTGAGGTTATCACTTGAAGACGCAATTAAATGATTGATGACAACTTTACCAAATTGGGTCGATAGAGTTTTTGTTGGGAGTGACAATAGCGACGTCCGAAAATATGACATGAAAATGAAATTGAAATTGATTTTACTATTAGTTCTGAAAATCTAAGTGGGAATAAAGAAACCCTAAAGTCCATTTCATTAATTTATTCTACTACTTCTTCTTCTTCTTCACTCTTTTCAGCAAACGAATTCCCTGCTTCCTCACCTCACTCGCAGCTCGGTTCGTCCCGCCGCCTCTCGCCGCCGCTCGCCGCCCCTCGAGGCTCGCCCGGTCGCCCCGCTGAGCCGCCGTCGACGGCCGCCCGAGCTCCTCGTCCTCCGGCCCCGCTCCGTTGCGCCGCGGCGGCGGCTTGCCCTGACGCCTTCCCAGGCGGCGACGCCGCGCCCCCCGCCCTACCCCTCGCCGCCGCCGCCGTCGTCTGGCCTCAGGTACCTTGCAATCCAACGGGTCTATTTCTGTTTCCGGTTGCTCTTTGTGGTAGAGCCCGTGCCGCCGGGCAGACCCTACTGGGCAGTGAGCGTTCGCTTGCTTCACTAGCCGTAGCCTCTAGCAGAGCAGCAAGCAAAGAAGCTTTGCATGTATCAAGAAGTTCCCTTTCCCTTACCCTTTTCCTTTCCCTTCATTTCCACTGCACCCGTTTGATCAATTTCGTCTCTTTTTTGTCCCCGATGAAATTATGGGCATCAGTTCACCTCCTCCTCAAACCAATTGCTAGACTTCTGGGACCAATTCATTATCGGTTGCTTGCCTTCTGGGTTTTGGTTATTATATAAGTTTAATCCATTTGAAAGCCTGTTTTAGAGCTTTCGGTTCTATACATCAAATTGGTTGCTTGAGCCTCCTTTGGTTAGTTGTTTTTCTTTCGGGGCCTGGCCTGAATTTGCCTTCGTTGAACAGGTCTCGTGGAATGGCCTGCGCTCGAGAAATCACGGCTGCTGAGTTCTTGAAGGTATGTCTAAATCACCAGCATGCTGTTTCGGCCTGACAAAGATCCTATTGTTGTTATGATTTTGGCGATTTTAAGTTGGATTGATAAATGGATGTCGGATGCTTTTTTCATTTTTGCTGAATTTGCTCATAAATTGGAATGCTTTAGCTTGACTATTGCAAGTTGATTTATTTTTTCACTTATTCAATGCTGAAGTATCGATCATTAAATCTTTGATGCAGGGCACTAGTAGGCAGACTTTGTTTTTGCAGAGAAATGTGCAAAGGCAATGGACCCATTTGCTCTGGGGTACGCGTCAAAGACAGAATTCAGTGGGGAACGCGAAAGATGGTAGACAGATTTCTTTGAGATGCCGTGCTCAAGCGAAGCCTAAAGCTGTGGTTTCCGAGGGTGTGAGCAGTGCTCTTGAAGAAGAATCAGCTTTAAGTGAAAAACCTGCCAAAGAAGTCATACATTTCTTCCGCATTCCATTGATTCAAGAGAATGCGACTTCAGAACTCCTCAAATCAGTTCAGGCCAAAGTGTCCAATCAGATTGTTGGTTTGAAGACAGAGCAGTGTTTTAACATTGGGCTTGAATGAGGCTTTCTAGTGAAAAACTTTCAGTTCTCAAGTGGCTCCTTCAAGAAACATATGAGCCGGAGAATTTGGGGACTGAGAGTTTTCTCGAGAAGAAGAGGCAGGAAGGCTTAAATACGGTTGTAGTTGAGGTTGGGCCAAGACTATCGTTTACGACAGCTTGGTCTGCTAATGCAGTATCCATTTGTCGAGCTTGCGGGTTGAGTGAAGTGACAAGATTGGAGAGATCAAGAAGGTACTTGTTGTACAGTAAGGGTCCTTTGCAGGATCATCAAATTTATGAGTTTGCCCAAATGGTTCATGATAGGATGACGGAGTGTGTTTATGCCCAGAGGCTGACATCTTTTGAGACCAGTGTGGTGCCCGAGGAAGTGCGTTATATACCTGTCATGGAGAAGGGTCGAAAGGCTTTGGAGGAGATCAATGAGCAAATGGGCTTGGCTTTTGATGAGCAAGACTTACAATATTACACTAGGTTGTTTCGAGAGGACATTAAGCGTGATCCAACAACTGTGGAGCTGTTTGATATTGCACAGTCAAACAGCGAACACAGCAGGCACTGGTTCTTCACTGGGAAGATGGTCATTGATGGACAGCCCATGAACAGAACTCTGATGCAGATTGTGAAGAGCACCTTGCAGGCCAATCCAAATAATTCCGTCATTGGGTTCAAGGACAACTCAAGTGCAATCAAGGGCTTCCTTGTAAACCAGTTGCGCCCTGTTCAGCCAGGTTCAACATGTCCATTGAATGAAACAGGTCAGGAACTGGATATCTTGTTTACAGCTGAGACCCATAATTTCCCATGTGCAGTTGCACCTTATCCTGGTGCAGAGACAGGAGCTGGTGGTCGAATCAGGGACACCCATGCCACTGGTAGGGGGTCTCTTGTTGTTGCAGCTACAGCCGGTTACTGTGTTGGGAACTTAAACCTTGAGGGGTCTTATGCTCCTTGGGAGGATCTGTCCTTCTCATATCCATCGAATCTGGCTTCACCTCTGCAGATCCTCATTGACGCTAGCAATGGTGCCTCGGATTATGGGAACAAATTCGGGGAGCCATTGATTCAGGGGTACACTAGGACTTTTGGCATGAGACTTCCCAATGGGGAGAGGCGCGAGTGGTTGAAGCCTATAATGTTCAGTGCAGGCATTGGACAGATTGATCACACTCATATAGTAAAAGGGGAGCCTGACATAGGGATGTTGGTTGTCAAGATTGGAGGACCTGCTTATCGAATTGGAATGGGAGGCGGGGCGGCATCAAGCATGGTTAGTGGGCAAAATGATGCTGAGCTTGACTTTAATGCTGTTCAGCGTGGAGATGCTGAAATGGCTCAGAAGTTGTATCGTGTTGTTCGTGCTTGTATTGAAATGGGGGAGAAGAACCCGATCATCAGCATTCATGATCAGGGAGCGGGTGGAAACTGTAATGTTGTCAAGGAGATTATATACCCCAAAGGTGCTGAGATCGACATCAGAGCTATTGTAGTTGGCGACCACACCATGTCTGTTCTGGAGATTTGGGGTGCAGAATATCAGGAGCAAGATGCAATCTTGGTGGAGCCTGGAAGCCGTGAACTGTTGCAGTCGATATGTGAAAGAGAGAGGGTTTCCATGGCCGTTATAGGAAGTATAAATGGTCAAGGACGAGTAGTTTTGGTTGATAGTCACCTTACTAAAAAATCCAAAGCAAGTGGACTCCCAACCCCTCCTCCTGCCGTGGATCTCGAGCTTGAGAAAGTGCTCGGTGACATGCCGCAGAAATGCTTTGAGTTCCAGCGTGTGGTCCATCCACTAGAGCCACTTGATATTGCTCCTGGAATCACAGTGATGGATTCTCTGAAGAGGGTTCTGAGACTTCCATCTGTTTGTTCGAAACGGTTCTTGACAACGAAGGTGGATCGTTGTGTCACGGGTCTGGTAGCGCAGCAACAGACTGTGGGCCCCTTGCAGATCACACTAGCAGATGTTGCAGTTATTGCTCAGACTTATGACAACCTGACAGGAGGTGCATGTGCGATAGGAGAGCAGCCGATCAAAGGTCTTTTGGACCCAAAAGCAATGGCTCGGTTGGCTGTTGGAGAAGCACTCACAAACCTAGTATGGGCCAAAGTTACTTCTCTTTCTGATGTCAAGGCTAGTGGCAACTGGATGTATGCTGCCAAGCTTGATGGGGAAGGAGCAGCCATGTACGATGCTGCGACGGCTCTTTCTGAAGCAATGATAGAGCTTGGAATTGCTATTGATGGTGGAAAGGACAGTTTGTCCATGGCAGCCCACGCTGCAGGGGAGGTGGTCAAGGCCCCTGGAAATCTTGTAATCAGTGTTTATGTCACATGCCCTGATGTCACTAAAACAGTGACGCCAGATCTCAAACTTGGCGATGATGGTTTCCTGCTCCACATTGATTTGGCAAAGGGGAAGCGAAGGTTAGGTGGATCTGCTCTGGCACACGTTTTTGACCAAATTGGGGATGAGTGTCCTGATCTCGAGGACGTTTCTTACCTTAAGAGGGTATTTGACGGTGTTCAGAATCTCATTGACGATGAAATGATATCAGCCGGTCATGATATTAGTGACGGAGGGCTGTTGGTTTCGGTTCTTGAGATGGCAATTGCAGGTAACTGTGGCTTTACCCTAAGTCTGGAATCTCATGGAAATAGCCCATTCCAAACGCTATTTGCAGAAGAGCTTGGACTTATCCTCGAGGTCAGCAAGAACAACTTGGATAGTGTGTTGGAAAAGCTCTCTGAGGTGGGTGTTTCTTCCCAAATCATCGGCCAAGTTACTTCCAGTCCTGTGATAGATTTGAAGGTTGATGGGGTAACACACCTGAATGAGCACACTGCTCTCCTTCGAGACTTGTGGGAAGAAACCAGCTTTAATCTGGAGAAACTCCAAAGATTGGCTTCTTGCGTAGATCAAGAGAAGGAAGGATTGAAGTCCAGACGCGAACCTTCTTGGAATTTGTCCTTCATTCCTTCGTTCACTGATCAAAAGTACATAAATACCTCTTTGAAGCCCAAAGTAGCTGTTATTCGAGAAGAAGGCAGCAATGGAGACCGAGAAATGTCTGCTGCATTTTATGCTGCTGGGTTTGAACCATGGGATGTTACAATGTCTGACCTTCTTAATGGATCCGCCTCTCTGAATGAATTTCGTGGAATGGTCTTTGTTGGAGGGTTCAGCTATGCTGATGTGCTCGATTCAGCCAAAGGTTGGTCAGCTTCTATACGATTCAACAAACCTCTTCTCGCTCAGTTTCAGGAGTTCTACAGGCGGCCTGATACGTTCAGTCTCGGTGTCTGCAATGGGTGTCAGCTCATGGCTTTGCTGGGATGGGTTCCAGGTCCACAGGTTGGGGGAGTTCTTGGAGCAGGTGGGGACCCATCACAGCCACGGTTCATCCATAATGAATCTGGCCGTTTTGAGTGTCGTTTCACTAGTGTAACAATAAAGGATTCACCTGCGATAATGTTCAAAGGAATGGAGGGTAGTACACTGGGAGTATGGGCTGCTCATGGTGAGGGGAGGGCATATTTCCCAGATGATGGTGTCCTTGATCGTGTGCTACATTCACAGCTGGTGCCGCTGAGATACTGTGATGATGATGGAAATCCGACTGAAGCCTATCCTTTCAATGTGAATGGCTCACCTTTAGGAGTGGCTGCTATATGTTCTCCTGATGGAAGACACCTAGCAATGATGCCTCATCCCGAGCGTTGCTTTTTGATGTGGCAATTCCCCTGGTACCCAAAGCATTGGGATGTGGAGAAGAAAGGACCCAGCCCATGGTTGCGTATGTTTCAGAATGCAAGAGCATGGTGCCTCGAGACAACTGGTATATCCAAATGTTGCCTTCTAGCGGTCTTTAACTTTTGAGTGCTTGAATTTATTTTCTTCCCCTGTATACAATATTTTGTTATAAACTGGACTGTTAATGGTGCACTCCCTTTTAGTTGCTCATTCATCAATCTGCTGTTTCTTTTTGCAGACAAAGCTTAAAATTTCTGTCCAATTGCAAGATTTGTTTGATACAACCCGAGCACCAGTACCTCGTTCTAGGTATCAGTCATTGTGATTCTTACCTAGCATTGGCAGTCATTTTAAATACCTGCATCAATAGGGTTCCATTTGCCTTTCCACCTATCTGATCTTAGTGCAATTTGGATTATGCACAATGCTATCTTAGATAATGTTTCTCATAATTTATTCCATTTCTGGAGCTGTCTCGTATTTTGCCATGATTTACTTATATGGCATTCGAATGCATTTCTAAGCTGACCGCTCTATCTACATTCTTCAGACCTGGCCATGGGAATGATAGCGAGGCAGGAGAATGGAGTGTGCTGAAAATGGTTAAAGAGTTAAAGCAGTGTTGGAGGAGGTGTCTCAGTTTATGTTGTTGTGTAGCAGCTGTGATCCTCATATTTTTTAAGTTGACAATACTGAGAGGTGAAATCACCTTCAAATTTTGCATACTGAGGAGTTTTTGTTGTTGTAAGTGATGGTTGATGGTAACATCTTGTTGAGCATTTCTTTCCTTAATCATCAACTATGGCCATTACCCTGCAGTTCTTGTGTACTTTTTCCTGCACTGTTCTCCTCTCTTGTCAAACTCCATTGTATCTACTAAATGGGCTTATGCTTTGTGCTTTTGCGAGCATTTTATTTCTCTCACAAACAAGTTTGGTTTAACAGGGTTTATAATCAGTGTAATGTCATGAATTTGGCCAGTGGCATCGATGTGTAAACGGCATTTTTTCACCTGTGATCATAGGGCGCTCATTAAAATGAAATCCGGTATTGGATTGTAAAAGCTAGAGGCTTTACAAACTTTTTGTAACATAACTGCAAAATATTTATTTAACTCCTTAATAGTCCATGATAAATGCAACTTTAGTATAACGGGACATATAAGATTTCTTTGTTAGTGTGAAGTGAATATGTAAAAGAAAAACAAACCTATAATAGTAGATCATCTAATAGACGTTGTATATATTTTCCTAAGACATGAAGGAGAGAAATCATTATCATGATAAGAATTTGAAGACTGTTGAATGTGGAATGATATATTCATCTTATATTTGCTGATCATAACTTTCCATCTTTCTCAGTTCACGTTCCCGACCGATTGAACTCGGTGTCGTCAAACGATGCCAAAACCTTTTCTGTTTCATGCCCCAGGTCAAAGGGTTAATTCTGCCGAGGTTTTGCGTTCAGTTGCTTCTGCAGTGTCTCGGCGAAGATCGCCACGACTTTTGAGTGTAGAAAGCCAGAAATCTATAAAATCTCTATGACGAGAAGCTGCACTGATCATAATGACAACGTGAAGCTTTTACAATGCAATAGAGTAAATTAGGATTTTGTACACAAACTCAAATTGAGAAGTCACATGCCGCCTTCGATTTCAGGGTTAATACCTATAAGCACAAAGATGTTACATCTGCTAGGCATGGTTGGTCTTGGATGACAAAGTATTTTGTGCCAGATACACGATGAATCAATGACGACTTGATGTAATTCACCAAACCACCATTACCAATGTTACGAATCTCATCCTATTTGTCTCCACAGACCCATATGCATCTCACCTTTTATTGATCAAACAACACAGCATGTCACTATCACGTGGTGTTGTCTCGTTAATAACTTCTTATCTCAAAGGGATACAAGAATGTAGTTCTTGAAATAGACTCAAGGTGCATATAGAAACCTCTGAAAACAGAGTAATGCGAGAATGAGGCTCTACTGGTGCAAGATTAAGAATTTGCTAAACAGAGAAAGGCTGCCAATTTGTCCGACCGATTTTTCGTAAAGGCGACTCGTACACTAAATGGCTAGCACGCACCACACTCAAACTTATCAGGTGCTGTGCGTGTTTGTACCTAAATTCTGTTTTCATATGTAATTATCAGGAGTTGAATAGGCCACTGATATCTCCAGGAAATGTAGAAGTTTCTTACGCTGTTAAGCATATCGCTTCCTCTCGTAAATCCTTTGACCCCATAGAAAAAGAAAACCTAAAAAAGGAGTTCAATAGGATGTTTTGCATCAAAATGTTTCACCCTCTTGAACTTCCACATCTCATTATTTTTCTATTAAAAATTTGCGTAACAGTTTTCATCTGCCATGGGGAGATTAGTGACACAATCAAAGGATTTGAATTTGAATTGGAATTAGAATGTTGTCAAAACTGATCTTGACATGGTTACAATACACAAACTAGTACGAAGGATAAACTTAACTATTTCTCTCAATATGGCATAGCTCCAATTAAGACATGATCAATGTTTACAAGTATAGAGATCTGCAATGGTGCACCAGGAATGTCACAATCTCTCATAGTCAAGTTTTTCCGACTGCAAGAAATATGAGCCTGAGTTAGGTGACTGGAATTGCTGAGCAAATATAGATGAAATAAGAACTTCAAACTTTCAGGGCCAAACTAGCCTGCTCTGGCATTATGTAAATATTGATCTCGTGGCTAATACACAAGTCGCTTATAGCAACAGTCAGCTGATTGTGGCTTAATACTTTAATTGAGGTTGGCTGGAGAAGTATTAAGCCACAATCAGCTGACTGTTGCTATAAGCGACTTGTGTATTAGCCACGAGATCAATATTTACATAATGCCAGAGCAGGCTAGTTAGAGTAATAATTTCATTCAAGCTCCTGAAGCAAGATTAAGCTAGTCTTAGCAGCATGAGACACATCAAAACTTTTCTTTGTTTTTGTTTTCCTTTTCTCTTTGGCCCAAACAGATGAGCCAAACATAAATGCAGCAATACAGTCCAGATTAGGCTAGATTAAGAATATAGTAAAATAGCAAAATCTTTAAGACAATCGAAGTGCAAAATACGGGTAGTATAATTGAGTTCCACAATCAATGAATAGGTGTTCGGACAGGGTACCTTGATTAACATGTCAGTTGGAAGCCATGCTGGTGCAGTAGGAATACCTACCCATGCAATCTGTGAAAACGCATTATCAGTGTTAACAATAAGTAGCCCGTGTAACAGCTAAATTACAGGAGACTGCTCTAGTTTTGCTTCAAAATCTTTTGCAGATACAAACAGCATTAACAAGCCGAGGATATAAGTTTACTGTTTATAGTTTATCCAGAATATAGGTAATGTCAAAATATAAGATTTCCCAGTTTCTGATGGCTCAAAATGAATACCGGTGAGTGAGAGTACTAATCTCAAAGCTGCAGTGACGTTTAACCAATCTTTTGCCAAATAAAATCTAATTGTTGCTCATACTTTTTATTTTAAAAAAAAAAATTCTCCATCTTTCTTCCCCAGGTCAAAATGCTTTTGAACTTACAGGGGAAAGTAAACTCAAGTGGGAAGAACGGAGGGAAACTTCTATTCAAAGTCCAACAACAAAATTTATTCAATTAACAAAACCGACATTGTCAAGTATAAACTTACAAGTGCATATTCTCCAGTCTCAAAGATCCGTATATCCAAGACCTACGATTGTTCAAGCAATCAGAAATGCAGACAGTTAGACGAAAGCACTAGATTATGGGGACACTTTCCAATTCAACTGTTTGAATTCCGCAGAAAAGAAACAATCTACCTCGCCACGATCCTCATAGATGTAGTCCAGACCTTTATAATAAGGTGGATGTCCAACTGATAAATACTGAAATGGGATATCCATATGGCAGCATAGTCAATTACCCCAAACAATCACATTATTAAACATTTCAAGGAAATCGAGAGGGCGAAGAAAAGATGCAGAAGAATAAACAATCCGTCAAGTTAGAGCCACTTTCTAAAAGCAAGAAACTAATAAGATTGATGAAAATGTCTTCTTTACGCGCAAATTCATACATAATTGAGACTCATGGATACACATTCCTTCATGAACACCAACCAAACACAAGAATCCAGTTACCCATTAAAAAGAAATGGAAAGAGAGGATTGCCCTCACATTGACACTGTCGAGGTACTTCTCCTTATCCACCCTCACGATCTGGCCCTTCTTCACTGGGAAAAAACAACAAACACCGCACAATCAGTCAGCCACCTCTGTTCCATCACCCTTAATTCATAGCAACCCAAGAATGAGATTAACCCCGGAGGAGAGCGACTCACTGGAGTAAACCGGCTTCTTGGGCCGTTTAGCAGCTGTGGTCGAAGGCTGAGCGTTCGCGCTCGGGGCGTCTTCGGTCTTCGTCTGCGCGGGCGTCCCTTCATCTGGTTCCGGCGCAGCAGCAGAAGCTCTCACTTTCGCCGTCGACACCCTGACCGACGGCGGACGAAGGAGCGGGTGGTTTCTGGGAATGGTTGAGGGTGCGGCGGCGAGATGCAAGGGAAGGCGTTGAGCGAGAAGACGGCGGAGAAAGCCATGGGAAGAGGATTGGAAGTGCAGGGACCTTGGTTAAGCTGCTCTTGAAGCAGCTTGGCTTTTGGTCCAGTGAAGCAGGGAGGAGAGTGTGAAGTGGAAGATAAGAAAACTGTCGTTTGTCTTCTCTTTCTCAACGTTTTTAACGGCCGCCTTGCCGTTGTCCTAAAACTTGAGATAAAGTAGTTAATTATAAAATATAAATACTTCAAGTTTCAAAAGCAATAAAGAAAGTTCAACTGTTCTAACCGGTCAATATATATATATGTAAGGTATTCAACACTAAATTAAAATTTAAAGAGACGAATTAATGATAAATAAAGATGTGAAAAAGTGAAAAGCCCCCCGAGCAATGATTTTAGTTGTAAAACATATTATGTGCTAAAATGGTAAGTACAAAATGTAAATGAGGCGAAATGATATTTCATCTTTTTATGAGAATTTTAGTGGCGATTTAGCCACAAGATTCCTTCTCATTTTTTTTGACTCATATCATAAAAAATTTTAGGGTAACAAATTTTGATGCACAGGTTTCACATTGTGCCAAGTGTAGAGCATACTTCCTGGATTGATCAGAATATTTCTAACTTTAAAAAATCATACCAAGTAGAAAAGAAGAGAGGAGATAGGCTTTAAGGATTCATAGCAAACCACATATTATTTCTGAAGGGGTGCGTTCTACCCCCAAACCTTTATATACACTGCTAATAATGATTTTCTAATAGTAATAACGGTACAATTTGGTCCTCGATTTTAGCTCATTTTTTTAGTGGGTGTACTTGAACTCATATTTTATGCAATCAAGCACTTGAATATACAAGGAGCTCACAATCGAATTCAATGGTATCTATTTCCGACATATTTTGAGTATGTCGTCCAAAATGGTGAAACTAGGCACAAACTCAATGGTATCTATTTCCGACAACTATTGGGAATGTGGACGCTCGAACTGTTACTCTAGTCCAAACTTGATACAAAGTGTTTGAGATTTGAGACAGCGCTAATTAATTGCATAAAATCTAATTATAGGTAATTGGGAATGTGCACACTCGAAATCTAATTCTAGTCCGGACTCGATACAAAGTGTTCGAGCCTTAAAATAGTGCTAAACTGGTCGGAATGGTGTGTTTCTTAAGTTAAAAGGGGTGCCGACATATGACTGTTCTTAATTCTGGGACAATTGGGTAATCATTCCTGTGTTTTCTTAAATTCCTTTGGGAACATTTGGCATTTACATGGGAATTTTAAGCTTCTTGAATATGCTATTTTGCATGAACTTATAAGGACATGCAGTGGATGTTGTGCGTGTCGTCTTCTCCTCCTCAGCTCTCTGTACCTCTACTCTGCTTTGACAGTTACTTCCTCTTTCAAGTTTCACCCACGAGCGGCTCCTCGTCTTGGCTCGACTGTCACCACCATCTTGTCACACTCTCTAGTGGTTACGGTGTCGTGTGCTGCGCTTCCACGTATTACGCATTCAACAGGAAAATCACATCGCTCGTAGCTGCTTTGTTGGTCGAGAATGGGTTAGTTTCCCATTTCTCCTTTATTGAATATGGCTCCATGTCGAGGATTATCAAACTCTTTAAAAGACTGGCCTGCCAGTGAACATTCCTAACGAACCCTGCTCGGAGCTCACATGTTCAAGACTCTAAAACAGCTTCAAGCGTGAAAAAACCGAAATTCTTTCAACAACGGACGAACACATCGTACTGAAAATTAAGTCCAGAACTACAACAAGAACATTGTCGAGTGCACACCGTACAACATGGTGTCACCATTACAGAGGAAAGAGAGAATTTTGTGTTTGGATGATAACCTGTACTAATTTACATTCATCCAATGTCTGGAAAACCATTCATCAGCATTCCACCTCTTATTCAGTCTCATCATTATCTCTTCTTTGTATCTTCTTTTGCCTGTAAAACGATATCTTCTCAATGTGTTTTCCTGACACTCATTCAATTTTTCTATGTCAATTATTCACACAGGGAAGGTTCTTGTCATCCTCATATGGTCAAGTGTCCTTCGAAGGCTGTATTTGAGCACGGCCTGGTTGCCTGACCTAAACCCGTCTCCATAGGCTGCTGAACTATCTGACTCTATTTGGTGCTTGACAAAAGCGCCAAGCTCTTTCTCAAAGTCAGACCACGGACCTTTCTTTAATGAAGTGGACATTAATGAAGACAACAACGGCAAGGATGAGGAAGAAGACAAGGATGCGACTTCACGTCCAGAGCTAGAATAGATCTCAGAGTCCAACCACATGTGAGCCAAAACCTGGCATATGCCTTCTTCAACTTCTGGACTTAAATTGGGATAACCTGCCAGACAACAATCAACAATTTTTTGCAGAAGCTTCCGCTGTCAGATATGTGTTCTTGATGCACATCAAGTACATCTTATAAGACTACTGGATGAAAGAGGGCAAAGAGAAAACCTTTAAGCCGGAGCCAAGCGTGCATCATCTCATGAGCAAGGATTGACCCCGTCAGCAGCCTGAGTTTTGGAAGCGTTCAGCCATTCAAAGTAGCAGTTCGCTTGTAAATAACCAAAACGAAGTTTAGCAAGATAGAAAACATACCTTGGAAGACCATATAAAATAAGAATTGCTGTCACTTCACATTGCCGAACTAGTCTATGAGGCTCAGTCCTCATCCCGAAGACATAGCCCGGCCCAATTATCGGCCTCTTTATAATCTGATAAATCAGGAAGAAGTTCATAAGCCTTTCAATCTACTTCGCAAAAGCCCTGTTTTTCAAGCAGTGAAATGTTAAAGGAAGAGTCTTTACCGTGGTAACGCATTGTTCTTCGGACAAGCAGAGTCCTCTGGTCTCAGGCATGTGATGGTTACCCTATCATTGTGAAGAAGAAAGTCGATCTTGCTGACCAAACAGTAAGTTATTTTAACTAAAGAAACTGAAAAACATAAGTACTTACACTCTTTTCTCCCTCCATAGCCTCGTTTAGTGCCTGCCTTTCGACCAGCAGCAATGGAATCTGTTGCTCCACCTTCATATTCAAACCCTCGTAAAACTCTCGTATCTCAAGGTATAGCAGTTGGCATTCGTCCGTGTCCATAATTGCCGAGTTTAGACAGTCCAAACATAACTTTCGACCGTCATCGAGTGACAAGTATTTTGGGTCTCTTGGCTGCAGAAAAGTTGAAGCCTTTATATCAAGAACAGAGTAAGAAACAAGAAATATTACAATTTTTAGTTTGAGGCAAAACATGGATTTGGCCCTTTGAGGCAACAGAAAACTCACTTCCAATCTTTCACAACTACAACATCGAGGAGTTCCATCCCGCTCATGTGAGGGGCAATACTTCCGTTGCCAAAAAGGATGCGCCCTATACTCAATACGTCCATCTGCATTTGTTGGAATCTGCAAAGAGATGAGAAGGTCATTCAAATGGTGATTACTTCAATAAAATAGTGGATACAACGGAGATTAATAGCCAAGCTTCTCAATACAGGGCAATGAGAACAGAGAGAGCAAATTTGTTGATAGCGCCAAATTAGATGGAGCGTACATCTTGCAGTCAATGAAATGTACTTACATAGCTGTTGCAAACATCACACCTTGGATGATGCTGTTCCTTGAAGCAGGACTTGTGATACGAGTGATTCCCCCGATCCAAGAACTTTCACCGAGGAAAATTTAAAAGTCAGTATGACATACAATCAACACCCTTCAAATTATGAGGATTTAGAGATCCTTTAGGTTTTACTTAAACAGAGTTTTGATCTTGGATTAGAAACAGACCTCATGATCAGCAATCGGATGATTGCAAGCATGACAGCGAAAGCATCCTGGATGCCAAACTAAATCCATGCCTCTCAAGTATGGCCCACTCCCGATCTCAGCATTGCAACCAGCGCAAATTCTACAGGAAATAAACATTCAATATGCAGATCAGATGAATCCTGCAGGAAGTAAATGGTTCAGCAACAGGAACATAAATCAATGGTTATTATTAGTAGGGTATCCTAGTCCATGATATTGATATTTCCCTGAATTAGCCCTTGAACAGCAATTGCCAGATTAAATGATTGGCATTTGTTATTCTGTTACGGACACTAACCCAGATCTTGACTTTAGATGACACAACCAGATCTGGAATTTAGATGCCTGGAGTCATAGGTAACTCAATATGAAGGTCACTTGTCCATCTGATGACCTGAACATGAGGTATAGTTACTGATGCCCATTGGATTTTACAAAGATAACCATCATTTTAGACATACACGTATATGCATCCTAAAGAGATGTAAATATGATTGAATTAGGGTTAAAAAAAATCAACAGAGAATCTGACAAAGCCTCCTTGCCAAAAAAAGAAGGAACGTGGAAGGGAAGAAGAACGGGTAAGGGCAAAACATGTTTCCACTGTCATATCGAGGGGGCGATTCAACACTCAGGCTTTCTTGGAGAGCCTTGGCGAGTTGTTCATCTTCCACTTTTGGAGCTTCAACAAGTTCATATTCTTCTTGGCCAATTTGTTCATCATCTTCTGATTCCACATAAGTAGCTGGTTCTTCCTCTGAGTGACCATCTTCATCAGCTTCTGAAGAAAAATGAAATAACACGGCACTAAGCAAAAGAGATGAAGGCTAAAATCGCCAAATTCATGTGACACCAGCAACTGGGAAACAACAAAACATTCTTCATCCAAAGGCATCATTTTCCATCCTCTTCAAATTATTCATCTAACAAGGCCAACAGACGGTCAAGTTTGTGATCACGTAGCAATATTGTCCAATGTTCATCAATCAATGTTTATTTTCTAAATAAAGTCTCGTGCCAATAGCCAAATCTGTTGAGAAGAAACTAATTATGCTTCAATTCTTAATCCAAGTAAATCAGTCGAAACAGTTCAGAGGATAAATATAACCTTTTCAGTCAAGCAATCATGGGAACGCTTAGGTCTTACAAATCAGCAAACTTACCAACCAGCTTTTTCCCCTTTCGATCTTCTTCTGAGAGAGAGAGTGCGATCGCGTAGTCAATATCTTCTCTTTCTTGATCTGCCAATTCATCCTGCATTCAGAATCGAGAAGTTAGATTTACCAATCAGTCCACTGCCTTCTTCCATACCAATGTCGGACGTAATCAGGTCAGAATCCACGTATGCTCAGTCGATAAGTACCAAGCATATATGACAGACAGACAGACAGAACAGAACAGAAAAGGAGTTTTTGTTACCTCAGAATTATGCGTCTCCTTCCCGCTTCTATAACCTCTGTTTCTCCCCTGATGATGCTTCTGATGGCTAGAACCTTTGAGGATCTTGCTTAGCCAATTCATGTATCACAATACTGCTTACCCCAGTATGGCAGCTTTCCTGCAGTGTATTTTCTCAGTTAACACAAGAAACCACTTCCCTTTTGTAGTTGAGTAGCCACATAGCAGAGCATGCCCTCGAGCAGTTTTGGCGTCAGGGATATCAAGATTTCATGATCTTTCTCACAGAACACGAAGGGCCAAGGACTATCCAATTCACAAACCATTAAACTAGGTACTAAAAACACAACTAATCTGGGCAACATTCTCCTAAAAAACATGATCGCCTGTATTGCTTAGAAAAATTAGTCAACAGAAAATGGTTTCGTCATGAGCGACCATCTTTGCCTGACTATTTTGAGCAACGACAAAGATGTTCTCCATTCATCCATTCTTGCAACCAATCAAGCCATGTCTGTAGAAAATGCTTTCCAAGTGGCTGGTTTCCCACAAAAGAAACTCACCGTACGATGTAAGAACAAATCCTTCAGCACACACACAAACCAAAAACGGTTGTTTTCAAATCAAGCAAAGACCATGGCAAGAGTTCACCTCTCAAAACCAGTTCACGAAGATGTCACAAAGGGGAGAGCATCAGGTAAGAGAAAAGACCCAGAAAGCAGATCCCTTCACTCATCCCAAGAGTAACACAATGATATGTGACCTCCAGCTCTCGATCAGTTATCACTCTTTCTCACTAAAGGAAGTGAAACAGCAAGAGCTCCTTTTTCTTTCAGCAGGACAAAAGGGTCACAGGGTCAAACAAGCATTTCAGAGAGAGAGGAGACCTTTCAACAGGTTGAAGATCCGAGGGCGAATTCAGGGCCAAAAGTATGCATGAAGATCAAGTTAAAAGTTCTTCCTTTCCCCAAGAACTGGCATATAACAAGATTCACACATCAAAACCCAGAAAAAGCTCACTGCTGACAAGGCTTCAAGTGGAAGATGATGCCTGCTGCTGCATCAGCCAGCCAGCGAGGCCCTCTCGACATTATTTTCTGCATCTTAACCCACCCAATCTAACCTTCCACCTCACTCCATCTTATTACACCACTTGTCGTAACATGACTCCCGGTTCATTTTCCTCTAACTTTTTTTTTTTTTGCCTGTTAGAGTAGTGAAAATACTAAATATCTTCAATCATATCTAACAGATTGTCTGCAAGATGCACAAAATTGCGTTTTGCTGCTCTCGGACAGTGTAGATCGCCTTCCACGTGCAACTTGACTCTGCATTCTAATCGATGTTTGGAAGATGCTCAGGAGGAGGGGAAATACAGAAGAAAATGCTCGAGAATATAATGATTTTTCTCTCCAACCACCATTCACAAAGCTTTCAAATTTCTTGTCATTTTCCACCCAAATTTGTGTTCTCCCTATTTTTCTTAATTTCCCAAACGCAGCATAATGCTAAAAATAAGCGAAAGACACATGAAATCTTTTGTAACTCGTATTTCAACATTACCCTTTTTTTTTTCGAATCTTGCAATTCGTACAATTTAACTCCAATTCAACACAGAATTACTAAGACATTTCAAATTGCATAAATATACAATCATACATATATATTTAAACTCGCTTATCAAATTTTTAAAGTTTAAATAAAATGACAAACTGTATAGCAAAATTCTGCAACCAGCGCTTTTATTTCTTACTTTTAAAAGCCAAAAGAAGAGCAAGATTCAGGTACATTTCCGAAAAGGAAAACCATGTCCACTATCGTTTTGTAACTAACCGATTTCTTTCCGTAACGAGTAAATTAAAAAATAATAATCTATTGCGAAACGCTGCTATCCAAATTTTCCGAAAAGAGTGGACAAATATAAATAAATAAATAAAATAAAGGCCCGAAAATGATGAAGTAAAACAGGGGAAAACAAAAAGAATTTAAAAGCGGGCGGCGGCGGCTCTCCAAGGCACCGCCGTGCGTGAGCGCCACGCGCCGCCGTGCTCATCCACTGAACCACCGCAGTCCGGACTGGATCGCGACTGAATCACCGCAACACCCCCCCTCTCTCTCTCTCTCTCTCTCTCTCTCCTCTCTCTCTCTCTCTCTCACTCACACACACACACAGAAATTATAATCAAAGAAGAAACAAACACGTCGCAATCCGAAGCGAACTCGCCGTACCTGGTCGTCTCTCCGCCGCCCCGCGCGATCCCGACGATCTTCCACTCCCCGCCGCCGCCACCGCCGCCGCCGGCGGTCACCGCCCGAAGGTGATCGAGCCCCGACCGCGACCCACCACGGACCGAGAACGCGATGCGAACTGCACGGGGGTCCTCCTCCTTCGTTTCTCCAGGAGGAAGTTGGCGGGTGGAGCTTTTCGTCTCTCTCTCTCCTTCCTTCGTCGTTTCTGCTGCGGAGTCGTGTTTCGTCAATGGGGGATCAGAGATGATGATGACGCTAACGCAGGGATTTCACAGGAAGAGAGAGGTTCCTCCCCCCATGCAATTCTTCAGCAGCATCCAGCACCCAAGAAGAAAGCTTTTGGGGTACCCACTTCACTACTTAATTTCTGATTTTATTTTAATTATTTTTGCTTTTGAATTATTTGGAATTAATAATCCTTTTTTCCAAGTTGATTTTCAAAAAGGGGGTGGGCGCCCTCCCCCACCAAGCTTAGGCATTACTTAGAAACATCACATGAAAGGAGGGGTGCATTTCTCCCTTTTTCACTTTCTGGTTTTTGTATTCTCAAGGTCGCTCAATGATGCTCGTGTGATTATAATTCCAGATGGAGGTTTTATGCCATGGAAAATAACAAGGTAGGGCAGATTATGGTTCAGTTTGGGATTTTTGCAAAACGAAAATTAGTTTGATGGAAATATATTATGGGGTACCCAATTGAAATTGTAAATTATTGGAGCAAATGTAGCAGAAGGGAAGCAATTCCTAAACTTGGAGTTATGCTTAATGGATTTCGATTCAAAGGGTAATTCCAGGAATTTATAGATATCCAAAGATTTTCCACTATTTAGATGAGCATTTTGGATCCAATTTTGTAAACTCTTCTTGGGCATGTGCAAATTCTCACTTAGACTTTATTAAAAAATGCTTCAACCCTTTGTAGAAAAATCTTGATTTTTTCATCAATTTTCGTTTCAAGAAAAATGAGCATGTCAATCCTATCAAAGCCAGTCACTCTATAACTAATCCATAACATTTATTTTTAGCACAAAAGGAATGCTTGGATTTACTTCATCAAGGATTAATTGAGACACTAGATTCTCAATGGGCTTGTGAAGCATTTTATGTCAACAAGTGAGTGGAGCAAAATAGAGGAAAGATAAAATTGGTTATCAATTATTAGCCTCTTAACCAATTTTTACAAGATAATAAATTTCCTCTACTACATCGGAATTCCTTATTCTCCGACCTCACCCAACTTAAAGTATATTCTAAGTTTGACCTTAAAACTGGATTTTGGCAGTTGGGAATCCACCTTGAAAATAGGTACAAAGCTGGTTTTCCGTGGACTGTGCTCCATTTTGGCCTTAAAACAGTTCATTTGTTGTTTTAAATAGCTATGTGCAGAATTTTCCAACCTATTTTGGTCAATGTTCAAATTTATATTGACGATATCCTTCTTTATAGTCTAGATGAGGATTCTCATTATAAATTATTAGACCAACTTGCAGAATTGGTGCGAAAGCATGGCGTTATGTTATCCCAAAAGAAGATGATCATTGCCTAGAAAGAAATTGAATTTTTGGGATGCATCTTAAAGATGGAACTTACGACCCCAATCTTCATATTGCTGAGGAATTGCAAAAGTTTCTTGATGAAAATCTTTCCCACAAACAAGTTTAACAATTCCTTGGGATTGTAATTTATATCCGGATTTTATCCCAAAAATCACAGAATTTATAAGTCCATTATAACAAATGCTCAAAAACGATGCTCCTCTATGGGGATTACATCAAACTAAGTTTGTACGCGGGCTTAAGGAAATCCTACATCTTCCTCCTTTGCAGATCCCTTCTATGAAGAAAAGAGTATTGCAAATAGATGCCAATGATGAATATTGGGCTGCTGTTCATTTTGAAAAAAAAATAATGGCAAGCGACGAGCTTCTAGGCACAAGAGTCAGAGCTTCACACAAGCAAAGATGTATTACCATTCAGCATTCAAAGAAATCATGACTATAAAAAATGGCATTAAAAAGTTCGAATTCCATCTTATAAGACATCATTTCTTTGTGAAGATGAACATATCCTCATTCTCTCAAATGCGGAAGTTCAAGCAAAAGCAAATTCTGCATCCACAACTTCTTAGATAGGCAAAATGGTTTTTAAAGTATTCCTTTAAGACCAAATATATTCCGGGGAAAAAAAAAATAAACTTGCTGATTTTCTATCTAAACCAAAAGAATTTGTAGCTGGCACACTATAAATATGCATGTGATAAGAAATCCAAGAGCGGTTTCAACACTCGAGAAATAAAGCCCAAACGGCCCTTGTATTCATACGCACCAAAAATCCCTAAGCTGATCCAAGACAATGTTCTTGTTGAAAATCTTGGAAGACTTATGTGACAATACCATTTCCAAATTTTCAATGAACATGGAGGTCTTCTTCTCAAGCCAAACAAGTTGCATCCAAAATATCCAGTTATTCATCCTCTCACATTCTTCTCAGAAGAGGAATTTCTAGAAAAGCTCAAATGGTTTTATTGGTATTTTTTTAAAAAATTTTATGTCATTGTCATTGAGTTTTGACAACCAAGGTCCTTCTTTTCATCAACAAAATTATCCAAGGAGAAGCCAAGTCTAAATATTTTGGAGAAATGTTTAGTTGGTTCAAACTATTAAGTGCATGGAAAAGTATTTTCCAGGTCTAACTCAAAGCATGTAAGCCTAACCCAAAACTTTATACAATTGTTTTATTTTTCAAGTCCTGGATATTTTTTCAACCCAATAGAGATATGTGTAAAACTCCAGCAAATGTTGGCGTATCCACATATAAACCACTACATGTTCTAAACAAGATTTTTATAACCCTTCCTTGTAGAATCTTAATTTATCCTTGACAATATCGGGAATTGCAGAGGATTTTGTGCCAGTGCAATCAAGTTATTCCACCAAAAGCATGTCCAACAAAAGATGATCCTATTTCTTTGGGATTATTGTGATGACTATTGTGCAACCCATCCAACAATCAATACTTGCATAAGAAGATATTATGAAATGGATGTACCAAACACTTTTGAGTCACCAACAAATTCACAAGATCCAACTTCACATCACAAGACACATGGGGAGGACCACTATCAAAGGATCCATTTGATTATGGTGAATTGCTGCTTGCACTCAAACTAGATCTTGACAACAAAAGTCCATCACTTCAGCCTAGGTATCTACCTCAACTTGGCATCCCATCAACTTGCATTGATGCTTCAGCAAGCTCTCATCAATCATTCAAAAGACATAGACAGTATGAATTAATAGGGAAGTTTCTCTAGTAATTGAAGAAGTAGGAAAGCTCTTTGAAGCACTCAGACAATAGTATCTACAAAAAAAAAAAAAAATTCTTAATCCTCTTGACATTCCATCTAGTTCATACTAGCCTTTAGATGATAAAGGTACCAAATATCTTGAAGCTCTAGAAATTGAAAGAATCATCAAGGAATACTGGAGACAGAAAGATGAAGAGGCTTGAAGAAGAGTCTATTCATAGGCATAATAAGTAAAGGAACTAAAGAATCTACCAAGAACATGTTCAAGACAAAACAAAAAAAGGCAGAGGATTCACATGAAGGAACTATAAAGTTATGACTGAAAATATTGTAGCGTATTGTTCACTTACTATTTAGTATTGTAGCATATTCTTCATGTATTTTGGGTACTATTCATAGTTCTATAACACTGTAGCAAAAGAAAAAAAAGGGGGATAATGAGTGGAAAAGTCAATTTGTTAGTATTAAACTTGATGGATGCAAATAATTGGCTTTTTTCAACCAAATGAGGTCTATAAAATTATTGTATGTTGTCTTATGCCTATTTAAGATGGTGTATATAAACATTAAGGAGCAAAAGGCACCCCCTCCAGAAGTAGAGTTAAAATACCGAGGCGTTTAGTATTTTTAGTATCTTTGTATCAAGAACGAATCTAGTGGTGGTTTTTTTGGAAGTATATTTGTATCAAGAATAGAATCACCGGTCCCAACGTCGATGGGGCTACTAAGAGAAATAGGCTTATCATACTTGAATAGGTATTTTTTATAGGGAAATATGAAAGAATAGAAGGAATATATGCACAAAGATCTTGGATTGGGGGTGGTTTAGAAAAGAAGAATACATCTTCTTCAGGTTCTTTGGATAAATTTTCAATGTCACTAGTATGTGATCACATCTAGATGACACAAAGTGTGTTTGGTTGGTTCATCTTTCAGGAAAAGACTGATTCAACATAATCATCATATACTCTAGTTTGCTTCTCGATCTTCTAAATTAGATAGGACTTTCTTGCTTTGGTCTTTGAACAATTCGTGGCAAAATGAGCTTTTTTGTTGCAAAAATATCTGTCGAATTTTCTTCATCTTCCAAAAGAGCTTCATCTACAACGTCTTTCTCATAAGAATCACCATTTGTGCCTTTTATTCCTATGTCCTGAAGAGAATCTTTTGAAGCGTCTTCATTTTTTGCATCGATGTCCACAAGAAGGATTATCACAAGAGTCTTTCTTTGAACATTTAATTCTTAACTCAGGCTTTTGACAAGTCTGATCAAGTTCTTTGTTGCTTTTAAGGTAACTTTTAAAAGCCTTCCTTTGGATGCAAAGATTATTAAGAGCAAGATGTATCTCCCAGTGGAGATCCCCAAGAGAAACATTAGCAATCATCTTCAGCTTATTTTGTATGGATCTTTCCATAGTTTGGCCAATCTCTTTTGGAATTGAGGCCAAAAATACCTACTTTAGGTTAGGATCAACTCCGAGATCATAAAATGGTTTAAGCATTTCTTGGAAATACCTATTGAGATGCTTTCTTCATAAAAAAGCATTTTTTTTCAAAAAATTCTTCTTCTTCTTTAGGCTCAAGAAGATCCTTTGGTTTACCAATAAAGAAGTGGTGGATCACATAGATTGTTTGATGGAAATCTATTTGGAATAAAAATGCCATCTAATCTTGGTTAGGAGCATATCTCCACTAGTCTTTTAGGCTTTCAATAAATCTACTCAAATACTCAATCCATATTTCATACCAACTTTCAACAAAAAGTGCCTTGGTGTTGAGCCAAGCATGAAACTCTTGTAATCTATCTAGTTATTTAAAATATGGGATATCATCGAATGTGAGGTAATATTTTGAAGTTGAAGACTTCTGTTTAGGGTTTGAGTCATGAAGGTGTACTACTTCTAGCTCGAATGGACTTGATTCCATTTCTACTTTAAGGGGATCAACCATAAAGATAGCAGGTACATGGGATATTGGTATTTCATGGCTCAAAGATTGAAGTATTTTTGGAGGAAAGAGAGTCCGATTCTAAGGCTGATTTAGAGATATTTTGCTTGGTAGAGTCAAATGCAACAATAGTTGGTATCTTTTGTTTGCTTTGATCTTGCAAGAGTGCCTCAAGTGAGTTTGAGACCATATGAGCAAAGGGAGGCTTTAGAAAGGGTTCAAGAGCTAGTTTCTTTTCTTCACTAATCTTTTTTTGCTTTTCCATTTCTTTGATACGGTTTCTAAGTGTAACAATATCTCTTTGATCTTACTTTAAAGTTTCACCAACAATTGAGGCAATTGATGTAGCACAGAGGGGCCCACCTCTATTGAAATCATTTGCTAAGGCTGGAAAATGGATTTGGAAAAGGAACAAATTTTCAATCATGTAGGAGTTTGATTTGTCTCCTCAATTTTTCCATTTCAACCATCCAATCTTTCAATTAATAATGAGAAACATATGTTCTAGATTCCATCTGCTTGAGTTTCTTCTTGAATGTCTCATGCAATTTATTTGTGACCCAAGCCGTTTGATCAACCTTTTGGTCAACATGATCAAGACGAGCTTGAACAATTGAAAGCTTGGTGTTAATTGTCTTGAGAATATTATTCTGGGCCAAGACATTTTCTGACTACGAATTCAGGACAAATTCAACAATCATGACCTTTGTTTGTCTTCCATGGTCGTCAATATCTATCGGATTCGAGACCTTGGAATATGAGGAAATCGATTGTGAATACCTATAAACTCTTCTAATGTTAGCTTCTAATGTCAAAATTTGGGCACTAAAGTTAGATTTTTCTAAAGGTGGAAAGTCTCAAGGTTAAAACATATAAACAAATGGAAGGACGGGTTTTGGGTAACATGAGGGCTTAGGTGTTTGGGGTACTTCTAAAGGAAAAGAGTTCCTTTTTACCAATTTGTAGATGGGTTTATAGAAGGGTAAGACAACCGGCTTTTGGGGTGAAGGTTTCTTTCTAAATGGTGACAGAGGAGGTGGAGGAGGTTCACATGGTTTAGGGATTTTGGGAGGAGGTGTGATTGAGGTGGTCTATACCATAAATTGATATTTTCCTCTATCTTCACCAAGAGGTCCAACAATGGGGTCTCCATAAAGGTACCTCTAGTAAAGTTTGTCTTTTGATAACTTCTTTCTTCTGAATGGCCTATCATCTTCATCTTCATCCAAAGGATTTGTACAAAGGGAACATTGGCAATCAAGATCCCAAAAATAGTGTCCTGTATGGGAATCTTTGTAGTGATGAATAGGACATCCTTCCTAGTCGAAAGACTCAATCATGGATCTTGGATTTGGATGGCCGTTCATCGTTGGACCATGAGCTGCACAAGGTTGCATCATAAGAATAGTAGGAAATATAGAAGAAGTGGTATCTTCCTTTTCCTTACTAAATATAATGATTAATGTGTCATTTTTCTTCTTGGTAAATTGAGACTTTGTGGATTTGATGAGCTTGGAGAGTTGGTGGATTTTTTTCATATTTAGTTACCCACTTGCCTAGGAGTAACTTAACTAGCTAATCTCAAGGAATTTGTCTAGGCACATGGATAAAAAGTTTGATCATTGTCCACCAAAATGAACAAAGTATCTTCAAAATGAAGGAAGTTGAGGTCAATGATATGATTATAGACCTAATAAACCATTTGGTAATGTAAAGGTAGCAACAATAGAATCTAGAGTCTAAGATGTTCCGGTAATCTATAGGTGAACCTTAAGAGCTAAGAGAAGTCGTGGATCCAAGAGAGCTATATTGAAATTAGGAAACGGTTTAACAAACATTGTTCATGCATTGAGGGTAGTTTGGATGGTGCCAATGCAAGCATGTTGGTAGTCCTAAAAAGGGGTGTTTAGAAGGGTCATTTGTGCAACTACAAGTAACCCTTTCCTTTCATGAAAGGATAAAGCAAGTCTAATAGTACCAAATGAAGGTGTGTATATCCCTATTGTATCCATTATCTTGGAAAGTCATAAGGGATTTGAAAGGTGACAAAGTTTTCTTGCTAAGTAGCTAGGATAGGATGCTCATTGAATTTTGAGAACTAGACATATTCTTTAACTTCTTTAGGAGTATGCTTAATAAGGTGCTTAATAGAATGGATAGGTGAAAAAAAGGATGGCTTGACAAAAGCAGAATATGGATTTGTAAGTGGAATGTGAGTCTTGGAAATTTTGCTATCTTCATTGAGGTAGGAGACCTCATGAAGATAGTTAGTTTTAGAGACATTGGAAGTACGGAGTTCAAGAGGAGGATTAAGAGAAACAAAACCATTTATAGTGGAAGTTGTGGCAATTTTAGAGGATTCTATCATGATATGAAAAATCTCCCTTCCTGCAATGGATATTCAACTTCTAACCAAAAATGTGCTAAATAATGGTTATTATACTAGCAAATTTGCCTATGATAAAGTTAGGGAAAACGAAAACAAAATTTGTGGTAGGTATGTTATTCCACATGCACGGTCCTTCCTCGGCCTCAAAATATGGATTGCCTGTTAGCCACCAAATTCCTTTTTCATTTTTTGACTCATATCATACAAAATTTTAGGATAGTAAAATTATCAAGTATAGGTTCCACATTGTGGCAAATGCAAAGCATACTTTCATAATTGATCAAAACATTCTTAGTTTTAAAGAATCAAACTAGGTAGAAAAAAAAAAAAATGCAGGAGAGAAGCTTTAGGGATTCATAGCAAACCACACTATTATTTCTGAAGGGACTACATTTTGCCTCTTAACATTTACATACATCACCAATAATGATTTTCTAATAGTAATAACGCTACAAATAAAGAGGAAAAAGGTATACATTTGGTCCTAGAGTTTACCTCATTTTTTTAGTGGGCGCACTTGAACCCATATTTTATGCAATCAATCTCTTAAAGGTGCTCACAATCGAATTCAATGGTGTCTATTTCCAACAAATTTTGAGAATGTTATCCAAAATGGTGAAACTGGCACAAACTGATGAAATCTATTTCCGACAAAATTTTGGGAATGCAAATGCTCAAATTGTTACTCTAGTCCAAACTCAATACAAAGTGTTCAAGATTTGAGACGGTGCTAATTAATTGCATAAAATATTATTATAGGCAATTGAGAATGTGCACACTCGAAATCTAACTCTAGTTCTGACTAGATACAAAGTGTTCGAGCCTTGAAATAGCGCTAAACTTGTCGTGTGTTTCTTAAGTTAAAAGGTGTGCCGACATATGACTGCTATTAATTCTGGGACAATTGGGTCATCATCACTATGTTCTCTTAAATTCCTTTGGGAACATTTGGGATTTACTTGGGAATCTTAAGGTTCTTGAATATGCTATTTTTATAAACTCATAAGGACATGCAGTGGATGTTTGTCCACCCACATTTGATTGAGGTTTAGAAAAATACAAGTAAATTTACCTATAAAAAGTTTATTAAAAAAAAAAAACAAAGGCGAGCGAGCTTCTGAGAGCGATGATGAAACCGCTCGAAAATGCATTCGGAAGGAAATCAAAGTGCTCTGAAATTGAAGTGCTGAAAATGTAAATGCAAAGGCTTGAAAAAGTCAACTTTGCGAACAAAGACGCCAAAACACTAATTCTACGGACCAAACTATAGACATCAGGGAAAACTGATTGACTGGTACTGGAAACAAAACCTACAGACTCTGAAGGAAACGAAACGAGACTGCAACAGTGGAAGGATACAAGCAGAGTTTTTGGCATCGGATGTGCGCGTCTTCTTCTTCTCCTCAGCTCTCTGTACTTGTACTCTGCTTCGACGGTTATCTCCTCTTCTCGAGCTGCTCCTCATCTTGGCTCGACCGTCACCACCATCTTGTCACATTCTCAAGCAGTCACGGCATCGTGTGCTGCTCTTCCACATACTATGCACGTCTTTGTGAAAGTCGCTTTTGCTCATAGCTGCTTTGTTGGTCAAGAATGGGTATGTCGAGTTTCCCATTTCTCTTTTGAGTTTCGCTCCGTGTCAAGGATTCTCAAATTCTTTAAAATACTGGCCTTCCAGTGAACCTTCCTAACGATTCCAACTCAGAGCTCACATGTTCAAGACACTCTAAAACAGCTTCAAGCATGACAAAACCAAAATTCTTTCAAAGACAGATGAACACAGCGTACTGAAAATTAAGTCCAGAACCACAACAAAAACATTGTCAAGTGCACACGCCATTACAGAGGAAGGAGATACTTTTGCGCGTTTGAATTACATCCTGTACTAATTTACATTCATCCAATGTCTCATCAGCATTCCATCTCGTATTCAGTCTCGTGATTGTCTCTTCTTTGTATCTTCTTTTGCCTGTCGAACTATATCTTCTCAATGTGTTTTTCCAACACTTGATTCAATTTTTCTATGAAAATTATTCACAAAGGGAAGGTTCCAGTAATCCTGATATGGTCGAGTGTACTTCGGAGGCCGTACTTGAGCACGGCCCGGTTGCCTGACCTAAACCCTTCTCCATAGGCTGCCGAACTATCTGCCTCTATTTGGTGCTTGACAAACTCGCCGAGCTTTTTCTCAAAGTCGGACCGCAGACCTTTCTTCGACGAAGTGGACGTTGATGAAGACGATGACGGTGAGGATGAGGAGGAAGATGAGGATGCGACTTCACTTCCAGAGCTAGAATAGGTCTCAGAGTCCAACCACATGTGAGCCAAAACCTGGCATATGCCTTCTTCAACTTCTGGACTTAAATTGGGATAACCTGCCAAACAGCAATCAACAATTTTTGCAGAAGCTTCAGCTGTCAGATATGTATCCTCGATGCACATCAAGTACACCTTATAAGACTACTGGATGGGAGAGGGCAAAGAGAAAACCTTTAAGCCGGAGCCAAGCGTGCATCATCTCATGAGCAAGGATTGACCCCGTCAGCAGCCTGAGTTTTGGGAGCGTTCAGCCATTCAAAGTAGCAGTTCGCTTGTAAATAACCAAAAACGAAGTTTAGCAAGATAGAAAACATACCTTGGAAGACCATATAAAATAAGAATTGCTGTCACTTCACATTGCCGAACTAGTCTATGAGGCTCAGTCCTCATCCCGAAGACATAGCCCGGCCCAATTATCGGCCTCTTTATAATCTGATAAATCAGGAAGAAGTTCATAAGCCTTTCAATCTACTTCGCAATAGCCCTGTTTTTCAAGCAGTGAAATGTCAAAGGAAGAGAGTCTTTACCGTGGTAACGCATTGTTCTTCGGACAAGCAGAGTCCTCTGGTCTCAGGCATGTGATGGTTACCCTATCATTGTGAAGAAGAAAGTCGATCTTGCTGACCAAACAGTAAGTTATTTTAACCAAAGAAACTGAAAGACGTAAGCACTTACATTCTTTTCTCCCTCCCTGGCCTCATTTAGTGCCTGCCTTTCGACCAACAGCAATGGAATCTGTTGCTCCACTTTCATATTCAAACCCTCATAAAACTCTCGTATCTCAAGGTAAAGCGGTTGGCATTCGTCCGTGTCCATGATCGCCGAGTCTAAACACTCCAAACATAACTTTCGACCGTCATCGAGTGACAAGTATTTTGTGTCTCTTGGCTGCAGAAAAATTTGAAGGCTTTATATCAAGAACAGAGTGAGAAACAAGAAATATTACAATTATTAGTTGAGGCAAATCATGGATTTGGCCATTTGTGGCAACAGGAGAACTCACTTCCATTCTTTCACAACTACAACATCGAGGAGTTCCGTCCTGCTCGTGTGAGGGGCAATACTTCTGTTGCCAAAATGGATGCGCCCTATACTCAATAAGGCCTGCTGCATTTGTTGGAATCTGCAAAGAGATGAGAAGGTCGTTCAAATGGTGATTACTTCAATAAAATAGTGAATACAACAGAGATTAATAGTCAAGCTTCTCGATACTGGGCAACGAGGACAGAGGGAGCAAATATGTTGATAGCGCCAATTTTTAGATGGAGCGTATGTCTTGCAGTCATAGAAATGTACTTACATAGCTGTTGCAAACATCACACCTTGGATGATGCTGTTGCCTGTAGCAGGACTTGTGGTACGGGCGATTCCCCCAAACCGAGAACTTACACCAAGGAAAATTTAAAAGTCATTACAAGATACAATCAATACTGCTGCAAATTATGAGGATTTAGAAATCCTTTAGGTTTTACTTAAACAGAGTTTTGATCTGGGATAAGAAACAGACCTCAGCATCAGCAATCGGATGATTGCAAGCATGACAGCGAAAGCATTCTGGATGCCAAAATGAATCCATGCAATTCAAGTATCGCCCACTACCAATCTCGGCATTGCAACCAGCACAAATTCTACAAGAAATAAACATCCAATATGCAGATCAGATGAATCCTGCAGGAAGTAAATGGTTCAGCAACAGGAACATAAATCCATGGTTATTGCTAGTAGGGTATCTGAGTCCATGATATTGATATTTCCCTGAATTAGCCCCTGAACAGCGGTTGCTAGATTAGATGATTGGCATTTGTCATTCTGTTACGGACACTAACCCAGATCTTGACTTTAGATGACACAACCAGATCTGGAATTTAGATGCGCGGAGTCATAGGTAACTCGATACGAAGGTCACTTGTCCATCTGATGACCTGAACATGAGGTATAGTTACTAATGCCGAGACGCATTGGATTTTACAAAGACAACCATCGTTTAGGCATACACGTATATGCATCCTAAAAGGACGTAAATATGATTGAATTAGGGTTAACAAAATCAACAGAGAATCTGACAAAGTCTCATTGCCAAAAAAAAGAAGGAACGTGGTTACTCATTTGATTTGTCACTACTCATGGAAACTAAAGCAATCGTCTTACTAAACGACCTACCTATACCCAGAAGGAAAGAGGAACGGGTAAGGGGGAAACATGTTTCCACTTTCATATCGATGGGGTGATTCAACACTCAGGCTTTCTTGGAGAGCCTTGGCGAGTTGTTCATCTTCCTCCAATTGAGATTCAATATGCTTCTCTTCCACTTTCGGAGCTTCAACTTGTTCATCGTCTTCTGATTCTACATGAGTAGGTGGTTCTTCTTCCTCTGAGCGGTCATCTTCATCAGCTTCTGAAGAAAAATGAAATAACATGGCACTAAGCAAACAGATGAAGACTAAAATCTCCAAATTCACGTGACACCAGCAACTGGGAAACAACAAAACATTCTTCATCCAAAGGCGTCAGTATCCATCCTCTTCAATGGTTCATATAACAAGGCCAACACAAGGACAAGTTTGTGATCACATAAGAATAATGTCCAATGTCCGTTCAATCAATGATTATTTTCTAAATACAGTCTAGTGCCAATCGCCAAATCTGCTGAGAAGAAACTAATTATTCTTAAATTCTTAGTCCAAGTAAATCGGTCGAAAGAGTTCAGAGGATAAATATAATTTGCAATCAAGCAATCATGGGAATACGTAGGTCTTACGAATCAGCAAACTTACCGACCACCTTTTTCCCCTTTAGATCGTATTCTTCGAGAGAGAGTGCGATCGCGTAGTCAACCTCTTCTCTTTCTTGATTTGCCAATTCATCCTGCATTCAGAATCAAGAAGTTAGATTTACCAATCAGTTCACTGTCTTCTTCCATACCAATGTCGGATGTACCCAGGTCAGAATCCACGTATGCTCATATGATAAGTACCAAGCACATATGACAGACAGACTGACGGACAGAATAGAAAAGGAGTTTTTGTCACCTCGGAATTATGCGTCTCCTCCCCATATCTCCCATGATAATGCCTCCGATGGCTAGAACCTCCGAGGATCTTGCTCAACCAACCCATGAATCTCAATACTGCTTACCCCAGTATGGCAGCTTTCCTGCAGTGTATTTTCTCAGTTAACATAAGAAACCACTTCCCTTTTGTAGTCGAGTAGCCACACAGCAGAGCATGCCCTCGAGCAGTTTTGGTGTCAGGGATATCAAGATTTCATGATCTTTCTCACAGAAAACGAGGACTATCCAATTCACAAACCATTAAAGTAGGTACTAAAAACACAACTAATCTGGACAACATTCTCCTAAAAAACATGATCGCCTATATCGCTTAGAAGAATTAGTCGACGGAAAATGTTTTTGACACGAATGACCATCTTTGCCTGACTATTTTCGGCAACAGACGAAGATGTTCTCCATTCATTCATTCTTGCAACCAATCAAGCCATGTCTGCAGAAAATGTTTTCCAAGTAGCTGGTTTCCCACGAAAGAAACTCCCCGTGAGATGTAAGAACAGATCCTTCAACCCACACACAAACCAAAAACGGTCGTTTTCAAATCAAGCGAAGACCATGGCAAGAGCTCACCTCTCAAAACCAGTTCACGAAGATGACACAAATGGGGAGAGCATCAGATAAGAGCAAAGACCCAGAAAGCAGATCCCTTCACTCATCCCAAGAAGGAAAAAAAGTAACACAATGATATGTGACTTCCAGCTCTCGATCAGCTATCACTCTTTCACCAAAAGAAGTGAAACAGCAAGAGCTCCTTTTCTTTCGGCAGGACAAAAGGGTCACAGGGTCAAACAAGCATTTCAGAGAGAGGGAGGAGAGCTTTCAACAGGTTGAAGATCCGAGGGCAAATCCAGGGCCGAAAGTATGCATGAAGATCAAGTTAAAAGTTCTTCCTTTCCCCAAGAACCAGCATGTAGCAAGATTCACACGTCAAAACCAGGAAAAAGCTCACTACTGACAAGGCTTCAAGTGGAAGCTGATGTCTGCTGCTGCATCACCCAGCCAGCGGGGCCTTCTTGACATTATTCTCTGCATCTTAACCCACCAAATCTAACCTTCCACCACACTCCATCTTATTCTGCCACTTGTCGTAACATGACTCCCGGTTCATTTTCCCCTCATTCTTTTTTTCCCTGTTAGACTAGTAAAATGCTAAAATTTTATAAATCATGTGCAACAAATTGTTTGTAAAATGCCCACAACGGCGATTTGCTATTTTTCTCTCCTATCACCACTCATGAAATTTTCAAATTTCCCATCATTTTCCACCCGAATTTTTCATTCTCCCTATTTTTCTTAATTTCCCAAAGGCATCATAATGCGAAAAATAAGATAAAGACACTCCCGAATCTTTTGTAACTCGTATTTCAACATTATCCTTTTTTCAAATTTGCAGCTTTTACAATTTAACTCCAATTCCACATGAAATTACTAAGACATTTCAAAATTCGTAACTCTCATCACATACAATCTTATCAAATTTTTAAAATTTAACTAAAATGATATAAATCTTAGAGCAAAACTCAGTAACCAATGCTTTTCTTTCTTGCTTTTAAAAGACAAAAAGAAGGACAAGATTCAAGTACATTTCCGAAAAGAAAAACCATGTCCACTTTCGTTTTGTAACTAACAGATTTCTTTCCGTAACGATAAAATTTAAATAATAAAAAAATCTATTGCAACCGCTGCTCTCCTAATTTTCCAAAAATAG
Source organism: Eucalyptus microcorys (assembly GCA_014182515.1). Taxonomy (NCBI): domain Eukaryota; kingdom Viridiplantae; phylum Streptophyta; class Magnoliopsida; order Myrtales; family Myrtaceae; genus Eucalyptus; species Eucalyptus microcorys. The sequence continues at coordinate 3,122,140 of CM024570.1, read as the reverse complement.
CGTACAACTTCAAAAATTAGAAAGCAAAAAAAAAAAAAAAAAAGAACAAAGTCCGAAAATGATGAAGTAAAACAGGAAAAAACAAAAAGAATTTAAAGTGGCGGCGGCGGCGGCGGCAGCGGCGGCTCTCCAGGCACCGCCGAGCGTGAGCGCCACGCGCCGCCAGGCTCATCCCCTGAACCACCGTTCTTCAACCACCGCAGTCCGGACTCGATCGCGACTGAATCATCGCAACGCATCTCTCTCTCTCTCTCTCTCTCTCTCTCTGTGAGAAATTATAATCAAAGAAGGAATCTACACGTCGCAATCCGAAGTGAACTCATCATACCTGGTGGAGACCAAGAAAAGAGAGAGGGAGGTGGCGAAAAGTCAAGCCTCCGGTCGCCCCTCCGCCGCACCGCCCGATCCCGACGATCCTCCACCCCCGCCGACGCCGCCGCCGATCAACACTCGACGGTGATCGAGCTCTCTGCTCCCGCCGAGCTCCGACCGCCACCCGCCACGGACCAAGAACGCAAGGACAACGGCACGTGGTCCTCCTTCCTTTTCTGTACCGGAGCGGAGGGAGTTGGCGGGTGGAGGTTTCCGTCTTCCTCTCCTCCCTTCGTCGTTGCTGCTGCAAGAGTCGTTTCGTTTCTTCAATGGAGGATCAGAGATGATGATGATGATGATGATGATGATGATGGTAGCGCAGGGTTTTTACAGGGAGAGAGAGAGTCCCTCCCACCCGCCATGCAATTCTTTCAGCAGCATCCACCACCAAAGAAACAAAAGCATTTTTCGGGTTTTTATTGGAGGGACGTTTCAACCACCCACATCACATAATTTCACTATTTTATTTTATTATTTTGGTTTTATTTTGCTTTTCATTTATTTGGATTGATGATCCCTTATTTCTAGGTTGAGTTTTCAAAGGGTGTGGGGGAGGGGCCCTTCCCCCACCATGCTTGGGCATTACTTAGAAACATCACATGAAAGGAAGGGGAGCATTTCCCCCCCCCTTTTTTTTTTTTTTCTTTTTCACTTTGTGATTCTTGCATTCTCAAGCTCGATGATGCTAATATTTCTCGCCAAAAAAAAAAAAAAAAAAAAAAAGCTCAGTGATGCTCATGTAAATTATAAATACAGATGAAGGTATCATGCCATTAAAAATAACAAGGTGGGTAGATTTTGGGTCAGTTTGGAATTTTCATGGAATGAGAATTAGTTTGAAAGAATTATACTATGGGATATCCAGTTTGGAATTTTAAATTATTGGAGTAAATGTATTGTAAGAGAACCAATTTCAGATTTTCTAATAGTAATAACACTACAAATAAAGACGAAAAAGGTATACATTTAGTCCTTGAGTTTACCTCATTTCTTTAGTGGGTGTACTCGAATATGTATTTTATGTAATCAAGCTCTTGAATATATAGGGTGGTCGCAATCGAATTCAATGGCACTTATTTCCGATAAATTTTGAGAATGTCATCTAAAATGGTGAAACTGGTGTAAGATCATACAATTCCCTCAGATTTAGGTGTGAAATATCTACAAGCATAGATATACACACGGGGCATAATTTAAAATTTTCAGCAAGTTGAAATCTTCATATCAAACTTTTGAATAAGGTCGATGGCATGTCAACTTTAATTCATTGGAATTGTGCATAAGACGGTCTTGATCGAAAAGCATGTATGAGTTGAACATCTTGATTTGGCATTCGGTAAGTTCAGTGACCACTTTCATCAAACATCGCCATTTTTTTCTCCAAAAATAAATGGATTTCCTTCCCTTTGGTGTAATTTGTCATAGTCTCGTGTTGCTTTTTTGAGCTGTATATATTGTGCCGACGGTGGGGAATTTAATGTCCACTTTTCCCAATCGAAAGGACCCACGTGTATTTATTAGATAAGACTTGAGAAATAGTTAGCTTTACCTGGCAAAAGCACATCATTTGATTAGCACCATCTATGTACATCAGCATTTAAGACGTCAAACCTCAATCTAATATATTGGTCGAGAGCCTTCCACTCATGATTATTCGTGCATAGATTACTGTCTTATTTTCAACAATTCCCTATTTTTGGTACAATTTTTTTTTTTTTTTTGTAATTCTCCCTCTTGTATTGTTATTGTTGTTGTCCCCTGTCAATGACGGCAGCAGCTGGTGAAGTGGGTCCAAAGCCAAAACTTCAGATTCAAGTTGCTTGAATCATGGGATGGACCTAAGAGGACACGAATGGCCGAACATGATGTCTTGCCTGGTCATGATTCCAAAGTATGATAGGTGAATAAACATTGGACGGCCTCTTTTTTTTTTTTTTTTTTTTTTTTTTTCTGAAGTAGAGGTCCCATCTGTGCACGTCATGCCACTAACTAAACCCACAAGAGGTTTGGCGCACCACCGGGCACGATTGACTTGCGATCATGTCTGGATCTCAATCTTTCATGGTGCCATTAAGTTCAAGTGTTATCTGAGCAAACAAAAGAACAGTTCGAGCGCTGGTATCTAGGGTGGACGCCCAATCCACATGTGTGGTCTCAAGTACTTCTACCTCTGTGCGGGAGAATCGCGAAATGACATGCCGATGTGACTCCTGATGATGTGGCGATCAAACTCGGACCTCGAGGGTTGAGTGGTGTTGAGTAATTAGGCTCATATTAAACATTGGAGACGGTAGATGTTGGTCAATCTTAGTGTCTCCCAGTGCAGTGCACCAAACCAAAGAGTCCCATCAATCAATGAAAAAAAGATATTGTTGATGATGATAATGGTGATGTTAATTTCGTACCCAACCCACGTGGAAAGTTGAAAGAAACCAATAAATGCCATAAAGCTTTTATCACTTTTGTATGGGTTGTGCACTCATTTTTCTAAGTGATCATAGAATCTTTCATAAGTCATGAACCATGCAATGGTTGATTTTTATGTGTAACCCTTTGTGAAGCCTCTGATTTTACATAAGTTATCCACGCGGTGTTGTTAGAGGCATGAGCTATTTTGGATTGAAATAATATATAGGTGCATTTAAGAGACCCTTTATAAACTAAACTCTAAAGCAACTATGCATACCAAAAAATATTGGATATATCTCATAAGTTAATCTAATGTGGTCCACTTGTTGCAACCCTAGTGTTTCTAGAATATCGATTTTAGTTGGTTATATAAGTTAATGGGAGTTATCCAATCATTCCCAAATGTAATATAAGTACATCAATTCAATCCCAAACTTTCTAATTTTGCTAATTTAATTATAAACATTTGCAGCGTAGTGGAAATTACTAACATTGCAATGTATCATGTATGATGACTATCGACAACTGGATTGTCAAGTCAATAATTTATAGTTAAAATTGATTGGCAAAGGTTTATGGCTAATTTGAAAAAAATTAGAAAATTTAGGACTAACTTAATATCTGTATAATAGGTTTAGGATTGATTCGGTAATTTTTCCTAAATTGGTGTTATGATTATTGCGTTAAACCCTTAAGCTGATATGCTATTATGATGCGCTCTTGGCAGTGGAAAGCATTAATCTATATTCAAGTAAAACAAGAGATTGGATTCCTAATTTAGTGTGTACATACCCAATGATTCTCTACCAAACCGTAACTATTCTAAAGTTCCATAAGACATAAACGGGAATATGCCAAATATCCAACATGGTAAGCTTAAAAATACGGATTTTTTTTACACGCCTTACAATGCAAAGTTAGAAATCACTCATGTCATGGGCACAAAATAATATCCTTGTATTTGTTTAAGCGAAAGGATCACCTTTTTTTCTCCCCAAACAAAGCAAGCGCCATTAGCCGACCACTCCTTTTGTTGGTTTTCACAAAGATGACCCCATCTCCAATGTCTCACATGCCGTTTGTGCCTAACTTTTCTTAGTCGTCCATCATGTGGTCACTGAAATTAATCAATTGGAAAGTCGAAAGTGATTTTGATATGATGTCTTCTTGGTGAATCTAGAAAGGGGTTTCTCCTTTCTTTTTTCCCCCGTGAATTTTAAGTACAAAAAGCGTTCCAAGATCTTTTGTGGTGGATGTTTTCCTTACTTTTCTAAGAACCTTTTTTTATATTTAAATTGTAGTAGAGGATATGAATAATTTTCCTATCATGGGACTGTAAAGTTCCATTGCTTAGTCACTGGTGATAATTTTTCAGGGTTGCATGTTAATTATGAACATTACGTTTCCTTGATTTCCAAGGAAATTCCATTTATACAGATATGGGAGAAGGGCCCATTCCCAAATTGTATAAGCTTGTTTCGAAACATACAGCATAGGGAGAAAAGAGAATTTTTAGACATCCTTATACTCATTATGCCTAGCATCATACTACCCTAAACATCAAAGATAAGGGGCTCATGGGATTGATGTGATGGGGGAAGACGAATTTTCCACCTCCAAGGAAAAGCAACCATAGGGCCCTCTTATCTCTTCCTTCACCAAGCTCGGGTTATGGAAGAATGAGAAGACATCCCATTGCACTGATCCGTGGCATTCATAGTGCAAGAGATTTTTTTATCTGCACTCATGCCTTTGGAAAGAGACACCCTCCGTGAACAAACCTTGCAGAGAAACCCTTAGGTTTGATTCATTTGGAATTAACGATTATGCTTTCGATCCTAAAGTTATTTATAGATTTCAATTTGGTCCTAATGTCTTTTTATTGTTGCAATGTAGTTTAAAATCTTTGAGTGAAATTCGAATCAATCCTACCAACAAAAACTCAACTAAAATTATTGATGTGATGGTCCTGTCATTATCGATCGTCTTATGTGCCACATCACCGATTTGATATGGAAAAATTTACTTGAATTAATGGCGTTTTACTTAATTTAATGAAATTAAACCAGTGCAAGATCACCACAACATTACTAGTATTGAAATTCTTAGACAAACCTATAAAGATGCCTAATGCTCGCAGGAAATAACGCTAGGAATTGAATCTCTGAACTGCTTGTAAATATATTAGGAAAGATTACCAATCTTTGATTTCCATTTGCCCATCAATATCAAAACTTACACAAATAATATTGCACCTGAATCAATGCTAGATTTGGTACTTACCCTCGTTAGTTCAGATGCCCCACTTACGTCCTTCGCACACTTATCTTTTCCCTTCTGTTTTTTTTCTTTTTCTTTTTCTTTTTCATTTTTATTGACACAATTATCTCAGTTTGAAGATCATTTCGAAGTTTGCCGTGGGGCTTTTTCTGGTGGCATTTGTTGAATTTCGATTTAGCAATTACTTTCAAAAGTAAATTAAGTTTTGGGAAGCATAGGATCCTTTGCTTGATGAGAAAGGATAGTTCGTCTTCTGATCTACAAATGCCTCACTCACTTTCCTCAAACATTGCTTTGGATTGACGCAATTTAAAATATAAGGAAAATGGATCAAAAGAGCAAACTTTAAGAGAAATGTCGGACTTGGACTCTTTGATGTTTATCAATCTTAAATTTGGTAAAGTTGTGGTCAGCGGCTTTGAGGATAGGTCACAATTTGATTCATGGTAAAGTTAAGAAAAATAAGGGAAGACAAAAAACAAATATTCCCTATATGAGGGGAGAGGCGAGCTGAGCTTCAACGGGTGATTGGAGAGGCGAGCTTCAACGACCGGAGAGGTAAGCTTTGACGTGGCAAAAGCGAGATCTCAAGAAGAGTCAAGAAGAGCAGAGGGGAAGAGAAGGGAAGTAGCGTGACGTGGCGTATGTGCTTGGAAAATAAGAGTAGAAGATTAGGGTTTTTATTTTAAAATGGTCAAATTTAGAATTTTAATAAAATTTTAAGGGTAACAAAGGAATAACGAATTTTTTTTTTTTTTTAAGCGCACTGTAACTTGCCGAGAATGCTAGATAGCCCTTAGTTGCCTTGGGCTTTCAGCCTTCGAAAGGCTAGCCTTTGTACAATGGGCCTTCAAAAAAATTTGCCAAACACTACAAAGTTGCCCCAAGGGATTTTGAACACCCAAAGATCTTTGGAAATGTCACTCCCAAACATAGCCTTATTCCTTTATAAACATCATACATTCTATGAAGAAATCTCATTTTGCACAATTTCCGTTCTTTCATCATCAATAAAATATCACTACTAGCTTTCAAAATTGATTTGATTTTATGGTTCACTCCGTTTGAAACTCAATCATTGCAGTCGATAAAATATCACTACTAGCTTTCAAAATTGGTTCGATTTTATGATTCACTCCGTTTGAAACTCAATCATTGCAGTTGCTGAAGTTTCTAACATAACACCAACTCAACACAAACCCTAAACAAGGAGGTTGTAGTGTCATTGTTCATGGCGTCATCTTCCAAGTGGTCCAAGGTGCAAGCTTAATAATTCAAGGGATATTATGTCGAGAGAAAGAGTGTCTTGTCATAAACCCTAAATTTCAAACCCCTAATTTTTTTTTTCCATTTAGTGTCTCAATTCAAGTTCCTATAAATCCTATACATTAAGTATATCGCCAATTTGTATCCTTGTCTCAATTTTTGGTCCTTTACAATGAAATAATTGCGATTAACAATGACATGGATCAAAACACATCGACAAGCATGATCTGTGATTTGCATTCATCATCGTTGTATAAAAAACTTGTTCTTCCATCATGGTCACGTGACACTAGAAAGAAGACCAAGTGGGAGATAAAATAGGGATTTCGGGTATCAGAAAATCCGCCGACGGCGAGATCGAGACTTCATTGAAATATGAGTTCAGATGCTAAGGACCTAACCGGTTAAAATTGAATGGTAAGGACTCAATATATCAAACGGCCCAAAACTCAAGTGAAAATTGATTTTGGCATTACTAAGGGAAGCCATTGGGCATTGGGCTTATGTGACATGCTTCTATTTGTGTTGTGTTTCATGGGCCTCATTGCCATTTTAGCTCCCGCTTTTGTTTGTTCGATTGGAAAGATGGCTATCGTTTGCTTAGCAATGAGTAAAGTTAATATTACCTACTCATTACATAATACAACTAAGAATCATAAACTGGTATATTCAAGCTACATTTATCTCATATAAATTTGCGTGTTATAAAAGACTTTAAATTGGTACACTTATAATGAATTTACTTATAATTAGCTTTCCATATAATATGTATGTCCCTTGATCACTAGACATAAAAATACGCATGACAAATAACTTGGATGCTAGAAACATGGAAATTCAATGTATATGAGTCAGCAACTCATTTTGGGAAGCCAATTTCGAAGAAAATGAATCAAGATTGGGAAGTATGTTGATTTTGCCCTAAGACTTCTCTTTCATTCGATAATTTGTCAAATCCTTAATTTTTGCCTCAATTTTGCCCTAAAATTTTGATAGATTTGTTGCTCGTGTACCAATTCGAGATTTTTATGACATGAAATTTTGTTTAGAATAAACACGATACAAATGTATCGATTTGAAATTTGCACTGATATTAATCTCCAAATATGTTACCTTATTATAGAGCTGGGTGTAATGAATTTTTCATGGGTGTGTCTTGCCCGATTAATGGAAAACATTTACGGACAAAGAGAACACCCACACTTCCAAAAGAAACCAATTCTCGTTTTTATATAGAAGAAATCATTTTCCCAAACTTGACAAATCGTTCTTAAACGTTTACTTATTCACCTCCTTCAATACCCATTATTCCAAATCAATATCCAACTGCCTTGAAATGTTTTCAGAAACACTTTTTCAAAAAATATCAAATAAATGAGAATTAATTATTATTAAAAAACAATTTTTATGATGCGCTGTTGTAGCTGCATGATCATGTTCTTGGAGGAATTGAAGCAAACGCCGCTTTAGATTTTGATTCTTGTGCTTGGAATGGGTGGGAAAAGAATTATCCAATCACTCCCAAATGTAACGTAGGTACATTGATTCAATCCCAAACTTTTAATTTTGTCAATTTAATTATAAACATTTTGCAACGTAGTGAAAATCGCTAACATTGCGGTGTATCATGTACGACAACTATCAATAACTGGATTGTCAAGTCAATAATTTACGGCTAAAATTGATCAGCAAAGGTTTGTGACTAATTTGAAAAAATTGAAAAGTTATGACTAACTTGACACCGTTATGATAAGTATGGGACTGATTAGGTAATTTTTCCTAAATTGGTGTGATGATTATCGAGTTAAACCCTTAAGCTAATATGCTTATTTGATGCGCTCTTGGCAGTAGAAAGCATTAATCTATATTCAAGTAAAACTAGATATTGGGTTCCTAATTTGGCATCTACATACGCCAGTGATTCTCTACCAAACTGTAGCGATTATGAAGTTTCATAAGACATAAACGGAAAGATGCCAAATATGCAACGTGGTACACTAAAAAATACGGATTTTTTTTTACACGATAAGCTTTTTTTCCTTACAATGCAAAGTTAGAAATCACTCATGCTGTGGGCTCAAAACAATATCCTTGTATTTGTTTATAACGATAAAGATGTTTCATAAGCGAAAGGATCACCTTTTTTCTCCCCCAAACAAAGGAAGCGCCATTAGCCGGCCACTACTTTTGTTGTTTTCCACAAAGATGACCCCATCTCCAATGTCTCCATGCCCTTTGTGCCCACCTTTTCTTAGTCGTCCATCATGTGGTCAATGAAATTAATCAATTGGAAAGTCGAAAGTGATTTTGATATGATATCTTCTTGGTGAATCTAGAAAAGGGTTTCTGCTTTCTTTTTTCCCCTATGAATTTTAAGTACAAAAAATGTTCCTAGATCTTTTGTGGTGGACGTTTTCCTTACTTTTCTAAGAACCTTTTTTTTTATTTAAATTGTAGAATAGGATATGAATTATTTTCCAATCATGTGGTTGTAAAGTTCCATCGCTTAGTCATTGGTGATAATTTCTCAGGGTTGCTCTATATTGATAGCCTACATGGAAGATATCTATCTGGGTCAGTTCTTGTTAAAAAATAACATTATAGTATTAATGCGCCCGTTAATTATGAACATTGCGTTTCCTTGATTTCCAGAAAAATTTCATTTATACAGATATGGGAGAAGGGACCCCTTCCCAAAATGTACAAACTTCTTCCAAAGCATACAGCATAAGGAGGAAAGAGAATTTTCAAAGATCCTTATACTCATTATGCCTAGAATTATACTACCCTAAACATTCCAAGATAAGAGGCTCATGGGATTCATGTGATGGGGTAAAGCGAATTTTCCACCTCTATGGAAAACAACCTATAGGACCCTCTTATCTCTTCCTTCTTCGAGCTTGAGTTATGGAAGAATGAGAAGACATCCCATTGCACTAATGGGGGACATTCATAGTGCAGGAGATTTTTTTATCTGCACTCATGCCTTTGGAAAGAGCCACTCTTCATGGATGAACATTGCGGAGGAACCCTTGGGTTTGATTCATTTGGAATTAGAGTCATTTCATATTAAAGGAATCTATTTCAATCCTAAACTTATTTATAGATTTTAGTTTGGTCTTAATACCTTTTTATTGTTGCAATGTAGTTTAAAATGTTTGAGTGAAATTCTATTCAATCCTCCCAATGAAAACTCAATTAAAATTATTGATGTGATGGTTCAATCATTATCGATTATCTTACGTTGCACACCACTGATTTAATATGGACAAAATTACTTGAAATAATGCCGTTTGACTTAACTTTATGAAATTAAATCAGTGCAAAATCACCACAACATTACTAGTATTGAAATTCTTAGACAAACCTATAAAGATGCCTAATGCTCGCATGGAATAATGCTAGGAATTGAATCTCTAAATTGATTGTAAATATCTTAGGAAAGATTACTAATCTTTGACTTCCATTTACCCATCAATCTCAAAACTTAGACAAATATTACTGTACCTGAATTAATGCTAGATTTGATACTTACTCTTGTTAACTTAGATACCCCACTTACCTCCTTTGCACACTTATCTTTTCTCTTCTGTTTTTTTTTTCCTTTTCTTTTCCTTGGCACACTTATCTCAGTTTGAAGATCATTTTGAAGTTTGCAGAGGGGTTTTTTTTTTTTTTTTTTTTTTTTCTGGTGGCATTTGTTGAATTTCGATTTAGCAATTACTTTCAAAGGTAAATTAAGTTTTGGGAAGCATAGGATCCTTTGCTTGATGAGAAAGGATAGTTCGTCTTCTGATCCACAAATGCCTCACTCACTTTCCTCAAATATTGCTTTGGATTGAAGCAATTTAAAATATAAGGAAAATTGATTAAAACAGCAAGCTTTAAGAGAAATGTCGGACTTGGAGTCTTTGACGTTTATCAATCTTAAATTTGGTAAAGTTGTCGTCAGCGGCTGGCTTTACAGTTAGGTCACTATTTGATTCATGGTAAAATTACGAAAAATAAGGGGGAAAAAGAATTCCCTATGTGAGGGGAGTTATTCCTACATAAACATCCTACATTCTTTGAAGAAATCCCGTCTTGCACAATTTTCGTTCTTTTGTCGTGGATAACATATCACTACTAATTTTCAAAATTGGTTTGATTTCACGGTTCACTCCATTTGAAACTCAATTATTGTAGTCACTGAAGTTTCTAACGTTGCAGTGTGTGTTCACAAACCTTAATTTTTAAACACCTAATTTTTTTCCATTTAGTGTCCCAATTCGAGTTCCTATAAATCCTATACATTAGTATATCGCCAATTTGCATCCTTGTCTCAATTTTTCGTCATTTAGCAATGAAATAATTGCGACTAACAATGACATGGATCAAAACATATTGATAAGCATGATCTATGATTTGCATTCATTGGTGGTGTATAAAAATACTTGTTCTTCCATCATGGTCACGCAACACTTGGTCTGGTAGGAGATGAAATAGGGATTATGGGTATTGAATACCTACTGGCGGTGAGCTTGAGACTCGATTGAAGTATCGGTTCAGATGCTGAGGACCTGACCGGTTAAAATTGAACTGTAAGGAAAAACTTATTGGAAAAATGCAAAATAATTTAGCCTTAAGGATTTTGGGTAAATGCAAATGCCATTTGGTAAATTATGTCTTGAGAAACAACTTTGAGAGAAATGCCGTTTGGTAGAAAACACATATGAAAAGCCATTTCGGTGAGTAATATTAGTTTTTTTTTAATTTTATTTCAGTGAGTAATATTAGTTTTTTTTTTAATTTTTATAGTAATATTATATATATTTGATCTCTTTAGCATTTAAAAAAAAAAATAACAAGCCAAATCGGAAATTTAAAGTATGGGTGATGGTGGTTTTGAAAAAAAAAACGAGTTTCAATATTTGGCTTAATGCTGAAAGCTTAATAGTGGTCTCTATTAACATTAGGTTTTTAGCCTACCCAATACTGGCTTTTCCTTAAAAATTAATTTAAAATAGTTACCAAACGGTCTAGCTTTTCTTCAAAGGGCTTTGTAAGCCAAAAGCCTCTCGGGGCCTCCAAAGCTCCTTGGAGTCTTCAAAACTCATTGAGAATCGCATCCTCAATCTATCAAATGGCACAAAACTCAAATAAATATTGATTTTGCCATTACCAAGGGAAGCCACTAGGCCTTGGGCTTATCTGATATTCTTCTGTTTGTGTTGCGTTTCATGGGCCTCACTGCCATTTTAGCTCTCGCTTTTGTTTGTTCGATTGGTAAGATGACTATCGTTTGCTTAGCAATGAATAAAATTAATATGACTTGCCATCACATAATACGACTAAAAATCTTAAACTGGTATATTCAAACTGTATTTATCTCATATTGATTTTCGTGTTATGAAAAACTTCAAATTGGTATACTCACGACGAATTCACTTATGATTAAGTTTTTATGTCCGATATGTATGTCTACTGAATCACTAGATGTGAGACTACTCGTGACATATAACTCAAATGCTCAAAATGTGGAAATTCAACGTATGTGGGTCAACAACTCATTTTGGGAAGCCAATTTTGAAGAAAATTAATCAAGAATGGGAAATATGTTGTTTTTGCCCTAGACTTCCCTTCTCCCTAATTTTGCCTCAATTTAACCTTAAGGTTTTGGTAGATTTATTGCTCGTGTACCAATCTAAGGTTTTTATGACATGAAATTTAGTTTAGAATAAACATGGAATGGGTGTATCAATTTGAAATTTGCATTGGTATTAATTTCTAAATATGTTGCCTTGCAATAGAGGTGGATGTAATGAATTTTTCATGGGTGTGTCTTACCCAATTAATAGAAAATACTTACCAACAAAGAGAACACCCACACTTCCAAAAGAACCAATTCTCGTTTTTGAATAGAATAAATCATTTTCCCAAACTTAACAATACGTCAAACCTTGAAATGATTTCAGAAACACTTTTTCAAAAAATATCAAATAAATTAGAATTATTTATTTATTAAAAAACAATTTTTATGAATAATAGTTTTCTTTATAATGAAAATTTCACGGGAGTCGTTTGGCGATTTGCCTTAGGACGGACTTGGAGTTGAAGGCGCACAAAGCAAGAAAGCCGAAGACTCGCCGGAGCGGTGCAAAATGGAGGCGTCGCGCTCGCCGGCCGGCGGCCCCAGCCCCAATCACGACCCGAACCTGAACCCGAACTCCATCGCGTCGTCGCTGCCGGTCTGGCCGACGATCGACGGCCCGCTGGGGCTGTCGGAGGAGGACGCCGTCGGCTACGCGCGGCGGTTCTACCAGTTCGGGTTCGCCCTCCTGCCGTGGCTCTGGGCGGTCAACTGCTTCTACTTCTGGCCCGTCCTCGCCCACAAGCGCTCCTTCCCTCAGATTCGCCGCTGTAAGGACTCATCGCTGTATCTCTCGCCGCTTTTTGATGTTGCGATTTGTGTGTCGATTCAAATCGTGGGGCGTTCTTCGCGATGATGCGCTGTTGTTGCTGTATGATCATGTTCTTGGAGGAATTGGAAGCACGAATGCTGCATTAGATTTTGATTCTTGTGCTTGGAATCGGTGGGAAAAGAAGTTCCGACATTGATTGATTCCAAAGGAAGTTAATTGGATGGGGGGATTGGTATCTCGGTTCTATTTAGCCTTTTGGGTTGCCAATTTTCCATGCTTATTCGATAATCGAAATGTCGGTGTCGAAAGCTTTCTTCTTTTTGCACGAAGAACGAGTTGTCTGTTCGGAGTCTATTAAGGAGTTGCTTGACCCATAATGAGTTGACTGTTTTCTGGGGTTGTGTCGATGTGTTTGAGTGGACGATCAAGTGATCCATGCTGAATTGTCAGGGAAAATTTGGAGAGTGAACCTGTGAGGATTAAGAACTTGGGACCTACCAGATTCCTTCTCTTATATACCCTGTGATTTCATTGTAGAAATGGTGACTTGTCGAAATGGTTGTTGCAATATCAGAAAATGTTATGTGCCTGATTTTTGAGGTCACAGAGTATCTATGGTGGGTTCATTACATTGTTCTTCAATCTATTCATCATGAAGCACGTATATAGAAGTGAAACTAATTAATCAGTGGTGCTCCCATATTTAGCCAACATGGGGATTTTTTAGTTTCTTCCTGACAATGGTCTTACACCTTCTTATTCCGCTAAACCACGATTACGAATTTTGTTGGTGAGGGATTTACAAAATTTACTTTTCTAAATAAAGTAAGTGGAGTTAGAAAGCACAATACAATTAGGGACCTGATTTGGGATCTCTAAATTGTTAGAGATAAATAAGTATCTGTGATCTCCAACTTTTGTTTAGGTCTTGAGGATTTTAATACTTTGGTTGGCAATCTTCTTAGCAATTTTTTGAAAGTGTTTCCAAGAGTTAAAGGGACACCATTTCCTGCCTTTTTTAAAACCAAAGTATGTTTGAGATATTTTAATGAAATAATTTGTTTTGTGCTTCCCGAAGCATGCTTCTGTGCAGAAGTTGTTTTCAAAATTATAAATTAGGATGAGCAGTCAGACATGTTCGAAGTGTTCTCTAGCGTATCCAAACAAGGCCTGATAACAAGGCCCATGAAACTTTTGACTTTGGATAAGGCAGATTTGGAACAGATAGTGCTAATATGATGGGGTGGCACTCAGTAGTGGGATATTTTCAGCAGTATCTTTTTGCTGGCCGTCAGTTGTACACAGAAGAGGAGGGAAGAAATCATGCTATTTGGAGATGGTTCACATAGTCTTTGGCCTTGACGGAGCAAGCATTCTTACATAAATAATTTGCAGAAGAGGGGGAAGATCTTACCAAATATGTGCTATACCAAGCATAGAATTTGTTAGTCACTTGTCATTTTACTGTCCTTGGATAAGCAAATTGCTGAATATGTTCTTCAAACTTATCTTTTCTTGGAAATCAGTGGAAAAGCGTGAAATTCTTGGTTTGTTAGACAGTTTGAAAGAGCATAGGTAAAGAAGAATGAATGAACAATCTGACCACATGTTGTTTTGAAGGGGGAGAAATAGAAGAGCCTTATCAAGTCCACATACTGATGGTTTCTGGTTGTTAACATTGGCTCAAAAAATAATGCAGGCTTAGATGTCTAATGATTTATGGTGTCACTCTCGTCAGTATCGGCATGTTGGCTATGTACCTGGAAATTTCCTTCCCCAATGTCCAAAAATGATGCTTATATAAGTCTCAGATTCTGATAACTCACCTTGGAGACGGGCCTTCATAAGACCATAGCAGTCCTCTGTTTTGTGTTGATGGATATTTAGTTTTCTTGGAAATAGGATCAGATAGCAGCTATCAAGTTCAAGCAATTGTGACAGAATCATTATAATTATTTGGACATTCCTTTTGATGTCTTAAAAAAATCTCTGTGGCAAATAAAAGATCAAATTGCTTGAGAGTGATCAGTAGTTGAAATCTCTTTGGCCAAGCTGGCTTAGCAAGAGCTGCTCCTTCATTATGTTACTCTGTATGCAGAACTTGTAAATAATGGCAAAGGTATTAGGACTTATCCCACTCAAATGATCTAGACTTAAGACTAGCTGAACCATCTCAGGACTCCTCCTGAGGCCGAAGTATATGTCTTTCCTTCATCCGGTGAGTTGGGACCCGTGAACCAATTGGCTAATGCATTAGGAGCTATCTTCCTATTACACCATAACAAATCATTAAAGATGTCAATTTCCAGAAGATGATATTGTTGAAGATGGATGTGTGTTTATTTCTTGCCATTCTGCTCCCATCATCCGTCTAGACTATCCTTGAACTTTGTTAAGGATAGCATCCTCAACATCAGTTGTTCATTATGTTGTGTTGAAGCTGCATTTGAGGGTGCCTCATCTTATCTTTGCATCAAATGTTAAATTTTGTTGAAATTACTCAGCTCACTCCCTGAGATGCTAGCATAGACCATCTTTTCATGGAATTGTATGCTTGCGGGAACCTGGTAGGAGATTGAGATTTCAAGTCCTCATTTTTGCAGTTCTGTTGGATACGTGTGTGTTTTTTCAATGAGGCTGCGGGAAGCAGACATGTGCACCTATTCTGCATTCCACAGCTCATCGAAATTGTCTTTTCTCTTTGTTTTCCATGTCTCTGCTCATCCTTTCGGTTCTTCCGTATGCATCATCATGCTGCAAATTCACCAGGAATCTTCTCTTTTGCAGATGTTTTCAGATCAGCCATTGGATTCTCGGTGTTTAGCGCAGTTCTGTGCGCATGGGCTTTGACATTCGCAATCGGAGGAGAGGGTCTCTTTGGCTCCGTGTGGAACCAACTGGTGATGTACAATCTTGCAGATAAATGGGGTTTGACTGGTTGGGATTAGTCACCACCCTGATGTCCTTGTAGAAACTTCATGTGCTCAACCCTACTTTTGTGCTAAGTTCTCTTTGGGAACAGACCGTTGCCCACTCTTTAGCAGTTTCCACTGATGCAGTTTGTAGATAATTTCTCGAGCCTGAGCTCGCGCATGTGTGCGAGTAGTTCGACAAATGTTGTCGGGGCCGTTCTGCTTTGCCAGAGCCGCTAGGCAGGGGCCTATTGATCACGCATCCCGTTTATGTTCTTGAATCACATCCCGCTCAATTTAGCTGAATGAAATCGATGTTCTTTGTATTTTGTGAGACTTTTATCCTCATCAAAGTGACTGAATAGAAAGAGGACTACAATCCTGAGGACGATCAGAAGCAGAGTCCGGCATCGAGTCCAGATCAATAGGTCTTTCGAGCATCATAAAAGGAAAGAATGCCATCGCCATTAGCAAAAATGAATAAGAGAATTCCTAAGTCATATATAGGGATCTTATATAGGGAAATGGCATAGATGATTTATGAATTTTACAACATTGTTCTTGATTTTTAAATTTATTTAATGTTATTTCCGAATTTTGATCTAATGTTAAATGTGGTAGATAAACCTTTAAATGTTTTCATATAATTTACGGATTATATTGAATGTTGAATAATAGTTTAGAGATCATATTGAATAAGTTAAAATTTTGAGGACGATATTACACATTATATCAAAATTTAGAGATGATATAACACATATTAAAAGTTTGAGGGCAAATACTGCACGTAGAACTAAAAGCGAACAATCATTTGTGCATTATCCCTCTCATCTACAATAAACAATTGCACGATCGCCTCATAAAACCTTTATTCATTATAATAAAATCTCTTGAATATTTGCAATTGAATCCTAAATTTTCTGAGAATTTGAGGACCGACAGAGATGGATTTGGTCGCCTCTTTCTAGCAAAATCTTATAAACTTTAGTTTTGTTTCATCAAAAATAAATAATTTGAAAAATAATTTTTAAAAAAAAAATAATTACTTTAGATATGAAGTTATAAAAAAAAAAAAAAAAAAAAAACAAGGTGAAAACCCGTGAAAAACCCTGAGATATTTCAATCTCCTTCCTCCTCCTCCTCTGCTTCGCCTCCTCAGAATACAACGCTCCTTCACCGAGCTCGCCTCCGCCCGGCCAGTTCCCAGCGACGGAGATACGCAGGTCCCGCCGCCGACCCACCACCGCCCGCCGGCGACCGCGACGAGCGATTCGCCGCCGAGGTACGACGGTTCCGTTGATTTCCTTTCCGCCCGCGGGCTCCGTCCGTTCGCCGAGTTGTTCTTGGTTGATTGTGAATTGGCAGCGACAAAGGGTTGGTTGGAGTGAGCGGCGGTGTTGTGTTGTTGCTCGGTAGGATTCTCTTCTTCTTCCTTTCGCCTCCTTGGGTGCGAATTTGGGGGTTTGTTCCGTTAGTTCTTGTGGTTCAGTTCCTCGGAAAGATTGGGCGAGTGTAGTTTTTCTCTCTCTATCTCTAGCTCGGAGAAAAAGGTAAGTGGTCTGCGTTTTCTTGGCTCATATCCGTTTGGCAAGGAGCATTGAAGCAGAAATGTGTAATCTTGTAAGGAATTGGCGGACAAGCGGCATTTTTTGAACTATTCTGGTTAGGATTTGTTGTTGGGCTTCTTGCTGAATCTTGATTAGGACGCGTTGTCCATACTTAGTAGTCTGCGTTTTTGTCTCATATCCGTTTGACAAGGAGCATTGAAGCAGAAATGTGTAATCTTGTGAGGAATTGGTGGACAAGCAGCAATTTTTGAACTGTTTATGGTTAGAATTTGTTGTTGGGTTTCTTCCTGAATCTTGATTAGCAAGTGTTGTCCGTACTTACTGCTAGAGTAAAACCTGAGTTTGGTTGCCTCTGCAATTTTTTGCAGGATGTGGGGCTTCGTGTAAAACTTGCGATTTGATAAGTTGTGCAGCTGATGGATATTGTGGGATCCATACTCGATATCCCTGTGCAAGATCCACAGGATGAGGATTTCTCCGCTGCTGATTTGACTTGGACCAAGTTTGGGACTCCTGAGCACCATGACGACGTTGCTCTAATCCCCTATTCGAGAGTTGATGCCTTCATAATTGGTGAGTGCTCAATTGTAGAATGTCCGACGAGGTTTCACATTGAAAGGGGAAGAAAACGATCGAAAGGGAGCTTGAAGGAGTACAAGAGTGATGAATATCTGGAGTATAAGATGTAAGTGTGTGGCCTACCCAGACGTTACATTCTTTGTGATTCTCTTTCTTGGGCTATATAGTATTCCTTTGTCTTTGGGAAGTTAGCTCTACAAATGTGATTCACAGCTATCTTTTCAAGATATGCTTTAGTAGGCGGGTTTTATCATGAGCCATGTTCTCTTGATATCTGATAACTACCTAAATATCCTAATAACAAGTGGGTTTTGGTATGGATGAAGATAATTTCTACGCACTTTGTGTTCGAACAGCAGTATCGTTTCTCTTGCTTGCCCTTGAAATTCTGGACATTTAACGCATCAATATATAGAAAACTGAATGGTATACTTTTGTCGGTTCTGCTAATGAACGTGTCTCAAGGATATGCTGTTGATTGGTTTCTCAACATAAGTTTTGTACTCTTAGGTTGCAAACGTTTTCAAGTTATTGTTGTTCTTGAAATTAATTTTGTCTGATTACTAAATGTCCGTTTACTTGTTTATGGGAGGAAAAATCTTGTAAAAATGTCATGATCAAGTTTCTAGTTCATGTCAGATCTCACTTTCAAAACATCGTAAGTTTCATTAATATTGTTAAATGATAACATTATTCTAAACTCCTGTCATCTTGTTCATTGTTATGATTATCTATGTTTTGCCCCATCGTGTGTTGAACAAGTTTAGACTTTGTCTGGCATCGACCAAGTTGCTCTGGAGCTAAGGTAGTGCCGTACAATTGCTTTGTAGTATTTCTTCTCCCTAGGTGATTTCCATTTCTTTCTCTCATTAGTCGAAATTATGAGCTTCTAAATACTCTGGAGAATTTTGACCATGATCAGGTCTATGTATGGATATCCTTAGCATTAATACAACTGTCAGAAAGATAGTTGCTTCTTATCCAGCTGATTACTATGCCAAAAGAGCCATAGGATCTGATACCCAGTGAAGGGATTAAAAACATGCACTGGCAGTTAAATGAAAATGATGTTATTTTTCTTTTGCTTTTTATGCAGGTATTGGTGCTCATTGGTCCTGAAAACTATGGGGAAGGCGGTGGCATATTACCTAGTCGAAGATATCGGTTAAACACGAGAAATCGTGCCGCCAGACCTCAATCCATGCGAGGCTGCACTTGTCATTTCGTAGTGAAGCGCCTTTATGCCCGTCCATCACTTGCACTTCTTATATATAATGATAGGCGTCATGTAAACAAGGCTGGCTTTGTCTGCCATGGGCCACTAGATAGAGATGCTATTGGCCCTGGTGCCAAGAACATTCCATATATCTGTAGTGAGATTCAGCAACAAACTATGTCCATGATATATCTTGGAATTCCTGAAGAGAATGTGCTGGAGAAGCATATTGAAGGGATTCAACGCTATTGTGGTTCAGATGCAAAGGTCAATAGCCTTGCTTCACAATACGTCCACAAACTTGGGATGATCATCAGAAGATCCACTCATGAGTTGGATCTAGATGATCAAGCCAGTATCCGGATGTGGGTTGAACGAAATAAGAAATCTATATTCTTCTATCAGGATACTTCAGAAACAGATGCTTTCATCCTGGGCATTCAAACAGAATGGCAGTTGCAACAAATGATTCGTTTTGGACACCGCAGTCTCATAGCAGCAGATTCGACCTTTGGCATTAAGAGATTGAAGGTAACCCCAATCTGTGAGTTAATTGTCCAGTTGATTAAGAATTATCCGATGGCTGGTAAGTTAATGCTCACTTCATTGGCAGTACCCATTGTGCACATTACTCGTCTTTGATTCTAGGCAGCATGCACTTCCTGTTGCCTGGGTAATTACTCGTAGCTTTTCGAAGCCCGATGTCTCCAAGTGGATGAAAGCACTTCTTGATCGAGCTAGAAGTGTTGAGCCTGGGTGGAAGGTTAGTGGTTTTCTGATCGATGATGCTGCTGCAGAAATTGATCCCATAAGGCACGTATCTCTTTCTATTGATCTTTCCTCCTAAGCTAAAATAAATTTGAAGATTCGATATATTACGCCCTATAATTTAATTCCTTAACCTAGTACTATAATTTTCAGGGATATATTTAGCTGTCCTGTCCTCTTTTCTCTTTGGCGAATTCGTAGAACATGGTTAAGGAATGTGGTGAAGAAGTGCTCTAATCCTGAAGTCCAACGTGAGCTTTTCAAACGTTTGGGACAAATTGTTTACAGTATCTGGGATGGGTCTGAAACTTTGGCTGCGCTGGAAGAGTTAGTACTTGATTTTGCTGATCAAACTGTTTTCATGGAGTATTTCAAGGCATTTTGGGTACCCAAGATTGGTAAGCCTTCCATATCCCTACAGGTGTTTTGCTCTGTTGATTTTTACTGTATTTCTTGGAATCTGTCTCATTATCGTTTGGTTTTTCTTTGGGGACAGAGATGTGGCTTTCGACAATGAAAGCCCTTCCTCTTGCAAGCCAGGAAGCATCGAGTGCCATAGAAGCCTACCATGCGAAGCTAAAAACAAAATTGTTCGATGATTCACACCTTAACGCACTATGGAGAGTAGACTGGCTTGTGCATAAATTGACTACGGAGCTTCATTCCAGTTATTGGCTTGACAGATATGCAGATGAAAGTGATTCCTTTCAAAATGTTAGAGAGGAATATATCACTTCTACATCGTGGCACCGAGCTTTGCAAATTCCTGATTCTGCCGTCACCTTTGATGAGAAAGATCACCTCTATGCCAAAGTGCAAGGCCAAAAAGACAGCAGTGTGACACACTTAGTGTGGAACCCAGGATCGGAGTTTGCTTTTTGTGATTGCCCATGGTCGATGCAGGCAAACCTTTGCAAGCATGTCTTAAAGGTCAACATGATATGTGAAAATCGTCGAGGTTGTCAATCTTCCATGTCTATGCAGTCATTCAGGGAGATATTGCTGAATATCTGGAGAATGCCTTTGGATGATTCGCTAGCATTAGATCAGTCAATGGCTTGGACCTATCAGATGCTTGATCAGATACAGAAACTTGTCGAGTTGAATAGCACTAATGATATTGGCACTGTAGTGAAAAGACTGCCAATCCAATGGTCGTCCAAGAAAACCAGAACATCTGTTTGCGTACCATCAGCCACCTTAGGTTTGCCATCAAGTTCCAAGGACTCCACAAGAATGACTGTTGCTTTAAAAAAGAACCGTAAGAGAAAGAGATTGTCTCGACTGAGATGACAATTAACGCAAAGGGGCCTTTCCAGCATAGAGATAAATGTTCAATTTGTTTTTGGCAGACTGATTCTTTCATTTGATCTCACTTCAGAACAAATTGGTTGCAATCTATGTTTCTGGAGGTGTGCCATTTAGAAAACGAAGAGATGATCCAATGTCCAAGCTTTGGTGCATCCTTGGATATAGCTTGAGCTGCTTGCCTTCTAGCCCCTTGTGAATCACTTTTTTACTAAGCATTTTGGACATTCACATTTTGGTTCCTTTTCTCTTCATCGCCTTGTTTATGTAATATGCTTTTTGTTTTCTTCTCAGCTCGTAGAGAATTAAATTCTTTTCTTTTTAAGCATGATAAACAACATGCTGACTAATCTTCGATCCAGACGGCAAACTGTCTATTATGGAGGCTGTTTGCCAACAGTGTATTCATGTCTATTGGTAGATACCCTTTTGATTGATGTACAGATAGATTATTGTATTTTTCATGTGAAATATGTTGAAGTTATTTTGATGGCATGTGAAATTTCAAACTTGGTAAGCACATATTCGTTTGATTTTGCTCTGGCATCTTGATTGTTTGGAGCTCGTGCATGAAAATGCTGAACTTGAAGGAATTTCTGAGAAAATGTTGAACTTCATAATCTTTCTGTCTCTCTATGTTTTGTGGGTCATTGGTCTCCTAAGCTCTCTTTATTTTGATTTCGACACATTCGAGCTCGATGTATCAATTACGTTTTTTTTCCTTATGTGTCAATTAGTTTGTTCCTTCAAGATTTGAGCAAATGAACAAGCATGTCATCTTGAACAGAGTGCTCTTTCTACTGCCACACAATTGTCGATACAGATTCATTGATGAAATCCTGTGGCGGCATTGGATTGTGACCAAAATAAGAAGTTGAGATGTGGTCATTGACGTTTTGCTTATCTGTTTTGTATGGTCTCTGTCTTGGGTTGAACCTATTGGCATATTGCCAAACATATTCTCGATTGATACTCGGACATGTTTCTCTCAGAATGTCTCTCAATGTAAGAATAATTGAAACTCCTATCGAGACTCAGTCCAAGATATATGAAGCATGAACCCTGGATTCCCAAGTGGGTCCAGGACTCGAGCTCGCCACACGAGCCTAGCTTGTCCCACCACTGGTCCCAGGAAGGAAAAGAAATATGCAGATTGCCAATAGGAGTGAGGCAATCTCACCTTATCCACACTCCCACCACAATCTTTTGTTGCCTCCCTCATCCTTTTCCTCCACATCACTCTTCACCATATCTAAGCACACCCAATAATTTCAAAAGCAGTACCAATTGAACCCCTCATTGCTCTTCAGAATTTTCCAAGGAAAAAAAACGGGGGTTGCCCAGAAAAATTCATACCCAAATTTGCTAAATGGCAACCATGAACTCCAGTGTGCTGGCTTGCAAGTATGCCATTTCGGGAACTGGGTCATCTGAACTCAGCTCAAAGCTTGGTTCAGTTGCAACTCCTGGTGTGCCTGGTCAGAAGTTGCCTATGATCAGGGCCCAACAAGTCAGAGTTCCTGAGTCGAAAGTGGGCGAAGGAAGAAGAGCCGCGCTTGCCTGCTTGGCAGCCACTGTGTTTGCCACCGCTGTCGCCTCCACCTCCTCTGCCAATGCCGGCGTCATTGAGGAGTATCTTGAGAAGAGCAAGGCCAACAAGGTATTGCTCGATGCGGACTCTCTCTTTGGTGGATAGGTTCCAACCTGAACTGAGTTCATTTCAGCTGATGATTAATGATCTGATTGTAGGAACTGAATGATAAGAAGAGATTGGCCACAAGCGGAGCGAACTTTGCGAGAGCGTACACGGTCGAGTTTGGCACCTGCAAGTTCCCCGAGAACTTCACTGGCTGCCAGGATCTTGCCAAACAAAAGGTTCAATTCATCTCTTATTTAACTTTTCCTAGGGGTTCGACACAATTGGAATATTTGTTCATATCTCCTGTTGTCCTAATACAACCGGCGTGGTATCTCTGAGCGAAACATCAATGACGAACTCAATGATGGTCGTCGCTAAATCAAAGAGTTACAGAACAATTTTGTCCCCATGAGGACTTTCTCTTGTTGATCATGATATTCTTTGTCATGTGTGCTGCAGAAAGTGCCCTTCATTTCTGATGATTTGGCGTTGGAATGCGAAGGGAAGGACAAGTACAAGTGTGGCTCAAATGTCTTCTGGAAATGGTGAAAACCTTGATGTTTTCCTTAGCCTCGTGAAAGCAACTATGTAAACTCAACATGTACCTGATCTTCCTTGGATAAAACTTGAGCCGAATTTGTTCTCTTCTTTTTGTTCATCTGTCCTTTGTTCATATATTCTATTTAAGGTTTCATTCACCATGGTCTACATGTCTCATCCTACAAGCAAGGGAACCTGTGTTTAGTTGGGTAAATACATCTGACATCGTGTTCTTTCTTTTATCGTTCGATAACCCTCTTCTGGATCAAAACAGATTTGAAGCGAAACTTGACTCATGGCAGTGCTTAGTCTCCTCATATTTTGGAGTTTTTCGTAGGTTAGAAAAACTGGTCGATTAAAAAAAGAATCGCTAGTCGACGGAACGAAAAATTTAGATTTGAATTCCAGAAATCAGCTTTTGGAAATCTCCGCCGGAGAATGTTATTTCATAACATGTTTACCCTCAAATCATCGGAGAAAGATTAACTCGAGACAAGTGAACTCCAGTTTCATTTCGCTGGAGCACATATCTCGGTAAGGTCATATCAGTATTTCAACTTTTACGATTCTAGTATGTGTAAGGTCGGTCGTATCAATATTTGAATTTTGTTAATTTATATTTGAGAGGCCTTTTGTGTTGATAAGCACCAAATTGTTAGTGGCAAACACCAAAACAGAGAGATAACAAAGGGCATCATGGGGTAGATCCTACTCAAGGAATCGAAGAAAATTTTATTATCGTTGTCAATTTATTAACTATGGACAGACTTGTGTGGTTCCCTATATAAGCAATATTTGAATTTTGTTAATTCATATTTGAGAGGCCTTTTGAGTTGATAAGCACCAAATTGTTAGTGGCAAACACCAAAACGGAGAGATAACAAAGGGCATCATGGGGTAGATCCTACTCAAGGAATTGAAGAAAATTTTATTATCGTTGTCAATTTATTAACTATGGACAGACTTGTGTGGTTCCCTATATAAGCAAGTTTGACACTCAACAGGATTGACAATGGAATTCAAATCTCACATGAAGTCCTTAGTTATAACAGCAAGCCTAACTGAGACTTCTTTAGGAAAATGTAAATGGAATCATGCAGCAAGCTAAATTAAATTCATTGCATTAGCATGAAACTCTATGACACACAAATCAAGTCAAAAATGTTACTTCTGAGTAATCAATATCAACTTTAGCATCAATCTGTAAGACTTGGATCTTCACATGCTACGTCACAGTATCCACCATCTTCTGTACAACCTGATCTCTCCTCTTGCTGTGTATATCCACAATATCAAAGAATGCAGAAAAATCATTTGAATCAATGAATGTTGCTTTGTTGTGTAAATCCAGTAACTGTCAATCATGCCAGAAGCATCTCTTCCTCACGTCAACACAAGTAACGATAACTGGTCATTCTCTCCTAAACTGGGATCTCTTGCTGAGGCCAGAATGCCTCCTTTAATTCACATGACAGGAATCTCAACATCTCGGTCTTTCTGTCATGTAAACAGAATCACAAGACTCCCATATTTCGAGTCCTTTTCTCCGGAAGTGTCTTTCATAACCGCAATAGTATCGTGAATATCCTTTTTATATTGCTGTACAAACAATTTCCTACAGTGTTTATGGACAAGATAATGTCGAACTATTATTCTGCAACTCAGGACACGGCACTGGAGAGACGTCATCAGCGAACCCTGAAAGAAATTCACAGTGCCACTTCACAGGAGGAGGTAATCCATATAAGCTGATATTTTTCATGCATATCTGTTCGAATGGTGAAACCTTCATGCCATCTAAGACGGGGCCTTTTGTAGAATTCACGCTCACCACGTTGCTTATGAATACACCCTTCACTCTAGGAATGGCTTTCGGGTCCCATCCCTCATCTGGGTGATCATTAGAACCTCTGCTAAATCTTATGGGAATTTTGACACGTTCCATGATCACGTTACTTATACTGATATTAGCTATATAACCTCCTCGACCAATATCTGTCTTGATACGGATTCCTGTGGCAGAGTCCCAGACATGCAGATCTTCTATAGTCACATTTAAAATTCCTCCCGACATCTCGCTACCGATCCCGACCCCAGAGCAAGTGGGAGTGGTTCCTGATACTCTCCTAACAATAATATCCGAACTAGGATGCGCTGTTGCAATTCCATATTGGTCCCATCCACTCTTTACCGCCACAAGATCGTCCCCGCTCTCAATGTAACAGTCTTCGATGCACACTTTGCTACATGAGTCTGGATATTTGAAAGGACAGGAAGACATGAATAAACTTAAGGGGTGCAAGTGCATACTCCACTTGTACAGGTTCTTGGGAGGAAAGAAAGGTGAATCAAGACACAGACATCTTTTGTCTTATGAATAAAATCAATTCATTTTCTGCCACTTGGGATTTTAGATGGAATAAAGGGTGATTCTTTTAATCTACCACTTATCCCCCTACAATCTCCAGTCACAGAGAGACTGAAAAATGTCAAGAAGATAAATTTTCATTCCTTTCTTGCGACTTCTGTTCGTTCCATAAAACAGATATCTGAATCAATCTATTTAATATCCTCTATCCATTTTGGTGTTACAATTCCCTAGTATCGGGGTAAGTATGATAAGAAACTTCCATACTCCAAGGAGAAAGAGAAATGCGGAGGGAGCCAGTGACATACCTGGATCAATACCATCTGTATTTGGGGCATTGAGGGGAGCCAAAATCGTCATGTCTTTTATAACAACGTTACTGAACCACACCCAAAAAAAAAAAAAAATAGTATTCTGCAATTAGGCAACGGAATAATTGGCCCAAAAAGGTGTGGAACTGGTGTTCTTTCAAATAAGTACAATTCCCTTGTGAAATATTCGTCAAACACTCGTTTAAAACATGGGTAGTTGAGAATGTTTGTGCAGAAATCGTGTTGAAAACATCAAAAGCATTCATTCGGTTTCACGATAGAGCTACATTTCAAGAGATTAATGGAGAATCCACAAACCAGCATAAGAAAGCAATTGCCAAACCTGCAGTAAACGGGATGAATCGTCCAAAAGGGTGAATTTCTGAAGGTGAGATTGGAGATGAGAACGTTATGTGAGTTCATGAGTTCGACCAAATGGCCTCGTGTGTGCTCCAATGTTCTGTTCCACCATAGTTCCCACCACATCTTCCCCTGACCATCTATTGTCCCATTGTTTCCTGTTCAACAGTTTGGTCTTATCATCTTAAGCTTACATTGCATCTGGAACACAAGTTATATCAATACTTCATACATTAACTCTTCAATGACATGGCTATTCTTAAGATAGATGGAATCCTCCATTATTGGCTTAGACTTGTGCAGCGCCAATACCATTACCTACTCTGTCTTTTAGTAGTCAACTAGTCAGTCCTACTAAATGTCAGATAAACTTGGTTTATCAAGTAGATGCAATTATTTCTGGACCACCGAAATAAATTTCGACGCACCCAAGAGAGACTCACTTGTTTAACTGGGTTGAAAGTCACCTTTCCCTACAAAACCATTTTGGACCAGTAATTCACACAAAAATCAAACTTGGAAACTTTGACAGGCAAAGCAAAGGCAGTGATATTTCGTCGACTAACAAACGCATACTCAAGGATTCCACAGGGGGAAAGCTGCAGCTACAACAAGAAGACAAGATATAATGGAAGACAACAAATTTTAGAAAAGACAAGCTATTAAAGGAAGACAAAGATGCTTCACCCAAAAAAAAAGGAAGACAAAGATGTATTTTTTTTTTTTGGTAAAGAAGACAAAGATGTATTTCAACATCACATTAATGTGAAATTCCATTATCTCTTCATTGGCACTCCAAGAAGGGTATACTTCAACCAAGTCCATTCAATTTGCATATCTTTTGAAAATTGGCAACATTTATGAGTGGCAGAATGAATCGGTACCTGTGATGACAACATCAGTGAGGCCATTCCCATGGATGAGGCTTATGTGCCTCCCTCCTAATCTCTCTCTTCCTCTTCCATAAGATGGTAAAGGCTCTATGATGGGCCATTCATTTGGATCCTATCCTTGCAAAATATGTAGATGTATCAAGATTTTGCAATTGCAAGCATTTCAAGCAGTGACAATCTCCACCAAATTTCTACCATAGAAAAAACTAACATGTGGAGTCCATACCTATCCTTCTACACAGGATTCGCGTTGTCTGCCTATTCTTGACTTGTCTAACATATGGAGTCTATATCTATCTTCTTACATAGGATTCACTTTCTCTTGCTATTCTTGACTTGCGTCTATTGGAATAAGGCCAATAATTTAATGGGAAAATTTTCCACAAACCCCCCGGTTCTTTCAGTTAAACCCGCGATTGCCTTCGTCTATGAGTGGTCAATAATGATAGACGGCAATGCTACATAGGAAAAATTCAGCTGAAAGTCCATTTGAAATGCCTTGGAAAGGGGTATCAACCAGTTTACAAATGTTCAGAAACTAATTTCACTGGAACTCCCAAAATACCCAGTTCACAGACATTTCTGCCCAATTTCACTACTCAAATTTGAAGCGAAAATGTATGAACACTGCTTATATACATGAAAACAAGCAAACAAAGAGTTAAACCAGAGGAAAGGATGCGACTTCTAATTTCATCTATTATATAAATTCCACAGATTCGATAGGCCTGATGGTAACTCTGTATAGAGTTAATTAGAAAGAAACCACTTCATAGAAAAGGAATCAAACAAAAGCCAAAAGCGCCGG
This sequence comes from Eucalyptus microcorys, assembly GCA_014182515.1. NCBI lineage: Eukaryota > Viridiplantae > Streptophyta > Magnoliopsida > Myrtales > Myrtaceae > Eucalyptus > Eucalyptus microcorys. The sequence continues at coordinate 3,094,142 of CM024570.1, read as the reverse complement.
CCAAAATGTCAAAAGAACAGACACAAAGATCAGCTTTTCAAACTGGCGCAACAAGTTCGTTCACCACCTCTGACTTTGTCCACGCGTGATCACATTGATTAGCAAGAATCTTATGGAGCTTATAATATGATAAACTGGCATCGCATAAGTTACCTTTCTAAATAAATAAGAACTAAAAAAAAAAAAAAGATAAAAGGGAGAAAATTCATGAGCAGTGGGACCCTTTGCTCTGCAGCACCAGAGACTCACGCATCTTCTTCAGCCTTTGTGCATGAATGTTAAAAAGAAAAAAAAAAAAAGATGAGGAAGCTACAGAAGGGACGGAATGACAGTGAGCGAACTGCGTTTTTCTTCCTTATTTTCTCAAGTTTAAAACTTGAATGACGCATGAAACTGGGCTTCTCTGTAGAATTTCATCTGGTGCCGGACCACCCACTGTTCCGACAAGGTGATGGATCAGCACAGTGAAGAACAATCAAGTCGTTTTCTGAATTAAGAACAAGATCGAGAGCAAAAGGTGACTTGCCCACGAAAGGAAAAAGGGAAAAGATGGGAACTTGGCCATGGCCAGTCATCATGCACCATCATTGTACCTCCCAAAACCCATCAATCAGCATAATCCCCACAACAACAGCAACAGCGAAAGCAACAACGGTTTCCGCTGTACATGTCATATCGGTGTACGTGTGTCTTATAGATTCGTCGGGACGAAAGTTCCGATGTTGGACAGGACACGACGGTTCGGTCAAAACTAGGACGAAAGAAAGAAGGATAACGGGCAGAAGTTTGACCAACCTGGGAGCCGAGGATCCGAGCGCCCTCTTCGAGAAAGAGGGTGAAATTGCCGGTGAGGTTGAAGCTCCCCGTGACCCACGTCCCCCTGGGCACGTTCAGCTGCGACCCGCCCCGGCCCCCGAACCGCCGCAGGTGGCGGACCGCCCGCCGGAACGTCTCCGTCTCCGGCCTCGCGCCGTCGCCGACCCCGCCGAAGTCCCGCATCGACATCACCACCTTCCTCTCCGGCGGGGACCCCCCGGGGAAGAACCCGGCGCAGCTCCCGGGCGGAGGCGCCACCCGGGCGGCCGGGGGGCTGCCGGAGGCGACGGCGGGGGGCGGCGGCTGGGGGGAGAATGGCTTGGTGGCGATCTGGACGGAGAGGACGGCGAGGAAGGAGAGGAGGAGGAGGAGGAAGGGCGTCCACGCGGGTCGGGCCAGGTGCGCGGCGGCGGATCCGAACCCGAAGGCGTGTTTCTCGGGTTCCATGGTCGGTCGTCGCCGCCGTCGTCGTCGCCGCCGTTGTCGTCGTCGTCGTGGTCGCTCACATGCATGCAGAGAGGAAAAGGGAAGGAGAATGCAACAGCGCTTGAAACAAGCGAAGGTGAAGAAAGAAAAAGCACGCAATTATTATTTTATTTTATTATTTTATTATATTTTTTTTCTCTCTCTCTCTCTCACAAGAAAAAAGAAGATTATTTATTTAATTTCCTATTTTTATCTATTAATTACTTATTATTTTTTTCCCTATTTTAAATTATTTATTGTTTTTCGGGCGTGTAAGAAGAGGAGAGGAAGCTTGTCGTGGGATGGTTCGTACAAACCGGGGCGGGCGGGTGGGCCCCGGTTCCGTAAACATCGAAGATCCGGTTTGTTCGGTATCGACGGCGACGGTCGAGATTTGGGGGTCCCCGATCCTCTGCGGGCGATCCCACCCTGCGCGCGTCTCCGCCAGCCCGCCACGCGTCGCCGCGGCGGCGGCTGTCCCTATGTGGATGACGTGTTGGAAGGCTATTTGACGGGGGGAGTCTCGTTCGGTGGTGGTCGCATATTCACATGGGAAGGCGGAGGGGAAAGGAAGGCGCCATTCACGGGATCCTGTGAGAAAAGTTGACTTTTATGGGGTGATCACACTTCTCTTTTTTTGGACCACCAAAATAAATAAATAAATAAATAAAAATCTTACGGCGATCCTAAAAGCCGAAGATCGATTTCACATTTATGGAATTAGGAACCATAGTTCACATGATCTGGAATTTACATGATCTGAAATCAAATTGGCAAATTCTATCCGGTTCTAGGATCGATCCATATCTTGGCTAGGTGAAAATTACTAAGCTGCAGTGTTTGGTAATTCCTCCTTTTTTTCCCTTTTGATTTCTTCTATATCCTATAGGTAGGAGTTTTTCAACATTAAAAAACTAATTTATAAATCAGGGTTTATTTACGATTTCCACAATGTCTTTTTTTTTGGCTTTTTTTTGTTTATTGGTAAAATTATTAATTACAGACCATATGGAGAGGATTAGGCTGCGGTTCCTACAGTACCTTTCTTTTGGCTCTTTTCTTATTTATTTGGTAAAATTATTAACTACAGGCCAAATGGAGAGGAGAGGACCGAGATTTTTACATTAGCTTTTTTTTTTTGGCTATTTCTTATTTATTTGGTAAAATTATTAACTACAGGCCATAAGAGAGGGTATGACCCAGATTTTTCTAATACCTTTTACTGGCTCTTTTCTTATTTATTTGGTAATATCATTAATTACCTGCCAAAATTGAAGGATAGGGCAGAAATTTCCAAAATAAAAATCTTGATTAATTTTGACCAGTCGGTCCAATTCCTTATATGGAATCGAGAATTAGACGGTTACTCTTGGTTCCAAATTTTTAGAACCCCAAACCGGACCCATCCATTTAGGAACATAGAACGGCTAGTCCGGTTTGGTTTCTAGGTTAGACCGGGACCAATGCACAATCCTACTAAAATTATAATTATTATCAAATTTATTTTCCTACTATAGTTGTGAATTGAAATTAAAAAAAAAAAAGAAAAAAGAAAGTGGAATACAGTCAAGAATGTAGGCCCGTGTCTCTCTTCCGACAGCTAACAAAGAAATGCAACGTTGCGTGTGCGGAAAAAATAAGGAAAAAGATATTAAACAGACAGCATGAAACAAAATGCGAATATGTCGATTATTTGTAATATAATCTCAATTATCATAAAAAAAGACGCGAAACCTATAATCCTTTTTTTTATTATTAATCTTGACCGGTCGGTCCAATTCCTTATATGGAATCAAGAACTATACAATTACTCCCGGTTCCAAACTTTTAGAACCACATACCGGACCCATCCATTTAGAAAACATAGAACGGCTAGTCTGATTTGGTTTCTAGGTCGGACCGGATCAATGCACAATCCTACTAAATATAGAAGTATTACCAAATTTATTTTCCAACTATAGTTTTGAATTGAAATTGAAAAAAAGAAAAAGAAAAAAGAAAGTGGAATACAGTCAAGAATGCAGGCACGTGTTTCTCTTCCGACAGCTAACAAAGAAATGCAACGTTGCGTGTACGGAAAGAATAATGAAAAAAATATTAAACAGAGAACATGAAACAAAATGTAAAGACGTCGATCATTTGTAATATAATCTCAATTATCATTACAAAAAAAAAAGAAAAGAAGAAAAGACACGAGACCTATAATCATTTTAAATATAAAAAGATCGATCATCAACTACTTGTAAATTATCTTCATTATTGCAAAATTAGAAATTACAAGTGATGATCCAAGATCTTTTAATTAACTCTATAAATTCAAATTACTGGCCCTTTCATCTTATTTTACTTTATGCTGTTGGGCTGGGAAATGCTACTAATGCTAAACATGGCAAGGCTTTTTCTTTTTCCACTTGAAGCTTTATATGCCATATCAATGAGAATCTTGCTGACTCTATCATAAAAGTTGTTGGGGCTTGTTAGGAAAGATCTTTCTTTTTTGAGATAGATAAAGCTGAGTCATACCATTTATCAATCATCCAATAAATGTTATGATTATGTTTGGGTAGGTAGGATCATTATATTCATGTGGGCACAATAGTGCTGAAGCTCTAAAGAATGGAAGATCAACCTTTTGGATATGGCGATAAAACATTGGTGGATATTGATTGTCATCTTCTCCTTTTGTATGTATGCATAGATCACAATAAAATTAGCTCTTTAGAGCTAGAGGTTGTATCCTTTTTCTTTTCTTTCTTTTTCTTCTTTTTGCCTTTTTGGGAGGCGTGGAATAATTGGTAACAGTGTATGATCACAAAAGTTGGGTAGTGAAGGGGACACTGATATTTGGAATTCTTGTCCCACGTTGGAGTTCCCCTCCCCTTAGAACAACTTAAAATCCAAAGTGGTCCGGAGATTGGTCAATGCCCGCATTAGGTTTTTTGATCCATGGTGTCTTTATTAATAGGTTAGGTGGTAAAAAAATGAAGACAATTATGGCTAAGGTTGGTCAAACATCAGTTTCAAATTGACCTATAAACCAAGGGATACTTGTGTCATTCGAAAAAGTGTTAAGTCACATTCAATCCTCTACATTATGCTGGTTGTCTAAGACCGGAGAAAGGAGGCAAGAACTTTAAAACCCCACTTGGTTAAAAAGCTCGTGCCACAAAGCTTGGGAAGAGTCTTTTGATTACCAATCAATTGTCTCGATCCGAAGACAAACTATATTGATACAACCCGAATTTGAATTGACCTCATCCTCCCCATAATATAAAGGTATCCTCAAAAGTGTCCTGTTGCAAAGTAAACTTGAAAGCACCTGAAAAATGTAAATTCATCTTCAGAACTATCTAGGGCCATGCGACTTCCCTGTTACTCAAATAAGCCCTTTTGCAATCATGAGGCAGACAAAAAAAAAAAGCATGGAGCCTAAGTTGCACCATGAGAGAGAGAGAGAGAGAGAGAGAGAGAGAGAGAGAGTTGACTAGCGGTGGAGAGGGACCCAGAGAGAGAGAGATAGAGAGAGAGAGAGAGATGACTAGCGGTGGCAAGAGGGCCACCCAGCCTGGGGCTTGACCTGAACAGGTAGCTTCTCAATGTGCATGATGCATTTTTTAATCAGAAGCAGAACATGTTAATAAATGAAAAGTGCCACATGAGTTGAAAATGGTTTATATTAGGGATTCTTGTTCTTTTTAAAGGATGAAAAAGTCTACTTAGATAGATATGCTGAATCTATGAAATATCTTGCTAATTTCAAGGATAAGATGAGAGGGCGAACTTAACTCCGAGTGGCTCACCTAAGTAAAAATTTCAGGGTGCGCTAATTCTTTTTTATGCTATGATCTTGAGGGGTTAATTAGCACCTTTTGATTCATACCTGTTGTGAAGAAAAAGAGGCGAGTTGAGTTCAAGAGATCGATAGATTGAACCTTTTAAGACACGCTTGCAAGTACCTACCTGTGTTTTATGCTAAAACACATACTTTTCGTCCCTTGATATCCATTGCATCTGAAATTCACTGGTGCTGTTCTTTTCTGTCTAATTCCATTGATGGTGGAATTTTTTTTTTTTCAGATATGGTATCAACATCAGACTATTTGTGGAGTTGAACCTTGATATAAATGAGATATTTTAATTCAAGCTTAGCAAAGATGCATATGTGTTGTACGATTCAGATATTATACATGTTCATATTATTTGATTCTAGATGCTGGGTCAACATGAATTTCGGTGAGACTAATAATATGCAGAAAAATGTAACAAAATAAATATTCACATTAGTCAAATTCTCCACTAGAGTTTACGTGAGAATTTTTCCTTTAAATGAATCCAAAGCCTATCACGTAGTTATATCCTCCGATTAAAAGAAAACATGAGACTTAAAACTGAAATTAATTAATTGAATCAAATATGAGTAGACGTAATATTTCGAGCATGCAAAAAAATATAAATAAATATAATGATAAGTTTCCTCCATTTGTCAGATTCTTCACCTTTAGGCGATCGACTTGGTGTGGAAAAGGTGAGCAAGCTATTTGAGTAGAATTAGAATAATTTCCATTCGCTCCTCTCAGATTATAGAGATTTAGAAGTGATTTCTTCAAAATCATCTTCCAATTCCATATATTTCAGTTTTCTTTCTTTCTATAGAAATTTTCCCTTATCTATTGAGTATATATTTGCTGTCCATCCTTTTGTTTTGACAAGAGTTGGTGGACATCGTCATCTTGACAATGCATTGCAAAGAGAATTCTTTGGTATCTTGCGGAGATAATGCAATATTTAAGTTGTACTTTTAAAGAAATTCGCAATACTTCTTTTGACTAGAAATGCATAGATAGAATTCCGTTGATTTATTTTTATAGTAAAAATATTTAAATAACCTAACTTTTCTTGTACAAATTTTGTTGCCTACAGTTGGTTGTTGATATATTTTATATTTATAAATACTTAAAGCCAGTTATTTTTTTTATACTTTATAAAATCTAATTTGCTGGTTTTAAGATGACTACCCACTGAATTTTCACTTGCATCACCATATTTGATATGTTATTTAGAAATTCATGTCACAATAGCGAAATATTGGCAGTCTCGTACTTAAATATCTTCATGAACAAAACTAATATTATATTGAAAAGAGTGATTGCTTAAAAATTATAAAAGTTTCAAGAAAATATATCTTGACGTGCGGTGTAGATTATACTTTGAAATTGTTACTGCTATAAAAGTATATTTTGGAATAGTAATAATAGGTAAATAAAAAAAAATTAGAAATATTAAAATGTGTATAGACACACTCTATTGGCCACAATTGTTATATTTATGTAGACATAGATATATCAATTGTGGGCTATAGCGATTGCCTTTCTATTGTGGTGGGCCAAAATTAAATTAGGAAATTGGCCCAGAAGCTCACGGGCTTCATGATAAGCACTCTCACTACCCATTAATCTGTGCTCTTCATTGTCTGAACTAAAGCTGAACTGTCCGACTTCATCTTAACGAGTTCATGTCATTTGGAGAGAGAGAGAGAGCTCCAACAAAAGCTAGGGTTTCAGCTTGAATCGCCGAGAAAAGTAGCGTTGATTTGGCGAATCCATCAAGAAGCTTTCATGTCGCATCTCGACAAACACAAGAAATTAATCCCGTGATTGACCCAACCCAAGTTCATAATGCCCAAACTATAAAAACCCTACCTCTACGACTCCACTAGGGCAAGCCCCCGGGATCCCCCACTCACTCATTAGGGAGTGGGATTTCCGTGCCTTACTGTCGATGGAGAGTGTAAACCACATCCCAATATGAAATAGTAAATCGTAGCATACGACACTTGGCGCCTCTAAGAAATGTTAGGATTAAACATACAAACACAATGAAATATGGAGTAAAAGTGAGTAAGAGAAACCAAGATGTAAAGTTTATCCCACATAATTCACCTTTAAATTGTGGCCACATCTAGTAGAAGATTCCACTATAATTGACACCTCCTACCTATTTGTTACAATTCTCATTTATAAGACAAATGGATTATATATACTTAGTAATTATTCATAAGTCCAAACTCAAACTACTAATAAAATACGGACCCAAACTATGAAGGCCATCTTTTTACAATCCTATCGGGTCGGGTCCCTTAGACCACCTCCCCTCACTGAGGAGTGGGATCCCCTGTGCCTTTCTAACGATGGGAATATGAACCGCACACCCCGACACGAAACGCGACTGTGTCTGGGTGACCTAATTATATTAAACAAACCTCTGCTTCGCATGTACGGACGTGAACTTCTCAAGGAAATTTCCTAACCAGGTCAAACAAGCGCCCCCACTTTCCACGTTATTGCACCCCTTCGACGCGGCGCGGAGACCAAATCGTCGGCTCGGCTGAATTTCCGTGGCCGCCACCCGAATCGAGGAAAAGGCCAAAACCCATCCACGCGTTTCGGCCAACAATCATGCTTAATTAGGAAACCTCGACACCTTCGAGCCAAGACCAAAGAAAGGGAGCAAAAATCTTTTTTTTTTTTTTTTATATCGATGATCCTGGCCTAACTCACTGACCTAGCTTACTTTTGAGAGTACATCACCGGCTATACATTAGAGGAGACTGATCTAGCAACCCATTGTTAGAATTCCTACTTAAATCATAAAATTACTTTGATAGTCGTGATGACTCAGGAAATTGAACCCTTAACCTGGTGCCAAATCAAAGGTACGTCTCAACCAGCACAGCCGTGGGTGAGTACCAAAATCTTTATCCTCTTCTTCGAGCAAATTCAATAATGGCGGCAACAAATTGCATGAAGAAGTACCAAAGTCTTACCTGTTGACGGCATCACTATCTTCCTTTATCAATTCACTCGGTGGCAGTTCTTCTCAAGACCCTTTAAAGTACCCGAGTCTCTGAATCTCTTCGCTAGTTCTGCTTCAAGAAATATCTCAGTCGCTCTAAACATCGGTCGTTTCGCTCGTTCTTGATTTCTCTGTGCGAAAGAGACGATGGACAGAGACCAGAACGAGCTACAATTCCTAGGGTTCCTCGGCATCTACAGGGAGACATCCAAGATCATCCTCAAATGGAGGAAGATATTCGCCCAGATCACGCTCGCTCTCATCCTCCCTTTCTGCGTCATCTTCCTCACCCACTCCTTGGTCTCGCAGCTCCTCTCCTTCAAGATCCTCGACCACGAGATCACCCGAAACGACACCTGGAAGCATGACCCGGAGTACAGGGACCTGTCCCGCACGCTCAAGAAGGAGTGGGTTGCTTTCTGGCTCGTCAGGGTCGGCTACTTCATCTTCATCTTCATCTTCTCTCTCCTTTCAACCGCAGCTGTTGTCTATACAGTAGCCTGCGTTCGCGCTGCCGAGCAGATTACTTTCAAGAAGATCGTGAGCATCCTGCCCAGAGTGTGGAAGAGGCTCATGGTCACTTTTTTTCTGGTGCTTCGCACTCTTCTTGGTGTACAACGTTGGGGCTGTGGGGCTTCTGATCGTATGGCTTGTCGTGGTGAGGCAATTTTCGGTTGGCCCTGCACTTGGGATTGCCGTGGCAGTAATTCTCTTGATCTTGTACATCGTTGGGTTTGTTTATATCACAATGATTTGGCAATTGGCGAGCGTGATCTCGGTTCTTGAAGATGCGTATGGAAGGAAGGCGATGGCGAAGAGCAAGAGACTGATAAAGGGCAAGATAGGCCTATCGGTTTGGTGTTTTCTTGGTGTCTTGGTGTGCTCCGTACTGGTTCAGGCACTGTTTGAATTCTTCGTGGTCTTGGACTTTGTTCCTATTGGAATCAGGATTGGGGTTGGGCTGATCTGCTTGCTGTTGCTGTCGATGCTGGTGCTATTCGATTTGGTCGTGCAGACAGTGATCTACTTCGTCTGCAAGTCCTACCACCACGAGAACATCGACGGCTCCTGCTTGTCTGATCATCTCGAGGGCTGTCTTGGAGGAGACTGTCCCTCTGAAGGCCAAAAGGCTGTCCAGCTTGAGCAACTTCAAGTCTGATGGATTCTTTCATTTTTTTTTTAATATTAAATGTATTCTGATTTGTAATTTTCATTTACTTGTAAGAGACGAGCTGTAATTAAAGATGGATGTGATGGGATTTTTTTTTTATTGATTCGTCTATTTATCATAAAAAGGTTCTCATGTTATATAACTTTTCAATGACCCTCTAACATTATATAGTGATGAAATATGCACTATCATATCAGAGGAACCTTTTAAAGTAGTTGTTTTCAGCAGTTAAATATTTATGTCAATAAGTTAGTAATTTCCTAATGTTCTTGTTATAAAATATGCGCAACCATGAAATATAACTTTTAGCCTTCTTTTTATATAGGCATTTGAAAATACAATCCATATGTACATTTATTATCAAATATGTGCAATTATGGAATGCATAATTTTTCATCTTATTTGGAAATATCTATGTATAATTAGATGAAAAAATTTATATTCCATAATTATATATATTACAAGTAGAATGTGGTATATGCGTAAGAACTAGATTTTCAGAATCAATAATCCATATATAAATTATTCGCTAAATATATGTAACAAACGTTTTAAATAGTAAATATTTCTCTTTAATTTTTCATTTTCCTAGATGTAGGAAAGCCTTTTTTTTGTTGAAAAAATTTCAACCTTACTTTTACAAAGACATTTAAAAATAAGATCTACGTACATATAAACAACTAATATGAAGCATGCATTATCAAGATATGTATGATCATGAAATATTTTGCTTTCATCTTTCATAAGAATTGAAATAGAACACAGTAAGAAATATATGCATAAGAATTAAAGATTTGCTAAAGTCACCGTAGAAAAACAAATTGCTAAGTAAAGCTCGTGAAAGAAATTCACAGTGCCACTTCACAGGAGGAGGTAATCCAAATAAGCTGACATTTTTCATGCATATCTGTTCGAATGGTGAAAACTTCATGCCATCTAAGACAGGGCCTTTTGTAGAATTCATGCTCACCACGTTGCTTATGAATACACCCTTCACTCTAGGAATGGCTTTCGGGTCCCAGCCCTCATCTGGGTGATCATTAGAACCTCTGCTAAATCTTATGGGAATTTTGACCCGTTCCATGATCACGTTACTTATACTGATATTAGCTACATAACCTCCTCGACCAATATCTGTCTTGATACGGATTCCTGCGGCAGAGTCCCAGACATGCAGATCTTCTATAGTCACGTTTAAAATCCCTCCCGACATCTCGCTACCGATTCCGACCCCAATGCAAGTGGGAGTGGTTCCTGATACTCTCCTAACAATAATATCCGAACTAGGATGCGCTGTTGCAATTCCATATTGGTCCCATCCACTCTTTACCGCCGCAAGATCGTCCCCGCTCTCGATGTAACAGTCTTCCATGCACACTTTGCTACAGGAGTCTGGATATTTGAAAGGACAGGAATACATGAATAAACTTAACAGGTGCTAGTGCATACTCCACTTGTACAGGTTCTTGGGAGGAAAAGAAAGGTGAATCAAGACACGGACATCTTTTGTCTTATGAATAAAATCAATTCATTTTCTGCCACTTGGGATTTTCAGATGGAATAAAGGGTGATTCTTTTAATCTACCACTTATCCCTCTACAATCTCCAGTCACAAAGACTGAAAAATGTCAAGAAGATAAATTTTCATTCCTTTCTTGTGACTTCTGTCCCTTCCATAAAACAGATATCTGAATCAATCTATTTAATATCCTCTATCCATTTTGGTGTTACAATTCCCTAGTATTGTGCTAAGTATGATAAGAAACTTCGACACTCCAAGGAGAAAGAGAAATGCGGAGGGAACAAGTGACATACCTGGATCAATACCATCTGTATTTGGGGCATTGAGGGGAGCCAAAATCGTCATGTCTTTTACAACAACGTTACTGAACCACACCCCAAAAAAAAAGAAGAAAAAAATAGTATTCTGCAATTAGGCAACGGAATTGTTGACCCAAAAAGGCGTGGAACTGGTGTCCTTTCAAATAAGTACAATTCCCTTGTTGAATATTCGTCAAACACTCGTTTGAAACATCAAAAGCATTCACTCGGTTTCAAGATAGAGCTACTTTTCAAGAGATTAATGCATAATCCACGAACCAGCATAAGAAAGCAATTGCCAAACCTGCAGTAAACGGGATGAATCGTCCAAAAGGGTGAATTTCTGAAGGTAAGATTTGAGATGAGAACGTTATGTGAGTTCCTGAGTTCGACCAAATGGCCTCATGTATGCTCCAACGTTCTGTTCCACCATAGTTCCCACCACATCTTCACCTGACCATCTATTGTCCCATTGTTTCCTGTTCAACAGTTTGGTCTTATCATCTTAAGCTTACATTGCATCTGGAACACAAGTTATATCAATACTTCATACATTAACTCTTCAACTACATGGCTATTCTTAAAAGATAGACGGAATGCTCCATTATTGCTTAGACTTGTGCAGCATCAATACTGTTAAAATTTGGGGGTGTGTAGCCATCATCAACTACACACCTTTTTTTTTTCTTTCTGTTTTTTAAAGGATGAAAAAGTCTACTTAGATAGATATGCTGAATCTATAAAATATCTCCCTAATTTCGAGGATGAGTTGACTAATGGTGGCAAGAGGGCCACCATGCCCGGGGCTTGACATGAACCGGTAGCTTCTCAATGTGCATGATGCATTTTTTAATCAGTAGCAGAGCATGTTGGTAAATGAAAGGTGCCACATGAGTTGAAAAAGGTTTGTATTAGGGATTCCTCTTTTCTTTTTTCTTTTTGTTTTTTAAAGGATGAAAAAATCTACTTAGTTAGATATGCTGAATCTATAAAATATCTCCCTAATTTCGAGGATAAGATGAGAGGGCAAACTTAACTCCGAGTGGCTCACCTAAGTAGAAATTTCAGGGTATATTAATTCTTTTTTATTCTCCGATTTTGAGGGGTTAATTAGCACCTTTTGATTCATACCTGTTGTGAAGAAAAAGAGGTGAGTTGAGTTCAAGAGGTCGATGGGTTGCATCTTTTAAGACACGCTTGTCAGTACCTGCCTGTGTTTATTGCTAAAACACATGCTTTTCCTCCCTTGTTATCTGTTACATCTGAAGTTCACTGGTGCTGTTCTTTTCTATCTAATTCCACTCATGGTGGAAAAAATAATTTTCAGATATGGTATCAACATCAGACTATTTGTGGAGTTGAACCTTGATATAAATTAGGTATTTTAATTCAAGCTTAGCAAGATGAATATGTGTTGTACGATTCTGAAACTATACGTGTCATATTATTTGATTCTAGATGCTGGGTTAACATGAATATTAGTAAGAGTAATAATATGCAGAAAATTGTAGCAAAATAAATATTCACATCAGTCGAATTCTCCACTAGAGTTTACGTGAGAAATTTTCCTTAAAATGAATCCAAAGCATGTCATGTAGTTATATCCTCCAATTAAAAGAAAACATGAGACCTAAAACTGAAATTAATTTATTGAATCAAATATGAGTACATGTAATATTTCGAGCATGTAAAAAGAATATTAATAAGTATTATGATAAATTTCCTCCATTTGTCAGATTCTTCACCTTTAGGTGATCGACTTGGTGTGGGAAAGGTGGCCAAGCTATTTGATTAGAATTAGAATGATTTCCATTTGTTCCTCTCAGTTTATAGAGATTTAGAGGTGATTTCTTCAGAATCATCTTCCAATTCCATATATTTCAGTTTTCTTTCTTTTTATGGAAATTTTCCTTAATCTATTTCGTAACTATTTGTTGTCTATCTTTTTTTTTTAAACAAGAGTTGATGGACATTATCATCGTGACAATGCATCGCAAAGAGAATTCTTTGGTATCTTGAGGAGATAATGCAATATTTAATTTGTACTTTTAAAGAAATTCGCAATACTTCTTTAACTAAAAATGCATAGATAGAATTCCGTTGATTTATTTGCATATTAAAAATATTTAAACAACCTAACTTTTCTTTTACAAATTTTGTCGCCAACAGTTGGCTGTTGATATATTTTATTTATAAATACTTAAAGCCAGTTATTTTGTATACTTTATAAAATCTAATTTGCTGGTTTTAAGATGATTACCCATTGAATTTTCACTTGCATCACCATATTTGATATGTTATTTAGAAATTCATGTCACAATAGCGAAATATTGGCGGTCTCATACTTAAATATCTTTATGAACAAAACTAATATTATATTGAAAAGAGTGATTGCTTAAAAATTATATAAGTTTCAAGAAAATATATATTCGATGTAGAATATACTTTGAAATTGTTATTGCTATAAAAGTATATTTTGAAATAGTAATAATTGGTAAATAAAAAAAATTAGAAATATTAACATGTGTATAGACACACTCTATTGGCCACAATTGTTATATACATATATACACATATATATACTGATACCATAAAGGGGTTGGGATCGGAGTACTATATGAGAGAACAAGGAAGTATAAGAGATTATCAGATCTATAAGAGAACTATAAGAACTGTATAAGAAGAACTGTATAAGAGCTAAATGAAATCTTGAGAATTAAAAATAATGTAAAGAGCAAAAGCAATATATAAAATGTAAAGTAAGAGTATGCATAAACAAAAACCAACCATGAAGGTGGTATGAACTTGTATTATATAACCTGAAAATTACATGTATTGAAAAGTACAGAAATTAAAGCATCAAGTTATCCACTAGGGCGGTAATCCGCACTCCAGGGAGTATTGATGTTTGTATTACAAGAAAAGGTTAACCAACTATCATGTAAGTTGGTAACCCTGTATAAACTATGCTAAATGTATTTGAAAACAAACTTACTTCGTAACCAGGGGTACAAGGTAAGAAAGCTTGAGGCTTGAAAAGATGAGGGTTTACAAGAGGGTGAGGAGGAAGAAGAGAGAAGTGAGATCTGAAAATTTCGAGTCCCCCTCTTCTTGTGTCGAGATGGTGTATTTATAGCGGGTGTTACAGTAAAAGTGCTACAGTGCTGAATAGTGTAAAGTGAACAGTACTGAGTGAATAATGAATAATGAATGCCTATTTTGCTACAGTGTATAACCTTTGCGCCGCTATAACAGTATTGGCATGTGATATCTTATCTTTAATCTTTGTCTAGGTTGATCCCGTAGCAGTCATCTTCATTGGTGTTTCACTGTGATGTGACTGTGAGGATCCGTCTGGATTGTCTTGTGATTTGGAAGACCCACATTGGGATCCTTCTGCTTCTGAGAGCATTGTTCTGAGGATGTTGCAGTATTCTTCTCTGTTTTGGATTGCAGCCAGTGCTGCACTTGTTATAGATTTCTCCTGTAAAAATGATGTATTTGATGGGGTTGTGGTTATTAGAGTTTTCTGGCTATTTAGCCATGTTTTAACCACAGTTTCGGATCCTTATTCATGGAATTTGAATCCATCCCACCATTTTGTCTTATATTTTCGGATAAGTACATGTACTAAGTTGGAGGATGTATTGTATTCGAACTCCCAGGCTGTTATCCATGAGATTTTGAATATTATAAAAAAAAAAAAATGCATAAGGCATGGGAACCTTAGATCATGTTGAGTTGGTGCAAAGTGTTTACGAAATATTTGGTATCATTGACTAATTGCGGGATGTAGTATAATGTCCAAAGGACCAAAGAAATCTCACCATGAGTTAAACCAGTTTGGTAGGTTTTGTATTGAGAAGTTGTCTTTGAAGAATACTAGCCAAGTATGCTGGAAATTTGTATTTTGTCTGTAGAATACATTCCACCAGGATTGTTGATAGTCCCAGTAGGTATATAAGGAGGAGTATGGTAAGTTTTGGGTAAGTCTGGTTTGGAATTTTCTAGGTGTATGGGGTGAATCTTCCCAGTGGGAGGGATGTATGACTTTACTAATGGATATAGTGGAGTATATGATGTTTTCTGTATTGTTTTTATCAGCAAAGTGAGTGAACCTTGCCAATTCTGTCTCCAATAAGATCTGCTCATAATAATCAAGGGTTTTGTTTGTATTATGGGGTTTGAAAAGCCAATTTCTTGGAAAGATGGTTTTTGCGAATTTAATTGGATCTTCATCGTAAAATCCATCTTCCATAGTTAGTATTTTTTGAAAAGATGTTTTGGGGAAAAACTTTGATATTTGAGAATGAGGGGTTGCATGTGGCCTAATGATCAACTCATTTGAAATTCTTTTGTATTCCATTTGTTTTTGTGTAACAAGTGAAGAAGGATTGTTGCTTACCTCAATAGCACTAGATGGCTCTTTCTTTACTGTTTTTTTGTAAAGATTGGGCAAGTAATAGTAGTGTATCTTTGGGTATTATGGCAGCTAGTTGGTCAAAGGCTGTCATGGGTTCTTCTTTTAAATGTGTATTTGGTATTTGATGTTGTTGTAAGAAGGATTGGTTATTTTCTGCCATTTGGAGCCATGTCTTGATGGGTGTCAAGCCTGTTGGCTATGGTGGTGTATTGGAGGTTTCGGCTATGGCTTTGCCTTTGTCTTTTTTGTCTTTTTTGGATCTTGGCATGATGGTATCCCCTGTAAAAATTCTCTTGTGAGAAAATCAGGTAGTGAATTTGAAGAACTATTTATGAACTCAATGTCAAAATCAAATACTAAAAGTATGGCTTGCCATCTGGCAAAAATCTGTTTTGATGCAATGTTTAATACATCTTTTTGTAAAATGTCTTTGGCTGATTTGCAATCAATTCGCAAGAGAAATTTTTGGTTTAATAAATCTCATTGGAATTTCGATATAGACAAAACTATAGCAAGTATTTCTTTTTTGATCGTTGAATAATTTTGCTGAGTAGAATTCCAATGTTTTGAAATAAACTGAACGACTTGTTCTTTGCTATTCTTAACCTGTTTAAGAATGCCACCGTATCCTATCTCTAAGGCATCTGTTTCAACTATTTTGAAAGTAGACGGGTCAGCTAGGTGTAAGCATGATATTTCTTTAACATGAATCTTAATATGCTTGACTATGTTTGTATGGACAAAAGTCCATGGTGGAGGGTCCTTTTGCAACCTTTGGTGTAATGGTTTACAAATGATATTTATATTGGGAAAGAAATCTAGAATATAATTGAGACTACCTAAGAACCTTTGTAAT
Source organism: Eucalyptus microcorys (assembly GCA_014182515.1). Taxonomy (NCBI): domain Eukaryota; kingdom Viridiplantae; phylum Streptophyta; class Magnoliopsida; order Myrtales; family Myrtaceae; genus Eucalyptus; species Eucalyptus microcorys. Next base: position 3,077,738 of record CM024570.1, on the reverse strand, counting down.
TGAGTTTTGTCTTTAATCTCATTTGGAGTAAAAGAAACTGATCTTTCTATGGGAGTTATAGTGCCTAAATGAATGTAATGACCTAAGAATCTAATCTTGGTTTTAAAGAGTGCAATTTTAGTAGGAGAGACTACAAGACCATTTTATGAAAGTAGACAAATGTTTAAAGTGTTGTTCTATATTGGACGAGAAAATAAGAACATCATCTATATAAACTATGATGTATTCTGAATAAGGATTGAAAATTTCATTAATAATTCTCTGGAATTCTGAATGGGCATTTTTGAGGCCGAATGGCATAATGTTCCATTCGTATTGGCCAAAAGGGACTGTAAAAGCTGTCTTGTATTTATCATTTTCACTGATTTGTATTTGCCAAAATCCTGACTTCATGTCAAATTTTGAAAATATTTTTGACCTACACAATCTGTGAAGCAAATCTTTTTTATTAGGTATAGGATATCTTATCCATCTAAGGGCCGTATTAAGAGGTTTATAATTTATGACTAGCCTGGGAACTCCTCTTTCTAGTTCAGCATTTTTATTGACATAGAAAGCAGAGTAGCTCCATGGTGACTGGTTTTTTCTTATGAGTTTTTTTATTTAAGAGGTCTTGTATTTCTGTTTGGAAAATTTTTAGAACTTCTTGGTTCATCTGTGTAGGGCGAGCTTTTGTAGGTATTTTGTTTTCAGAAAAATCATGTTCATAAGGCAAATCAACAATATGCTTTTTTCTTTCCCAAAAGGCATTGGGTAAAGTAGAGCATATGGTTTTTTCTATGTGTTTTTGTAAGGAAGTTATTTTTTCTAAGACCTTTGGATTTTTTTTCTAATCTTTTGAATTCTAAATCTTCTTTTAAGAATTCAAGCTGGTTTTCTTTGTCTTTTATAAGACAATTTATTTCTGAAATAGAATGTTCTTGTAAAATGTTTAAGCTTCTCTTTTGTGGTTTCGTTATGAAGGAGGTGATTTTCTTGTTTAAAGCATGAGTTTCAATACCTTCATTAGTAACTGTAAAATGCTGGATTAATTGTATGAAAGGTGTTCCGAGAATTACCTATTGCCTCATATTTTTGACTAAAAGAAAAGATGTTTTGTAGGACATTTGATCTTTTGCTATTAAGGCTTCTGGCAATTTGTATTGGATATTTAATTTGTCTCCTGAGGCTGATTTTAGAGATTTAGATGTTTTATCAAAGTATTTTGTTGGAACAAGGCATTCCTTGATACAATTAAGATCTGTCCTTGTATCAAAGAGTGCTGTTGTTTCAATAATATACTCATTATTGATTTTTATTATTATATTTATTATCCATTTCCTAGATGTTATTTCTATTAATAACATAAGAAAGGCTGGGTCAGAAGTATTAGAAGTATTGGTGATTTCATTTTGGTCTTCTTCTTTTGCCTTTCCTTTTATGACAAGAGATTTTATAACATAAATTTCTTGTTTCATTTCTAATTGGGTTGCTTTCAAGCCTTGTATTTCTAAATTTTGTTGTTTTATTTCATTTTGAAGATCATTAATATTTATGGGTCTAGACTGGGTTTTTTTGTTTCTATTTAGGATGTCTTTTAGATTGTAAGAGGTATTGGGATTAGTGACAATGTTCATAGAAGAATGTAGTCTATCTAAGTATTCTTTTTTGGCTTCTGGGTCAGTTATTTTATCAGCAGTGCTAGGAGAAATTCTTCTTCTTTTGTTAACATGTTTATTTCAGGAGTGTGTTTTTCAGGAGAGGCATCTTCATATTCTGAATTCGTGGATGTTTCTATTGCATTAATCTGGAGGCCCTCCTCTTCTAGGAGTTCATTAGAAGAAGTATCATCGGTTTCTATAAAAATGTCGTTCAGCTAGTGTAGAGTGTTATCATCTAAAGATAATTCATTCATTCTTTTATTAAGCCTACAATATTTCGAAATATGCCCTTTTTCTGCCACAAGAGTAACATTTGATGTCTTTAAAATTCTTCTTATCAGTTTGAGGTCTATTTTGGTTATTATGGTGTTTATTCCTATGAGGTTGAGGTTTGTTGCGATGTTTCCTAGTTTTTTTTTTTTTTTTTTTTTTTTTTTTTTTTTTTTTTTTCAGAAGGGCAAGTTCCTTTACATTTTGGTTTTGTTTTTTCATTATAAGAGGGGTCGTATTGAGCACAGAAATCTCCTAAACTTCTATTGGTGAGAGATTGTTCTTCCTTGAGTTGTCTTTGTAATTTGATTGTATTACACATTTGTGTTCCTTGTCTGTAAACATAAGAGACTATTTCTCCATAAGAAAGAAGATCATAAGGTATTTGGCCACTATATTCTTCTCTAATTCTGTCCCTAACTTGGTCACCTATAATATGGGGTAAACCTGTTAAAAAATTTTCTTTCTAAAAGGGTTGATTACAATCTGGTCTAACAAGAACACTTTGAAGGAAAAGTTCTTTGTATTCTCTAAATCTCCCTAAGGATTTGCAGCGCATATTGGATAGGAGATCTTGGTTCCTATCTCTAATATGTGAAGGGTCTCTTATGAAATGTTGTAAAATGGAGTAAATAAGAGTATTCACCGCATCTTGGATGAGATATCCTTGATCATCATCCATGCGTTGTCCAAAGTCGTCTATTTTATAAGCAGTTAAAATTTGTATTTTCTGTTCTTCTGTCAAATAGTTATCCCACCAATCTTTTAGTTGTCCAGTAAATCCGACTACTAAAATATTAGCAACGGCATGATCAGAAACATCTTGCTGTATTTTATACACATTAGCAAGCATTACCATGTTATTAACAATATTCATGATATTGGTTTCGGCTACACCATCTATATTCCATTCATAAATGGCGTTTGGAGAGTATTTATTATGTATTTTTTATGATGATTCTTCTTAGGCGATGTCTGGTGGGGTAGCTCTACTGTAATAAAGTTTTTGGGGTTGTCTCCAATTGAGTCTGTTTATCTCAGCAACTGATTCATTGTCGAAATCACTAGAGGGCTTGGTCAAGGTACTAATAGTAGGTTGGTCGGGAGTGTCATTAATAATTAGTCCTTGAAATTTAGGGGTGTTTAGTATAGGGGCAGGCTCTAGCTTTGATTTTCCTAGGAGTTTTTTCTTTTGTTCAATGGCTTTGGCAAACTCCGGGCTAAGGTTTTTTGGAAACTCAAAGGCCTTAAAAATGGGTTTTTTTTTAGTGTTTCATTTTGTGTTGTGATTAGTTTGGTAGGATTTTGTATAGTGACTCTATCCTATTTGATTGTTTTCCTATGGTTACTAGATGTTGATTAGTAAAAATTGTTTTGTTCAATGACCTTGTGAGTGTAAAGAGAATTTCCTTTGTCTGGAATCCTAAAAGGAGTGGCTGCAACCTTGCTTTCTCCATATTGTATTTTTATTCTCCTAAGGGGTGGATGATTGGATTCTATGGTTTCACCATTATCAAGTTTCCACTTATAGTGATGATCTAAAACAACTATCTCTTTTGGTTCAAGGAATTGTTTTTCTAACCAATCAAAGAAAAATATATGGATTTCATACTCATACATGTAGTCGTAATATTTTTGCTTGATATCTTTTGCTTTATCAGCAAAGGTTTTGAAGAACTATTCTCTGATTTGTTTGTTGTCTTCAGAATTGAATTCTTTGTTAAGGAATGCTTTGTTTGGTTCAAATTGTTTTTCTAAAACATTAAGCTCTGTATCTATCATTTGAGAATAAGTGGGAGAATGATGAGGAGAATTGGTATTTTGTAAGACTGGTTCAGGCTAGTTTTGTTGGTAAACTGGCATGGAAATCCCTGATCTATTGTTTAGACCAGTAATTTCTAGTTCAAGTGGTATCTCAAGATTATTTCTAATGATATTAGGAGGTAAAGGTGTTGTATCACGTGTGGGAGTGTCTCTATGCGTACTTGGAGGAATGGTGATTATAGGTGAAAGATTGGGATTAAGATCTATCGACCTTGTGTATGATGTATGAAAAGAAGGACTAGATCTTGAATCGAAAGATCTTCTAGGAAACCTAATGGTCACTCTTCCTTCTGGATGTTGAATGACATTAGTTGGCTTTGTATTTTGAACAACTTGTTGGGGAATTTGGTTTTCTAATTCCCATTGTCCTGATAAAGTGACTTGGTTCCAATTAATAGATCTAGGAATTGTCGTATTGGCTCTAGAAATGTCAGTCTGGAGGAGAAGTGTTTCTCCTTTTGGACTATGTTTAAAAGCATTTTCTCCAAAGGTGGAGGCCATGGCTTTATAATGGATCCTATAGACAAGGGCTAAAGAAATAGATCCATCCACTACTTTATAATTATGAGTTTTGATTTGGAGTGTAAGAGCTTTAAGGATATTCTTATCCTTAAGAGATATTGAGAAATTGGGGTAACAGTCAAAATGCATTGGTCCTTTGCAGAGACTTGTCTCTAGAGTACCGAGAATAGACTCATCATAGTTCAAGAGACATGAATCTCGTAAAACTAAGAGAATGGACGTATTAAGACCTTCTTTTGTAAGAGGTTTGATTCCTACTTGGACTAATCCTATATGAATGTAAATGTATTTTTGTTTATGCTTTTTGATAGACTCTTGATTTAAAAGATGTATTTTCTCATATGAATTAGAAAGAGGAATATCTCTTTCTTCGGTAGCTATGACATAATCTGATTTTTTGAAAAATTTCAATTTTGATTGTTTATATATTTCTTTAAGCTGTATCTTAGGATTTCCCAATTTTCTATAGATTTGTTGAAATCTTCTATCCTTACTTCTTCTCTATGTATAGGACTTGTATATGGGTCCATTTGTGATAAAGAACTAGAGGAAGATGTAGATCTTCTAAGTAAGCTCATACTTAAGATCGGAACTATTCCTTCTTCAGAACAGTTACAGAGCTAAACCAACGATCTAACAGCCACTTAGAGACTTACGGCCTAGACCACTTTGTAAAAACAAGAAGGATGCCAACGAATGGCTCTCGATCTGTGAGTATGTTCTTACAAATACTATATATACCTTCCCACTGGCTAATGCGTATAAAACACATCAAGATGTTTCTGATCATGCCGTTGCTAATATTTTAGTAGCCGGGTTTACTGGACAACTAAAAGGTTGGTGGGATAACTATTTGATAGAAGAACAGAAAATACAAATTTTAACTGCTTATAAAATAGATGACTTTGGACAACGCATGGATGATGATCAAGGACATCTCATCCAAGATGTGGTGAATACTCTTATTTACTCCATTTCACAACACTTCATAGGAGACCCTTCACATATTAGAGATAGGAACCAAGATCTCCTATCCAATATGCGCTGCAAATCCTTAGGGAGATTTAGAGAATACAAATAACTTTTCCTTTAAATGGTTTTTGTTAGACCAGATTGCAATCAACCCTTTTGGAAAGAAAAATTCTTAGCATGTTTACCCCAAATTATAGGTGACCAAGTTAGGGACAGAATTAGAGAAGAATATAGTGGCCAAATACCTTATGATCTTCTTTCTTATGGAGAAATAGTCTCTTATGTTTACAAGCAAGGAACACAAATGCGTAATACAATCAAATTACAAAGACAACTCAATGAAGAACAATCTCTCACCAATAGAAGTTTAGGAGATTTCTGTGCTCAATACGACCCCTCTTATAATGAAAAAACAAAACCAAAATGTAAAGGAACTTGCCCTTCTGAAAAAGAAACTAGGAAACATCGCAACAAACCTCAACCTCATAGGAATAAACACCATAATAACCAAAATAGACCTCAGATTGATAAGAAGAATTTTAAAGACATCAAATGTTACTCTTGTGACATAAAAAGGGCATATTTTGAAATATTGTAGGATTAATAAAAGATGAATGAATTATCTTTAGACGATAACACTCTACACCAGCTAAACGACATTTTTATAGAAACTGATGATACTTCTTCTGATGAACTCCTAGAAGAGGAGGGCCTCCAGATTAATGAAATAGAAACATCCACAGATTCAGAATATGAAGATGCCTCTCCTGAAAAACACACTCCTGAAATAAACATGTTAACAAAAGAAGAAGAATTTCTCCTAACACTGCTGATAAAATAATTGACCCAGAAGCCAAAAAAGAATACTTAGATAGACTACATTCTTCTATGAACATTGTCACTAATCCCAATACCTCTTACAATCTAAAAGACATCCTAACTAGAAACAAAAAACCCCAGTCCAGACCTATAAATATTAATGATCTTCAAAATGAAATAAAACAACAAAAGTTAGAAATCAAGCCTTGAAAGCAACCCAATTAGAAATTAAACAAGAAATTTTTGTTATAAAATCTCTTGTCATAAAAGGAAAGGCAAAAGAAGAAGACCAAACTTTACCAAAAAAAAAAAAAGAAGAAGAAGACCAAAATGAAATCACCAATACTTTTAATACTTCTGACCCGGCCTTTCTTATGTTATTAACAGAAATAACATCTAGGAAATGGATAATAAATATAATAATAAAAATCAATAATGATAAAAATCAATAATGAGTATATTATTTAAACAATAGCACTCTTTGATATAGGGGCAAATCTTAATTGTATCAAGGAAGGCCTTGTTCCAACAAGATACTTTGATAAAACATCTGAATCTCTAAAATCAGCCTCAGGAGACAAATTAAATATCCAATACAAATTGCCAGAAGTCTTAATAGTAAAAGATCAAATGTCCTACAAAACATCTTTTCTTTTAGTAAAAAATATGAGGCAACAGGTAATTCTCGGAACATCTTTCATACAATTAATCCAGCCTCTTTTACAGTTACTAATGAAGGTATTGAAACTCATGCTCTAAACAAGAAAATCATCTTCAGCTTCATAACGAAACCACAAAAGAGAAGCTTAAACATTTTACAAGAACATTCTATTTCATAAATAAATTGTCTTATAAAAGACAAAGAAAACCAGCTTAAATTCTTAAAAGAAGATTTAGAATTCAAAAGATTAGAAGAAAATCTTATAAAACCAAAGGTCTTAGAAAAAAATAGCTTCCTTACAAAAACACATAGAAAAAACCATATGCTCTACTTTACCCAATGCCTTTTGGGAAATAAAAAAGAATATTGTTGATTTGCCTTATGAACATGATTTTTCTGAAAACAAAATACCTACAAAAGCTTGCACTACACAGATGAACCAAGAAGTTCTAAAATTTTACCAAACAGAAATACGAGACCTCTTAAATAAAAAAACTCATAAGAAAAAAGCCAGTCACCATGGAGCTGCTCCGCTTTCTATGTCAATAAAAATACCGAACTAGAAAGAGGAGTTCCCATACTAGTCAAGAATGCCACCGTATCCTATCTTTGAGGCATCTGTTTCAACTATTTTGAAGGTAGACGGGTCAGCTAGGTGTAAGCATGGTATTTCTTTAACATGAATCTTAATCTGCTTGACTATGTTTGTATGGACAGAAGTCCATGGTGGAGGGTCCTTTTGCAACCTTTGGTGTAAGGGTTTACAAAAGATATTTATATTGGGAAATAAATCTAGAATATAATTAAGACTACCTAAGAACCTTTGTAATTGGGTTTTGTATTTAATCTCATATGGGAATTTATCAGTAAACATATATATATGTATGTATGTATGTATATATATGTATATGTATGTATGTATATGTATATTTATGTATATAACAATTGTGGCCAATAGAGAGTGTCTATACACATGTTAATATTTCAATTGTGGGCTATAGTGATTGCCTTTCTATTGTGATGGTATTGTGATGGGCCAAAATTAAATTAGGAAATTGGCCCAGAAGCTCACGGGCTTCATGATAAGCACTCTCACTTCCCATTGATATGCGCTCTTCATTGTCTGAACTAAAGCTGAACTGTCTGACTCCATCTTAACGAGTTCATGTCATTTGGAGAGAGAAAATTTTAGAGTTCCAACAAAAGCTAGGGTTTCAGCTTGAATCGCCAAGAAAACTAGCGTTGATTTGGCGAATCCATCAAGAAGCTTTCATGTCGCATCTCGACAAACACAAGAAATTAATCCCGTGATTGACCCAAGTTTATACGGCCCAAACTATAAAAACCCTACCCCTACGACCCCACTAGGGCAAGCCCTCGAGACCCCCCACTCACTCATTAGGGAGTGGGATTCCCGTGTCTTACTGTCGATGGAGAGTGTAAACCACATCCCAACATGAAATAGTAAATTGTAGCATACAATGCTTGGCGTCTATAAGAAATGTCAGGATTAAACATATAAACACAATGAGATATGGAGTAAAAGTGAGTAAGAAAAATCAATATATAAAGTTTATCCCACCTAATTCACCTTTAAACTGTGGCCACATCTAGTATAAGATTCCACTATAATTAGCACCTCCTACCCATTTGTTACAATTCTTATTTATAAGACAAAATGATTATATATACTTAGTAATTATTTATTTTTATTTTTTGGCTAAAGGTAAGAATAAATTGAGCTTTAAACCAAAACTATACAAGAAGATCGGCACAAAAACCTTGCACTCACAAAGACAGACTAGTCAAAATGAGTGAAAATGTGCCCACAAAAACAACAAAAGCCGCTGCAACAAGGCGGCAGGACAGCCAAGGAAAGGCAAAAGCCAAACAAGCAGCAGAGGACCACGGAAAACAGAACGACAAGGACTAGCCAACAAAAACAGCAACAAGGAGGAAGAGACGGAAACAGGCATGGAAGCACTGGCCCCTCTTCACACCTCAACACAACCGAACAGCCACCAAAGGCCACAGGCGGAGCTTCACCACCACAGCATCGAGAAGACCAGCACCTCCAGCGAAGAAGCAGCATGCGAAGGCAAACTCCCAGCTTCAGCGAGACAAACCGAAAAGTCCGCCGTTATTATTCATAAGCCCAAACTCAAATTACTAATAAAATACGGACCCAAAACTATGAAGGCCATCTCTTTACAATCCTATGGGGGCGGGTCCCCTAGACCACCTCCCACTCACTGAGGAGTGGGATCCCCTGTGCCTACTCAACCGCACACTCCAACACGAAACGCCATTGCGACTGGGCAACCCAATTATTTTAGACAAGCTTCTGCTCCGCATGTATGTGGGTGAACTTCTCGAGGAAATTTCCTAGCCAGGTCAAACAAGCCCCCACTTTCCACGTTATTGCCCCCACTTTCAATAATAGCGGCAAGAAATCGCATGAAGACGTACGTAGAAAATATTGGGTGGTCCGGGACCACCACGTCAGTGTGGTCCCGGACCACTCACGCGGCGCCACGTGTGAGGGGAGAGGACAAAGAAGAGAAAGAGGAGAGAGAGCGTCAGAGAGGCGTCAGAGAGGTGGGTCCGGTCCAGGTCCTTTGTCCCCTCCCCTTACACGTGGCGCCGCGTGAGTGGTCCGGGACCACGCTGACGTGGCGGTCCCGGACCACCCAATATCAGACGTACGAATCTGAAGAAAAAGGTTTGACCCATTCAAATTTCAAAGTCTTACCTCTCTTCCTACCCCCACTACTGTTGACGCCATCCCTATCTTCCTTTATCAATTGACTCGGTGGCTGTTCTTCTCAAGACCCTCTATAAGTACCCGAGTCTCTGAATCTCTTCTTTAGTTCTGCTTCAAGAAATATCCCAGTCGCTCTAAACATCGGTCGTTTCGCTCGTTCTTGATTTCTCTGTGCGAAAGAGACGATGGGTAGAGACCAGAACGAGCTGCAATTCCTAGGGTTCCTCGGCATCTACAGGGAGACCTCCAAGATCATCCTCAAATGGAGGAAGATATTCGCCCAGATCACGCTCGCTCTCATCCTCCCTTTCTGCGTCATCTTCCTCGCCGACCCCTTGGTCTCGCAGCTCCTCTCCTTCAAGAAGGAGCCGGTTGCTTTCTGCCTCGTCCAGCTCGCCTACTTCATCTTCATCTTCATCTTCTCTGTCCTTTCAACCGCAGCTGTTGTCTACACGGTAGCCTGCGTTCGCGCTGCCGAGCAGATTACTTTCAAGAAGATCATGAGCATCCTGCCCAGAGTGTGGAAGAGGCTCATGGTCACTTTTTTCTGGTGCGTCGCACTCTTCTTTGTGTACAACGTTGTGGCTGTAGTGCTTCTGATCGTATGGCTTGTCGTGGTGAAGCAATTTTCGGTTGGCCTTGCACTTGTGATTGCCGTGGCGGTCATTCTCTTGATCTTGTACATCGTTGGGTTTGTTTATATCACCATGATTTGGCAATTGGCGAGCGTGATCTCAGTTCTTGAAGATGCGTATGGAAGGAAGGCGATGGCGAAGAGCAAGGGACTAATAAAGGGCAAGATGGGCCTGTCGGTTTGGTGTTTTCTTGGTGTCTTGGTGTGCTCCGTGCTGGTTCAGGCACTGTTTGAATTCCTTGTGGTCTCGGACTTGGTTCCTATTGGAATCAGGGTTCCTATTGGAATCAGGATTGGGGTTGGGCTGGTCTGCTTGTTGTTAATGTCGATGCTGGGGCTGTTCGATTTGGTCGTGCAGACAATGATCTACTTCGTCTGCAAGTCCCACCACCACGAGAACATCGACGGCTCCTGCTTGTCTGATCATCTCGAGGGCTGTCTTCCAAGAGACTCTCCCTCTGAAGGCCAAAGGGCTGTCCAGCTTGAGCAACTTCAAGTCTGATGGGTTCTTTCATTTTTTTTTAATATTAAATGTATTCTGATTTGTAATTTTCATTTACTTGTAAGAGACGAGCTGTAATTCAAGTTTGATGTGATGGAATTTTTATTTTATTTTTTTGGGGCAAAATGTAATAAATATATTAAGGAAATGCCAAATGTATAAAAGATCACGGCACTAAAAACTTGCACTCAAGATGAGCAATCATAAAGAGTGGAATGATGCCACGATGTAATTTTTTTTTTTATTGATTCATCTATTTATCATAAAAAGGTTCTCATGTTATATAACTTTTCAATGACCCTCTAACATTATATAGTGATGAAATATGCACTATTATATCATAGGAACCTTTTAAAGTAGTTGTTTTCAGCAGTTAAATATTTATGTCAATAAGTTAGTATTTTCCTAATGTTTGTGTTATAAACTACGCGCAACCATGAAAAATAACTTTTAGCCTTCTTTTTATATAGGCATTTGAATATAGAATCCATATGTACATTTATTATCAAAATACGTGCAATTATGGAATGCATAATTTTTCATTTTATTTGGAGATATCTATGTATAATTAGATGAAGAAATTTATATTCCATAATTATATATATTACAAGTAGAATGTGGTATAAGTATAAGAACTGGATTTTTAGAATCGATAATCCATATATAAATCATTCGCTAAATATATGTAACACATGTTTTAAATACTAAAAATTTCTCTTTAACTTTTCGTTTTCCTAGATGTAGGAAAGCCTTTTTTTTTTTTTTTTGTTGAAAAATTTCAGCCTTACTTTTACATAGACATTTAAAAATAAGATCTACGTACATATAAACAACTAATTTGAAGCATGCATTATCAAGATATAATATTTTGCTTACATCTAATTATTTATATATTTTCATTGTTATTTATTTTTTGTGATCCCACATTTGGACCCACATTTTCTTTTAAAGTTGCGACTATTCGACATGAAGTTTTTCCACGCTTCGCACTTTCGTGACAACCGTCCATTTTAGCAGAATCGTCTTGATGGGAGACGGTGTATAAAAAAGAACGTACGTTCATTTTCGACGGGTGATAACAGGTCTAACACAAACTCTCATATTTGGCATACACCATTAGTACGTGAGAGAATTGGGTTAGTAGCGTGTCCCCTATTTTCTTTGTATTTTCAGGTTTTTCAAACAAACGAGAACAAGAACAATGGCTGGAGGTTTGTCTTAATCGATCCTGGCTTCTGCATCATGAATTATTTTTGTCTAAATTTGGTATCAGAGCATGTTTAGTGCCTCTGCCTTGTTTTTCTTGAATTTTTGGTGTATTTTTCGGGCTTTTAGAACATGAACAGTAATTCGGAGTTTTGTGGCCAAGAGAGAAACTCGCAAATTCCGGGCAAATTCCGGCGACCCACCCCTTGATTTCGGACCCGTACGGTCGCACCGCCATAAAGAACATTAGCAATGAGTTTTTCCGGTATATCGGTGTTTGCCGGAGGCTAATCAGGCGGCGGAAGTCATGGCGGTTGAGGATTTGCGTTTTTGGAGTTTTTCGTTTGATTTGAGGACAATTTCTTGGTCATTTTCGCCGTAACTTAGACCCATGTAATCGTGCTGGCATGCTCTTCAAAACCCATAATTTATTTCGGTCTGAGATGGACCGCCGAAGAAGAAACGGTGGTGAAATCGCGGCTGAAAATGGCGAAAAAACCGACGGAAAGGCTTCTATTCGAGAGGAAGAAGGCGCGTGGAGTCCACGCGCGCGCTGCGGTTGCAGGCGAGTGGAATCCACGCGCCACGCGCTCTCACGCGCGCTCAACCGCTGCGCGCGTGGGATCCACGCGCGAGGCAGTTGCCAGGCGCGTGCGTTGCACGAGCCTGCGCGTTGAACCGCGCGCGTGGGGGGCACGCGCCCGGGCAGATTCTGGCGCGTGCTCGGCACGCGCCTTTCGTCCTCCCAACCGCGGCTGTTTTTATACTTTTGCCCCAAATTTTTTTATGTCTTTACAATCTTGCCCTTGGCCAATTTATTTATTTACTGTTCTGCCCTTGATGTATTTATTTATTATGTCATTTTATACATGAAAATTAAATGTTCAATGGTCCATATATTTAATTAATTAGAGAGTGGCCACATCATCTTTAATTAATTAAATTATATATTAAGAGCCTCCGGATCATATTTAGAAATGAACATTAATTGTAATTAATTATGTTAATATGATGAATTTTATCCCACAGGAATTTTCATTATATTAATATGATTAATTAGGATGAAATATCATATTATTTTTCTTAATTTACCCACAGGGATTAAGAAAAGGCATATAATATGGTAGTTTCTTCATGAAGTAATTATGAATCTATTTAAATTAAAAACTTAGCCCACGGGTAGTTTTTATGTTATGTGATTCATATTGTAACATGTTTACATTGGTAAAACATGATTTATTTATATTTGTCTCAAATTTTGTGACATAAGCATGATTATTTGATATGCAATTTCGCAACCTGTGAATTTCTCTGAATTTAAGTTTGATGTTCCCATACTGAATGGTGAGAACTATAAAGTTTGGAAGGAGTCAGTTCTTCTTCAATTGGGGTGGATGGACATTGACTATGCTATAAGGAAAGACGAACCACTTGCTCCTACTGATTCGAGCACTTCAGCTGAGATAGCTCTTTATAACCAATGGGAGTGGTCCAACCGCATTTGTGCAATGTTTATAAGAGCTAAAATATCTCCTAGTATTCATGGTTCGGTTGCTTAGCATAGCAATGCTAAGGCTTTATTGGAGGCCATAGATGCGCAGTTTGAGAGTTCTGAGAAGGCGCATGCCATGACCCTGATTATGAAGTTTTCATCATTGAAGCTCACTAGTGTTAGAGGTGTGCGTGAGCACATCATGCAAATGAGGGACATTGCAGCTCGGCTTAAGAAACTTGAGGTTGAGATATCTGAATCTTTTCTTGTGTATTATATTCTGAACACTCTCCCACAACAGTATGCACCTTTCAAGATCTCTTACAACACACATAAGAATAAATGGTCAATTAATGAACTCATGACCATGTGTGTTCAAGAGGAAGAAAGACTGATTATGGAATTGGGAGAAAGTGCTCATTTGGCAACACAAGGAAAGAATAAGAGCCATGGCAAGCATAAGGGAAAAAGTAAAATACCTCCCCAAACTGACATTAAGAAAGAATCCAAATGTTTCTTCGTAAATGAAGGGGCATATAAAGAAGGATTGTGTCAAATTTAAGGCTTGGCTCGAGAAGAAAGGTAATCCAATCTCTTGTGTTTGTTATGAATCTAATATGACTGATGTAAGTCACAACACTTGGTGGATTGATTCCGGATCTACAATCCATATTTCGAATTCCTTCCAGGGATTTCAAAACCACTGGAAGCCAGTGGGAAGTGAACAAAGCATCTATTCAGGAAACAAGATGCGCTCGCATGTGGAAGCTATTGGGACATGTAAACTAGTTCTCAATAGTGGCTTTGTTTTGAATTTGGAAAGGACCTTTTATGTTCCTAGTTTTTCTAGAAACTTAATTTCAGTTTCAAGACTTGTACCTTTGGGATACTCCTTTAACTTTTCAGATTCAAACTTCTGTTTATCATTTAAATTTGAAATTGTCAAGAGTGGTACTTTGTCGATGGTCTTTTCGAATTAATTTACAAGACAATGCCTATTATGATGTGATGCATGTTCATGATAAAGCTGGTATGAAACGATGTGTTGTGAAAGAACATTCCTCTATGTTGTGGCATCGGAGATTGTGACATATCTCTATAGAAAGAATTAAGCGATTAGTAAATGATGGAGTACTCGGTACTTTAGATTTTACTGATTGTGATACTTGTGTGGACTGCATAAAGGGAAAGCAGACTAACAAAACAAAGAAAGGTGCCAAGAGGAGTACGAAATATTAGAAATCATACATACGGATATATGTAGTCCGGATATGGACTCTTGTGGTCGAAATACTTCATTTCCTTCATAGATGATTACTCACGTTATATGTATCTCTACTTGATTCATAATAAATATGAAGCATTAGATGCCTTTAAGGTATTTAAGGCGGAAGTAGAGAAACAATGCGATAAGCAAATTAAGATCGTGAGATCAGATAGAGGTGGAGAATTCTATGGTAGATACACTGAAGATGGACAAGCACCTGGTCTATTTGCAAGATTTCTTCAAGAGCATGGGATAGTTGCCCAATATACTATGCCTGGTTCTCCGGACCAAAACGGCGTAGTGGAAAGAAGAAACCGGACCTTATTAGACATGGTGCGTAGTATGCTTAGTAGCTCCAAACTTCCTAAATCCTTGTGGACTGAAGCACTTAAGACGGCAGTGTACATATTAAACCGAGTTCCGACAAAGGCTGTCCCAAAGACACCTTTTGAGTTATTTAAGGGTTGGAAACCGAGTTTACATCATGTGCGCATTTGGGGATGCCCGTCTGAAGTGAGAATTTATAATCCACAAGAAAAGAAGTTGGACCCAAGGACCATAAGTGGATATTTCGTTGGATATGCCGAAAGGTCTAAGGGATACAGGTTTTATTGTCCATCTCATACCACTAGGATTGTGGAATCAAGAAATGCTAAATTTCTTGAAAATGACTTGATCAGTGGGAGCGATCGACCGAGGGACCTTGTTCCTAAGGAAGATCATTCAGACACTTAATCTTCCACCTCAAGTTTAAGGTTGGTTATTACTCATAATGCCCCTTCAGTTCAGCCGGCTATTAAACAACCAATCGTTGAAGTTCCACAACCTGCTGATATTGATCTAGTAGATCCAGTTGTTTAGCAATTACCAGAAACAATTGAACAACCAGTTGAGCAACATGCTCCTCAAGAGAATGTTGATGCAACATTGAGAAGATCCACTAGAATAAAGAAATCGGCTAGTCCTAGTGATTATATTGTGTATTTATAAGAGTTTGACTACAATATTGGAGCTGAGAATGATCCCGAAACGTTTTCACAAGCCATGGATAGTGATAAATCTAATTTGTGGTACAATGTTATGAAGGAAGAGATGAGTTCTATGGCATCGAACAAAGTCTGGGATTTGGTTGAGTTACCTAATAGTGCGAAGGCCATTGGTTGTAAATGGGTCTTCAAAACTAAGAATGACTCATTGGGTAACATTGAAAGATATAAAGCTAGACTCTTTGCCAAAGGATTCACTCAAAAGGAAGGAATCGATTACACGGAGACTTTTTCTCTTGTATCTAAAAAAGATTCTCTTCGTATTGTTTTGGCATTGGTTGCCCATTTTGATATGGAATTACATCAGATGGATGTGAAAACGGCGTTCCTTAATGGAGAACTGGAGGAGGAGGTTTACATGAAACAACCTGAAGGATTCCCCTCTAGTAAAGGTGAGCATTTGGTGTGCAAGTTTAAGAAATCTATATATGGCTTGAAACAAGCATTCCGCCAATGGTACTTAAGGTTCCATGAAGTCATCTCTTCATTCGGTTTTGTAGAGAATGTCATGGATCAATGTATATACCAGAAGGTCAGTAGGAGTAAAATTTGTTTCCTTGTGCTGTATGTGGATGATATATTACTTGCAACCAATGATAAGGGGTTGCTACATGAGGTGAAACAATTTCTCTCTAAGAGTTTTGACATGAAGGATATGGGTGAGGCATCTTATGTCATTGGCATTAAGATCCATAGAGATAGACCTCGAGGCATTTTAGGACTATCTCAAGAAACCTATATCAATAAGGTCCTAGAGAGATTTCGGATGAAAGATTGTTCACCAAGTATAGCACCCATTGTGAAGGGTGACAGGTTCAATTTGAACCAATGCCCGAAGAACTATTTAGAAAGGGAACAAATGTACAACATTCCATATGCTTCGCTGTTGGAAGCTTGATGTATGCTCAGGTTTGCACTCGACCTGACATCGCTTTTGCTGTGGGAATGTTGGGAAGATATCAGAGTAATCCAGGTTTAGACCACTGGAGAGCTGCAAAGAAAGTGATGAGATACCTTCAAGGTACCAAAGACCATATGCTTATGTATAGACGGACTGACAACCTGGAAGTGGTCGGTTATTCAGATGCGGACTTCGCGGGTTGCGTTGATTCACGAAAATCAACATTTGGATACATTTTTATGTTAACTGGTAGAGCCGTGTCATGGAGAAGTGCCAAGCAGACTTTGACTACTACTTCCACTATGGAGGCTGAGTTCGTTTCTTGTTTTGAGGCTATCTCGCATGGTGTATGGTTGAAGAGTTTCATTGTTGGGCATAGAATTGTTGATTCTATTTCTAGGCCATTAAGAATATATTGTGACAATTCAGCTGCGGTTTTTATGGCTAAAAATGCCAAAGGTGGCAGTCGAAGTAAGCATATCAACATTAAGTATTTAGCCATAAGGGAACGTGTTAAGGAGAATAAAGTGGTCATTGAACACGTTAGCACTGAACTGATGATAGCTGATCCTTTAACTAAAGGCATGCCACCAATGAAGTATAAGGATCATGTAACTAGTATGGGAATAGGTCCCATCATGTGATTTGTCGTCATATGAACGATTTTTGTTGTATGAAACTCTTATTTAGTTGTAATGTTAATTCTCAATTTTGGTGTACACATTTTGTTGTTTATGAGAATAACATTTATCCTTGGTTCTGGAATAAACATGGGGTTTATTCATTAAGATTTGTTGTCACATATAGGCTGACATTAAAGAAATAAGATGCATTGTGATACATGGAAGATATTACTCACTCTTAGAGGACATGTCGCCATGATCCATGTGCTTTGTTTCTTTTCTTTAAGCATAAAGTTTTCGTAGAATTAGTTGAATAATTCGTATGATGAAAATGATGGGATCAAGTGGGAGAATGTTATTTATTTTTTGTGATCCCACATTTTGGACCCACATTTTCTCTTAAAGTTGCGACTATTCGACATGAAGTTTTTCCACGCTTCGTACCCTTTCGTGACAACCGCTCATTTGGTAACCGTCTTGATGGGAGACGGTGTATAAAAAGGAACGTACGTTCATTTCTGACGGGTGATGACAATGTCTAACACAAACTCTCATATTTGGCATACACCATCAGTACGTGAGGGAATTGGGTTAGTAGCGTGTCCCCTATTTTCTTTGTATTTTCAGGTTTTTCAGACGAACGAGAACAAGAACAATGGTTGGAGGTTTGTCTTAATCGATCATGGCTTCTGCATCATGAATTATTTTTGTCTAACATTCATAAGAATTGAAATAGAACACAATAAGAAATATATGCATAAGAATTAAAGATTTGCTAAAGTCACCGTAGAAAAACAAATTGCTAAGTAAAGCTCGTGAAAGAAATTCACAATGCCACTTCACAGGAGGAGGTAATCCAAATAAGCTGATATTTTTCATGCATATATGTTCGAATGGTGAAACCTTCATGCCAATAAAAATTTATGGAATAAAAATCAATTTCCGGCTAGAAATTGATTTCTTAATTTCTATTCCATGGACGAGTTTCTAAGTAAAAAACGTGTTTGATAACGATTCAAAATTTCTATTTTTGAAATAAAAATTCGTTTGATAATAGAATAAAATTTTTATTTCTTGGAGCGGTAACGACCGACATTCGGTGGTCGGAGTTTGACGTCTAGCAATCGGCGTTCGGCGTCTGATGATTAGCGGCGGGCGGCCGAAGTCCGAAGTTTGACATCGGAGTCCAACGATCGCAACCGGTGTCCAACTTCTGGAGTTCAACGTCCGACGTCCGGAGTACGGTGATGGGAGGCTGGCAACGAGTGGTGGGCAGCCGACATTCGACAGCCGATGTCGAGCGACGGATGGTCGGTAGCGGACATCTGGTGGTTGGTGGTGAGCCTTCGGCATCCAACGATTGGTGATGAGTAGCAACAACCAGTGGACATTCGGGATCCAGCGATGCGCGGTTGGCGACGGGCAGTCGGAGTTCGGCGGCTGGCGGTCAGGGCCGGTGGCGGGCATCCGGCATCCCACGGGCAGCAAGTGGGCAACAAGTGGTGACAAGAGTGACGATGAGGAAAATTTTAATTTCTCACTGCATTCCAGAAATAGAAAAGCTAAAAATTTTAACTTCTAATTTCTGCTCCAAATCTATTTTTGAAATAGAAATCTGTTCTAAAAATAGAAAAATAAAATTACGTTACTAAACAGATTTTTGTTCCGAACCTGTTTTAGGGAACAAAAAATTAGAGAAATAGAGAAATAGAAATGTTGTCATGCTCGCCTATCCCTTTTGTAGAATTCATGCTCCAAATCTATTTCTGAAATAGAAATCTGTTCTACAAATAGAAAAATAAAATTACGTTACTAAACAGATTTCTGTTCCGAATCTGTTTTAGGGAACAAAAAAACAGAGAAATAGAGAAATAGAAATGTTGTCATGCGCGCCTGTCCCTTTTGTAGAATTCATGCTCACCACGTTGCTTATGAATACACCCTTCACTCTAGGAATGGCTTTCGGGTCCCAGCCCTCATATGGGTGATCATTAGAACCTCTGCTAAATCTTATGAGAATTTTGACCCGTTCCATGATCACGTTACTTATACTGATATTAGCTACATAACCTCCTCGACCAATATCTGTCTTGATACGGATTCCTGCGGCAGAGTCCCAGACATGCAGATCTTCTATAGTCACGTTTAAAATCCCTCCCGACATCTCGCTACCGATCCTCGACCAATATGAGATGAGAACGTTATGTGAGTTCATGAGTTCGACCAAATGGCCTCGTGTGTGCTCCAACGTTCTGTTCCACCATAGTTCCCACCACATCTTCCCCTGACCGTCTATTGTCCCATTGTTTCCTGTTCAAATGTTTGGTCTTATCATCTTAAGCTTACATTGCATCTGGAACACAAGTTATATAAATACTTCATACATTAACTCTTCAACTACATGACTATTCTTAAAAGATAGACGGAATCCTCCATTATTGCTTAGACTTGTGCAGCATCAATACCATTACCTACTCTGTCTTTTAGTAGTCAACTAGTCAGTCCTACTAAATCTCAGATAAACTTGGTTTATCAAGTGGATGCAATTATTTCAGGACCACCGAAATAATTTTAGATGCACCCAAGAGAGACTCTTTCTTGTTTAAGTGGCTTGAAAGTCACCTTTCCCTACGACTCTGTCGTAACACGTTTCACTTGTTCAAACTGGCGCAACACGTTTGTTCACCACCTCTGACTCCGTCCGCGCGTAATCACACTGATTAGCAAGAATTTTATGGAGCTTATAATATGATAAACTGGCATCGCATAAGTTACCTTTCTAAATAAATAAGAACTAAAAAAAAAAAAAAAAGATAAAAGGGAGAAAATTCGTGAGCAGTGGGACCCTTTGCTCTGCAGCAGCAGAGACTCACGCATCTTCTTCAGCCTTTGTGCATGAATGTTAAACAGAACAAAAAAGAAGAAGAAAAAGATGAGGAAGCTACAGAAGGGACGGAATGACAGTTGAGCGGACTGCGTTTTTCTTCCTTATTTTCTCAAGTTTAAAACTTGAATTACGCATGAAACTGGGCTTCTCTGTAGAATTTCATCTGGTGCCGGACCACCCACTGTTCCGACGAGGTGATGGATCAGCACAGTGAAGAACAATCAAGTCGTTTTCTGAATTAAGAACAAGATCGAGAGCAAAAGGTGACCTGCCCACGAAAGGAAAAAGGGAAAAGATGGGAACTTGGCCATGGCCAGTCATCATGCAACATCATCTCTTCATTTATCACTTCACTCTGTCGTTGTTCATCTCGAGACCCTTTAGTCATCTGGGTCTCTGAGTGCCTTCGCTTGCTCTGCTTCAAGAAATATCCCGGTCTCTCTCTACCCGTCGATCGTCTCGCTCGTTCTTGATATCTCGGTGCGGAAGGGTGGATCCTCGGGTTCCTCGGTGTCTACAGAGGGACCTCCAAGATCATCCTCAAATGGAGGAAGATCTTCGCTCAGATCACGCTCGCGCTCATCCTCCCTCTCTGCGTCGTCCTCACCCTCTTCGAGGTCTCGCAGCTCCTCTTCTTCAAGATCGTCAACCACGAGATCAATGGGGACGACGCCAGGAAGGACAGCCCGAGGTACAGGGACCTGTCCCGCATGCTCAAGAAGGAGTGGGCCGCTTTCTGGCTCTTTGAGCTCGGCTCCTTCATCTTCGTCTTCATCTTCTCTCTGCTTTCGACCTCGGCTGTCATCTGCACTGTGGCCTGCATCTACGCCGCCAAGCAGATTATTTTCAAGAACATCATGAGTGCCATGCCCAGAGTGTGGAAGAGGCTCATGGTCCCTTTCCTCTGGAGCTTCGCACCCTTCATTGTCGTGATTGGAGGGCTTCTGATCACAGGGCTCGTCTTCGTGAGGGAATTTTCAGTTGGCCCTGCACTTAGGATTGCCCTGGCGGTCATTGATCTTGTACGTTGTTGGGTTTGTTCGTATCGCCATGATTTGCCAATTGGCGAGTATGATCTCGGTTCTTGAAGATGCGTATGGAAGGAAGGCGATGGCGAAGAGCAAGGGACTGATAAAGGGCAAGATGGGCCTACGGGTTTGGTGTTTTCTTAGGGTCTTGGTGTGCTCCGTGCTGGCTCAGGCACCGTTTGGATCCCTTGTGGTCTTAGACTGGGTTCCTATTGGAGTCAAGATCGGGGTTGGGCTGATTTGCTTCATGTTGCTGTCGATGCTGGTGCTGTTCGATTTGGTCGCGCAGCCAGTGATCTCCTTCGTCAGCGAGTCCTACCACCATGAGAACATCGACAGCTCCTGCTTGTCTGATCATCTCGAGGGCTGTCGTGGAGAATGTCCCTCTAAAGGCCAACAGGCTGTCCAGCTTGAGCAACTTCATGTCTTATGGGTTATTTTATTTTATTTTAGTTGAACACTTTAGGTTTGATCATCTAGATTTCTAACTGGGATAAAAATACATAGAATATTATATGAAATCTAGTAATTTTATTATATCTTACCAATAATTTTGTGATTGCAATAATAAAGTTGAATATATTCATATCACATCATATATATTGTTTAGTATAAATGGCATGTCAATATAAATGAAGCAAAAATTTCACAAACAACGATAGTAAAAATCTTTTGCAATACTCTTACCTACTTTATTTTTATTTGCTTTTTTTTTTTTTTTTTACTTTTTATTCATCTTTTTTAATTAATTTTTTAATTTCTTTCTTCCCTTGACCATTCTCTAATAATATTTTATTAACTAGTATACTATACCAATATACCTAAAATACTAAAATACCTAAATATATATTTATATATTGAATTTATATTATAAGTGTTGGAGAAAACTTCCCTAGTGGTTTTGAAGTTAACAAAACATTTCCATCAGTCTAGTCTGAAGATTTGCAGACTCTATTATCAAAGTCTGAAGACCTCCAGACTCAAGATTTAAAGTCTACCCTCGTTGACAATTTTTCAAATTGACGAAGAAAAAGCATTATTCAATTGAATAAAGACGAGTATATCTTTAAGGTTTTGATTCGTATGGTTAAGGAAGATCTCTCGGCTGGAGATAGCATTTCAAGATCTATTATTCGGATTGAAATTAATTCGAGAAACTTAGATCCGATTGATTGACGAAGTTTACATGGAAGGTTTTACTTATGGAAACCTAGATCCTGATTGTATGGGTGAGCAGGATTGGTGGACTATCGTCATTTTCCTTGAATAGCTCGAGATCTCCCTAATTGATTCTATCCAACGGGTTGATTGGAAGAACTCCTTTGAAATGTGTCAACGGTTATGTATGCATGGATGAGTATTTAAGGAAGATGCTTAAGTTGTTCGAGAGTGACCGATAGAAAAATTCCAAAGTCTGAATCTCCTTGTTCTTTATGATCTTATTCGTTGAGCTTTATTTGTATTCAAAAGAGAGACTGAATATTTGCGAGATCTTGAGAAAGTGTAGTAGAGTCTCTACACTGTGGAATCAATGACATGAGATTGTAAATCCTCTTTTGATTATAGTGAAATCTAGCCGGTGGGCTGTCAGTGCGGGAGAGTAGACGTAGGCTTGGTCTAAATTGAACCACTATAAACCTTGAGTCTTGATTCTCTATCCCTTAAACTCCTTACTTTACATCGCAGCTTTATACTACTGTTTAATGTTTTCGCTCTTTTAGTCTATTAATCGTTGAAGATTAATCTATCTTGTTAAGTTTAGCAAAAATCTCTTTAATCACCTATTCATCCCCCCTCTAGGTGCTCGTACTAGTCTTATCAATTGGTATTAGAGCTTGTGTACTCATTTAATTGAAGTGTTGTTATTTCTGAGTTAAAGATCTATGACTAGTATGTTGGCTCCAGGTTTGGTTGAAGGCCAGAGCAATACCGGATCTCCTTACTTTGATGGAAATGATTACATCATATGGAAAAACAAGATGAAAGCATTCATAAGATCGAAAGATCCTCTGGAATGGGATATGGTAGAAAAATGAATCATTCCTACAGCTGCATCAGGATTGGAGAAAGGAAAAGAAGTTGTGACTCTTAGCGAGATGACTCAAAAAGAAATAACCAAGAAATAAGCTCTTGATGTTAAAGCAATTTACTATTTATATTGCGCATTATCTCCTACTGAGTATAATATAATATCTTCTTGTGATACAGCTAAAGAAGTCTGGGGTAGACTGCACATTACTTATGAAGGAACGGATCGAGTAAAAGAGACAAGGATCAATATTCTTCTAGGACAATATGAAGTCTTCAAAATGAAATAAGGAAAATCAATCACTGATATGTTTAGCCGTTTTATTGAAATTGTGAATGGTCTAGAATATCAGGGACATCCAATATTAGGACCAATGAAGGTCAACAAACTGCTGCGTGGACTCTCTAAATATTGGAATTATATAAAGACTTCGATAAGGGAAACGCAAAGGATTGCACCACTTTCTGTAGACGAATTGGTTGGGACACTTCAGTCTTACGAAGTGGAGCACACAAATGATGAAGAAGATCCCAAAGGTAAGAAGTCTATTGCTTTAAAGTTTAATGATGATTATGATGTTACAGACTTTGAAGAAGATTTAGACGATGAAGAGCTAGCACTTATGATAAAGAGGTTTAGAAAACTGAATAAAAAGGGAAGAAGACTCAATTGGAAGAAACAAAATACTTAAAGGTTTCAGAACAAATCAACTGAGGATGATGAATCCAATAAAGACGTGATTTGCTTTGAATGCAAGAAAAATGGACACATCAGACTCAATTGTCCTTTATTGAAGAAAAAGAAAGGAAAGACTGAGAAATACAGAAAGGCTCTCAAAGCAAAAACATGGAGTGATACTGAATGTAAAGAAAGTGATGATGATTATGCCAACATTTGCTTAATGGCAAAATCGAAATCAAACTCAGACTTTGAGATAGATACAGACTCAGACTTTGAGATAGATACAGACTCAGACTCAAACAGTGAAATCAAGGTAAGTAATTTAAAGATTCCTACTAAAGTTTCAAAATATATTGATGAACTTTGTCTTAACCTCAAAACCTCTCTTAAGAGGATCTCCGAGTTAAAAAGGGAGAATTCTAGATTGAAGCAACAGGAAAAATCTTGGAAAGAAAAGTTTGAAAATTTAGATAAAATTTTTGTTATTTTGAAAGAAAGTGCATACTCTCTTTCAAAAGAAAACAATTGTTTAAAAAAAAATGATATTTCAAACATTTCAAAAAGGTTTTCAATTGGATTCGAGAAGTTGGATAAGATTCTTTCGATACAAAGACCCTATTTCAACAAATTAGGTCTTGGAATGACTTCTGAAACCATTCCTCTAATTGATTTTCCAAAGGTAAAGGAAAGAATCAAATAGAGACCTACAAAAGCCTTTTATAGAAATCATTTTCAAAAAGTCTTTGTAAAACTTGTTGGCCGAAATGCTCTCAAATGTTCGAAGTGTTAAAGCTCAGAATACTTTGAGAAAGAATGTCCTATGGTTTGGAGACCTATTAAAAGGGATTGGGCAAAGACTGTCTATTGCACTTAACTCCAATGGACCCAAGAAAATATGGGTACCAAAGAAAGCTTGAATTTCTCTTCAATTACAGGTCACTATCAAAAGGAAGATTAAATGATATCTGGATAGTGGCTGCTTAAGACACATGATAGGAATGCTTAAGACACATGACAGGAGATTCAAGTTGTTTCATAAAACTTGTTCAAATAGATGGAGGAAAAGTCTCATTTGGTGGAAATAGCAAATGAAGAATTGTTGGACGTGGAACTGTAAAGATTGGAAGTCTAACAATCAACAATGTTTCATTGGTGGAATGATTAAATTATAATCTACTCAGCATAAGCCAATTGTGCGACATTGGATTCAAAATCAATTTTTAGGAAGGAACATGCTTAGGAACTAGCAAAGATTTTTCTCAATCTTTTACTAGTCGTAGACATGGAAATATTTATCTTCTGGATATAAAACTAGAAAAATCGCAATGCTTAATATCAGTACAAGATGAAGCGAATCTATGGCATTAGAAGCTTGGCCACATCAACATGAAGCAAATTGCCAAAATCTCTTCTAAGAAGCTTGCTCGAGGACTACCAAAACTGAAATACCAAAAGTCTGACTTATGCACACCATGCGTGTCGGGAAAACAGGTTAGAAATTCTTTTAAACCTATAAATCAGGTTTCTACTAATCATGTACTGCAGCTCATTCATATGGATCTTTTTGGACCAACTAGAACTCAAAGCATTGGTGGAAAAAGATTCTGTCTAGTAATTGTGGATGATTTTTCACGATTTACTTGGGTCTACTTTCTTACAAGTAAGTCTGAGACTTTCTCTCATTTTTCAAAATTTGCTAAGAAAGTGCAAAATGAGAAAGGTTATTCTATCTCAAGCGTACGGACAGACCATGTAGGTGAGTTTGAAAATCAAGACTTTGCAAAATTTTGTGATGAATATGGTTTTCAGCATAAGTTCTCCTCTCCATATACACCAAAACAAAATGGAGTTGTGGAAAGGAAAAATAGATCTTTACAAGAAATGACAAGAACTCTTTTAATTGAAAGTAACATCTCTTCTCGTTTTTGGGCTGAAGTAGTGTCTACAACATGTTATGTTATTAACAGAGTATTCTTAAGGCCAATTCCTGAGAAAACTTCCTATGAGTTATTCAAATGAAAGAAGCCAATTGTTTCGTATTTTCAAGTGTTTGGTTGCAAATGTTTTATATTGAAAAATGCAAATGATCGAGTTGGTAAGTTCGAAAAAAAATCAGACGAAGGAATTTTCTTTGGATACTCAACTTCTAGCAAAACTTACAAAGTTTTCAACAAGAAGACTCAGACCGTGGAAGAATCGATGAATGTCAAATTTCAAGACTCTCTACAAAATCAATCGATTTAGACTCAAACTGAAGAATCTGAACCTACTCCAGACTTTACAAAGTCTACCTACCCTGAAGTAGTTCAGACTCCAGTAGAGAATCAACGAACGGATGATGAAGAATCAACTCAAGAAAAAGATTAACAATATGTCAGACTGTCCAGTAACTGAAAGCATAAGTCTAGTCATCCCGAGGAACTCATTATTGGTGATATTAATGAAGGGATTCGTACTAGATCCAAAAGGCAAGAAGAGTCTAGTGCTGTGTCACTTATTTCTGAAATAGAACCCAACAGTATAGAAGAAGCCTTAACTGACGAAAGCTGAATTGAAGCAATGCAAGAAGAACTCAGGCAATTCAGGATTAACGATGTTTGGGAATTAACTCCTAAACCAAAAGGTAAGTCTATTATTGGAGCTAAATGGGTTTTCAGGAACAAAATGGATGAAAAAGAAAAAGTGGTAAGAAACAAAGCAAGACATGTGGCCAAAGGATATATACAAGAAGAAGGGATAGACTATGATAAGACTTACGCTCCTGTAGCAAGGTTAGAAGTAATTAGATTATTACTCGTTTTTGCTTGTTATAAAAATTTCAGGTTATTCCAAATAGATGTCAAAAGTGCATTCCTAAATGGATTTATTCAAGAAGAAGTCTATGTGGAACAATCCCCTAGATTTGAAGATCCAAAGAAACCAGACTTTGTGTTCAGACTGAAAAAAGGCTCTATATGGTTTAAAACAAGCACATCGTGCTTGGTACGAAAGGTTAAGTAAGTTCTTAATTCAAAATGGTTTTGTTAAAGGAAAAGTAGATACTACTTTGTTTATCAAAAGGGAAGGAAAAAGCTTTTTACTTATTCAAATTTATGTTAATAACATTATATTTGGATCATCTAATGAGATTCTGTGCAAGAAATTTTCTAAGTCTATGCAGGATGAATTTGAGATGAGCATAATGGGTGAATTATCCTTCTTTCTCGGACTGCAAGTGAAACAACTGAGGGAAGGAATTTTCATTCATCAAGAGAAATACACAAAAGAACTTGTTAAAAAGTTTGGATTGGAAAATTGCAAAAAGACTGATATACCAATGTCAAGTTTTTCGAAGCTAGACAAAGATGAAGGAGGAAAAAGAGTTGACCAAAAACTATACAGGAGTATCATTGGTTCACTTCTTTATCTTACTATTTCTAGACTTGACATTTTGTTTAGTGTTTGCATTTATGCTAGATTTCAATCAGATCCCAAAGAATCACATCTAAGTACTGCGAAATGCATCATCAAATACGTTGCAACAACTGCTGAATTAGGTCTATGGTATCCCAAAGAAGGAGACTTTACTCTCCTTGGATATTTAGACGCAGATCTAGCAGGTTGCAGAGTTGATAGAAAGAGCACATCCGGCACTTGTCAATTGCTTGGTAACAGGGCAGTATCTTGGTTTTCAAGGAAGCAAAGTACTGTGGCTCTTTCAACAGCAGAAGCAGAGTATGTGGCTCTTGGAAGTTACTATTCTCAAATCTTATGGATAAAGCAACAACTAAGAGACTTTGGAATCAAAGACTCATGCACCGAGATCAAATGCGACAACACCGGTGCAATTAATCTCACAAAGAATCCTATTCTTCATTCAAGAGAAAAGCACATAGAGATACGACATCGTTTTATTAGAGATCATGTTCAAAATGGAGAAGTCTTGATACAGTTCATTGACTTAAAGAATCAACTGGCGGACATATTCACAAAGCCGCTAGAGAAAAGCTCATTTGAGTCTATTCGCTCAAGACTTAATATCTTATCTCATAAAATCTGACGAAGCTTAGACTCAGGTATAAAATCTGACGAAGCTCAGACTCAGACATAAAAATCTGAAGATAATCAGACTTAAAAGATCAGACCTAGAAAATCAAAAGTTACAACTGTAAGTTATTTCGGTTACAGTATTCTTAAATTTTGAAAATAAATCTTGAAAAGGTAAGACTATCTGTTAATCATCAATTAATATTGAAAAGACAGTTATTATTTTTTGAAAGGACATTTTTTATTTTTCCTTTTGTGATGATTCAAATACCCTGTTTTGACTGGCTTATATACTGTTCTTCTTCTCCGTTTTTACCCACAAACCCTAGAGCACAGATCCTCACTTTCTTACTTTTTCTCTCTAGTTTAATTATTAAAGTTTTCATTTTTCTCGCGAATTGAGTGTGAAAATTCTCTCGAAGAGTGTGACAATGTCGTTTTAAAGAAAGTCATCAATGATTGCAAGCAGGGGACCACAGTTTATGCGTGAGGGACCTACGCACTTCGATTTGACTGAGGAAGAAGATTCCTCAAGGCAGCAGCAAAGTCAACAACAACATTCTCGACCGCGCCATTCCTCTCCTGCTAGTCTCATGAGCATCATCATCATCAACAAGAAGAGGAATCTTTGAGGATATCGAACCTGTAAAGACTCTTAAGCCTGCATTTACTTACAAACTCTATTTTGCCTTGAAGGAAGGTGGTTCTGCAATGACATTTATTGATGAATTTTTGAAAGAGAAGGGGTATCGGAATGAGACCCATTTTTTAAGAATTATGGAACCTTCGGGAATTGTTCCTATTGGTACGGCAGAAAGGGCGTTTGCAAATTTTCCTAGTGATTTACGTTTTGGAGGACTCAATCAATCAGAGGGAAAAGATGACGATGAAAAGATGTTCACTCAATTTAAGCCTAGGATGGGTGTTGCTGCAAACACTCGAGGAATAAGGGCAGATTTGTTTTGCTCCGAGGAACACAAGCAAGTTTACTCTAAGTTGCTGAAGCGAGGGGTGATGAACTCAAGAAATGTGGACTTTGATTTTCTTGACTCATTAAATGTCAAGTTGCGGGAGAAGTTTGAGAAACTTCAACTTGAACATTTTTGTACTGAAACAAATGCCGTGCATTTTGAACTTACTGCATATTTCTATTCAAATCTAAGCTTTTTGGATACGAGTAGATTCTCTTTTAGTGTTAGGGATCAAGATTACGTGGTGGATGTAGACACTCTTGCTGATGTAATTGGAGTGGAGAGAGGGACTTTCCAATCCATAAGTGTGTCTACTGGTCATGCGACTATGGAGCTTGTTCAAGATAGAATTGTAGAAGGCCGAATTACTTATTTGAGGATGAGTGTCTCAAATATCTTGCTCCATAAGATTGTGATCAATTGTCTCAGACCGAAATCCACGTCAAAGACTGACGTCTCCAATTCTGAAGCGAAGCTGATGTACGCCATAAATGTTGGTTACAAGTTCTCATTGCTTCATACTATCATGTTTCACATGTATAGATCAATGGCAAAGGACAAGGGAAAACTTCCTTATTCTGCTCTCATTACTTGTTTATTCAGACATTTCAATATTCAGCCTCCCAAAATCTTGTGTGTTCGAATCGTTGATCAAATGGTGATAGGGTTGAAAATGGTTACAAAGATGCGTCTGAAAGAGCTGAACAAGACTTTAGAGAGATTTAAGGAGAAGACCCCTGTCAAGTCTCGACAAGACCCTGTGGCTGCAAAGAGGAAAGGCAAGGAGCCCATGACAACTCCACCTAAGAGGAGAAGAGCGATCATCTTGCAAGATGAAGAAGATGAAGACGACATCACTATCTCTGCTCTTGCCTTAAAGAATGCACATCGTCTTGCTCAAGAAACAGAAGAGCGAGAGAACCGAGACAGAGAAAAGATGGAGAAAAGAAGTGAAGAGAGGGAATCGATGATGAAAGAAGAAGAAGGAAGAAAAGAAGGAACCAAGCAAAGAGGAGAACAAATTGCAGGAGAAAGTCGTGGTGATTCTCCAGTAGCAAAAGAAACTCAAAAACATCATGATATTGAAGACAAGTCCGACCAAGAAGAGTACTTCTCTCCACCCGAAGGCATTGAAACAGGGGGAGCTGTTGATAAAGAAGGTATTCCTCTACTTGCTCTTACCAGTGATGATGTTAGCCGTTCTCCTGCTGATCTAGAGGATGTGTACGCCTCTAAATTTCTTGAGGAAGGTAATGAGGCTTCATCTTCAAGTTTGGATGCGTGTGCTGAAATTCCTTCATCTACCTATACTCCACAAACTGATCATCCTGAAGTAAGCACACAAACTGACACCTCGGCAGACTTTCAAAGGTTGCTTGAAGTTCTTTTAGAGATCAAAGGCCAGGTTTATGCCTTGGGATGTGAATTACAAACCTTGCAGAATGCTCATCAAGCTACTTCCATCTCCTTGAAAGATCAAGTTCAAGCCCTTTCTCTTCAAGTTCAAACAACCGCAAAGGGTAAAGATCTAGAGCAACTGCAGGAGAATATGAAAAAGCTGGAGGAAACTGTCAAGTCAATGGGAGATTTTCAGCTCATTCGCATTCCCAAATCATCATGATTTCATTTCATCTTCTTTGTATTCTCCACTTTTTGCTGTTGACAAAAAGGGGGAGAATTTGGTGCAGATTTGACAAAGACTTAATTCTTTTTTGACTGTGTTTTTGTTTTGTGTTTTGACTTGTCTTTTGTTTGGATGGACTTGTTGGACTGCTTTTGACTTTTTAAATTGCTTGCAGTATCTTAAGCTATATCGATGATTTTTGTGACATTCCGATTTTCCAATTCTATTTTCAATAAATTGAGACGGGCATTTCGTTGGCACGTATATAGTTTTTTTCCTTGAGTGGGCCACTCATGTGAAAATTAGACTCGATAATTTGACTAGGAAGCGACCTTTCGACCGAGCTAATCTGCAAGGGTCATTATGGCACAATTAAAAATCGATTAGAGACCGGAGATAGGTTGACTCGACGGAGGCATATGATCAGGTGTGGGTGATTCCACTAGATTGCACAATTCTTGTCGATCGGCACTGGACCGACTTTTCTGTCGATTGGGTATCTTGTGTCCGTATTTGAAACCTTGAGATTACCTCGACAACCGAGAGTCGCCAATGTGTCAAAGATGTCTATTGTGGCTTGATGAACCACAGGTCAAATGTATGAAAATTTCTAAAAGTTGCCTGGTAGATTAGGACGTGCTAATATCGTGCCAGAGTGAAATTAACCGTGAATTGAGATCGAATTCAGAAATTGGAAGTCCGGGTGTGTCACAAATCATTTTAGGATCATTAACTCATCTTCGAAAGATTTTTCATGCAAGCCGAGTTTTTTAGCAAGTTAATTAGAGTATGGCTAATTTGGCTCGAGAAATTAGTAGGCCCGCCCTTGGTCGTGCTTTTGGGACTTAAGTTGGTTCTATGGACAAGTGAAGATGTGAATTGAAGTGTGGTGACGTTGGATTAATTTTATGGACTTCAATTTAGTTCAATTGGAAGATAATTGAATGGAATTAAAGAAATTAATATACAAGATTTTATGCCATGGCGGAAAATGAAATTGGACCTTTTGGGAAGATTGTGGTGGAAGAGTTGGGTGAGTGGGAAGTGATGTCACTTGATGTCATGGTGGGCCATTTTTTTTTGTTGGATTAAAGAAAAAGAAAAGAAAGGAAAAGAAGGGGTCCCATCTCTCTCCTTCCTCTCCCTCTTCCGTCGATTTTCCCCTCCATCTTTGTTGTGTGAAGACTAGAAAATGGAGGAAGGAACGAGCAGCCATGGCCGTCGCACGCCACCAGCTGGAGCCTCGCCGTTCATCCGTTGCCGCCGCCACTCCACGCCGCCCGTGCGCCTCACCCGCTCGCTCGACCGGCCGAAGACCAACGAAGCTTGCAGCACCGTCGGAGAAGCTGCTTGCCGCCGCCGGAGTCGCCGTTCGACACTGCCCCAAGTTGCCGCTGTCTCTCCCCCGTCGTTCCTTCGCCCGATCGAGCTCGGATCCGCCCTTCTTCGGCCCCAAAACAGTAGCTGCAGAAATGGGTATGGCAGCCTGGTTTTGGTCTATTTTGGCCAATTTCCCGACCTTGGATGCTTGGCCCACTTTGAAGAAAGTTGTTCCCCTCGGCGTCGCCGTCGTTTTGGTCCGATCAGTTCGTTAATTGAGTGATTTTAACTCACTAAACCTTGATTAGCGAGTTAATTATGCTTAGGGTGTTCTTAGTTTAAGTTAAGTAAGCTTAGGTGGTTAGTTTAATTTATTTAATTGCGAATTAGATTAAGATGTTGGTTTAATTTAAAGTATTTTTAGTTAAAGTTAAATTGAGGTTTATATTAGTATAATGGTGATTTGACACAAATGAATTACTTTTGGATTAAATAAATATTTCGAAATTGTTTAATAATTTAATAATATTTTATTATTCGAAATTATCAAAATATTATTATTTAATTAATTTTGGAATAAAATTAATTATTTAATAAATTCGAAAATTATTTCGGGACCTTATTTTCTCAGAATTTTGCGCTGATTGCTATTGTGTATTCAGATTATTAATTTGATGAGTGGATATTGCAAATTGAGTGATGATTTATGCAATTGATTGCTGAATTGTGAAACTGAGTGGTCATTGTGAAAATTATATAATTTCTTCAGAAAATCCCAAGTGTCGGGTTTGACACCGAAAATGGATTTTAAGTATTATATCAAGCAGTGGGGTTTGAAAAAAAGAATGGTGTTAGTTTTTCTGGTCCGAATCCGATTGTGTACCCCCTCACACAATTACTTTCTCAGATGTTTTTAATATGAAGAAAAATGGCCGGGATCACTATTTTAAGTATAAGCATTGAGTGAAATGCAAAGTGTCTTGGGGCTGAGTATGATTTTTTTGTGTGATAATTAAGAGGAATTTGTCTTGGGCTGTTGAACCAGACTTGCCCCTATATGGGATGCCCACGTAGTGGTTGCGGGTCGCAGTTGATTCTGGGCCCATGCTCCTTCAAGAACGCCGTCGAGGTACTGATGAAGCCGTGCTCCAAGGTGGAGAGATGATGCCTGGCTATATGCTAGTAGATAGCCGAACTGCGAGTAGGCTATGCCCTTGTGCGGCAATGAATAATCAATTGGATCGCATACTAAGTGTTATTGACGGGTCGGATTATGGGACGGAATCTTGTGGCATGGTATGTGACGTGTCATAACGATTTGGTCTTATAATCCGGACTCCTGTGGTCATTTGAAATGATATTGTTGGCGTTTCAGTTGTTTAAGTTCCTATTACTACCTATGATTGAGTGATTTGAATTGTGCTAACCTGCAGGAAAGAACTGAGGCGAGGTAAGTCCTCTGTGTGTTGTGGCTAGGCCACCTTTGGGCGTATTTTCTTTCTAATAGGGGTTTAGGGGGTTGAACTTACTGAGACAATGTCTCATCCCGGTTGTGGGATTACAATTTCAGGTCCCTGGTGGACGGAGCGGCCAGATCGTTTTGGTTGGCCTTGAGGAGTTGTAGATGTGAAGTCATGAGGATTGGGGGACGTGTTCGACTTGTAGGTCGTAGGACAGTTCCTTTTTAAGAGCCAGTCTTCTGTAGACTTTTTACTGTAGGCCTTTGTTTGTAACTCCGTTGATTTATGAAAGTGTATTGTTGTGAAATTGCTTCCTGCTTTTCTATCCCATGTTTTATTGTCAGGGGTTTTATAATATACTTCCGCATGTGCGTTAAAGAATTGATTGGGTCGGCGACTTAACCTAGGAACGTCACATTTGAATGACCATGGCGGGATGCTGGCACGCTCGAGGTTCGGGGCGTGACAATTTTGGTAAAGATAGTTGTTCTTACAAGACTAACTTGTTTTTTGTGGATGCAGAATCACTTCTATCTTTATCCTAATCTACTTATCTTTCATGAGATATTTTTGGTTGCTTAAGTATTGTCTTGTAGGTTAAAAGTATCCAAATCTGCAAGAAAGTTTTGTCACAATTAAAAATGAGGAGATTGTTGGAGAAAACTTCCCTAGTGGTTTTGAAGTTGACAAAACATTTCCATCAGTCTAGTCTGAAGACCTCCAGACTCAAGATTTAAAGTCTACCATCATTGATAGTTTTTCAGACTGACGAAGAAAAAGCATTATTCAATTGAATAAAGATGAGTATATCTTTAAGGTTTTGATTCGTATGGTTAAGGAAGATCTCTCGGCTGGAGATAGCATTTCAAGATCTGTTATTCGGATTGAAATTAATTTGATAAACTTAGATTCGATTGATTGACGAAGTTTACATGGAAGGTTCTACTTATGAAAACCTAGATCCTGATTGTATGGGCGAGCAGGATTGGTGGGTTGTCGTCATTTTCCTTGAATAGCTCGAGATCTCCCTAATTGATTCTTCCAACAAGTTGATTGGAAGAACTCCTTTTGAAGGTGTCAATGGTTATGTAGGCATGTAGGAGTATTTAAGGAAGATGCTCAAGTTGTACGAGAGTGACCGATAGAAAAATTTCAAAGTCTGAATTTCCTTGTTCTTTGTGATCTTACTCGTTGAGCTTTATTTGTATTCAAAAGAGAGACTAAATATTTGCGAGACCTTAAGAAAGTGTAGTAGAGTCTCTACACTGTGGAATCAAGGACATGAGACTGTAAATCCTCTTTTGATTATAGTGAAATCTAGCTGGTGGGCTGTTAGTGCGGGAGAGTAGACGTAGGCTTGGTCTAAGCCGAACCACTATAAACCTTGAGTCTTGATTCTCTATCCCTTAAACTCCTTACTTTACATCGCAGCTTTATACTACTGTTTAATGTTTTCGCTCTTTCAGTCTATTAATCGTTGAAGATTAATCTATCTTGTTAAGTTTAGCAAAAATCTCTTTAATCACCTATTCACGCCCCCTCTAGGTGCTTGTACTAGTATTATCAATAAGGTATAATTAGATTCGAATAATTAAATAAAATAATATTAAATTTAGAAAATAAATTGTTATTTTTTATTTGAAATTCTTAAACTAGGGGTGATTGGGTAGGTTCCGGACCTAAATCTTGTACCCAACCGTATTATAATTGGTTCCCCTTTTTTGGACACTGTATCCAAACTTGTTTGGACTGAATCCTGTACCCAAACCATCATGTTTTTTCGATCCGGTTCCAATGTCAACCTTGTTTTCACTGGAACCTATTTTATAACCACCTGATATCCTATACTACTTAGAATATTTTACATTAATACGTAAGAAAACAACGTAATCCTCCTAATTTATGTGGAAACATTAAGCACTTGTAATCAATAAGTATATAAACTTTTTGACTAAATGAAAAACTAAGGATTTACAAGGCTAATTATCATAAACAAAATCATAAGGCAAATAAAAAATCCTAACATTGCATAAACATCAACAACAAATATGGGTCTAATATTAGTCTCATTCCTGCAACGAGTAAGTGCTTTGGTGGGTCTTCCTCTTCTTCTTCTGCTGGCTTTGGTTTCGGGAGTGAAGAGATGGATTCATGTGTTCTACTAGTCGAAGGAACAATTAACCTTGAACAATTAATTCCAAATCCAGCGCCATCAACAACAAAAGCAACAACATCAACGGCAAGACCCATATGAACAAAAAAATGCAAACTTTTCGCTAAAACCAGGCGAAGGCTCACACAGAGGATTACACGGAGGAAGCCCAAGCCGTCTTGCATGTGCAACAAATTGCCACCCCCGTCTTCTCCTGACACTCGTGCCAAGAAGTCCCGGGCCCACCAACCACATGAGTTGTTGTTGCTGCCGCCACCGTCCGATGGAAGGCCAGAGGGGGCGAGAGCCCGACGGATCTGCCATCTCCATGATCTTGTAGAACCTCAACATGGCAGCGATTCACTCGACGTTGAAGCTTTTCGAGTTCTATGACTTCTTCCCTCTCTCCTACCTTACCCCACCCATTCACAGTGAGTTCCCATGTGAACAAAAAAAACGCAAAATTTTCCACCAATCTAACAAGAAATCTAGCTCTGGAAAGGACCCCCAAATAAAAAGAGAAGAATCCAGCCTCAATTTGAAAGAAAAGTCTAGAAAAAACTGAGGAAATTCGTGAGTTTATAGATGAGGGAGCTGGCGATGGACGAAATAGAGTGAGAGGGAGCCGATGATGGACGGAGCGAGAGGGAGCTGATGATGGATGGAAGTGAGCAAGGAAGAGGAACTTAGGAACGACGAAGGAAAAAACGCTGTGCGAGTCTATAGAGATAAGAAATCAGGGGGACGAAAATAGGGTTTTGGACTTTTGGGGTTGGGCTTACAAAACTGGTTCCCAAACCGGTCTGGTCGATCTAGTTTCAGGGTGGATATTTACTTGGAACCGGTTCCCGGACCAATTCAAACTAGATCCGAATTTTGGGAACCGGTTTCTGGACCGGTTTCAACGGGAATGGGTTCCTTTCACTGTTATTTGAGTGGGTTGGCTTGATTCCCAAGTATATCTAGTCCGATTGCACACCCATAATTAAAATTCAAATATTATTTATATTGAAATATAATTTTAATTTTGTTAATTTAAGAAATTTTATATTCTAGAAAAATAACTTTTCTTTTATGGATATTATAATTCCTATTCACCTTAATCCCACCTCTCTCGTTGAATAATTTTATGCACCAAATATAGGATAAGATAAATTTTATCCTATCTTAAATTTTATCATGACTACAAAATGTAGAATGTTTTCTGATTTGTAATTTTCATTTACCTGTAAAAGACGAGCTATAATTGATTAGTGGCAATTTTTTTTTTTTATCGATACTCTTACGTTGTCTATTTATATGTTACATGACTTTTTCAATGATCCTCTAACATAAATATTGATGAAATATGCATCTTATATCATAGAGACCTTTTAAAGTAATTGCTTTCTTCAGTTAAATATTTATGTTAATAAGTTATTTTTTAGTAATTTGTTAATGTTCATGTTATAAAGTAAGCGCGCAACCATGAAATATATTTAGTCTTCTTTTTATATAGGCATTTTGAAAAACAATCCCATACTTACATTGATTGTCAAAATATGTGCAATTAATGAACATATCTTTTTTCATCTAATTATACATAGACATCTCAAAATAAGATATTTGGAGATATCTATGTATAATTAGATGAAATAAAATTATATTCCATAATTATCTATATATTTCAGATAGAATGTAGCTATGCATAAGAACTGGATATGCAGAATCAAAGTTCCCCTAGACTATGCAAAATATTTTTTAGTGATTTGTTAATGTTCAGGTTATAAAGTAAGCGTGAAACCATGAAATATAACTTTTAGGGTGCGCAACCAGGAAATATAACTTTTAGTCTTCTTTTTATATAGGCATTTCAAAAAATAATCCATACTTACATCGATTGTCAAAATATGTGCAATTAATGATTCAACATAGACATCTCAAAATAAGATATTTGGAGATATCTATGTATAATTAGATGAAATAAAATTATATTCCATAATTATCTATATATTTCAGATAGAATGTAGCTATGCATAAGAACTGGATATGCAGAATCAAAGTTCCCCTAGACTATGCACAATATTTTTTAGTAATTTGTTAATGTTCAGGTTATAAAGTAAGCGCGCAACCATGAAATATAACTTTTAGGGTGCGCAACCAGGAAATATAACTTTTAGTCTTCTTTTTATATAGGCATTTCAAAAAACAATCCATACTTACATTGATTGTCAAAATATGTGCAATTAATGAACATATCTTTTTTCATCTAATTCAACATAGACATCCCAAAATAAGATATTTGGAGATATCTATGTATAATTAGATGCAAAAAGTTATATTCCATAATTATCTATATATTTCAAATAGAATGTAGTTATGCATAAGAAATGGATATGCAAAATCAAAGTTCCCCTAGACTATGCACAATAATGCATATATAAATTATTCACTAAATATAAGTAACGTAACATTTTAAACATTAACTTTCTCTTCTTTTTTTTTTTTTTTTTCATTTTACAACTTAGATATAGGAAAGCCATATTTGTGTTGGAGAAAATTCAGCCTTACTTTTACATAGATATTTCAAAATAAGATCTATGTATACATAGACAACTAATTTGAAACATTCATTATCTAGATACGTACAATCATGGAATGTTTTTCTTTCGTCTAATTTTCTATAGATTTTCATACAAATTGAAACAAAACAAAATAAACAATATATACATAAGAACTGAAAAGGGAGAATTATTAAAAAAATCCTAAATCTATTGCAATTGTGCCAATTCCGTCCTAAACTTTTTTTTTTTTTGGCCAATTTAGTCCTAAACCTTTTATAATTGTGCCAATTCAGTTCATCCGGCCAAAATTGGCTGGTTGGTGCTGACATGGACGCCGTCGGGGGACAGCTAGCCGACGAGGCAATTTTTTAATATTTTTTTACGAATTTTTAAATATTTTTTACTAATTTTTTAATATTTTAATTCTTTTTTTCTTTTTCTTTTTTTCACCTTCTTCTTCCTCTGGTCGGCCGGCGCCGGCTAGAGGCGAGGGTCGGTGAGGGTCACCCCCGCTGATCGGAGGCGAGGGCGAGGCCCCGCTAGATCCTACGAGCTCGGCCCTCGCCAAGGCTGGGCGAGGTTGCCGTCGCCAAGGGCTGTGGTGGAGGCAGAAAGGGAGAGGATAAGGAGGAGGAGGAGGAGGTGGCGGAGAGGTGAAGAGGGGCACTACAGCTGCGATGGTGGTGGCGGGGAGAACGAGGTGGGGGCGGAAATCTGTGTACGAGTGCGGGAACGACGGTGACAACGACGACAACGACGGGGATGTCGGGTTTGTCTGGTGCTGGAGTAACGCCCCCATCTCCGCAGCCGCTCCGCCGCCTCCTCGTCCTCATCCTCCCCACCTCCGCCGCAACTCTTGGCGATGGCAGCCTCGCCCAGCCTTGGCGAGGGTCGAGCTCGCCGGATCTAGCGGGGCCTCGCCCTTGCCTCCGGCTGGCGGGGGCGAGCCTCGCCAGTAGCTGGCGAGGCTGACCTTGGTGGCTCTCGCTTCTAGCCGGCGTCAGCCGGCTAGAGGAAGAAGAAAGTGAAAAAAAAAAAGAATTAAAAAATATTAAAAAATTCGAAAAAATATTAAAAAATTGTCTCACCGGCCAACTGTCCCCCGCCTGTGTCCATGTCGGCGTTGGCTGGCCAATTTTGGCCGAATGGACTGAATTGACACAATTATAAAAGGTTTAGGACTAAATTGGCCAAAAGAAAAAGTTTAGGACTGAATTAACACAATTGCAATAGGTTTATGACTTTTTTGGTAGTTTTCCCTAACTAAAAATTTGCTAACCATAAAAAACTAATCATTGAACAAAGCTCGTGTGTGGCTCAACCTCACGCGAGCTATGTCTATTTTATAGTGAAGTTGCTTTTGCTTATCTCTACCATCAGTAAATAGAATCCTTCCTTATTAGTAATGGTGCATCTTCTATTCATCATTATCATCATATGCAAATTCATGTAACTTAAGAAAATTATTCGTTGCGGTTTATAGTGAAGTTGCTTTTGCTCTACCTTTAAGATTTTGAAAACAATAAAGATTGTAAACCCAAAAAATTTGATGAGGAAATCTAAATGAGTCTTATGCATCAACATTTGAACGTTTTGAATGAAAGTTTTGATCATCCAACATTAAAGAAAAGAATAAATTTACAAATGATTAAAGAAAAGTAAAGAAAAAAGAAAAAAATAGTGGATCAAATATACTCGAAATTAATGACACATGTAGACAAAATAAATTGGAAAGGGCAACGCATAAAAACCTGCGGAAACTTTACTTATTTTCATCTTGCTCTCAGTGCCAAAGGTTTGAAGTAAGGGAGTGAGGTTAAAGAAAATGACACAAATAGTCCCTAAACGTTGGCTCATTGTGCAATTTGATCCTTAGTCCCGAGCTTTTTTTGTCCAATGTACATGTGGTCCTCGAATTTTTAATTTATTCAATGTAGTCCCTAAACTTTAGCTTAATGCACATGCAATCCTTGAACTTTTAATTCATTCAATATAGTACCTGAACTTTTGGTACATTTTCAATATAGTCCCCAAACTGTATGAAAATGCTCAATGTAGTCGTGGGTCTTGAATTAATGGAAGGACTACATTAAATATCTTCATACATTTAAGGGATTGTATTGAATGTATATTAAAAGTTCAAGACTACATTGAACAATTAAAAGTTTAGAGATCAAATTGCATATTGAGTAAACGTTTAGGGACTGTTTATGTCATTATCCCGCTAGGTTACTAAGATTGTTAGATTAACTTCAAATAGCTAATTTACCTTTTACTTTCCCCTGGTAACATGGTGTCAGTGATTCTTCAAGTGCTCAAGTGATTCCCACTAAATATGATACGTACCTCGTCTCTAATTTCAGAAAATTATTAAATGGTCTCGGCTTGGCTCATTTGACCCAATTTCACTTAAGTTGAAAGTACCTGAAATTCTCCTAATCCCAGGCAAGCGAATCATCGTACAATCCCTCCAATTCAAAATATCTTTATGAGTGTTAAAAATTCCAACAAAATAACTTAAATCTTATAGGTAAAGGAAGACCTCATATATATAAACTGAATAATCAAAGGACGTCACATATTGCAACAATAAGCATGGATCAAGTGCTTTGAAGAGTACCATATAATTAGCATGAGCTCATTTGAATATTATGATCTCTATAAGTGGAAACCTATCTAAATTCAAAGCAAAACATAATGCAATCAACGAATGAGCTCGAGTATCATAGTGCATATCTTGTTGTATCTATGAGTAAATTCACTCCTTTTAATGCATTTATATGATTCACTTAGAATATGGTACACATAAAAATGGCACACTTGATTTTTACCTTTAGTAGATCCCTAGGTATTTAATGTTTGAGCTCAATAGATCAAATACATAAACATGCTTGAGTTTTAAGTTTAATATTTATACTTAATGATGCCCTTAACATGAGTTACTCAAATCTTTACTAGGTCATGAACGATGTACATAAGCTCGATCCAAGTTCTTAAAAATTTCTTGACTGTTCAAGTCTCATATTTGGGTCTCAACTACGTGGACATCTGCCAAGTATTTAATAGCAAAATATGATGGACACTAAAAACGTAGATCGGGAAAATGCAACTTATATAGAATGGAATGTTGGGATCGGCATATGTATAGAAATGAAGAGCAAAGTGTGTCGATAAAGTGGATTATAGTTGAGGATGCTCAGCACGACAACAAAGCCCCATGTCTCGGCATGATAAAATTCTTTGCAAACCCATACTTGATAGGTTTATATCTTTAGCTTCTCATGGAGATTTCTTGGCCAAATCCCTAGAGCACACTCATCACTTTTGCTCATCACTTTCCACGCTATTTCATCACTTTGACAGGGAGTCCAAATTGCATCGACTTGGCTAGATTCCGTGGCCAGCCAAATTAAGGAAACCTGAGAAACTTCGGGCCGAGAGCAGAGAAAGTGGGACCAAAAGCCTTGTTCTTTAATTTCAGTCTTCCCACTTCCTACCCCCACTCTTGACGGCATCACTATCTTTATTTATCAATTCACTCGGTGGCTGTTCTTCTCAAAACCCTTCATAAGCATCCGAGTCTCTGAATCTCTTCGCTAGTTCTGCTTCAAGAATTATCCCAATCGCTTTACACATCCATCGTTTCGCTCGTTCTTGATTTTGCTGTGCGAAAGAAACGATGGACAGAGACCAGAAGGAGCTGCCATTCCTTGCGTTCCCCGGCGTCTACAGAGAGACCTACAGGATCATCCTTAAATGGAGGAAGATCTTGGCCCAGACCACGCTTGCGCTCATCCTCCCTCTCTGCATTGTCTTCCTTTCTCACTCACTGGTCTCGCAGCTCCTGTCCTACAAGATCCTTGACCACGAGGTCACTCCGAACGACAACTGGGAGGACGACCCGAAGTCCAGGAACTTGTCCCGCATGCTCAAGGAGTGGCTCGCTTTCTGGCTCGTCAGGCTCGGCTACTTCATCATCGTATTCATCTTCTCTCTGCTTTTAACCGCGGCTGTTGTCTACACAATGGCCTGCATTACGCGGCCAAGCAGATTACTTTCAAGATCATGAACGTCGTGCCTAGATTGTGGAATAGGCTCATGGTAACTTTTTTGTGGTGCTTTGCGCTCTTCTTTGAGGATAATGTTGTGGCTGTAGGGCTTTTGATCGTATGGCTCGTCATGTTGAGGGAATTTTCAATTAAGTAGCACCAACACCGATAGGTAACACACGACACGACACGACACGCTGATACATTATTTCTCAAAAAAGAGAATTCCGACATGTTGGGATACGTTGTGTATTAAAAATATATTTTTATTACTTCAATCAAATTAATTTGATTCAAATTCACAAATAAATAAATAATAAAAAAAGCCTAGAATGAATTTACACTAAAAACATTAATCCACCATTTATTAATATCATTAATTGTTTCAATTTGATAAATTCAACTCCATTTCAATAATCCACAAAACTTGGAGAAAAAAACAAGCAATTCACATTTGAGACTTGTGTGTCAAATGTCTCAGAAGAGAAAAGAAAAAAAAATTGGGAGGCGAATTGTTATCATGGGAAGTGAGAGTCAGAAGAGAAGAGAAAACTAAGTTTTTCTTCTTTCCCTATTTATTATTTTTATTATTTTTATTTTTTTAATTTTTCATATATAAATATTTTGATCCTTCATTTATTGAAATTTTTTAAAATTGATATCGTGTATTGGAATCACGTGTCGGAATCGCATGTTGGAATTTCGGATAGTATCGGAAAAGTTAATCGGGTGTCTAAAAATTCGACATGTGTTGACCGAGTGTCGAAAAGTATCAGACACGTGTCAGAGTGTTCGACACGACACGAAAAGTGTGTGTCGGTGTTTCCTAGATTTTCAGTTGGCCCTGCACTTGGGATTGCTATGGCGGTCATTCTCTTGATCTTGTACGTGATTGAGTTTGTTTATATCACCATGATCTAGCAATTGGCGAGTGTGATCTCGGTTCTTGAAGATGCGTATGGAAGGAAGGCGATGGTGAAGAGCTATGTAGCACGGACACTCTCCGGAAGCCTTCGTGTCGTGTTCGACACTCCGACACGTGTCCGACACGTTCCGACACGTCCCGACACGCTCCGACACGCGGTCAACGAGTGTCGAAAAATCCGACACATGGTCAACTCTCTCCGACACACGAGTCCAGAGTTCCGACACACGATTCCGACTCACACGGGGTCAAGTTTAAAAATTTCTAATACTTGAGGGGTCAAAATATAAATATATACAAAAGAATTAATAAAATTGTTATAAATATATACACACGGGGTCAATTTTTTTTTTTTTTTCAGTTTTGTTTTTTTAGAATTGTTTTAGTTTTTTTAAAAGTCTTTTACTTTGAAAGA
The DNA here is from genome assembly GCA_014182515.1 of Eucalyptus microcorys. NCBI lineage: Eukaryota > Viridiplantae > Streptophyta > Magnoliopsida > Myrtales > Myrtaceae > Eucalyptus > Eucalyptus microcorys. The sequence continues at coordinate 3,034,485 of CM024570.1, read as the reverse complement.
AGTAATAAAAAAATGCTATTTATGATAAATAAATAAATTTAAAAATATCATTTCAGCATTTTTCTTTAAACAATGTTTTTTTCCTCTAAGTTTTATGTATTATTGTAACAAATTAAAATAATGAATGATATTATTTAATATTTTTCGTGTAAATTAATTCTAGGTTATTTTTATTATTATTTATTTATGTATTTATATATAAAAATATATTTAATATATAAATGTTGGAACGTGTCGAAATTCTCTATTTTTAAGAAATGACGTGTCGGCGTGTCATATCGTGTCGTGTCGCGTATCGCGTGTCCGTGTCGGTGCTACATAGGTGAAGAGCAAGGGACTGATAAAGGGCAAGATGGGCCTATGTGTTTGGTGTTCTCTTGGTGTCCTGGTGTGGTCCGTGCTGGTTCGGGCACTCTTTAAATCCCTTGTTGTCTTGGGCTTGGTTCCTATTGGAGTCAAGATCGGGGTTGGGCTGATCTGCTTGCTGTTGCTGTCGATGCTGGTGCTCTTCGATTTGGTCGTGCAGACAGTGATCTACTTCGTCTGCAGGTCCCACCACCATGAGAACGTCGACAGCTCCTGCTTGTCTGATCACCTCGAGGGCCGTCTTGGAGGCCGTTCCTCGGAAAGCCAAAAGGCTGTCCAGCTCGAGCAACTTCATGTGTGATGGTTTCTTCCATTTCTTTTCTTCTTTTTTTGTTTTAAATACCGATTGTTTTTTTTTAATTGTAATTTTCATTTGCCAGTAAGGGACGAGATATAATTTTAGTGACGAAACATTTTTTTTATTGATCCTCTAATGTTGCCTATTTATCGCATAAAGGGCCTTGCCTTACATAACTTTTTTGATGATCCTATAACATCATATATTGATGAAATATGCACAATTATCTCATAGAGACCTTCTAAAGTAATAGTTTTCTACAGTTAAATATTTATGTTAATAAGTAAGTAATTTGCTAATGTTCATGTTATAAAGTACGTGCAACCGTGAAATGCAACTTTTAGCCTTCTTTTATATAGGCATTTGAATATATAATCCATATGTACATTTATTATCAAAATATGTGCAATTACTGAATGCATAATTTTTCATCTTATTTTTAGATATCTATGTATAATTAGATGAAAAAATTTATATTCCAAAATTATATATAAATTACAAATAGAATGTGGTATATGCATAAGAACTTGATTTGCAAAATTAGAGCTTCCTAGACTATTATGCACAATAATCCACATATAAATTATTCACTAAATATATGTAACATAACATTTTAAACAGTAAAGTTATGTAACATAACATTTTAAACAGTAAAGTTTTCTCTTTTATTTTTCGTTTTCCTAGATGTAGGAAAGCCTTTTTTTTTAAAAAAGATTCAGCCTTACTTTTACATAGACATTTCAAAATAAGATTTACGTACATATCAAACAACTAAGTTGAAACATGCATTATCAAGATATGTACGATTATTGAATATTGTGCTTTCATCTAATTATTTATAGATTTTCATAACAATTGAAATAGAACACAATAAACAATATATACATAAGAATTGAAGATTTGCCAAAGTCACCATAAAAAAACAAATCGCTAGTAAAGCTCTTGCGTGGTTCAACGTCACTTGAGCTGTATATATTTTGGTCAAATTCTAACCATGCTTATTTCTATCAGCAGTAAATAAAATCCTTCATTATTAGTAATGGTGCCTCTTTTGATCATCATTAACATCACATGACAGGCCGAAACCAATTGTTGAGTCTCAAGTGATCTACCGTCTCACTCAATGGACTAGATACCTGAGCTAAGTTGAGCGCGATACGATCTAATTGATGTAGGCTATTTTCCATATTGTCATTTGAAACAATTATAGAAGGGGAGCGTGGTGTTTGTTCGCTCACTAGGCACCACATGGGTTATTCTGCAGTCAAGGAACTGCCAGCCCATGACAAAAGCATGTCAATAAAGCAGATTATAGTTGAGATACTCAATGTAACATTGCGCCGTGTCTCAACACAATAAGTTTTTTTATAGGTATATATGTCAGTTTCTCATGGAGACCCACAAGTATGCTCGCTCACTTTCTACACTATTTGATCACTTCGACAGGGACTCCAAATCGCCGGCTCGTAACAAAAGCGTGTTGATAAAACAGATTATAGCTGAGAGTGCTCGATGTGACACCAAAATGCCGTGTCTCGTGTCTCGGCATGATATAATTCTTTATAGGTATATATGTTAGCTTCTCATGGAGGCTCATGAGCCCGCTCACTCACTTCCAACACTATTATCACTTCGTTACGGACTCCAAATCACATGGACTCAGCTGAATTCCAATGGTACAATCCACGTGTTCCGTGCTGCGATGTCACTAGAACAGGAAACGTAAGAAACTTCAGGCTGACAGCAGAGAAAGTGGGACCAAAAGCTTTCTTATCTTCTATAAGCAAATTTAATTACAGTACAGGGGGATGAAAAGGCATGAAGAAGTAGGAATCTGAATAACAAGCTTTGACTCATTCAAATTTCAAAGTCTTCTCTCTTCCTTCCCCAACTCTCAACAACATCCCTATCTTCATTTACCAATTCACTCTGTGGTCGTTCTTCTCATGACCCTTTATAAGTATCAGAGTCTCTAAGTCTCTTCGCTTGTTCTGCTTCAAGAAATATCGCAGTCTCCCTCTACCCATCGATCGTTTCGCTTGTTCTTGATTTCTCTGTGCGAAAGGAACGATGGACAGAGACCAGCACGAGCTGCAGTTCCTTGGGTTCCTCGGCATCTACATCCTCAAAGGGAGGAAGATCTTCGCTCAGATCACGCTCTCGCTCATCTTCCATCTGTGCATCGTCTTCCTCGCACTCTCCAAGGTTTCACAGCTCCTCTACCTTAAGTTCGTCAAGTACGAGATCGACTGGGACAACGCCAGGAAGCACGGCCTGAGGTACAGGACCTGTGCCGCATGCTCAAGAATTTCTGGCTCATCGAGCTAGGCTCTTTCATCTCCGTCTTCATCTTCTCTCTGCTTTCGACTTCAGCTGTCTACACGGTGGCTTGCATCACGCCACCAAGCAGATTACTATCACCAAGATGATGAGTGTCGTGCCCAGTGGAAGAGGCTCATGGTCCCTTTTCTCTGGAGCTTCGCACTCTTCGTTGTGTTCATTGTCATGGTCATAGGGCTTCTGATCGCAGGGCTCATCGTCGTGAGGCAATTTTCAGTTGGCCCTGCACTTGGGATTGCCCTGGCGGTCATTCTCTTGATCTTGTACGTTGTTGGGTTTGTTTATATCACCGTGATTTGCCAATTAGCGAGTGTGATCTCGGTTCTTGAAGATGCATATGGAAGGAAGGCGATGGCGAAGAGCAAGGGACTGACAAATGGCTGCCCAGGTTGAGCAATCTCATGTCTAATGGGTTATTATATTTATTTTTTAATACAAAATGTTTTCTGAATTGTAATTTTCATTTATCTGTAAGACACGAGCTATGATTCTTTAGTGACGAAAATTTTATTTTATTGATTCTCTAATGTCATTCATTTATCATATAAAGGGTCTTGTGTTATCTAACTTTTTCATTGATCCTCTAACATTACATATTGATGAAATATGCACAATCATATCATAGAGACATTTTAAAGTAATTGTTCATACGGTTAAATATTTATGCTAACAAGTTATGTTTTAGTAATTTGCTAATGTTGATGTTATAAATTATGCGCAATCATGAAAATATAACTGTGAATTAGAATAAGACACTGATGTTAGCACGATATGCCTTTTCGGTGTCAACAAATACAGCAATGATGCCGAAACAGAACATCATGTGAAACCAGTTCACTCCAAAAGCTGAAATACAACTATGTCAATTATTTAAGACTTGGAATTCCATGGGGACAATGAAGGGGATTAGCCGCTGCTTGTGAATGGGAAGTGGCCAGAGGGTCTTTCCCCCAAATAAGTTTCTTCAAGTCGTTTTAATGTCTCCTCAGGTAATATTTTAAAATAGGCCACCTGTGTGAAACCTTGCATTTGCTTGCTCAACTCTAATCTTCGTTGTCTCTGTTACCCAATGATAAGTCTCATTAAACGGTGGAGGTTGCATTTCTTATTTGTCTGTTCGATTGTGTACGTGCACTCCATTCTAGTTTGATTAAGGAGGCTTTCTCCATCCCTTAAGAGCACAAATACAAAAGGTTTATGATTGAATCGGCAAAAAAAATAAAAATTAGAATTAAATTGACACAATTATAATAAATTTATAACTTTTTTGATATTCAAGCATTTCTTTAGTGTACTTCCAAGGCATTACTTGATGAAACTTATGTTGACGAGTCATTGACTATTTGTGATCATTGCATCACATTCAGTTTTTATTTATTTATTTATTTTTTAATTCCTTTAGAATATAAAGTAGTGTGCCATGTTTCACTAATATATCACTACTTTAATTCTCGATTCCTTCGGTTTGGTTCCCAATTTTCAATTTCGGAACTGAACTGCGAATAGGCGATTTCTAAAAAAATGGAACCATAAATTGGACTGGGGTGCATTGAAACTTAAAACCGGACCCATTTTTTATTCTACCTGAAGCCATACTTGCTCCCACTATATACGTTAATTTGTCAAGGATACTTGTTAGCAAGGTCAACAACTGTGCCCACTTTCAACGTTACGGCAACCCTTTGACACGGAGACCAAATAGCATCGACTAGGCTGAATTCCATGGCCAAGAGGGAAAGGCCAAAACCTATCCACATGTTTCACGCTAAAATCAATCATGCAAAATCAATAAACCTCAAAAGCTTCGAGCCGATACCAATGAAAGTGAATCAAAATAATTAAATGACAGTTTTTAATCCACTGTGATAATAACAATCTATTTGGGACACAAAAATAATAATTAAAAAATTATTATGAGATCCACTGTTTAAAAATACCTCATAATAATTTGTGGCACACAAAGTAATTGATTTTATGCCCCAAAGACTATTATACTAGCAAGACTCAATACAGATAGTAATATCGTGAAGACTGGGGATAGGAAGAGGGAAGACTTTGAAATTTGAACGAGTCAAACTTTCTCTTTAGATTCATACTTCTCCATGTGATTTCTTTTGCCATTATTGATTGGGTCCTGCTAGCGTAACAGTCTTTGAGTATCTGTGAGAATAATATGTCGATTGTTATTATTACAGTGGATTAAAGATTGTCATTTAATCATTTACTTTTCTAGTTATTTGTTATTTATTTTTTTTGTAGTTATTTGTTATTTATTTTTTTGTAATCCAAAACAATATGTTATTACCACGGTGGTGACCGTCACTTAATCATTTCCCATCTTCATTTATCAATTCACTCTGTGGTCGTTCTTCTCAAAACCCTTTTATAAGAATCCGAGTCTCTGAGTCTCTTCGCCTGTCCTGCTTCACGAAATATCTCAGTCTCTCGACGCATCGATCATTTCACTCGTTCTCGATTTCTCTGTGCGAAAGAGACGATGGACAGAGACCAGAACGAGCTGCAATTCCTTGGGTTCCTCGGCGTCTACAGAGAGACCTCTGAGATCATCGTCAAATGGAGGAAGATCTTTGCCCAGATCACGCTCACGCTCATCCTCCCTCTCTGTATCATTTTCCTCGCCCACTCCTTGGTCTCGCAGCTCCTCTCCTTCAAGATCCTCGACCACGAGATCACCCAAAACGACATCCGGGAGGAAGACACAAATTACCGGGACCTGTCCCCAATGCTCGAGAAGGAGTGGGTCGCCTTCTGGTTCGTCAGGCTTGGCTACTTTGTCTTAGTCTTCATCTTCTCTCTGCTTTCGACCGCGGCTGTTGTCTACACAGTGGCTTGCGTTTACGCCTCCAAGCAAATTACTTTCAAGAAGATCATAAGTGTCGTGCCCAGAGTGTGGAAGAGGCTCATGGTCACTTTTTTCTGGTGCTTCGCCTTCTTCTTTGGGTACAATGATGTGGCTGTAGGGCTTTTGATCGTATGGCTCGTCATGGTGAGGCAATTTGCAGTTGGCCCTGCACTTGGGATTGCCGTGGCGGTCATTCTCTTGATCTTGTCCGTCGTTGGGTTTATTTATATCACCATGATTTGGCAAATGGCGAGCGTGATCTCGGTTCTTGAAGATGCATATAGAAGGAAGGCGATGCTGAAGAGAAAGGGACTGATAAAGGGCAAGATGGGTCTATCCGTTTGGTGTTTCCTTGGTGTCTTGGTATGCTCCGTGCTGGTTCAGGCACTGTTTGAATCCCTTGTGTTCCTCGACGTGGTTCCTATTGGAGTCAAGATTGGGATTGGGCTGATCTGCTTGATGTTACTGTCGATGCTGGTACTCTTCGATATGGTCGTGCAGACAGTGATCTACTTCGTTTGCAAGTCCTACAACGGCGAGAACATCGACAGCTCCTGCTTGTCTGATCACCTCGATGGCTGTCTTGGAGACTGCCCCTCTGAAGGCCAAATGGCTGTCCAGCTTGAGCAGCTTCAAGTCTGATGGGTTCTTTCAATTTTTTAGTACTAAATGTTTTCTGATTTCTAATTTTCATTTACCTGCAAAAGACGAGCTATAATTCAAGTCTGATGTGATGGAAGCTTTTTTCATTGTCTCGTCTGTTTATTATGAAAAAGTTCTCTTTTGCTACTTAACTTTTCAATGATCCTCTAACATTCTATAGCTACATGTCATCGGGACTTTTCAAAATAATTATTTTCTAGAGTTAAAAATTTATGTTAACACGTTATCTTTTAGTAATTTACTAATGTTCATGCTATAAAGTATACACAATCATATAACATAACTTTTAGCCTTCCTTTCATATAGGCATTTCAAAATACAATCCATATGCACATTTATTATCAAAATATGTGCAATTACAGAATGTAACTTTTTTCATCTAAATATACATAGATATCGTGATATCTCTAGATAATTAGATCAAAAATGTTATTTCATGATTATATATATTTCAAATAAAATGTAGTACATGAATAAGAATTGGATATGCGGATAGAGTTTCCCTAGATTATGCACAATAATCCATATAAATTATTCGGTAAATATATGTAACATAACATTTTAAAAATTAAAATTTCTCTTTTACTTTTTGTTTTCCTTTTATGACTTAGATGTAGGAAAGCCATGTTTTTTTTTTTTTTCCTGAAAAAATTCAGCCTTACTTTCATATAGATTTTTCAAAGTAAGAGCTATGTTTATATAAACAACTAATTTGAAACGTTCATTATCAAGATATGTACAATCCCAGAATATTTTGCTTTCATCTAATTATTCATAGATTTTCATATGAGTTGAAACTGAACAAACTAAACCATACACGTAGAAGAATTAAAAATTTGCTAAAGTTGCCATAAATAAAAAATCACTAAGTAAAGCTCGTGTGTGGCTCAACCTCATGCTAGCCATATATATTTTGGTCAGATTCTAGCTATGTTTATTTCTATCAGCGGTAAGTAAAATCCTTCCTCATTAGTAATGGCGCCTCTTCTGATTATCATTATCATCATATGGATATTAAAGCAACTTAAGAAAACTGCACATTGTGGCTTATAGTGAAGTTGCTTTTGCTTTACCTTTAAACTTTTGAAATCGACGAACTCAAAAAATTGATGAGAAAATCTAAATGAGTCTTACCCGTCAACATTTGTACGTATTGAATGAAAGTTTTGATCGTCCAAAACATTAAAGACAAAAAAAAAAAAATTCAAATGATACAAGTAAAAACAAGAAAAAATGTGGACCAAATATACTCAAAATTAATGACACACATGACAAATAAGTTAGAAAGAGCACCATATAAAAACCTGAAGGGAGCAAGGTTACTAAGATTGTTAGAATTTCTTCAAATAGTTAGTATTTTACCTTTTTCTTTCCCCTAGTAACATGGTACCAGAGATTCTTCAAGTGCCCAGTTGATTCCCACTGAACATGATAGGTAGCTCGTCTCTAATATTAGAAAATCATTAAATGCTCTCATTAAATGCCAGAGATTCATCGTACGTCATCTCCAATTTGAGATATCTTTATGAGTGTTAGAAAATCCAACAAAACAACTTAAGTCGAAAGTACCTAAAAATCTCCTCATTCCATGGCAAGTGAATCATCGTACATCATCTCCAATTTGAGATATCTTTATGAGTGTTAGAAAATCCAACAAAACAACTTGAACTCATAGGCGGATGGAGACCTCATGTATATGAAGAGCATATAAACAGAATCATCAAAGGATGTCGGGTATTGCAACAATAAGCATGGATCAAATAATCTGAGAAGTACCATATAATTAGCATGAGCTTTTTTGAATATTATGCTCTCTATAAGTGAATACTATCTAAATTCACAACAAACATAATGTACTCCATGAATGAGCCTGAGTATTGTAGTGTATATCCTGTTGTATTTATGAGTAAATTCACTCTTTTGAATGCATTTATATGCTTCTTAGAATACGGTACAAATAAAAATGGAATTTGGGACACTTGGAGTGCCATCACTTAGTACGGAGGGACACTTAAGTGCCATAATTTCGGAAAGGTACACTTAAGTGCCACTCCGGCCAAAACCGCCAAACGGCTAACGTGGCGATTTTTGGCGAGTTGGGTGCAAAATGACGTCATTTTGCACGCCGACGTGACGAGAAAATGCAAAACGACGTCGTTTTGTGTTTGATGTGTAAATAATTAATATAAAAATTAATTAAATTAAAATTTAAACTTAATTTTATTTAAAATATTCTAAAAAATAAAAAACTTAAAATTAAAAAAACTTAAAAAATAAAAAACTTTAAATTTTAAAAAAATTTATATTAAAAAACTTAAAAAATAAAAAATTTTAAATTAAAAAAATTAAATTAAAAAAATTTAAATTAAAAAAAATTTAAATTAAAAAACTTAAAATTTAAAAAATTTAAATTTGAAAAGCTTACTTTTAAAATTTTTAAAAAAATTCCATATTTAAATTTTAAGTTTTTAAATTTTAAGTTTTTAAAATTTTAATTTTTAAAATTTTAATTTTTTTAAATTTTAAGTTTTTAAGTTTTTAAAATTTAAGTTTTTAAATTTTATTTTTTTAATTTTTTAATTTTAAAATTTCAAGTTTTTAAAATTTGAATTTTTTTTTAATTTTAAGTTTTTTAAATTTTACGTTTTTAATTTTTTTTTAAATTTTAAGTTTTTTAAATTTTATTTTTTAAATTTTAAGTTTTTTTAATTCTAAGTTTTTTAATTTTTAGTTTTTTAATTTTTAGTTTTTTAATTTTAAGTTTTTTAATTTTAAGTTTTTTAATTTTTAAGTTTTTTTTAATTTTAAGTTTTTTATTTTTTAGAATATTTTAAATAAAATTAAGTTTAAATTTAATTTAATTAATTTTTATATTAATTAATTACACATTAGACACAAAACGATGTCGTTTTTGTATTTTCTCACCACGTCAGCGTGCAAAACGACACCGTTTTGCATCCAACTCGTCGGAAAATTGCTACGTCAGCCATTTAGCCGAATTTTGGCCGGAGTGGCATTTAAGTGTTCCACTTTACTCCGAAATTGACACTTAAGTGTATATTTTCGAAGTTATGGCACTTAAATATCCCTTCGTGTCAAATTATGACACTTGGGCTGTTCTTCTGCCGATAAAAATGGCACATGTTGTTTTTACCTTTAGGAGATTCCTAGGAATTAATTGTGTGAGTGCAATAGATCAAATACATCAACATGCTTGAGTTTATAAGTTTTGTATTAATACTTAATGATGCCCTTATGATGAATCACCTCAATCTTTACTGTCATGAACTATCTACATAAGGTCAATAGACCTATCATATATTTGTACCTTGCACTAAGATGTCTATATTCTCATCCATGTTAAACTCATCATGGGCAATTGTGCTCAATCCAAGTTCTTAAAAAAAAAAAATTGCACTGTTCAAGTCTCATATTTAGGTCTCAACTATGGACATCATCCAACTATTTAAGTACAAGATACAACGATCGCTAAAATGCAGATTGGGAAAATGTAACTTACATAAAAGGAAATGTTGGGATCGGCATACAGAAACAAAGAGCAAAGCATATCGATAAACAGGATCATAGCCGAGGACACTCGACACGACAACACCGAAGCCCCGTGTCTAGACACGACAGGATTCTTTACGAACACATACTTTAAGGGTTTATTTGTTTAGCTTCTCATGGAGATTTCTTGGCCAAGTCCCGCAAGCACACTCACTTTTATACGCTATTTCGTCACTTTGAAGGGGAGTCCAAATTGCATCGACTCGGTTGAATTCCACGGCTACATCCACGCGTTTCGTGTTATGTTGTCGCTAGATCAGGAAACCTGAGAAACTTCGGGCCGAGAGCAGATAATGTGGGATCAGAAGCTTTCTTCTCTTCTGAAGAAAAAGTTCGACTCGTTCAAATTTCAAAGTCTTCCCTCCTCCTTCGCCCACTCTCGACGACATCCCTATCTTCATTTATCAATTCACTCTGTGGTTTGTTCTTCTCAAGACCCTTCATAAGTATCAGAGTCTCTAAATCTCTTAGCTTGTCCTGCTTCAAGCCCTGTGTCTAGAGGCTCATGGTCACTTCCTTCGGAGCTTCGCACTCTTCTTTGTGTATAACGTTGTGGCTGTAGGGCTTCTGATCGTATGGCTCGTCGTGGTGAGGCAATTTTCGGTTGGCCCTGCACTTGGGATTGCCGTGGCGGTCATTCTCTTGATCTTGTACGTTATTGGGATTGTTTATATCACCGTATTTTGGCAATTGGCGAGTGTGATCTCGGTTCTTGAATATGCGTATGGAAGGAAGGCGATGGCGAAGAGCAAGAGACTGGTTAAGGGCAAGATGGGCCTATCGGTTTGGTGTTTTCTTGGTGTCTTGGTGTGGTCCGCGCTGGTTCAAGCACTCTTTGAATCCCTTGTTGTCTTGGGCTTCCAATTAGAGTCAAGATTGGGGTTGGGCTGATCTGCTTGCTGTTGCTGTCGATGCTGGTGCTGTTCGATTTGGTCGTGCAGACAGCGATCTACTTCCTACCACCACGAGAACATCGACAGCTCTTGCTTGTCTGATCACCTCGAGGGCCGTCTTGGAGACTGTCCCTCTGAAGGCCAAAAGGCTGTCCAGCTCGAGCAACTTCATGTCTGATGGGTTCTTCCATTTTTTTCTTTAATACTAATTGTTTTTCGAATTGTAATTTTCATTTGCCCGTAAGAGACGAGATATAATTCTTTAGTGACGAAACATTTTTTTATTGATCCTCTAATGTCGCCTATTTATCTTATAAAGGGTTTTGCATTACATGACTCTTTTAATGATCGTCTAACATCATATATTGATTAAATATGCACTATTATATCATAGGAACCTTTTAAAGTAGTTGTTTTCAACACTTAAATATTTATGTCAATAAGTCAGTAATTTTTGTTCATGTTATAATATACGCTCAACCATCGAATATAACTTTTAGCCTTCTTTTTATATAGGCATTTGAAAATACAATCCATATGTACATTTATTATCAAAATATGTGCAATTATGGAATACATATTTTTTCATTATATTTTTAGATATCTATGTATAATTAGATGAAAAAGCTTATATTCCATTATATATATATTACAAATAGAATGTGGTATATGCACAAGAACTGGATTTGCAGAGTCAATAATCCATATATAAATTATTCACCAAATATATGTAACATACATTTTAAACAGTAAAATTTTCTCTTTTACTTTTCGTTTTCCTAGATATAGGAAAGCCCTTTTTTTTTTTTTTTTGTCGATTGAAAAAATTTCAGCCTTACTTTTACATAGACATTTGAAAATAAGATCTACATAAATATAAACAACTAAGTTAAAATATGCATTATCAAGATATGTATGATCATGGAATATTTTCCTTTCATTTGAATATTTATATATTTTCATAAGAATTGAAATAGAGCACTATATATATATATATATGCATAAGAATTAAAGATTTGCTAAACTCACTATGAAAAAACAAATTGCTAAGTGAAGCTCGTGCGTCATTCAACCTCACGCAAGCTGTATATATTTTGCTCAGATTCTAACCATGCTTATTTTTATCAGCAGTAAATAAAATCCTTCATTATTAGTAATGGTGCCCCTTCTGATCATCATTATCATCATATGGAAATTAAAGCAACTTAAGAAAACTGAGCACTGCGGCTTATAGTGAAGTTGCTTTTGCTTTACCATTAAACTTTTGAAATCAATGAAGAGTGTGAACTCAAAAAATTTGATGAGAAAATTAGTCTTGTCCATCAACGTTTGTACGTTTTGAATGAAAGTTTTGATCATCCAACATTAAAGACAAAAAATTAATTTCAAATGATACAAGAAAAGTAAAAAAAAAAAAAAAAAACGAGAGTAAAAAAGTGGACCAAATATACTCGAAACTAATGAGACATGTAGACAAAATAAGTTGGAAAGAACACCATATAAAAACTTGTGGAAACTTTAATTATTTTCTTTTTGCTCTCTGTACCAAAGCTTCGAAAAATAATGATCATTCTATTTCTTTATTTATTTATTTTTTTGTTCCCGAGAACAAGTTTGGAATATAAATTTATTTGGTAATGCAATTTGATTTTCCTATTTTTGGCACCAATTTTTAGCTTAGAAATTGAACAAAAGAAATAAGTATAAATTTTAGAGGTATATATTTATGGAACATAAATGAAAAGTAAAAACTCTTTTAGTCGCTCACTATCGCCAAATGCCGTCGCCTGCCCTTCGCCGTCGCCCTGTTAGCTGTCAAGAAATTTTAAGGCTCATCTAACGAATATACATAAAAAAAAAAAAAAATCTACTTCTAGCCATAAATTGTTGTCGGGAGTAGAACAATGATCATTTGTGCCATAAGATTGTCATGATTTCTTCAAATAGTTAATATTTTACTTTTTCCCCAAGTAACATGGTGCTAGAGATTCTTCAAGTGCTCAATCGATTCCCACTAAACATGATAGGTATAGCTCATCTTCAATTTTAGAAAATTATTAAATGTTCTCAACTCATGTGACCCAACTTCACTTAAGTCGAAGGAAACCTAAAAATCTCTTAATTCCATGACAAGTTAGTCTCTTGATTTAAAGTAGATTATAGCTGAGGATGTTCAGTGTGACACCAAAGCGCCATGTCTCGTGTCTCGGCACGAGACATGATAAGATTAGAGGTAATATGTCAACTTCTCATGGAGACCCACAAGCACGCTCACTCACTTTCCACACTATTTCATCACTTCAACGCAGACTCTAAATTGCTAGACTGTAGCAAAAAAATATCAATAAAGCATATTATAACCGAGGACGCTTGATGTGACATCAAAGCACCATGTCTCGTGTCTTATGTCTTAGCACGATAGAATTCTCCGTAGGTATATTTCGCGTGTGTGTGAGCGAGCTTCTCATGGAGACCCAGGAGCGCGCTCACTCACTTTTTACGCTGTCTAACCACTTTGTCATGGACTTCAAATTGCATCGACTCGGTTGAATTCCAATGGCCACCATCCACACATTTCGTGCGGCGATGTCTCTAGATCAGGACACGTAAGAAACTTTAGGGCAGAGAGCAAAGAAAAGTGGGAGCAAGAGCTTTCTTCTCTTCTATAAGCAAATGAGTCTTGTCCATCAACGTTTGCACGTTTTGAATGACAGTTTTGATCATCTAACATTAAAGACGAAAAATTAATTTCAAATGATACAAGAAAAGTGAAAAAAAAAAAAAAGGAGTAAAAAGTGGACCAAATATACTCGAAATTAATGACACGTGTAGAAAAAAATAAGTTGGAAAGTGCACCATATAAAAATCTGCGGAAACTTCAATTATTTTCCTTGTACTATCTATACCAAAGCTTTGAAGCAAGGGAGTGAGGTTACTAAGGGTGTAAATGATAATCATTATGTTTCTTTATTTATTTATTTTTTAATTTTCTTTCCTGGGAACAAGTTTGGAACATAAATCTAATTGATAATGCAATTTCATTTGTTCATTTTTGGGACCAATTTTTAGCTTCGAAATAAATTTGGGCTAGAAATTGAAAAGTAAATGCTTTTCATTTCTAGAACATAAATGAGAAATAAAAACTCATCACTCGCTTTCACCACATGCCATGCCCTCCACCGGTTGCCAGTCACTTGCTCCAAACCGCCAAGAAATTCTAAGGCCTGTCAAATGAATTTCTATTCTTGGAAAGGAGATTTTGTGTTGTTATTAAACATGTGCCTTTGCTCATGAACTCATTTAGGGAATATATAAAAAAAAATCCATTTCTAGCCATAAATTGTTCCTGGGAGTAGAATAATTATCATTCGTGCCATAAGATTGTCATATTTTCTTCAGATAGTTAGTATTTTAAGTTTACCCCCTAGTAACATGGTGTGAGAGATTCTTTAAGTGCTCAGTTGATTCCCACTAAACATGATAGGTATAGCTCGTTGCTAATTTTAGAAAATTATTAAATGCCCTCGGCTAATGTGACCTAGCTTCACTTAAGTCGGAACAAACCTAAAAATCTCTTGATTCCATGGCACGTTAATCATCATACAATCTACCAAAAAACAAAATTCATCACGCAACATCTCCAATTCAAAATATCTTTATGAGTGTTAGAAAGTCCAACAAAATAACTTAAACTCGTAGGTAGGGGGAGACCACATGTAAATTTGATAATCAAAGGACGTTGAATATTGCTACAAAAAGCATGGATGAAGTTCTTTGAGGAGTGCCATATAATTAGCATGAGTTTATTTGAATATTATGATCTCTATAAGTGAAACCTATCTAAATTCAAAACAAATGTAACGTACTCTTTGAATAAGCTCTAGTATCATAGCTTTCCATAAAATGAGTGTGAGCTCATTCGAATATTATGATCTCTATAAGTGTAACATTTCTATTTATTTTTTTTTATGCATTTATATGATTCACTTAGAATATGATACAAATAAAAATGGCACATGCGATTTTTACCTCTAGGAGATTCCCAGGTATTTAATGTGTGAGCATAATAGATCAAATACATCAACATGCTTGAGTTTATAAATTCAACATTTATACTTGATGATGCCCTTATCATGATTCACCTCAATCTTTACTAGGTCATGAACTATGTACCTTGCACTATGATGTCACTATTCTCATCCGTGTTAAGCTCATCATGGGCAATCGTGCCCAATCCAAGTTCTTAAATTTTTTGGGAAACTTCGAATCTTCATATTAGGTCTCAACTATTGACATCTACTGGGTATCTAAGTGTAAGATATTATAGTCATTAAAACGTAGATCAAGAAAATGCAACTTACATAAGAAATAATGTTCAGATCAACATACGTATAGAAATGAAGAGCAAAGTGTCATCGTCCATGATTCTCTCATACTCGTGACCCTTGTGAAGCCTAAAGTGATCTGCCATCTTGCTTGATGGACTATAGGCCTGATCTAAGCTAAGCGTGATACGATATGATCAATGTGTGCTATTTGCTATATTTTTCTCTGGAACAACTATAGAAGGGAGGCTGGCCTCGTGTTTGTTCACTCACTAGGCACCACATGTCACGCCCCGAACCCTAGACACATGCACATCCCTCGGCGGTCGATTAAAAATGCGATATTCCCAGGACGCGTTGCCGACCCTTTTCATTTTATGCACATGTGGAAACGAACTAATAAACACCCTGACAACCATCTGGGATAGTCTAAAAACATACCAATGCCTTTTATCCACAAAACACACTTTATATACAAACTAGGTTAACCTTGCAACTTATATGTATACAATAGGTTTGTCTCCAAAAGGAAACTACCAAACAACTTACACTCTAGCCCTTTTTACCTCGAGCTCCAAACTCTCCATCCTAGGGACCTGAAAATTTTAAATCACGATAGGGTGAGATAAAATCTCAGCGAGTCAACACCCTAAACCCTGATTAGGACGAGAATTCACCTAGAGACGGTCCTAAACATGCACCACACACAGACTTATCTCGTCTCAACACCTCACTGCACATTAACTCATCACATATATCCCATGCATACAGCAAACACATTTTATAATTGGAACACATCAATTCATCTTTCAAACAATCACAGGGGTCCCGATTATAAGACCAAACCATTATGACATGTCCCATTCTGTACCATACAATTTTTTTCCATAATCAAACGCATCTATCTCAATCATTCAATTGTGTCCCAGTTATTTACGACCCAATGGCCACGACTAACTCAACAGTCGGCGGTCATCCAGCATAATTGGTCGTCCTCCCGTTTCGTCAGGCATGGCAACGTCTACATCTAGATAGCATTCCCAAAGGAGCATCGACCCAACCTTTACTGTGACCGACATCCGTTGTCAAGGGTATCTGAACTAAATCAGGCATCGCCTCCCCAACTCCCGTTGGGTGACGGGTTCCGACAGTGATCACACGTACATCCATGCTCAGTTAATAATATCGTGCTTTGCACTCAAATAATTTCATTTCAAATAATGAACTTAGCCAATTTTCTTTGTATTAAAAATACCCAGTAAAATAATTGTGCGTGGTCACAAATGTAAATCAAGCTACTAAACGTGATACCCTCTCATTTAAAAATTTCACGATTTTATATAGTGCATAAAATATTTTTGGCATCAAAAATTGACACCCGGTATTTTTCTAATTAAATACCATAAAATCATATTTTTGTTATAATAATTCAAAAATCATCACCAAGCACCCAATTGCATAATATAGTAATCAATTTCACAAATCACTTTAACCATGATGATCAGTGTAAAATTCCACTAACAGGCTATCCCGGCATAATTTACGTTAATTATAATTAATTAAATAATTAATTAAATAAATAAATTGTGATTAATTAAACTGAACCAATTAATTAACTTAACCATGCAAGCACATCATCAGCCAAGCCAGCTCTTAGCTTCCATCATATAGCCAAAACACCAAAAATCCCTTTTTAAAATTCACTTGGCACCCCTTTTTTTTTTTTTGTTCAAACTTTCTGAAATAAATTCGTATAGGATCTCATATTTGAAATTAACCCGCCAAACATTGCACGCATCTAGTATAAAGCCTCCTCACTTTATTGAGCACATAAAACTTGGCATCCAAACCCGACACCATATTTCTATTCTAATTTTTTTTCTAACCACCCTCTTTTGAAAACAAACCTTAGTAACCCCCATTTTTTTTTGTTCAAAACATTTAGAAATAAATTCATTGGCGCTCACGTACTCAAAATTAATCCATCAAACTTTATACGCACCTAGTTTAAAACCTCATTGTTTTATTGGGTAAATAAGTTTTGGTGTCCAACCCGACACCTAATTGTTTTTCTAATTAAAAGCTTAAAAGGTCATCTTTTGCATTACTAATAAACCATCACCACAGCACCACCATTCAAATATTATCAAAAATAAGCTCTAAGCATGCCAAAAGTTAACAACATCACTAAATATACATTATCCAACAAGCACGACACCAAGAACAACAACAAAACCACAACCGGTCCTAACCGGCAGAAATCAGGTCACTCGCGCGTCTCCAAGTTTAAATCCAGAAACCTAACCAAAAAAGTTCAGAAAATTCTCAAATTTGAATATGTTATAAAGGACACATAAAAAAACATTTTTCATGAACACACCTTAACCTAGATCTTTCTAAATTAACAGAAGTAAATCGCTCAAGTCGAGACCAAAATTGTGTCTGTGTCCAGAAATTCTGTTTTCCAAAATCAGTTTGGTTTGAGGCCCAAAACTTGTCCGTTTGATCTGAAATTTGAATATGTTAAACTAAAAGATATGATCAAAAACCTTTGTGAAGGAACCCTTTCAAAAATCGAACCCTAAGAGTTGATAAAAATCTCTTGAACACTAGAAGGTCACAGTTTCCAGCACAAATAGAGGTTCTGTTTTGTTTTTAACGAATTTGAAATATTATTCTTTTAAATCCATAAAATCTTGGGTAAAATATATGGCATAGCTGAAGATGTCTAGAACATTTTTCAAGAAGAAAGTAACTTCAAAATCGCAGTACATTTTTCCTCACAAAAATAGCAAACGGCGAGGGTCCAGTAACCAGATTCGAGGGAAATCCACTAAATTAGACTAAACCACCTTCATTAATGCTAATCTAACCAATTAGATTAATAATAATCCATATTAAGACTAATATAACCAAACTAAATTAACACTAATCCAAATTAAGGCTAACCTAACTTAATATTAATTTAACTAAGCTAATTAGCACTAATCTAACCCCCTAAGCGCAATTAACAATCTAATCAAGGATTAAGAAGTTAACTCATTGGATTAGCACATCGGTGGGTTCACGGTGACGGCGACACGAAGGCGGTGAGATCTCGTGAATACCGTTTCTCTAAAGGAGGTCTACCGGTGAAGGAAAACAGCCCAACAAGTCTCAGCTTGAGGGGTGTCTCTGGTTCTAGAGCTGCTGGTCGGGGTTGCAGCTCGCGGTGGTGGCAATTCCCCTGGCTGTGGTTACCGGCTGGGTTGAGGTGCTGGACATGTGGAGCTGCTGTGATGTGGGTGGTTAGGCGTGAGGAGCAGGTGTGAAAATAGGGTGAGGGGTGGAGGACGTGGGATGGTGAAGAAAAGGGAGAGAATTGAGGTAAAAAGGGATGCACAAGATGAGGAGGGAGGATCGGTAGAGCGGTGGGGAAGTTACGCGAGAGAAGAAAAGGGGTGAAAGAGCAAGGGAGAGAAGAGAAAAAAGAAGAAAGAAAAGAGAGAAAGGAAGAAGGGAATGGGCAGAAGGGTTTAACGTGCGTGAGGTAGAGGAGAAAGAGAGAGAGGAAAGAGAGAGGGGGGAGGGGAGATTGAAAGTCAAGGTAAAATATCCCAACTATCATCACCTTGCCACAAAGGTTCTCTTATGCTCATCCTTTATCTCCCAAATACTTTCTTAACTTTAATTTCTCAAAATTAAACCAAATAGGGCAGCCAAATAATCCATTACTCCTCCCATCCAAATTTCCATTCTTTTTTCGAATTGTCCGAAATTGATTTTTCCGCAAAATTCCGGACTTGATGGAATTTCTCTGAAAGATGAGATGACGTCCTAAAAATAAATTGTGACACGTTCGAATGTCCGATTCTTGAAACCGAATTCAAATTCATGATTAAAATCGACCGAACACGATTTTAGTACAACCTAACTTATCAGGTAGTTTTTAGGGATTTTAACATGTTTGACTCATGGTCGATAAATTTGATCCACATTTGTGCATCTTCGACTCGTCAGCGACTCTCAATTGTCATGAAAATCGCAAGATTTCAATTACGTGTACCGAGTATAATTTCGATAGAAAATCGAGTTAGTGTCATTCGACACAAATTTCGCAATTAGGCGGAATCACCCACAATTCAATTACGTGTTTCCGTTGAATCGACCTATATCCAATCAGTAATTGATTATAACGGTGTCGTATTGACCATTGCCGATTATTACGGTCGAGCGATCGATTTCCAATCGAATTCTCTAGTCTGTCGCGTTTATATCCCTTATGACTTCACCTAATAGATTAGTTAACTCGTGAGTGGCCAATTCAAAGTAAAATGACTATAGGCACGTCGACGAAATGCCCATTTCATATTATCGAGACGGGGTCGAAATTCAGGATGTTACACTGCACGGGCTACTCGGTGGCTAAGAAACTGCCGATTTGTGAAAAAGGGCGTGTCAACAAAACATATTATAATTGAGGATGCTTAGGGTGACACCAAAGCACCATGCCTCAACACGATAGTATTCTTTATAGGTATCGTTGAGTTTTGACTTTCAAATTAAGAGATAAGAGTATTTTAGACCATGCAACATTTGTTTTAGGGTTTTTTGAAGGAAGACTATAAAAGGAATGTGTTTAACAACACATCTCCAATCCTAGCCTCCATATTATTTCTTGTTTTTTTTTTTCTTATCTTGTTGTTAGATCTTTAAATCTTGTGGCTCACCAAGTGATTTTTTTAAGCTTTTGGATTATACTCCTGTACTCTTTGTTGAAGATGGTGAAATCTCTCTCTCTCCCCGTGGTTTTTCCTGTTTTGATTTTTCACATAAATCTTGCGTCTTGCGTCTTGTGTGATTTAGATTTTCCTTTCAACCTTCACTACTTGTGCTTCAATTGGTGCAGCTTTTAGAATTTTTCCGCAACAAACTGGTATTACAACAAAGGTTTTCAATCTTTCTGTTCGAGATGGCATCTATCATGTTCGAAGTGGCACATTTTGATGGCCAAAACAATTTTGGGCTATGGAAGATCAAGATGAAGGCGTTGTTGCATCGAGAAGATTTGGTTAAAGCCTTGGACGGAAACAATCCTAACGATATGACTATGGTGAGATCGAGGAGATGAAAAAGAAAATGCATAGCACCATCCAATTGTCATTATCCGATAAGGTGCTTCGCGAAATTGTGGATGAAAAAATGGCTTCAAGATTGTGGAATAAGCTTGAGAGCCTCTACATGAAAAAATCTCTTACGACAAGATTATTCTTGAAGCAGCATCTTTACATGCTAAAGATGCAAGAAGGTACTCCTATCCAAGAATATCTACATAAATTTAATAAGATCATTATGGATATAAAAAATCTAGATTTGAATTTAGATGATGAAGATCAAGCTCTAATTGTATTATGCTCACTATCTTGCTCGTATGGAAATTTTGTGCATACAAGGTTGAATGCGAGTAGTGGTGGGGATAAAGGTGATGGGTTAGTTATTAGGGGAAGGTTAAATCATTGTGATAGACATGGTAATAATAAAGGGCATTTGAAGTTTAGATCAACCAGAGATAAAAGTAAGGTGGAGTATTATTATTGTCACAAATTTGGATATTACAAAAGTGAGTATCTAATGCTCAAAGCTGAGGGGAAGAAGTCGAGGAGTTCCGATTCGGCTAGTCTAGTGAAAAATAATGAGTCAGCTAATGCAGACAATATTCTTACTATTTTGTCTTTAGATTGTCATGTCAATGACGAATAGATTTTGGCTTCAGTATGTTTATACCACATGTGTCCACATAAAGATTGTCCACACATATGAGAAAGTCAATGGTGGTTTAGTTTTGATGGGCAATTATACAGTTTGCATGATTGTAGGTATTGGTAAGGTGTAGATTAAATGTCATGACAATGTAGTAAAAACTTTAACAAACTTTAGGCACATCCTAGATTTTAAGAAAAACCTTATTCCGTTGAGTATTTTAGATTTTATTGGGTGTATTTACACCGGTGGAGGTGAAGTTTTAAAAATTTCATAAGGCTCCTTGATTGTGATGAGAGGTAGCATAAAGAAAAATCTTTACATTCTGCAGAGAAGTATCGTTGTGGGTTCTTTAAATATATCATCCTCTTTGGATTCTGAAAAATCAATGTTGTGACTTATGCTATTGGGCCACATGAGCGAAAGAGGAATGCCTATATTGAGTAAATATGGTTTACTTTATGGAGATCATATAGTCTCACTTGATTTTTTGGAACATTGTGTTTAGGGAAGCAACGCAGATTTAGTTTTAGTACTGGGGTGCACTCAATAAAGGGCACGATTGACTATATTTACTTTGATTTGTGAGGACTGACACAGGTAACATCTAAAGGTGGTATAGTCTATCTTCTGGCATTCATTGATGATTTTTCTAGGAAAGTCTGGTTTTTTTTCTTGAAGCATGGAAGTATTGCTTTTGATATGTTCAAGAAGTGGAAGATGTTGATAGAAAATCAAATTGGGAAGAGAATAAAGTATCTTAGAACGGACAATGGTCTTGAGTTTTGCGAAGTGATTTCAACAAGTACTATGAAAATTCAGGGATTATTTGATGTCAAATAGTTATGTACACATTTTTGGGCTGAAACTGTGAACAAGACGTGTTATTTAGTGAATTGTTTTCCTTCAACTGCAATTGAATGCAAGACTCCTAATGAGGTATGGTCAAGTAAACCTTTTGATTATTTTGGTTTAAAAATATTTGCATGTCCTACTTATTATCACGTAAAAGAGGGTAAGCTTGAACCTAGGATCAAAAAGTGTATTTTCGTTGGTTATACAGACGAGGCTAAAGATATAAGTTATGGTGTTTTGACCATCAGTTATCCAAGTTTATAATTAGTAGAAGTGTTACTTTTAATGATAACTTTACACTTGAATAAAGAAACGTTGTTACTGAGTCTAAAAATATTCATGAGGAGAATGTTTGGAAAAATGTGGAGCTTCATGTAGAGCATCCATGGAAAATAGTTGAAGATGTTCCTATTTAGCTAGAAAGTGACAATGAGCAACAAGAACCGGATTCTATCAAAGAAAAAGTAGAAAAATTAAGCAACCTCAAAGTTTGGCTATAGGGAGAGCTAAATGACAAATTAAGCCTTCCCGAAGGTATGTTTTTGTTGACTTGGTAGCATATATTCTTATAGTTGCTAAAGAGCTTGGTATTAAAAACCTTCTACATTTCATAAAGCTGCTATTTATTTTAAATCTAAGAAGTGGATTATTCCAATGAATGAAGAGATGGAGTCTCTTCATAAGAACCAAACTTGGGATCTTATGAAATTGCCTGAGAGCAAAATAGCTGTTGGATGCAAGTGGGTCTTCAAAATAAAAGAGAAAATTCTGGGGGTTGAAGATGAAAGATTCAAGGCATGTTTGGTAGCGAAGAGTTTTAGTTAGAAGGAGGGGATTGACTTCAATGAAGTATTCTCTCCAGTTGTAAAACGTAGTTCCATTCATGTGTTACTTGTGTTAGTAGCCTTTTATAATCTAGAACTTGAGCAACTTGATGTTGAGACCACTTTTCTACATGCCGATGTTGAGGAGATGATCTATATGTCTCAACTCGAGGAATTCATTGTTGAGGGTAAAGAAGATCATGTTTATAGGTTAAAACGTTCTTTGTAGGACTCAAGCAATCTCCACAGCAATGATACAAGAGATTTGATAGCTTTATGTTGAGTCATGGTTATTCGCGAAATCGCAGGATAGTTGTGTGTATTATAAAAATTTGCATGATGGTTCTTTTATTTATTTGCTATTATATGCGGATGACATGTTTATTGTAGTGAAGAACATATTAAAGATATAAAATTTGAAAAGACAACTTAGTAGGGAATTTGAGATGAAAGATCTTGGAGTTGCCAAGAAAATTCTAGGTATGGAACTTCGTAAAGAGAGATAGTTTGGGAAGTTATACCTCCTGCAGAAGAAGTATATTAAGAAAGTGCTTGAGCTCTTTGGCATGAAGAATGCTAAACCGGTAAGTACTCCTTTGGCGTCCCATTTTAGGCTTTTGGCTTCTTTGTCGCTTAAAACTAAGGAAGGGGAAGATGAGATGTCTCATGTTCCATATTCTAGTGCCGTGGTTAGTCTCATGTATGCTATGTTTTTTATTCATCCAAATATTTCACAGTTTATTAGTGTTGTGAGTAGGTATATGGCATGTCTGGGTAAAGTTCACTAGCAAGTCGTAAAATGGATTCTTTGATACATCCGGGATACCTCAAATGTGGGTTTAGTCTTTGATAGAGGTTGTGATATAGGACATTTAGTTGTTAGCTTCGTTAATTCTAATTATGCATGCAATCTCAATAAAAGGAGATCTTTGACAAGTTCTATTTTTACACTTGGTGGTTCCGAGGTTAGTTGGAAAGCAATTTTGTAGAACATAATTGCTTAATCTACCACCGAAGTAGAATACATGGTAGCAGTGGAAGCAGTAAAGGAAGCTCTTTGGTTGAAACATTTGGTTATAAAACTTAGTGTGAAACAAGAAGGAGCCTCCATTATCTTTTGCGATAACCAAAGTGCGATTCAGTTAATCAAGAATGGGATTTATTATGAGAGGATAAAATATATCGACGTAGGGTATTACTTTGTATGTGATGAGGTTGCTAAGAGTACAGTTACAATAAAAAAAAAATTATCTATGGTGGATAATCCTATAGACATGTTAACCAGATCAGTTCCTTTGACCAAGTTCAAGCATTGCTTTAACTTGATTGGCGCTTTCACCATTTGAGTTGTTTAGGCGAGTTGGTGGCATTTCACCCCTTGTTTCCTACAATAAGTATGCTCACGTAGGCTTAGAGGTGTACATCGTCGATTTTTCCATTTTGGGGTTGGTCTTTTGTGGTCACTTTTGGTAGTGAGGTGGAGAGGTCTTATGGTGTTTAGCATAATGCTCTTTTGAAGATTCGTTGAGTTTTGACTTTCAAGTTAAGAGAAAAGGGTATTTTAGACCATGCACATGTAGACCAAATAAGTTAGAAAGAGCACCATATAAAAACTTGCGGAAACTTTAGTTATTTTCCTCCTGCTCACTATATTAAAGCTTTAAAGTAAGGGAGCGAGGTTACTAAGGGTGTAACTGATAATTATTCTATTTATTTATTTTTCTAATTTTTTTGCTCTTAAAAACTAGTTTGGAACATAAATATGTTTGGTAATGCAATTTGATTTTTCTATTTTTAACATCAATTTTTAGCTCAGAAATAGATTTCGAACAAAAAAAAAAAAAAAGGAAGTAGAAATACTTTTATATTTCTGGAACATAAATGAAAAGTAAAAATTATTTTCATCGCTTGTTGTCTCCAAATGCCATCACTCGCCCTTTGTCGGTCGCCAAGAAATTTTAAGGCTTATTAAATGAATTTCTATTTTGAGAACAAAAATTTTGTATTTTTATTAAACACGTATCTTTGCTTATAAACTTATCTAGGGAATAGATATAGAAAAATCTATTTTGGCCAAAAATTGTTCCGGGGAACAAAATAGTTATTTTTTGCACCACAAAGTTAACATACCTTCTTCAAATAGTTAACATTTTACTTTTTCCCCTAGTAAAATGGTGCAAGAGATTCTTCAAGTGCTTAGTTGCTTCCCACTAAACATGATATGTGTAGCTCATCTCTAATTTTAGAAAATTATTAAATGCTCTTGGCTCATGTGACCCAACTTCACTTAAGTCCAAAAAAAAAACTAAAAATCTCCTAATTCCGTGGCAAGTTAAACTCCTAATTTGATAAAGTAAATTATAGCTGAGGATACTTGGTGTGACACCAAAGTGCTGTGTCTCGTGTCTCGGTGCAATAGAATTCTTTATAAGTAATTTGTCAACTTTGCATGGAGACCACAAACACGCTCACTCACTTTCCACACTATTTCATCACTTTGACGCGAACTCCAAATTGCCGGTCCATAACAAAAGAATTTCGATAAAGCATATTATAGTTGAAGACGTTTGGCGTGACACCAAAGTACTGTGTCTCGGCATAATAGAATTCTTTATGTGTGTGTGTGTGAGCTTCTCATGGAGACCCTTGAGCCTGCTTACTCACTTTACACACTATTTTATCCCTTTGATGCAGACTCCAAATTGCATCGGCTCGGCTGAATTCCAATGGCCACCATCCACGTGTTTCGTGCTGCGATGTCACCAGATCAGGACACGTGAGAAACTTAAGGCAAAGGCAAGCTTTCTTCTCTTCTATAAGCAAATTCAATTACAGGGAATGAAACCGCATGAAGAAGTAGGGAATTTGAATAACTAGCTTTGACTCGTTGAAATTTCAAAGTCTTCCCTTTTCCTACCCCACTTTGTTAATCATTGCCATCTCTTCGTTTATCACTTCACTCTGTGATTGTTCTTCTCGAGACCCTTTAGTCATCTAAGTCTCCGAGTCTCTTCGCTTAGTCTGCTTCAAAAAATATCCCAGTCTCTACCCATCGATCGTTTCAATTGTTCTAGATTTCTCTGTGTGAAAGGAACGATGGACAGAGGCCAGCACGAGCTACAGTTCCTTGGGTTCCTCGTCTACAGAGAGACCTCCAAGATCATCCTCAAATGGAGGAAGATCTTCGCTCAGATCACACTCGTGCTCATCCTCCCTCTCTGCGTCATCCTCGTCCTCTTTGAGGTCTTGCAACTCCTCTTCTTCAAGATCGTCAACCACGAGATCGACAGGACGACGCCTGGAATGACAGCCCGAGGTACATGGACCGGTCCCGCATGCTCAAGAAGGAGTGGATCGCTTTCTGGCTCCTCAAGTTCGGCTCCTTCATCTTTGTCTTCATCTTCTCTCTGCTTTCGACCTCAGCTGTCGTCTACACTAAAGGCTTGCATCTACGCCGCCAAGCAGATTACTTTCAGGAAGATCATTTGTGTCGTGCCCAGATTGTGGAAGAGGCCCATGATCCCTTTCCTCTTGAGCTTCGCACTCTTCATTGTCGTGGCTCTAGGGCCTCTGATTGCAGGGCTTGTTGTCGTGACCCAATTTCCAGTTGGCTCGGCATTTGGGATTGCCCTAGCGGTCATTCTCTTGATCTTGTAGGTTGCTGGGTTTGTTTTGTACGAGTTTTCCTAATATGGACTATATTAATTGATATTGTAATTTATCATTTTACGGTTATTGTAAAACGGGGTTGGTCTAAAGTGAGATAGAAGATTTCTTAATTAGTCTAATATGGGCAGGCTAGTGTGGGCCAAGTTGAGTATGGCCCGTAATGAGGGGACCTGGCTGGAAACTCTATAAATAGTGTTCAAGTCTCTCCTCTAACTCTAATTCTTACATGTATTGTCACATAATGAGCGTTAACCTACCGATAAAGGATGAGGTGGCTGTCTTATTGAGCCAGTGATACGGAGGGCAATAGAGGAGAAGCACTTACACCCGCTTCAAGAACAATGGATCCCAAAACAGGTGCGTTAATCTTTCTGCTCAATTATGCATATTCTTGTTCTGGTTATGGAGATCTTGGGATTGTGTAATTTGCATCAAACATGTGGTATCAGAGCAACTATAACCCTAGAACTTCAACTCATAAAGTTTTTGCCATAATTTGTGATTTTCGTGATTTTTTGTTCAATTAAAATAAAATTAAATCACAAATATGGACTAGGCTAGTCGAGGCAAGTAGATCCGTGGGTGGCCCGTCACCGGGGGAGGCTACACGCGCCCCCATGTGCGGCCACGCGCCGCCAAGGCATCGGAGACGCGCCCCATGCGCAGCCATGCGCCTTCACGCGCTCCCACACGCGGCTCGCGTGTGCGACGCATGCGGGTGCTGACTTCACGATGACGTTAGCGACCTGGACTCGACCCGATACACAGGCCGACCCGATCCAACCCGACCCGACCCGTTGACTGACCCAACATGGTCAACTGTTGACTAGACCAATCAATCGGTCGGATTGGACGACTAGACCGAACGGTCAAGTCGGGAACTGGTCGAACTGGTTTTGACCGGCCTTCTTCGCTCGCGCATGAGCTCCACGTGCCGCGCACTCAGGTGGCATGTGTAGGCGCGTGGGAGCTCCGATGGGCGCGAGACTGGCAATGTTGGATTCGTATGACCATTTTCTATCTTGTGGTGTATATATTTTACATGTTTGATGATTTTATGGATGTGAAAATACATACAAAACCCTAAATACGCGTATTTTTAATGTATTTTTGCATTTTTTTTATTTTCTGTGATTTTGTAAATACAAGTGTTGGGTTACTGGTATATTATCACATAAACAATATAAATGTGTGATTCATTAATAAAAATTAAATTTTATTGTGAATTGAAACTAGCTTAATGAGATACCATCATTATGGGATAGTAATTAACTATGTATTAAGGTAATGAGAAATAGTAAAAGGTTATGAAACTTTTGTTGCTCAAGCATACTCTACACGCATCTTGATGCATTTTTGTTTCTTTGTGACCAAACTGATTATATTACTTAACACATCTGCTGAGTGTGGGTAATGCATGTCAGTTAAATTATTAGATGAGATTCCTATACTCATCTGGTCACTAATTAATGTCTATCAAGTTGAACATTTTTGTTAATGGTTGATGCAATGATAATTTGTTACTTAAAATTGGCTAATAAATCAGTTATTGGTCTTAGAGTCATGTTTTGCCTTATGAAACTCATGAGCGATAGTGGATCAGCTGTCAAGCTTGTTGATCTAGGATACCCTATATTGCTATTAATGTTAACTTGTAATAGATCATTTGGATCAACATTCTTCTTTATATTGTTCTGGTAATTTGTAATCTGGGTGCACAAGAGACGTTTTCTTCTATGTTATGAGAAGTTTCTTGTGTTGCTATGATCGGTGATTTTCCTAAATGAATAAAGCAGTATAATTAGCATGATATGTGATTTTGGTGATTTATTGCCCCTATCATTAAAGTTAAAATTACATATATATGGTGTATGTGAGTAGTGAGGTTTATATCCCTAGTATGAGAGAATTTCAAGGATTCAATTAAATAGTGACTGCCAAAGTAGCACGCTTGATTGTATTTGAGAAATTTCGATCTCGTATATTGATTGGGATGTCTCCTAGTCTAATGCGTAATCATACTCCCAAAGGAGGTGATTGTGTATTAGTTCATGGAGGAATACATGATGGAATGGTGGAGTGATCGATCTTAGTAGTTCATATGCCCAAAAGTGATGAATTTATGAAAATTGGAATATATTCTCATAACCGCTATCATGTAGGGAGTGTACAATTGCATGTCATGTATTATGCTCAAAGGTGATTATATAATTTTGCATATAACTTTCTGGATGTGTACTTGTACGTCAAGTTACACAGTGCTTACATGATGCTAATTACACACATTACTTGTTTTTTCAGTCACCTTTTCAGTAATTAATAACTCCATTATTATTGAGGTTTTTACTGTTTCAAATTTTAAGTTGTGGACATATGATTTGTTGCTTAGGAAAATAGCAATAGAATTTACTTACTGCCTATGAAGCGTTCCATTCATGAACACTTGAAAAGTGGTTTGCCTGCTAAAAGATTATGGAAGCCTTAATGGCTTGAAATTATGTCTTGAGATTGTGTTTAAGTCCTAATGATATATACGTTTAATATAAGGTTAGAAAAGTTGTTTCCAAAAGTTTTCTGTCTAAGGAATAATTTCACACATGTCTAAAGAAATAGTAGAAAAGTTGACAATGTTGATATTTTGTCCACTCTTAACGATTTTCTAAAGACTTCTATAGATTATTGTGGAAGTAAAATGACCGAGATAACGAATAAATTGATTAAAATTAGTCTTAAAGGTTGTCAGGTTTAATAGTGACAATGAGTATTTTGGCAAGTATGACAATGTGGAATAGCTTAAAGGGTCATTTGTCAAATACTTGATAAATTCTGGGATGGTAATTTAATTACTATGTCTGAAAATCCTGACAAGAAGATTTGGCCAAAAGGCATAATTGCACCATAATGAACATGGTGATGAGTATAATTAGTAAGACTAATTTATCCGGTCTTCTATGGGCTGATATTATGAATTAACTTTTTCACATACAAAATGTGTTTTTTACAAAGTTGTTTCATAAACTTCTTTTGAGTTATGGACTGGATGTAAATTACTTGAATCATATTAAATTTAGAGGTGTCATGTAGAAGTGAGGTTATTTAATTCAATATCAAGTGCGTTGGAATTTAGATTCACTTAAAATTATTTTATATCTTACCTAGATTGTTCAAAGGGGTATTGATTTTATGATCTTAATGAAGGTATAAGAATTAATGAATCACATATAGTAAAGTTTCTAGAGTTCGAAGTAATTGTAGAGGATAGTTGCACAACCTCAAGGCGGCGACCCTCGCCCAGATCTATGGTGAGTGGGGAGGGCTTGCGAGCCCTCGCCACCAATTGGTCAGGGTCGCTGGCCCCTGGCTAGGGCCCGGCAACCCCAGCCGACCCTCCCCCCTCCATTGCCGGCCCTTCCCGGCGATGGCGGGGTCCTCAGCCGCCTCCCCACTTTTCTTTTTTTTTTTTTTCTTTTCTTTTTAATTTTAAAATTATTATTTTTAAATATTTTAACTAAATTTAATTTTATATTATTTTTTTACCACGTGAGCTCAAAACAACGTCGTTTTTGCATTATTTGGCCATGTCAGTATGTAAAACGAAGTCGTTTTGTACTTGTTTCACCGGAAAAATGTCACGTATGCAATTTGGCCGGATTTTGGCCAGATTGGCATTCAAGTGATTCATTTTGCTCCAATTTTGACACTTAAATGTACTTTTCGTAAGTTATGACACTTAAGTGTCCCTTTCTGCCAAGTTATGGCACTCTAGGGGTCTGCGTCTCCATTGAAGCCTGATTTTCTTGCATAACTGAGGTCCTCAGTTTCTCACCACCTTAGGTTGTTCTTGGCAGATTCTTGGAAATACCGGTTGCATTGCAAGGACATGTTCTACATTGGCCATCAGCTTTTATCTTGTTGGGGTGCTTAGTTTGTCCAACAACTCGAACATTTTGGGAAAATTACCAAAAGAATCCTAAACTTATTGAAATTAGATCAATTTATTCATAAACACTTTTTTTTGCCAATTCAATCCTAAATGTTTTGCATTTATGCTAATTCAATCCATTTCATCAATTTTGGCTAGTCGTCACTGACGTGGACAAT
Source organism: Eucalyptus microcorys (assembly GCA_014182515.1). Classification (NCBI taxonomy): domain Eukaryota; kingdom Viridiplantae; phylum Streptophyta; class Magnoliopsida; order Myrtales; family Myrtaceae; genus Eucalyptus; species Eucalyptus microcorys. Next base: position 3,003,979 of record CM024570.1, on the reverse strand, counting down.
GTTTCAATAATTTTTTCTTTTCTTTTTCCTTTTTATTCTTTCTCTGTTTTTTTTTCTTCCTTCTTCATTCTTCCTTTTTCCTCTGGTAGGCAAGGCTCACCCAGTGACAGTGAGGCTACCCTCGCCGACACTAGGTGAGGCTCGCTAGCTTTGGTGAGGGCGAGGTGGGCGAGGTTGAGCCTCTCCATGTTTGGATGAGGCTCGCCCTTGCCAATGTCTAGAGGGGGCGAGCCTCGCCAGCCCTCGTCTTTGGTTAGTGATGATTGGCCTAAGGAAGAAGGAAGAAAGAGGAAAAGAAAAAGGAAAAAGAAAAGAAAAATATCAATATTAATAAAAAATTTGAAGAAAAATATTATTCACTTTAGCCGGCTAGACGGCTGGCATTGATGTTAGTGCTTGTTAGCCAAAATTGATCGGATGTACTAAATTGACACAAATACAAAATGTTTAAGACTTAATTGGCAAAAAAAATTAGGACTAAATTAGCATAATTGCAATAAATTTAAGACTTTTTTTTTTTTTTTGGTAATTATCCCCGAGCATTTCTTTAGTGTACTTCAAAGGCATTCCTCGGCAAAACTAATGTTGATGAGTCATTGATTATTTGTGATCGTTGAATCACATCCAGTTTCTTTTGATGCCTTTAGAATATAAAGCATTGTGCCGTGTTTCAATAGTATATCATTATTTTAATTCTCGGTTCCTCCCGTTTATTTCCCGATTTTCGATTCTTGGTCTTGGGAACTAAACTGGGGAACAGCGATTCCTATAAAAATGGAATCATAAATTGAACTACGGTACATTAAAACCTAAAATCAGACCGATTCTCGATTCTACCTTAAACCATACTCACTCGCAGTATATACATCATCTTGGCAAGGTCATTTACAGCAAGGTCAACAAGCGCGCCCACTTTCCACGTTATGGCAAACCTTTGACGCGGAGATCGAATAGCATCGACTAGGCTGAATTCCATGGCCACCCAAATTGAGGAGAAGGCCAAAACCTATCCATACGTTTCAAGCTACAATCAATCATGCGAAATCAAGAAATCTCAAAAATTTCGAGCCCATACCAAATGATGGTTTGATTAAATGATAGTCCTTATTCCACTATGATAATAACAGTATATTTTGAGATACAAAACAATAAATAACAAATAATTAAAAAAATTATTATGAGGTCCACTCCTTAAAAATACCTCACAATAATTTTTGGCACATAACATATTATTATTTTCACTGTTGCTCAAAAGACTGTTACCTATAAGACTCGATAAAGATAGTGATGCGTGAAGACTGGGAAGAGGAAGAGGGAAGACTTTGAAATTTGAACATGTCAAACTTTCTCTTCATATTCGTACTTCTCCACGCAATTTCTTCCGCCATGATTGATTGAGTCCTGTTAACATAATTTTATTTGGGCAATTGTGAGAATAACAATATACTGACTATTATTATTATAGTGGATTAAAGACTATCACTTAATCATTTCCCTTTCTAATTATTTGTTATTTATTATTCATGACAAAGCAATCTGTTGTCATCACGGTGGTGACCGTCAATCATTTCCCATCTTTGGTTATCAATTCACTCTGTGGTCGTTCTTCTCAAGACCCTTTATAAGAATCCGAGTCTCTGAATCTCTTCGCTTGTTTTGCTTCACGATATATCTGAGTCTCTCTACACATCGATCGTTTCATTCGTTCTTGATTTCACTGTGCGAAAGAGATGATGGACAGACACCAGAACGAGCTGCAATTCCTTGGGTCCCTCGGCGTATACAGAGGGACCTCTGAGATCATCGTCAAATGCAGGAAGATCTTTGCCCGGATCACGCTCACGCTCATCCTTCCTCTCTGCATCATCCTCCTCGCCCACTCCTTGGTCTCGCAGCTCCTCTTCTACAAGATCCTCAACGACGAGATCACCCTAAACGACACCGGGAAGAGGGACCCAGAGTACAGGGACCTATCCCGCATGCTGGAGAAGGAGTGGGTCGCTTTCTGGCTCGTCAGGCTCAGCTACTTCGTCCTAGTCTTCATCTTCTCTCTGCTTTCAACTGCGGCTGTTGTCTACACAGTGGCCTCCGTGTACGCCGCCAAGCAGATTACTTTCAAGAAGATCGTGAGTGTCATGCCCAGAGTCTGGAAGAGGCTCATGGTCACTTTTTTCTGGTGCTTCGCACTCTTCTTTGTGTACAACGCTGTGACTGTAGGGCTTTTGATCGTATGGCTCATCACAGTGAGGCAATTTTCAGTTGGCCCTGCACTTGGGATTGCCCTGGCGGTCATTCTCTTGATGTTATCCGTCGTTGGGTTGGTTTATATCACCATGATTTGGCAATTGGCGAGTGTGGTTTCGGTTCTTGAAGATGCGTATGGAACGAAGGCGATGCTGAAGAGCAAGGAACTGATAAAGGGCAAAATGGGTCTATCCGTTTGGTGTTTTCTTGGTGTCTTGGTGTGCTCCGTGCCGGTTCAGGCACTGTTTGAATCACTTGTGGTCTTGGACTTGGTTCCTAATGGAGTCAGGATCGGGGTTGGCCTGGTATGCTTGCTGTTGCTGTCGATGCTGGTGCTCTTCGATTTGGTCGTGCAGACAGTGATCTATTTCGTCTGCAAGTCCTACCACCACGAGAATATCGACAGCTCCTTCTTGTCTGATCATCTTGAGGGCTGTCTTGGAGACTGCCCCACCTGAAGGCCAAAGGGCCGTCCAGCTTGAGCAACTTCAAGTCTGGGGGGTTCTTTCATTTTTTTTTTATTACTAAATGTTTTCTGATCTGTAATTTTCATATACCTGTGAGAGACGAGCTATTATTCAAGTCTGATGTGATGGAATTTTTTTTTATGGATTCGTCTGTTTATCAGAAAAATGTTGTTGTGTTACATAACTTTTCAATGATCCTTTAATATTATTTAGTGATGGAATATGCACAATTGTGTCATAGAGACTTTTTAAAGTAATTGTTTTCTACAGTTAAATATATAAGTTAACACGTTATCTTTAAGTAATTTTCTCATGTTCAAGTTATAAAGTACGCACAATTATGAAATATAACTTTTAACCTTCTTTTCATATAGGCATTTCAAAATGCAACCTACATGTACATTTGTCATCAAAATATGTGCACTTTTGGAATGTAACATATCTATGTATAATTAGATCAAAAAAGCTATCTTACATGGTTTATATATATTTCAAATATAATATGGGAAATGCTGGATCGTTTGATAATAATTTTGAGTTAGCTTTCAAGTAAAAGCTAGCATTAGGCAAGTTAAAAGCCCAATGCTAGTAGGAACTAGCATTGAGCTTTCAGCATTTGACCAAATGTCGAAACTCATTTTTTTCTTCCAAAACTACCCTCACACATTCTTCAAATTTTCAATTTGAACCTCATTATTATTTTTTCAAATGCTAAAAAAATCAAATAGACATATTAAAAAAAAAAAAAAAGACCAACACTTCGCTGATCCGGCAAAGTGCTACAATTGCCGCTGGTCGTTAGTCGAGGTTGCCTGAGATCAAGTGACCTTTGGCAAGGGTCGTGCAACCCTGGAGAGGGCCATAAGAGGTCAGATGACCTTGGGCGACCCAATTGACGCACGACCCTTGTTGAGGGTCGATTGAGGTTGGATGACCTCTGGCGGCCCTCATAAGGGTTGCGTGACTAGCGACCTCTGACGACCTCGATTGATAGCTATCGGCACTAGATCTGACTTGCTGACAATCGTAGCCCTTTTCTAGACCAATGAAGGGTTTGGTCTTTTTAAATATATATAGTTTTAGTATTATTGTTGTATATATTATTCTTTTCAATTAAAAAAAAATATTACTCACTCAAAGAACTTTTCAAATGTGTTTTCTATCAAACGTCATTTCTCTCAAAATTACTTTTCAAAGCATAGTTTACCAAACAGCATTTATATTAACCCAAATCCCTTTAAACTAAACGGCTTTGCATTTTTCCAATGGGTTTTCAAAATGCTAAACCAAACACACCCACCATCTCCAATTCAAAATATCTTTATGAGTGTTAGATAATCCAACAAAATAACTTGAGCTCATAGGCGAAGGGAGATCTCATGTATATGAAGAGCATATAAACTCAATAATCAAAGGACGTTGGGTATTGCAACAATAAGCATGGATCAAGTGTCGCGACCTGACCTCGATTTGTGTCCCTCGGTGGGGGAAGGAAAAAAGCTCGGATTTAGGGTACTTGACCATGGGAGCTCCCTCACGATACGTATTCCAAACGACGTCATCAACTTCATTTTTCAGGATTAACAATGTGAGCTTGTGAGCTCTCCCAAGCTCGTACTTCGCATGACAGCAAGAGTTGTCTTGATTTGCATCCACAAGAATAATACACCTTGAATAGGGGATCGAATGTGAATAACGAATTTAGGGGTATCATTACTGTAGTAGCCTTCTCGATAGTACTCTTATCCATGAGGATGGCATTACTTCATCCTTTAGGAGATTTCCACATCAAGTATGTTAAACTATGGTGAGTCTTGTCAATACCCATATCTCTTATGACATATTCATTTATTATCTATGAGTTGTTTAAGACAACCTAGATAAAAGTTAGGAGCTACCACTAGTCTCGTTTTTGGGGGTCTGCTAGAAAACCCAATCAAGGGTCGGGAATGGTCCCTCGATATATATGTAACTAGAGGTTCTAAGGTTTGGGGACTTGGGTTATGCTAACATTGCTATTAGTGCTCTTTCGGTAACTAACAATTTGTCGTGTTTCTTAAGGTGTCTAAACATGTCTTTTTACCCTTTCATACCAATGAAACTAACTAAATAATTATACGTGGATGGTCAATTTCATGCAATTTTATTTCTATCTAAAGAGAAAGAAAGAAAACAATCAATTGAAATTTAAAGATAGTGCGGTAAGTAAACACTAAAAAAATAGTTTAAAGAAAGCAATAAATCTAACATACAATCCTAACGAAAATTAAATCAAAAGAAAGGAACCCGCAACTCGTCGGGCATTTATACAACACGAGGCAGCCCAAAACATATCTTGGGAAACAAATGATACAAAAACATGGTTGGATTGGGCATCGACCCCTCATCATCTTCATGTCTTAGGGGACTACCACTTCCATGGATCTATTCTAGATGTAATTTAATACTAAGACTAAGTACATATAATGTGAAAGGAACAATTATCATTACAAATATACACAAATATTCACAATCACAAAAACAATCAAGAAACCAGGATAGTATGCATGATTGATCAAGTTTTGGCCTCGGGGTTGGCATTTGTAATTCATGCAACGGTCCACCTAGGATGCCCTCCCCAATTCGTTTTTTTTTTTTTTTATGGGTTATAGCTATTGGTCAATATTTGTGTTCTCATGTGGCAACTAGTGCTTAAAAAACCCCCTAAAACAAGTTTTAATTGTGACCCAAAGGTATCCCACGAGTTCATGTGTACATCTAAAAATCACATGCATATTCAAAAGTAAACATATAGGCAGACCCTTGGGCCTTGGTTCCTAATCAATCAAGTAAATTTTAGTAAGCCAAAATTGGATTACTTGTTCAATCATCAAGCACCAAACATGAACACGTGCATTTAACAAAAGTAAATGAGTCAAAAGCTAGAAAATTCAATTGATGCCCAAAAATCATTTAAAGAACAATTAAATAGTGGATTGTAAGGAAAATTGTTAATGGCATAGCAAAATTGTATCACAGCTATGGAACACATTTAATCATCAAAGCTAACTTGGGTGCATTCATGTGCACATTGAGCAAGCTTCGCAGATGTCCTAAATGTGGTCTAAACCTAGACAACATCATTTCCAAAGCCAAAAACATGATTTGAAAATTTGGGATACAAAGCACAAGATGAAAACTTAAAAATTTTGTACATGAGCATCACTTGAACGAAAATCAAGTTCAAATGAGTGAGAACATGAAATTTCAGATTGATTTCACACATTCAAAAGGTTTGAAAAGCATGGTGAAGTGCTTTTTTATTTTTCAAGAATTTTTGCATACAAAGTTCAGAAAATAAGGATCAAAAGTTGTGAAGACAAGTGATCTCAGTTCAGCATGCATAATATTCTAAAAAATCCTAGAATGAAATCACACTAGAGAATCTCAACAGAAATCATTGAACAGGGCAAATAAGATCAAAGCAATAAAAAAGGAACCCATTAATAATTGACTCCAACAAAATTATAGAACATCAAGCACATTACGAGGAACAAATTTTATGGGGAGATTTTTTTAAGATGAGATACGTAAGAATTTATAAAAATTCAATAACACATAGCATCACATCAGAAACTTAACAAGGCAGCAAGGTATCCTGGCTGATCAACAATGATTTTTCCTAGTAAATGAAGTCTAAAAAATCTAAAATTTTATCACGATATAGATATGGGAAAGACGAATAAACTTTGTTAAGGACTCCATCTCAAAATCCCTATCCAAAAATTCATACAAAAAAAAAAAAAAGGTTTGACTCAACAAAAGCAAAGCAGGCATTTCAAATTTCACTAGAAACAGATTTCTAGACAAAGTTGATAAAAATAGAAAATTGGTCAAATGACATGCAAATTATACAAAATTGGCATCATCGAAAAGATTAAGACGTTCCCTAAGACTTTCTATGAGGTGTCAAGTTCAATTAGGGTCAAATTCACGGTTAAATGGTGTCAATTGCAAAAGCGTGCAAATCAGAGATAAGCAAATCAGAAAATGATGCATGATACTTAGCTTGTAAAGCCACTTAAACAATGCATAAAAAATGTGAAATTCACACACGATGTAAGGTTGAATAACGAAAAAATTTGGTTATTACATTTAACCTTAAATCGAGGTGCAGAAATCACATGAATTCATTAACATTGATATGTGACTTGTCATTAAGGACAAAATGCATGATAATTTCAATTATAATATGTCAATTTGGTGCGTGGTTTTCACATGGTAAATGACTTTCAAATGGGGCATATCATACATCTTTACGAAGCTTTTGATATGTTCTTGACATGTCTAGGAGACTCAAGTACTAATTTGGCTCTTAAGGAGCTCAAACGAGGATGTGTTTATAGGTTCATGATCAACCTTAATCACACAAAGAGTAGCACAAAACATGAGTCATTTTCAGTGATTTAACAATATGGTAAAATCCTATGAAAATTTCTACATGGAGAATGCAATGTCATGATTAATTTTTATGAAGACATCTAAGTCTAGCTTGATTCATACAAGCCTACATGAAAATGACAAAACAAGATGATGCAATCAAATTCACAAAGTGCAGCAGTATGAACATGTTCCCGCACACACAATTAACGTAGTAAATGATGATCATTTGGCACGAATTATACATAGTTAGAAAGCCTATGATGCATACTACATCTTTCGTGAAGGACAGAAATTCAATCAAACGCGTTTAATGCCTCATTTTAGAGCAAACGTAGGTCGGGCTCAAATAAGACAGACTGACTTAGCAACGATTTTTCAAGGTTTTTCCTAACCAAATATATTCCAAAAATTCTGAATTATATATATATGACAACACATTTTCATACAACTCTTATGAAGAAATCATCTCCAAAATCTCAACATAAAAATCAGTAGAAATTTTGCAAATAGACAATATGTCCAAACATCAGAACACTAGAACATTGCATAAAACCAGTAGAACTATTCAATTTCCGAGATGTAATTTAAGTATCAAACAGTTTGTTTGGGGCCCTTAACCTATTAAATCGAAGCTCATCAAACATATATCATATTTCTAGAATTACTCAAGACCAAATAATGAGATTTAATAATTCAGACCAACCTTAACAGAAGGTCACTTTCAAACATACAATTTTTGCAGAACAAGGTAGATCATGTAAAATCATGTTCAAGCTCATCTTCAATCAACACAAAATCATCACATATTATCATATCACGTCTAGATCTTCAGATCTAAGCATGAGATGTTAGACATTTCATATTAAATCTTTAATACGAAAACTCATAATAAACAGTGATCTTTTTTTTTTTTTTTTTTTTTTTGATGACCCAGGGAACCCGCGCACCGTACCAACATAAACAGCCTAACAAGCCCGGGGTAACGGGGTGTAAACCCTGGGGCGACGCTAGTGGAGGACCCACCACCCCGACGTCGCCCTTAAGATCCCATGCGGCCAGCGGGATTCGAACTCCTCTCCTCTAGCAAAGGATCACGGGAGCACTTATCCAACTGGGTCATCACAGACGGTGGTATAAACAGTGATCTCTTTGATCTTCATGATTTTCACAAATAGATGAAGACATATCTTTATCCATAGCGTTACCCTTTTGATGATAATTGTTGTGGAAAACCGAAGAACACGAACAAAATGAAGAAATCCGATTTCTCTTCCTTAACCCACTATCGATGGAGGAGAGAATACTAAGTTCTTTTCTGTTATTGTTGTTCATATGGGTGGAGAGAGAACCGTACTCTATTTATACGTTCTTTGAATAGGTGCCTTCCATCAAAGCGTCTTTTCAACTTTCATAAAAGTCGTACCTCTTCATTTTATTAAAGTCACAACTTCTCATAACCAATATTTATTATTCTTATAGCATAACAATAATTATTAAATCATATAATAAATCATATTATGTGGGCCACAATAATTCTTACATTCTCCCATTTAGCCCATATGATATTCCTTTCATGGTTTAACAAAGACTGTAATGTGCACAATAATATTTTGCTATAAAAATTTCATTAAATTGGCAATCACATAATAATCACAATTAAGTAAAGAAAACTAATTCGAGTCATAGCGGTTGTATGTCATTAATCGACATAGTCTCTTCTATGCACTACAACTATAGCACTTAACATGATCCATAAATGAGAAGTACAGTAATAATCCAACTATAATGTTTCTTTAGAAACTATCCTGTTTAACATTCATCTATTTCCATAATGTATATTAAATAGAAAACATGAAATATTAGAAACACGTAAATGAGCTCAAAGTGTCAAATGCATAAACTTAATACAATCATAATATAAACATTAATGATGTCTAATAATGCCCATCCTTTCAACATGCTCATTAAATGTTTTGGGCGGCAATCCTCTTATTAAGAGATCTGCTATCATAAGTTTGGTGCTAATGTGCTCAATTGACACTTTTCGTTTCTGAACTTCTTCTTTAACAGACAAGTATTTGATCTCCATATGCTTAGCACCCTTAGAATACTTATCGTTCTTAGAGAAGAAAACTACTGCAGAGTTATCACAATAAATTTTCAGCGGCTTGGCAATACTGTTGACAATCACAAGCCCTGAAATAAAATTCCGCAACCATAATCCATGAATAGTGGCCTCAAAGCATGTCACAAATTCAGCTTCCATAGTGGATGCAGCAATAACTGACTACTTCGCACTCTTCCATGAAATTACCCCTCTAGCCAGAAGAAACAAGTAACCAAACGTTGATTTTCTTGTATTGACACATCCGGCTAGGTCTGAATCTGAATATCCAATCACCTCGAGATGATCGGATCTTTTATAAGTGATCATATGATTCTTCGTTCCTTGCAAGTATCTAAGAACTTTCTTTGCAGCTTTCCAATGATCCATTCCAAGATTACTTTGATACCTGCCCAGCATTCCGACAGCAAAATTGATGTCTGGTTTGGTGCAAGTTTGTGCATACATTAAGCTCCCCACAACAGATGCATAAAAAATATTTTTCATTTGTTCTCGTTCCAATTCACTTTTCGGATATTGCATAAGGCTAAATTTGTCATCTTTCTGAATTGAAACTATTCCTGCTAAGCATTTACTATTCCTGCTAAGCATTTACTCATATTAAATCTCTCTAAAATTTTCTCAATGTAGGCTTTCTGAGATAATCCTAACAATCCCTTTGATCTATCACGGAATATTTCTATTCCTATCACATACGTTGCCTCTCCCATATCTTTCATTTCAAAATTCTTAGAGAGAAACTTCTTGGTTTTATGTAACAAACCAAGATCATTAGCAGCAAGCAAAATATCATCAACATACAGAATTAGAAAAATAAACTTGCTCCCACTAATCTTCATATATATACACCAATCAACAGTGTTTTTCTTAAATTCAAATGAAGTAATGGTATCATTAAACTTAAGATACCATTGTTGAGAAGCTTGTTTAAGTCCATATATTAACTTCTTTAATTTACATACCATGTGTTCCTTTTCTTTAACTGAAAAGCCTTCGGGTTGATCCATATAAACCTCTTCTTCTAAATTCCCATTAAGAAATGCGGTTTTTACATCCATTTGGTGTAACTCCATGTCATAATAAGCCACCAAAGCCATAATGATTCTAAGTGAGTTCTTCTTAGAGACTGGTGAAAATGTCTCTTTATAGTCAATGCATTCTTTTTGCATAAAACCATTTGCAACAAGTCTGGCTTTATGTCATTCAATATTGCATTTTGAGTCGCGTTTAGTCTTAAAGACCCATTTACACCCGACCTTTTTACATCCTTTAGGCAATTCAACAATATCCCAAACTTGATTTTGATGCATGTATTTTAACTCTTCTTCCATGGCATTAAACCATTCATTAGAATTCTCACATTCCATGGCTTGGGAAAATGAATCTGGATCATTTCCAATTCCTAAGTCAATTTCTGACTCTTGTAGATAAACCATATAGTCACCAGAAATAGCAGACCTCTTTTCTCTTTGAGATCTTCTTAATGCTATTTCTTGTGACTCAGCTGTTGGAGGTTCAATATTGACATCTTCATTATGGAGTGTTTGTTCATTAATTTGTTGTTCTTGATTATTGTTAGGTTATACTATAATATCAGGAACAACAACTTTAGAAGCCTTGAGTATAGGAACTTCTACCCTTACTTCTTGAATGCAAGCATCACGCACTCTTTTACTCCCACTGATGTCACCATTCTCAATGAACCTAGCATTTCCAAATTCAACAATTATTGTACTATGATTAGGACAATAAAATTTATACCTTTTAGATTTCTCTGCATAACCAATGAAATAACCACTGGTCGTTCTTGAATCCAATTTCCTTTCATGTGGATTGTAAATTCTTACTTCTGCTGGACAACCCCAAACATGCAGATGTCGTAAACTAGATTTCCTTCCCGTCTACAGTTCAAAGGAAGTCTTTGGAACTGCCTTACTAGGAACCTTGTTTAATAAATACACAGAAGTTTTTAAAGTATACATCCACAAAGATAAGGGTAAAGATGAATGACTCATTATACTCCTAACCATTTCCATTAAAGTACGATTACGTCTTTCTGCTACACCATTTTATTGTGGTGTACCTGGCATTGTGTATTGAGCACAAATGCCATGTCTTTCAAGGAATTTAGCAAATGGACTTGGACATTGTCTCGACTCATTATACTTTCCATAATATTCACTGCCTCTATCTGATCTTACTATTTTCACTTTTCTATCTAATTGCCTTTCAACCTCTTTAATATACACTTCAAGTGCATTAATTGATTGAGACTTATCATGCAATAGATAAATGTAACCATAACGCAAAAAATTATCAATAAAGGTGATGAAGTAGCTTTCCTTACCAAAATATGGAACATCAAATGGACCACATATGTCGGTATATATAATTTCAAGAAGCTCTGTGCTTCTTGTGGCACCTTTCTTAGTGTGCTTTGTTTGTTTACTTTTAATACAATCAATACACACTCCAATGTTAGTAAAATCCAAATTTGGAAGAATTTCATTCTTCACTAATTTTTGCATTCTTTCCTTGGATATATGACCCAAATGTTTATGCCACAAGTAAGCAGAATTTTCATCCACCAAACTTCATTTAGTACCAACATTATAATGCAAGGTCATTAATGTCTCAACAAAAGTATTATTAAGTCTAAATTTGTAGAGACCATCACATAAAGTTCTAGTTCTAATAAGATTATCACTCTTAAATAAACTGAATGATTCAAAACCAAACTTACAATAAAATCCCGCTACATCAAGTCTTGGCAAAGAAGCTAAATTGTGAGAAAATGTAGGTACATAAAGGGTTCGAAACAAATCCAAATAATGCCCAGTATCTAAGATCAAACGATAAGTGCCAATGCCTTCAACTGGAGCTTTGTTTCTATTCCCCGTAATCACATAACTTTCATTTGGTTTTATGGTTTGGATCGTAAGAAATCGCTGCATCGTATTTGACACATGAGTGGTGGCACCAGAATCAATCCACCATGTATTATGAGGAACTTCAGTAAAGTTTGATTCGAAACATACTAAAGCATAAGGCTTACCTTTCTTTCGAACCAAGCCTTACGTTTCAGACAATCATTCTTCAAATGTCTAATTTTGTTGCAAAAATGACACTTAATAAGATTGTGTTCCTTATTGTGGATTTGAGAAGCCTTTGAAGAGTCATTCAGGATGTGTAATCCTTTCTTCTTGCTCCTTCCACATTTCTTCTTGAAATTTATTTGAACTTCTTGATGACTTGAGAGATGAACAGAATGAACCTTTTGATTCTTAATCCTTGTTTCCTCTTGAACTAGCAAATTGGCCAATTCATTCACATTCCACTTATCCTTTATAGTGTTGTAATTCATTTGAAATGGCCCATATTGCTTATGAGATAAGAAATTAAGTATAAATTGTACTAAAAAGTACTTATCCACATTCATTCCTAAAGTCCTTAACTTTGTTGCTAAATTTGTCATCTCAAGTATATGCTCATGCATGATACATGAACCATCATATTTCATGGTAGTCAGTGTGCTTATCAATGTATTAGCAAGTGACTTATCAGCAGTTTGAGAACTCTCTTTTACAAATTTCATAAATTCCTTAGCATTGTCAGTCTTAGGAAGAGAAGTCTTTAAATTGTTTGCAACTGTCATTCGCATGAACATTAAGCTCAGTCTGTTCGATCTTTCCCAAGTTTTATGGAAAGACTTTTCATCATCGCTACTTTCATCAGTAATAGCAGCTAGCTTCTCAGCTTGAAGCACTAAATCAAGATCCAAGACACCTAAGTGAAACTGGACTTGTTCACTCAAATCAGGAAAATTTATCCCATTGAATATATGAATAGACGAAGCATGCGAATGGAGTGAAACAGGTACAGATACTGCAAATATGCAAGAAAATACTTATACATTAATGCATTGAAAATATCATCTAATCAGATTCAAACTAAACTTCACATGTACATCATAGTTCTCCTTTGGGCGATCCTATGATATACAAATATATATAAACCATAATGATGCTAATAACTTTTATTTGGTAATTGTAAATATATCTTATTAAAATTTATTTACTATCTTTGGATATACAAACAAATTTAACAAGTCATATTAATTACCAACTATCATGTTCATGAATTATAAGATAATAATTAACCTTTGGGTTAATCCCTAAGTTCTTATAATAAATAAACTTCAATATACCCATAACACCAATAATGATATGAAACATATCAATTTCATAAATAGCATCAATTGATCATGGGTAATTGAATAAAACAATTTACAATATCAAAAATTCAAAAGCCTTCAAGGTTTGGCCACTTTGATGACTAACAAACCATTCATAATATGAATTTTTAACATTGTAAAATACAAATATTTACCAAATTGCATACAAGGATAAAATCGTAATCAAAGCATAAGGGCAGAATCGTAAAATCATAATTCCATAAGGGCAGAACCATAAATTTAATATCCAGGGGCAAAATGATAAATAATCAGCAATGGCAGAATTGTAATTATAAATTAAACAGGGGCATAACTATAAATAACCATCAAAAGGAGGGCAAAACAGTAATTAGGAGCCGCGGGAGGGGCAAAATCGTAAAAGTGCCGCGCGGGGACACCAAGCACATGCCTTCGTCCTCGGCGGGCGCGTGCCCCGCACGCGCGCGTTCGCGTGCACAGGTGCGTGCTCGGCAGGGCCTGGCAATTGTCGCGGGCGCGTGCCTCGCACGTGCCTGGCAACTGCCGTGCGCGTGGGATCCACGTGCTAGCGGTTTTGCGCGCTTGACGGCGCGGGCATGTGGGATCCACGCGCTTGCAACTATAGCGCGCGCGTGGACCCACGCACCTTCTTCCTCGCGCCCATAATAGATTCCTTCGCCATTTTTTTTTCGTCATAAGAACTTTCCATCGTTCGAATTTTCTTCGACAGAACCATCCAAAAACATTTTAACAACAACAAATAGTACGAACAGGATCATTCAACGAATCATCATACATAAATCATAATATTTCTATAAACGGAAAAATCATGAGATCATAAACCAGTCTCTATACCAATTGTTCGACATTTCATATTAAATCTTTAATGCGGAAACTCATAATAAACAGTGATATTTGATCTTCATGATTTTCACAAATAGATTAAGACATACTGTGGCACCCCTCGACGGCCCCCGAACCGTTAGGGTTGCCACAGTTTGCTTTCCATTCGCTTACCTTTATAACACGTCACTCTGATACCATTTCAATTGCAGCGGGTCCATACAACCTGGGGGTTTACATCTTTTAGATCGGTCCCTTGCGCAATTCATATAACGGAAGCATATCTAAACAACTCCCTTCCCTATATTCAGAAAACGATGCACACCTACTAAACATTTATAGGTAAAAGCCAAACACTTTTATTTACTTAAACCAGATGGACATCATTCATTGGTACATCAAATGCCGTAGTCTTCTATACTCGGCTACACTTTAGAAGATGACCGACATCTCCTCCAACAGTCATATACTTAAAGTCCATCGATTAGTGTCGACGTCCAAAAGTTCCTTCCTTTGCTATTCTCCTCTTCGCGGTCATATCCAACGACTTGATCCATCTACCAATGGCAGTGGCAGCAGAGGTACCTTATCTAGTCTGAAATGTTGGTCCCCGAAGGGGTGAGTACAGCCACTCAGCAGGTAAAGGACCAATAAACCACTCAATGCATCATGCCACACAATCATCACAATTATAGCATCACATGTCATTAAGGCATCCATGCACAACTTACCTTGGTATCATGCACATGTCATCATACCTCATGTACATACATCATCATATAGTCATCACCATCATATCATGCACTTACCATCATCATGTCACATGTATCATCATCTTTACCATGCATCCATGCATAACATCATCATCATATCACATGTACCATCATCCATGCATCCATGCATAACATCATCATCATATCACATGTACCATCATCATTACCATGCATCCATGCATATATCATCATCTCATCACATGTACCATCATCATTACCATGCATCCATGCACTCATCATCATATCATGCATATATCATCATGCATAATTCAATTTCAATTTCTCAATTTCATCCTTTCATTTTGGACCGCCACATTTCTCTTTCCCGGGACCAATGTTTGCATCCCACATGTATCCAAGATGCAATCAGGCATCCGGCTCCCCTACTCTCCGGGCATCTCGTACCCCAACTGGCATCACGAGGACCCTCCGACATTCAGCCATTTAAGGCCATCGGGCATCCGGCATTTACACTCCCTGGCTAGGCATCTCGCACCCCAACTAGCATCGCGAGGCATCCCCCTGGCACAAACCTCCAGGGCTTCCGAAATTATGTACCGACATACCACCAGGATCCCCCCCTCCTCTGGAATTACGTACCGTATACCACCGGGCATCTCGAAACTCCCGAGAAAATCTCCGGGGCTCGCCATGAAAATGGTTTCCCCTACCCTCCGGAATTATGTATCGACATACCACCAGGCCTCCCCTGGAATTACGTACCGTATACCACCGGGCATCCCGACACTCCCGGGGCATTGTCGGCTCACACCTCTGACGGTCTTCTCATCACCACGGTGCATATTCTCATACATCTCATTTTCAATTTCACATTCACAATTATGGCTCAATTTCAGCATGGCATATGATATGATGGCTAACAAGATCATTTTCATCATTTGATTCTTATATGCATTTCCAATCATCATCATACATGCAGCAAGATCCAATCACTTATAATAACACAATCCAAGGGGTCCATGCAACACAAGATAATCCATACATCATGACTTTTAAGATTTAGCAAATTCCAGCTTGCACAGTTTCGGAAAACATGTAAATTAAATATCCATATGATCTTCAAAAATTATAAAATCAGAGCATGTGATAGACAAGACATGATGGTAGCAACTCCATGAAGAACACATGCCCAAAAGAGCTTCACACAAGAAGATATAGTTCACACAAATACAGCATGCAATTTCGGATAGAAACAGAATGCGCAGTTTTTAAAATAATTCGATTAAAATACTCGAATGACCTCCGAAAATTATGAAATTTTACCAGGTTATATTTAAGACATTAAAGTATATTTTTCATGAAGACTTCTCGGATAGATTCGTTCTAGATAATTTTCTATAGTCATCCGAAGCTTCTGATTCTAGCACCGAAACGTCCAGTGTAGTTATCTCCGAAATATCGAGTTTTCACCCACTTATTCTTCTTCGTTTCCTCTGAAATTTGGATATGTGTTTACTTCAAGAGGTCCCCTACAACTTTCATTAAGGGATATAAGCGAAATTTCCAAAGAATAGTCACCATATGGGTCCAAGAAGTCTTGGGTGTCCAGTACCGTGTTTCCAGATTTACCGTCTTCAAGAGTAAGTCGATTCACTAGGCTACACTTGCTCATTTTACTTCAAATTTTAGTATGTTAATCTTTAGGATGTTCTATAGAATTTTCATGAAGAATTCGAAGAGATATTCTTGGTAAAAATCGACATGCAACCCACAAAACTACCAAAAGGTCAGCAAAACAGTTCCAGATCTAGTGTCTTCGTAGGACGAGGGTCTTTCCCCTTAAATCTCAACCATTTTGTCTCAAATTTTAGTATGTTGTAGTTTAAGATTTTTTCTACAACTTCCATGAAGGAGTCAAATTCAAAATCCAACTCGAAACCCACATGAAGACCTCTACAACGTTCGGGGTCAGGCAGCACACACGAAAACAGAATACATTTTCAAGAACAACACACTCTAGCTTCGGTTTTGCATATCCTAAACATCCGAGATCTACCACCAAACAATCACACATGCCAGACACACATGCAAGAGCAGAATATGGATCCCAACTTGCCTTTGATTTAAGCACAAAACAGCAGCAAACAGAGGCAAAGCAACAACGAACGGCGGACGAACTCTCTTCCTTCTTCTTTGCACGGCCTCCCTCTTCCTCTCTCGGTTTCCCTCTCTCACTCTCTCGACAGCTCTCTCTCACCCCTTCAAAACCGGTCACTTCCCTTCTCTTTCTTTCTTTTTGGTTGTTTATATACTTGCATGCATCCTTATTTTGCATGGGGGACACTTGTCCCTAAGAAGGAGACAAGTGTCTCCCTTGTTGAAGACACTTGGAGGAAGCCATGTGGCTCCTCCTTCCCCCTCCATGCGTTGACAGCCCAATGGGCTTCATGGGCCAAGCCTCTTGGCCCACTTTAGGCCCATCTCACTTGGGCATAAAGTCCAAACTTAAATGGCCCAAGTTTATTTTCAATAATACATCTTAATCCTTATTTAAATAAATACCTAATTGCATAATAAAATGGCCATAAAACTTGTAGTCACAAATCCATAAATTCCAATTTATAATACACATGGTCAATGATAGAATTTTCTTTCCTATCACATAATTATCCATTAAAAGCTTGGCCATAAATCTTATTGCAAATTATGGATTAAATGGCTATAAAATAACTTGATGGTACTTCCATCACCTATTCATAGACTTTAATATAACTGGAGGTCGTCATGAATTTTGGGATGCCACACATACCTTTATCTATAGCATTATCTTTTTGATAATAATCGTTGTAGAAAACCGAAGAACACGAACCAAATGAAGAAATCCAATTTCTCTTCCTTAACCCACTATTCTTTAATGTATTCTATCAATGGAGAAGAGAATACCAAGTTCTTTTCTATTATTGTTGTTCATATGGGTGAAGAGAGGACCGAACTCTATTTATACGTTCTTTGAATAGGTGCCTTCCATCAAAGCGCCTTTTCAACTTTCATAAAAGTCGTACCTCTTTATTTTATTAGAGTCGCAACTTCTCATGACCAATATTTATTATTCTTATAGCATAACAATAATTATTAAACCATATAATAAATCATATCATGTGGGCCACAATAATTCTTACATGAGACACAATCTTAGGTTCGAATCCTAGCCCTAATTGACTATTTCAATCTCGACTCATTGGATTCAAGTTTCAATTTGTTACCTTTTGCGATTTTGACGAAACTAATGTGATCTATCGATGATCAAGGCTCCGGATGGCCTCACGAGCTTGGAGGATCGCTGGATAGACATCAAGGATCGCCGGAGGATTGAAACGGCTAGTTGAACCACCAGTTCGAGTGATTGAGGATGGCCAGTCCGATTCAAATCGGCTTTGATCGTCGGAAGGATGATTAGCCACCAAAGCTTATCTGATGGCTATCCGACCAGACCCCAACAACCATGAGGTCAGGGGTGCTTCAGGTGAGGGATCGGCGGCGGTCGATTCATGCTTGAATTGCTATTGGTCGCCAATTGAGGAGGAGGAATTGGTCGAAACGAAGACCAGTTCAAATGCCGATCTTCAACTCTCGCTAGAGATGCAGCTAGATGGAAAGATCCAACGGCTGCCAAGGGTAGAAGAGGTCACAATCAGCACTAGGAGAGAGAGAATCAGGCTAGAGACGGTGGTGCAGCCAAGGAGATCGTCGGTAAGGGGTCGAAACTGATAGCCAACGGTAGTTGTGCCCGAAACAAAGAGGAGAGAAAGAGAGGGCGGAGGGGGGAATTTTGAAAGAAACATGCTTGTACATATCTAAACAATGTGAAAATGAGCCCCCTTTGATTTTGGAGGGAAAATTCTTATATAGTCTCCATTTAAGATCAAATCTCGATCGCTAGTTCAATCCAATGGTCGAAACTTGATTGAATGGCCTAATTAAGTTCGTTAGGGGTTAATCCTCATCAAAATGCATCACATGATCGTTTAAATGGTATCAATGCACAAATATTGGGAGTTTAAACTCAAATTGTGAGTAAAGCCTAATTAGGGGCAATTTTATAATTTCACAAAATCCGGAAATATTTTTGCAAAATCTGAAAAATTGAGGGAGGTAAGGGGATAAAATACATGCAATGAGGAGTCCATGGGTGGTCGCTAACCACTAAGAGCTGGCCAATAGAGGGCCGAACTAGCCTCTTTCGCCGGCAACCAATCAAACTGGTCGGATCGATTTGACCAATTCATGGGTAGCTTGAGCCGACTAGTCCTTAGGGGCCTAAATTTTATGTTATTTAGTCCCTCAATGACCAAATTAGAAGGAAAACTTGCACAATTTGAGGAAAGACAATATGATTCTAAAGAGATTAGGCCAATTAAACCATATAAATGTGATCCAGTAATTTCCTATTGGACTAATTACTTGATTAACATGAAAAATAATGGACCTACACCATGAGTAAGTGCAATTGGACATTTTAGCCTAAATGGACAATTTCATGTAATTTCTTGATCAAAATCGCAAATTAATGTTGCGAGGCACCTATTCAATTAATTGTCAATGCTTAGGATAACCTATCGCGTCCAAATTGACTTCTAATTGGTGTCACAACTCTTATGCTACAAATGAATCAAGGTTTGATGGTAAAATTGAACCTTGATTCGCGAAATTTAACTTTTGTCTCAAATGGGTCAACTTGAATTTTTCTAATTGAAGCTCATTAGCTTGGTTTCCTATATTCAAAAAGATCGAATTACTCAAATTGAAAAGTTCCCGGTTGAATCTCTTAGAATGGACCTTAGATTCAGACTTATCTCAAGAAAATGAGTGGAGTGGAAGTGTCCGTTTGCAAATTATGAAAAATTGATTCAGACCTCTTAATTAAGGCTAAAAGTAACAATTTGCATTTTGACAAGATCGTTCTTGAAACTGAGTGAATGATTGAATGAGTAATGGTCCCTAGATCAAATGTCGTAAAAGGAACTAAACTTAATTATGATTAGAATAAAGGTAATTTTAATTTTGGCCGATTTCGAACCTAAAACCCAAAAATTCGGAAAACAAGGTTCTTAATAAATTTTCGGAAAAATTTTTACGCTAAAAGTCAGGATGAAATTAAAATGAAGCGTTTTGTGAATTTTTCATTTTTTTTTTCATTTTTTTCATTTTTTTCATTTTTTTTCATTTTTTTTTTTTCATTTTTTTTTTTTTTTTTGGTAAAATGTTTGATTAACAGTCAACCATTTAATTGATTTTTCCTAAAATGTTAATTTTTGTGTCAAATCTTTAATGTTTTTCAAAATTAACTTGGCTAAAGTGAAATTAAGGCCATTTAAGATCTTTTAGGTCGATTTTTTTATTAAAGGGTTAACTAAGATATCAACACAAAAGTCAACCGTTTGAATTTTTTGGGTTTTCAATGGAAATGAATAGGAAATTGTTTTCAAATGACAAAGCAAAAGAAATAAATGAAAAACGACAATTTTTTGTCAAGAAATAGGTTCCGTTCGCAATTGGAAACCCTAATCTCAATTTTCTACCTTTAATAACATGTCAACTAAAAATCAAGTGTCAACATCAAGTAGTTTGAGAAGTACTATATAATTAGAGTGAGCTTATTTGAATATCACGATCTCTATAAGTGAAACCTATCTAAATTCACAACAAACATAATGTAACTCTATGAATGAGCCCGAGCATCATAGTGTATGTCCTATTTTATTTATGAGTAAATTCACTCTTTTAAATGCATTTATATGATTCACTTAGAATATGGTACAAATAAAAATGGCACATGTGATTTTTACCTTTAGGAGATTCCCAGGTGTTTAATGTGTGAGCTCAAAAGATCAAATACATCAACAATCTTTACAGGGTCATGAACTATGTACATAAGCTCGATAAAACTATCATATATTTGTACCTTGCACTAAGATGTCTCTATTCTCATCCATGTTAAACTCATCATAGGTAATTGTGCTCAATCCAAGTTCTTAAAAAAAAATTTGCACCTTTCAGGTCTCATACTTAGTTCTCAATTATGGACATCCACCGAGTATTTAAGTACAAGATATAATAAACGCTGAAATGCAGATCGGGAAAATGCACCTTATGTAAAAAGGAATGTTGGGATCAGCATACAGAAACGAAAAGCAAAGTACATTGATAAAGCAGATCATAGCCGAGGATGCTCGACTCAACACCGGAGCCCCGTGTCTCGGCATTATAGAAATCTTTACAGAATACTTTATAGGTTTATATGTTTAGCTTCTCATGGAGATTTCTTGGCCAAGTCCGCCGGCTATTTCATCATTTTGACGGGGAGTCCAAATTGCATCGACTCGGCTGAATTCCATGGCCACCATCCACGTATTTCGTGCTATGATGTCGCTAGATCAGGAAGCCTTAGAAACTTCGGGCCGACAGCAGAGAAAGTGGGACCAAAAGCTTTCTTCTCTTATTTAAGCAAATTCGATTGCAGTCGACGAAACAACATGAAGAAGTAGGAATCTGAAGAAAAAGTTTCACTCGTTCAAATTTCAAAGTCTTCCCTCTTCCTTCCCCCACTCTCGACATCCCTATCTTCATTTATCAATTCATATGTGGTTGTTTTTCTCAAGACCCTTTATAAGTATCAGAGTCTCCAAATCTCTTCTTCTGTTCTGCTTCAAGAAATATCTCAGTCTCTCTACAAATCGATCGTTTCACTCGTTCTTGATGTTTCTGTGCGAAAGAAACGATGGATAGGGACCAGAAAGAGCTGCAGTTCCTTGGTTTCCTTGGCGTCTACAGAGAGACATACAAGATCATCCCCAGATGGAGGAAGATCTTCGTGCAGATCACGTTCGCGCTCTTCCTCCCTCTCTGCACCATCTTCCTCGCCCACTCCTTGGTCTCGCAGCTCCTCTCCTACAGATCGTTGACCACGAGATCACCCTGAACGACACCTGGGAGGACGAGCCGAAGTCCAGGAACCTGTCCCGCATGCTCGAGCAGTGGGTGCTTTCTGGCTCGTCAGGCTTGGCTACTTCATCATCGTCTTCATCTTCTCTCTGCTTTCGACCGCAGCTGTTGTCTACACAGTGGCTTGTGCTTATGCGGCCAAGCAGATTACTTTCAAGAAGATCATGAGCGTCGTGCCCAGAGTATAGAAGAGGCTCATGGTCACTTTCTTCTGGAGCTTCGCACTCTTCTTTGTGTATAACGTTGTGGCTGTAGGGCTTCTGATCGTATGGCTTGTCATGGTGAAGCAAATTTCAGTTGGCCCTGCACTTGGGATTGCCGTGGCGGTCATTCTCTTGATCTTGTACGTCGTTGGGTTTGTTTATATCACCATGATTTGGCAATTGGCGAGTGTGATCTCGGTTCTTGGAGACGAACATGGAAGGAAGGCGATGGCGGAAAGCAAGGGACTGATGAAGGGCA
Source organism: Eucalyptus microcorys (assembly GCA_014182515.1). Lineage (NCBI taxonomy): Eukaryota > Viridiplantae > Streptophyta > Magnoliopsida > Myrtales > Myrtaceae > Eucalyptus > Eucalyptus microcorys. Next base: position 2,981,467 of record CM024570.1, on the reverse strand, counting down.
AGATGGGCCTGTCGGTTTGGCGTTCCCTCGGTGTCTTGGTGTGGTCCCTGCTGGGTCGGGCACTCTTTGAATCCCTTGTTGTCTTGGGCTTGGTTTCTATTGGAGTCAAGATTGGGGTTGGGTTGATCTGCTTGCCGTTGCTGTCGATGCTGGTGCTCTTCGATTCGGTCGTGCAGACATGATCTACATCGTCTGCAAGTCCTACCACCACGACAACATCGACAGCTCCTGCTTGTCTGATCACCTAGAGGGCCGTGTTGGAGACCGTCCCTCTGAAGGCCAAAAGGCCGTCCAGCTAGCGCAACTTCTGTCTGATGGGTTCTTTTTTTTTTTTTTTTCTTATTAAAATACTAAATGTTTTCTGATTTGTAATTTTCATTTACCTGTAAGAGACGAGTTCGGATGACATCTTTACGTATCTTGAGGATATCGTTTTCAAATTGAACGACGGACAACTTGGGTTTGCTAATCATGCTCGAGCGTGATTGGCTTGTAATCAAGAAGGGCTCTTAGCTCAATGGAAGTCCACGAACGTGTATTTCTTTCATGAATGGGTCTCCACTAACCCCCACCCTCACCTTTTTGCTGTTTTCTTCTTCTTCCCTTTTCTCCTCAAGATTGTGTATTGGCCCCCGTGAAGAAGCTTGGACTTGGGCGTGAATTGTTGAAGTGAAGCGTGGATGGACCCGTGTGCTCCTTCACGAACGTCCTCTGCTTCGCGTTTTGTAGTGGGTGTTGGGCTGGAGCTCTCGATCAGCAAACGACAACTCGATCAGCAAATGACGCTCGGTGACTCATCGTCAGAAGGCTGGTTCAACGTCGTCATACAGGCACTTCGGTGGTGCAGTGAGCTCGTCAGGCCTGGATGGCGATGGCTTGACCGTGGATCACGAACTGCAGCGGCTCGGCACGGGGTGGCTGGCTTGTGGCTAAAGGAGGGGGCGATGCAGCACTGTCGTCCACGGTGAGGGCACAATGGTGGCGACGTGGCACATCAAGACGAGCATCTTTGCCAAGGGTTGGCCAAAAGAGCTCTTTCTCTTCCTCTTCTCTCTCTATCCTCACGTGTATCTGTGATTTTTTTTTTCCAACCCCCAGAGTCTATTGAGTGTTCTCCTTTTATACGCAAAGGAATAGAGCTGACCAAGGAAAGAAACAAAATTTATTTCCTCTTTCCAATCGCATGTTGCATACAATCTCCTTTCCAATTCCATGCAAGTATTTTATTAGATTGTGTGTGTTGATATCTATCGTTGCCCACTTTCCTTTTATATCAAGAAAGAAATCTTTCTCAAGCAGCGGATGAATTGTTCTCATCAGTGAATAATGTCAAAATCTTCTTTTGCCCTTTTCCACTTGCTTTGTCCACACGATTGTATTTGCCAACTCAGCCAAATCCTTTTTTCCTTGTTTTATTTGCCCATACTTGCTCATAAACATAATATAATGCCATGGTTACATATGAAGAGAATATATGCTCAATTTTTTCAAGATTTTAATTCTTCTTTTCCATTAGCAAACATTGGTCCAACGCTTGGATTTTGCTTGAGCCCATCAGCTTATATTTGCCCATCCCTCCTTTCATGGCTTAGAATTATAAAGAATATGCTCTCTTGATTTCAGATTTCTTTCCAATTTAGATCACCAATTTACAGTTATGCGGACTTTATGGGCTTAACTGAATTTCATGCTTTTGTGGGCTCCAATAAGTTTAGGACCATTCACTTGAGTCTATCCGTCGCCAGTCCAATGCAATAATAATAAATGATCCTAAAACTATATGCTATGCAAAATAATTTCAATAATTTTTGTTTAGGGGTTAAAAACTAATCTCTAATTTTCTATGCAATGAATGAATGATCGGGTTGCAAAAATTTAGATGTCAACATTGATCCTCTAATGTCATATATTTATCATATAAATGGTCTTGTGTTACACTCTTATATCATAGGAACCTTTTAAAGTAGTTGTTTTCAACACTTAAATAATTATGTCAATAAGTTAGTAATTTCCTAATGTTCATGTTATAAAATACACACAACCGTGAAATATAACTTTTAGCCTTCTTTTTATATAGGCATTTGAAAATACAATCCATATGTACATGTATTATCAAAATATGTGCAATTACAGAATGCATATTTTTTTCATATTATTTTGAGATATCTATGTATAGGTGAAAGAATTTATATTCCACAATAATATATATTACAAATAGAATGTTGTATATGCAAAAGAACTGGATTTGCATAATCAATAATCCATATATAAATTATCCGCTAAATATATGTAACAAACATTTAAACAGTAAAATTTTCTCTTTGATTTTTCATTTTCCTAGATATAGGAATGCCTTTTTTTTTTTTTTTTTTTTTATGAAAAGATTTCAGCCTTACTTTTACGTAGACATTTCAAAATAAGAACTACATACATATAAACAACTAAGTCGAAACATGCATTATCATGATATGTACGATCATGGAATATTTTGCTTTCATCTAATTATTTATATATTTTCATAAGAATTGAAATAGAGCACAATAAATATATGTGTAAGAATTAAAGATTTGCTAAAGTCACCATAGAAAAACAAATTGCTAAGTAAAGCTCGTGTGTAGTTCAACCTCACGCAAGCTGTATATATTTTGGTCAGATTCTAACCATGCTTACTTCTATCAGTAGTAGATAAACTTTGCTATTAGTAATGGTGCCTCCTCTGATCATCATTATCATCATATGAAAAATAAAGCAACTTAAAAAACTGAGCGCCGTGGTTTATAGTGAAGTTGCTTTTGCTTTACCATTAAACTTTTGAAATCAATAAAGAGTGTAAACTCAAAATATTTGATGAGAAAAACTAAATGAGTCTTGTCCATCAACGTTTGTACGTTTTGAATGAAAGTTTTGATCATCCAACATTAAAGACAAAAAATTAATTTCAAATGATACAAGAAAAGTGTAAAAAAAAAAAAAAAAAAGAGAGTAAAAAAGTGGACCAAATATACTTGAAATTAATGTTACATGTAGACAAAATAAGTTGGAAGGGCACCATATAATAACCTGCAGAAAATTTAGTTATTTTCCTCCTGCTTTATGTACTTCTTTGAAGCAAGAGAGTGAGGTTGCTAGGGGCGTGAATAATAAGCATTTTGTTTCTTTATTTTTCTATATATTTTTTGTTCCTAGGAACAAGTTTGGACTATAATTTTTTTTTGGTAATGCAATTTTATTTTTCTATTTTCAACACCAACTTTTAGCTCTGAAATAAATTTTGAACAAAAATAAGAAGTAAAAATTTTGTGCTTTTCTATTTCTAGAACATAATGAAAAATGAAAACTCTTTTCATCTCTCACTCTCACCAAATGCTGTCAGCCGCCCTCTGCGGCTCACTCACCCACTAGTCGCCAAGAATTTTTAAGGCTTATCGAACGAATTTCTATTCCGAAAATAGAAATTTTGTATTGTTATCAAACACGTATCTCTACTCATAAACTTATCAAAGAAATAGAAAGAGAAAACTCTATTTCTAGACAGAAAATTATTCTCGAAAACATAATAGTTATTATTCACACAATAAGGATGTCATATTTTCTTCAAATAGTTAATATTTTACTTTTTCTCCCTATAACATGGTGCTAAAGATTCTTCAAGTGCTCAGTTGCTTCCCACTTAACATGATGGGTATAGCTTGTCTCTAATTTTAAAAAATCATTAAATGCCCTTGGCTCATGTGACACAACTTCACTTAAGTAGTGTTGACGCCTAAAATTCCCTTTTAATTAATTAGGTTTTATTTTATTTTATTTTATTTTAGTCTACTTTATTTTATCTTTTTCGGATGATCAATATAAAAAAAAAAAAAAAAAAGGAGAAGCAGCCTCTGCATGGGCCCTCGGCCCATTTCCGCCTCAGCTCGACCCAGCCGAGTCTTCTTCTTCCTCGCGCCATTGCAGCACACGCGCGAGGAGCGCGACGCCGGAAGGAGATGGACGGACGGCAACGCACGTGGAGCAGAGGAGCAATCGGCGTCGACGGGACGTGACCGGAGGAGGAGATGATGGCGGGTGGGACGGCGATCCAACCGGCGGGTCGAGCCTCGCCGACCGGCCACCCCCTCGCCTATAAATAGAGGGAGGCCACCGTCGACATCGAAGCACGGAGAAACAGAGAAACGGAGACGCAGAGAGAGATCGAAGAAAGAGAGAGGCCAGCCGAAGCTCGGGGTCCCCTGAGAGACTTCGGGGAGCTCGAGTGCAGGGCCGGCCGTGGTGTGGTGAGCTCGGAGGGGTCCCCGAGAGATTTCGGGGAGCTCGAAAAGCGAACCCGAGAGAGAGAGAGAAGCTAGAGGAGATTCGCGTGGGTCTCGCCGGCGTCGCCGGCCCCGTCGCGCCGTTGCCACGAACAGGTATCGTGACGTCGCCGTCGCCATCTCCATCTCCCTCTTCGTAGTCCAGTCATCGTCGCCATAGCCACCGTAGCCGCCGTCGCCGCCGTAATGCTCCCGTTTCCCCCCTTCGGCACCGTGGATTCGCAAACCCTAGGGTTTGCGATTTCCGGGTCACGAAGCGGGTCCGGGTTTGGAAAATTGGGTAGGGATTCTGCGATTTAAGGGGGCGGCGGAATCCAGGTCGCGGTTCAGGCCGGGTTGGGTAGGGTTTCGCCAGGGGAGCGGGTCGTGGAGCGGAGTCGTCGGGCCGGGCTAGGTGTCCCCGAACGCCCGGCCACGCCGGCGTGCGAGTCGCCGACACAGTCAAACCCAACCCGCGGATCCGACCGGGTCGGTTTTATGATATTTTTGAGTAAAAAAATAAAATAAAATAAATAATTTATTTCAAAAAAATCAAAAAAATTATTTTCGAAAAATATTAAAAAATGTTTTAATTTCCAGAAAACCAAAAAAAAAAAAATAATTAAAAAATGTTTTATTTTCTAAAAAAATCAAGAAAAATAAAAAATAATTTATTTTCCGAAAAAAATTTTAAAAATATTTTATTTTCAAAAAAAAAAAATATGCCAAAAATCCAAAAAAAGGCCAAAAATTCATGAAAAAGCCAAAAAAATTCAGAAAAAGCCAAAAAGACTTGTATTTTCTAAAAATACCAAAAAAATCCAAAAATCCCTTTTATGTCAAAAAAAAATTAGAAAAAGACTGAAAAATGTTTTTACTCCACAAAATGCATGGAAAATCCCTCGAACATCCAAAAAAACCTCAAGATTTAAGCAAGATTAGGTACCGAAAGGGTATTAGTGATTAGCTAATGTAATCAAGTCCCCGATCCTAATTTCTCTGGTTGCGCAGGAGCGAGTATTTCTCCTGATACTTTGCTTGGGTTTCTAATCGACCCACCCCAAACCGATTAGTGGCGACTCCGTTTTTAAATTAATTCACAAGTTAAAAACTTAGACTATTAAAGTCGTGAATTGGTGGACTTGGGAGAGTCCGAGCCTAATTAATTTCAGCCGAGCCATTAGCCTCCTTAGGCGCTCGTACCCGATTGCGGGCGCCGAAAAAAGAGGTCGCGATAGCTTAGCGACTCCGCTGGGGACAATTTGAGGACTTAGGCCATTTTTGTCTTGTTTAAATTCTTTACTGACTTGTTTTTGTTTTTTCTTTATGCAGGTTAGTAGCTTAGAAGTTTATCTTAATTTTCGTTAAAATAAAATGTCTTGTGATTATAAATTGCTATGCATGCTTTTGTTTTAACACTACACATGGCACACACAACCGGCCGCCGGACTGGGCCGCCATAGGATTTCTAGGATGGTGTTAAGAAAGATACGACCTCGAACGCGAGACTGCGATGTAGAGGTTGCCTTTCTTTTCCCGAATTTCTTAGCGAGGTTAAGGGGGTACGCTACTAACGCGAGACTGCGACGGGCAGATACCCTTTTAATTTCAAGCCTTCTGAGTTAGAAATCGAGCCACACGTCCCATCTGTTTGTCTTTGTGCTTGCCATTTTTACTTAAAAGCAAAGTAATTTATTTACTTTTACTTAGTCTTTTCTGGCTCATGGAAAAATAGGGTCAGGTCATATAGCCTTTTTTTTAATGCGATGGGAAGAATTGATATCAAGTTCATTCCTGCCCCACAGAAAGAACTCCTCAGGTGGTGGAATCAGTTAGATCAGCTTGGCCAAGAGCGTGTCAAAATGAGGATTGGTCATCTCCTCCCATTACTCCAAATCAATATTCACTCTGGGGTCATGCAAGCCCTACCACATTTCTGGTGTCCGGAAACATCCACCTTCGTGTTTGGCAAATTTGAACTGACTCCCACTTTGGAGGAATACAGTCTCGCCATAAGAATGCCCCTGGGATCGGAGCTTGCTAAGCCATCAATTGGCATCGACCCCATAGTCAGTCTATCACATTTTTTAAAAAATCATTCAGTAAGAGAAATTGTTAGAACCAACAACAATGCTTTCCCACTATCATCCTTAACCGAATGCTTTGAAAAACAGTCGATGTCCCAAAAAACCAAGATCTTCCTTTTGGCGTTCTTTGGATTTATTATCTTCCCTATAGAAAGAATGCCATAAATCCTTCAATCGCGGGGATAATAAATCAAATCACTTTCGGAGCAGGATATGTAAACATGGTTTTAGCCGAAACGTTTTTATCCCTAATCGTTTCAAGGATCAAAAAGAAAAGATCATGAGAGCTGCCCCAGAAATTTTACAAATGTGGTTCTTTTCCCATATCAAAGGATTTGGGCACCTCATGCAAATATTTGAAATTAATGAGTTCAAGCACCCACTGCAAAAGTTCCAAAGCTTGGAGAAATATTCTCCCGATGAAGAATATTCCCGATGGATTGACTTATTAAAAAACTCGGTCCCAGAGACATTCATATGGCGAACTAAGTGGTTCCTTGCGGGCGAGGCATGTTTTGCGCTTGATTATTATGATCCCATCCCACTGTTGGGCCTCTCCGGAGCTACCTTATACTATCTATATAGGGTGGCTCGCCAGTACAGAATCCTTCAAGAAGTCCCGCCACCACTCAAGTCAGAACTATTTCGGGTTTCTTTCAACCCCACCGGTAATGACTACTCAGAGGAAATCAACATAATTCAGAATGCATGGGATAGATGCCACCCAGAGAAGATTATCATACCCAGAAGATTGAAGGGACAAGAAAAAGCCCATCATGCATCCACCTTTTACATCCTCAACCATGGGATTCCTGAGGAGTTGCAGCCGGTAATCCCTGATGTAAGCAAAAAACTTACCAAGCAAGAAAGGATCAAGTCTCTTGAAGAAAGTTTGGAGACCAGCAAGAGACATATATCAAAGCTATCTCAAAGGAACAAGCGGCGTCGCAAGATCGAGACTTCCCATCGCATATAAATGGGCATTGTGGTTTTTTTTTTTTTTTAATGTGAATATTTTAATGTGAATGTCTAAGGTCGTTCTAACTTGTGTCAAAAATCCTTTGGCATTGTATAAATCTCTTGTTAATAAATAAGGACTTGACCATTGCCATGAGCCAGTGTTCCATGTGTTTCCTTTGTTTACATTTTCTCCATTTCTTGTGCTAACAGGTAATCACAACATAGCCATATTCACCAAATCCAAAAGCTAGGATGGCTGAAGAAAATGTACCAAGCCTTGTCGAGATTATGGAAAGAGAAATGAAACAGGTCTTCAATGTGCTTCAACAACTCTCAAAACAAATAGATTCCATCCAGGGCAAATTAGCTCCTACCTCGGCCTCAATCGAAGTAGTATCACCGCAATCATCCACCCGAGGAGAACAAGGAAGAGAAACCGATGATAGCATGCCCGAATTGGAAGACGACGCGCACCAAATCGTAGTTGAGAAAGTAAAACCCAGCATTTCGTCTAAAACCGAGCATGATAAACGTCTGGAGAAGCTTGAAGAAAGGCTAAAGCAACTGCAGGGCCTACAGGATCCTACTCCAACAGACCTCTCCATCTACTCCAAAGTCAAAATGCCCGAAAAGTTTAAGATGCCTGAATTTGAGAAGTACGATGGCACGACCTGCCCAAGGGCTCACTTGCAAATGTACTTGGTTCAAATGACCCAGTACGTTAGTAATGTGCCTTTAATGATCCAGTTGTTCCAGTCAAGCCTGGTAGGTCCCGCCTTGAGGTGGTACATCAAGAAAAACATAAACCTCATCGAAACGTGGAGTGAAGCAAGTGAGGTATTCCTCAAGCAGTACAAATTCATAATGGACATTACCCCTTCTCATGAGGATCTCAATCGCACGGAAAAGAAAAAGCAGGAATCTTTCAAAGAGTATGCTATCAGGTGGAGGAATCTCGCCGCCCAGATCAGTCCCGAACCGACTGACTTTGAATTAAGAAAAATGTTCATCAAAACCCTCCCCTATGAATACCGCAACCGGATGGTGACTACGATCGCTGAATCATTCAATCAACTCATTACAGTGGGAGAGCAGATAGAGATAGGATTAAGAGATGGCTGGTTCACCGAGCGCACTGTCGGCGAAGGTTCAGCATGAAAAAGGATAAAGAGCCCCGGCGATGTCAATGCCACCTACACCGCAAATACCGGTCACCTCCCGACATTCGGACAAGCACGGGCCAACAACGGACCAATAGCCGTCGGCCTCAACGCTACAACAACCGAAGACAATTCACTCCGCTTCGGACCTCCTTCCTGGGTTTTGGCGATCCTCCGGAACAAGAATCTCCTCTCGGCGAGCCAAGACGACCTAATCTTTGAAAGCTTCTCCAGCTATGACCCGTCCAAAAATGCGATTATCACATGGAAGAAGTAGGCCATTCGGCGATGATTGTTTCATCCTTAAACATTGGATCCGTAACTGCTTTGGATACTAAAGCCTTCTCATTCCAAACTACGAAACCAAATGTCCAAAGTAATCCGCTCCCTGATCATGCTGACAAAGTAAACGCGATATTCGGTTCTGAAGCCAATCAAATTAGAAATGTCAATACACGTATTGTTGACATCGATCGAGGGCTAGTAGAAACCGAGTATTATTCAGATGACGAAATACCACCTTTTGCGACAATGGAAGAAAGGGTATCAAGAATGATAGAGGCCGGAGTAATCGTGCGCGTTAGTCGCACTAGCATAGTTTCCACTATATCGCAAGTCCTCATCAACTGGGATGAGGAATGTGCCGCGCTAAATGCAAAAAGGGAGAAGAAAGATTCCACCCCACCAAAGGATATATCTAAAGGAAAAGGAGCCATAATCGAAGCATCGATAGCGGAAGCAGCTATAGTCATTGAAATCCCCCAGCCTTACAAGTATGAACGTAACAATGCAGTACCATGGTCTTATGACCTCGACATCGGTTTAGTCACGAGATCTGGGTGAACCTACACTCACGCAAGTATGCAGTCTGCTACGCCAGTCACTGACGAAGAAGCCAAGGAGTTTTTGGCCGTAGTTAAGGCCAGCGAATACAATGTGGTAGAACAGTTACGAAAATCACCAGCACAGATCTCTCTACTGGAATTGCTTCAGACATCTGTCAAACACCAGAAATCCCTCATGAAGGTATTAAGTGAGGTACATGTCCCTAAAACGATTAAGCATGACAAACTCGAGGAATTTGTCAGCACCATCCTTCTAAAGGATCAAATGGCATTTTCTGATAAAGAAATCCCTGAGGAGGGTAGAGGACACACCAAAGGCCTCTATATATCAGTCAAATGCAATGCATCTCACGTCGCCCGAGTACTGATTGACAACGGATCTGCCCTTAATATATGTCCACTAGCGACACTGTCGCCTTCAAATAGATAGATCACGGATCCAAGTACCCAAGACTTCTGTTCGAGCATTCGATGGAACAAAGAAGGAAACAGTGGGAGAGATCGAGCTCGACGTTCAAATTGGCCCAACCGTATTCAAAATTTTGTTCCAGGTGATGGATATCTCCACTGCGTTCAATTTCCTCTTAGGGCGCTCATGGATCCACGTCGCAGGAGCAGTACCTTCAAGCCTCCACCAAAGTGTGAAGTTCGTGGTTGGGGGAAAACTAATCATGGTCCGAGGAGAAGAAGACTACCGCATCTACCACGAGACGGCCGTTCCCTATGTTGAACCTAGTGACAAAAACGAAGCCAGCTATCAATCGTTCGAGCTCGTGTCTACCATACACGAAACTCGTGGGACTTTGCCCTTTGTCCCCGAGGTATCAAGCGCTGCAATCATGGTAGGAAAAATCATGGTGGGACACGGTTTTATTCCAGGACAAGGGCTTGGTAGGGAAGGTCAGGGCATCTGTCAGCCTATTGAAGCCTTGAGGAGACCCTATACTATTGGGTTAGGATATTCCCCGGATAGAAAAGCAAAGAAAAAAGTCGCCCTTGTATATCCCCGTCTCGAGGAAACTTTCCCAAGCTCAGCCCGGATGATGCGTGAGGAAGAGGAAGTGATCAATACTTCAAAATGGTCCAACCTCGGAAGCTCGAACTTGCCTGTAATCCAAGAAGGCACGACTTGGCCCTCACTTACAAAGAAAGAGGGGTCGGATGACATGACCACCATGTTTGGAGATATTTTCATAGGTGCCATTGAGGAAGAGCAGTTAGAAGGAACAGGTGATAACTTCTCGTTCATCCAACTTCAACGCCAAGTTGATGAACTACACAAGACAGTGCACCATTTGATGGAAAATTTTGCTCAAGCTACCCGTGCATTCCGCTCTCGTCATAGTGAGGATTTGGTAGTAAATGAAGAAGACCCCACTGATACGATCTGGCAAGGGGTTCGGCTATCTCAGTCCTCAAGAAGCATGAGGCCATATTCGCCTCTTCCTAAATCGATGGCCATCATTTTTCCCATCCTCCTAGAGCAAGGACTAATCACCAGGGAACTGAGTCATCCTACTCCCGAGTACTTACTTGATTATGATCCATCCAAGCAATGTGATTATCATTCGGGGGAATTAGGACACTCGCTAGATGACTGCACCATCCTGAGAGACAAGGTTCAGGATCTTTTAGATCTTTGGGGTATTCACGTTCCGCTCTCCGTGGCTGTATTTTGGCAAAGATCACCTCCTCGTGGTACCCAGCACTCATACCATGTTCCCTGAGCATGCTAAGGAAGCACGTAGAGGAGAGGTGATCATAGACACTTTGGGCCAACCAAGTGGTAAATTTGACTACTATGTCAATTATTCAATCCCCCAAAGTTTCTATGATCATCATCACCACATCGTCCCTGATAGATGGGAAGGCATGGATGATCTGGAATCTGCAAAGCCGCGAGCATAGGGAGACGTGGCTGGCGATTGGTATGAAGACTTCTTCGTGGGTGCTATCAATGAAGGACCGTCAGGGGAAATGGGTGCAGACCTGCTCGAGTAGAATCCTTTTTATTTCCTCCGCATACTCCCCTACGTGGGAGCCTGTACATATTTTTTTTAAGTCTAGCTTGTTTTGTTTTCAACATCAGTTCCACCCGGGGAACCCTTTTTTGAAATCACTCTGTAAATCCGTCTACTAATAAATAAAGTTGAAAACATTTTGAGGGCATGGGGAGACACACTAAACCGGCCCGTTGATGATAGCCAGCCATCAAATGAAAGAAGAAATCTGAGGCCCGGGTCTCCTCATGTTTCCTTATCCTAAATCTTCAAGAACAATTTATCACATTTCCAAAAGAAAAAAGCATGCATACTACTAACCTTATTTGTCCCCTTAGCCTATCTACTCTATGACACAGGAATGATCTAGCGGCAGGCAAGGGTATCGGAACGGTCCAAACCAACGTCGTGGATAGCCATGATAGCAATTCTGATAGCTCAGATGATGACTTTGATAATTCCGATGAAATTCAACGAGACTGGGAGCGTCATGAAGAAACAAGGCCCTCTACCACTGAAGACACCGTCACTGTTAATTTAGGCAGCACAGAAGGTCCAAGAGAGATAAAGATTGGCGACAGCCTTCTTGAAGAAGAAGCTGCAGACCTGATTGCTCTTTTAAAGAGGTATCAACACGTATTCGCATGGTCATACGCGGATATGCCAGGCCTTGATCCAATGATTGTGGAGCATAGTTTGCCAACCAACCCTGATATAGCTCCCAAGAAACAACGGCTAAGAAGAACCAAGCCAGAATTGTCAAAAAAGATTGAAGAAAAGGTAATGAAGCTCCTCGAAGTGGGTTTCCTCAAAGTCTCGCGATACCCCAGCTGGGTAGCAAACATTGTGCCAGTGAAGAAGAAGGATGGTCGAATATGTATTTGTGTTGACTATCGTGACTTGAACAAAGCAAGCCCGACGGATGATTTCCCATTACCCCACATAGACGTTCTAGTAGACAAGATCTTTGCGGGGTTCAAACTGTTCTCTTTTATGGATGGATTCTCGGGATACAACCAAATAAAGATGAAGGAGGAAGACAAGGAAAAACGGCGTTCATTACTCCATGGGGAACTTTCCATTATAAGGTCATGCCTTTTGGCCTGAAAAATGCTGGAGCAACTTACCAGCGAGCCATGGTCACCTTTTTCCATGACATGATGCACAAAGAAATTGAAGTATATGTCGATGACATGATCACTAAAACCAAACATGGAGAAAACCATGTGAAGACCTTGGAGAAACTATTTGAGCGACTTCGCCAGTTTAAGTTGCGCTTGAATCCAGCGAAATGTGTGTTTGGGGCAACCTCTGGCAAATTACTTGGATTCATTGTGAGCTGTGAAAGAATAGAAGTAGATCCATCAAAAACCAAGGCGATATTTGAGATGCCTCCTCCCTCGACTGTAAAAGAAGTCCGGAGCCTCCTGGGGAGATTAAATTACATTGCCCAATTCATCTCCCAGCTTTCTGAAACTGCAAAACCTTTCTTTAAACTCCTCAGGAAGGATGCACAAATTAAATGGGATGATGATTGCCGACTGGCATTTGAAGACCTAAAGCAATACTTGATGAAACCCCCGATTCTAGTACCTCCAGTCCCGGGGCACCCTTTAATTCTCTACCTTACCATCAACAGTGAATCCTTAGGTGCAATGCTGGCACAAAAGGAGCCCCATGACCAGAAGGAGCGAGCCATCTACTATTTGAGCAAAAAGTTCACCACGTCAGAACAAAACTACTCCAAATCAGAAAAAACATGCTCCACATTAGTATGGGTGTTGCACAGACTCCGACAGTATACCTTGCATTACCAAACTTTTCTCGTAACCGAAAGTGATCCGATCAAGTATTTGCTCAGTCGCCCAGCATTGGTAGGAAAATTGGCCAAATGGCAAATCCTGATCTCGGAATTCAACATTCAAGTGATGTCACAAAAATCAGTTAAAGGGCGGGTGATTGCCGATATGTTAGTAGACTGTCCTAAAGAAGTACGCGAGGATAATCCCCCGGACGATCGAATTTCCGCGGTAGAAGAAGACACATGGACTATGTTCTTCGACGGAGCTATAAATTTGTCAGGCTCCGGCACTGGGGCAGTCTTGATATCCCTAAATGGACAACATTATCCTGTGGCTACAAAATTGATGTTTCCATGCACCAACAATATAGCCGAGTATGAAGCATGCATCCTCAGCCTGCAAGTGGCTATTGAAATGGGAGTGACAAAGCTAAAGGTGTTCGGTGATTCTACCTTAATAATCCTCCAGACGTTGGGCGAATGGAAGACAAAAGATGCCAAACTTGTGCCTTATCATGGTTACTTAGAAAAGTTGGCGGGAAAATTCCAAGACATCTCGTTTGAATACCTACCTAGAATTCATAATCAATTCGTTGATGCACTAGCAACGCTATCATCTATGTTGCAAGCAACGAAAGGGTTAGAAGTAGAGCCTTTAAAAATTGAAGTCCTAGCAACAAAGGCCTACTGCATGGCCATAACTGAAGAACCCGATGGGAAGCCCCGGTATTACGATATCATGAAATATGTCCAGAAGCAGGAGTTCCCTGAACAAAGCACTCCCTCTGATCGAAAATACCTAATGAAAATGGCTTCAAAGTTTTTCGTCAGCGGTGAAAATCTGTACAAAAGATCGTATGACTCAGTCCTGCTAAGATGTGTGGATGCAACTGAAGCCAGGCGAATAATGCAAGAAATACATGAGGGAGTATGTGGCCCTCACATGAATGGACATATGTTGGCCAAGAAAATAATAAGACTGGGTTATTACTGGCTCCCCTTAGAGAATGATTGTGCTCAACATGTACGAAGTTGTCATCGTTGTCAAATTCACGGGGATAAAATAAATATCCCTCCAACTGAACGCATCGAGTTATCGAGCCATGGCCGTTTTCAATGTGAGGCATCGATGTAATTGGCCCAATTAACCCAAAGGCGTCAAACGGGCATCGGTTCATCTTGGTTGCAATTGATTACTTTTCGAAATGGATTGAGGCCACATCATATGCAAGTGTGACTGCACGGAATGTTATGAAGTTTATTAAACGTGACATAATCGCCTGATATGGCGTGCCAGATTCCATCATCACCGACAATGGAACAAATCTGAACAACAAGCTGATTGATCAATTATTTTCTAAGTTCAAGATCCAGCATTTGAACTCATCCCCTTATCGTCCGCAAATGAATGGGGCTGTAGAGGCCGCCAACAAGAACATCAAGAGAATCCTAGCCAAGACGGCTGAAAATTACCACGACTGGCACGAGAGGCTACCCTTCGCACTGACAGCATATCAAACTTCGATTCGAACTTCTACTGGGGCAACCCCTTTTTCCCTGGTTTATGGTATGGAGGCAGTTTTACCCGTGGAAGTAGAAATCCCTTCCCTACGAATTTTATCCCAGGCTGGATTATCTAAGGAGGAATGGACACAACAAAGGCTCGAGCAGCTGAACATGATCGATGAAAAACGACTGAAAGCCCTCTGTCACGGTCAGTGTTATCAGCAGAAGGTAGCTCGATCATTTAATCAAAAGGTGCGACCCAAGCACTTCGAGGTAGACGAGCTAGTCTTGAGAAAGACGCTGCCAATCTTTCCGAGCACGGAGGCAAGTTCGCCCCAAATTACAAGGGTCCTTATGTAATAAAGAAGATACTCCCCGGAGGAGCCTTGATCCTAACTGAGATGGATGGGCAAGAGTTCTCTAAACCAGTTAATTCCGATGCTGTAAAAAAGTACTACCCTTGAATGATGTTCATTGTCTAGCATTGCCAAACACTTCTCTATCAAATTGAAAATGCCTATGCACCTTTTATATATGAGTAATGTATTTACACCATCATAAAAAGTGTGTGTTTGGTTGAATGAAGAAAAATGAATGGTAATCACCAGCATTTAAAGAAGTGTCAAAAATCAAGTAGCAAACTCGATGGCATAACTTGAGCAAATCGACATTACCCAGGCAGACGCATAAGAGTAATCCATGTCAATTTCGCCCAGCTCGGTGTAAAGGACGCGTCATTCAGGAACCAGTCTGGTTAGAAGGAACCTTATGTCCCAGTCAACAATCTTAGAATCTGGAAGCCTCACTTCTTGTTCCAGACGCATGCCCTTGCAAGAAGCAATTGCTATTAGAAAGGTGGAAGTTTTGATTGTCCATCTCAAATTCCATAGAAGCTTGAGATACATGACTTTGCCCAATGCTGCTAATCAAAGACAGAAGGGGAAGTTCCACAAAAGGAAGGCGTTGAAAGTGAATCAACAAACTAGCAATCATGCCTACGTGGCCACAAGTAAGAAGGGCCGGTCGAAGGAAGCATGGAACTATAAAGAGACTGTCATCGACATTCAAGTATCCCTAGAAGCCAGCTCATATAAACTCTGGGGAAATGCAACTTGGTGTCATTTCTAACACTCACTCTTTGAGCTTATATTTACAGGAAGCATTGGGATTCAAGGGCTAGGCTTAATGGTAAAATGGGGCAAACCAAGTGATCCAAACCCGGGACAAGAGCAAAAACGCCCGATCAAATTCTCGACCTTTAGCTGATTATTCAGGTGTCATGTCCCTAACCAATATGAGCAATCTATCGACACCCATTTGTTAATAGCTGTTTGTGAATAACCCTTTTGATATTCAAAATTCAATACTTTTGTGAATACCATTCCACCTAAGTAAACACCCCTAAAGTGGTTAATAGGTTTTTCTTGAATAAAAGCCATTCATTTATTTTTACAAAATCTTTCACATCATTTGTTGTATACCTTTTTCCAGGCGAATTTTGCATGATGATTTTGTCTGTCCAAGTCATTGATTCCACTAAGGATTATCAAAATAGACAGCTAAATGAACAATACAAGATTAATTGAGCATGCTGGATGAGGTGCGTCAGAATGATGAAAGGCAAGCCATATCCTACACACAGTCCCCCATCTATACACTTGTGAAATGAGTGCAGAAGATTCCATGACTGCAGGGTAAAGAGTTTTCTCGCGAATGGTACGATAACCAAAATAGTGAGAGGTATTCCATCGCTCACCCCATTGAGCCCCATACGTGGTGAAATTTCTGTCCTACTCCCGTCAAAAACAACCCCTACACTGAGACAAATTAGAGGTGAAGCAGCATCACAAGGTGAGAGGAGAGATAGAAATTTTCTTGCTCGCACTTGCATCAATCTTTGGGTGTCTTTATCACATATGAACACTCGCGTTAATTTAAGTGCCCTAGAATGACGAAGAGCAATTCTTTCTCTACGCACTTGTATTCATTGTACAGCCCAAGTGAGTCTGTAATGTTACCCTCACATTGAGACAAAGCATAAGTCATTACCATAGCCTAGAGCGCCGGCTGAAGATAAACACTCAAGAGCCTAATAACAGTGCTTCGACTGAACTTGCCTAGGCTAATTCCTCCGACAACAAGAAAAAGCAGGGCATAAAAAAGCAGTGTACCTGGTAAAGCAAGGTCAATGCCCATGAATGAAAAACTGGAATAAAAATAGGGGCATGAAAAAAGCAGTGTGCTTGGTAAAAGCAAGGCCAATGCCCCCCAGTCAAAAATACAGCCAGGAAAAAGTTGCTGTTGTGGTCCATAGAACCTCTATCTAACAGTGAGAAGAAAGACCAGTGACAAATGCTGAGACAGTCGCGAACTCTCACCCTCTTACATGTGAGCCAAGTCTACGTTACATTCCCATTGTAAAAGTTTCTTTAGACTAGGGGCACTTCAATTAACATAGGATGTCATATGTCTATAAACATCGCTCGAAGAAGTACGAGCAAGATTATTCTATCTCTTTTCGCAGGACTCTTGACTTGCAAACTCGGAGATGATCATGCAACATCTTTCCCACAAAGCCATGACCTTATTGGTCCCCTTTTGATAAGCCATTGACCAAGCCTTCATTACAATTCCAACAGAGACCTCTCACATTGGTAAAGTCGTATCATTTGCGAGAATACTCGGACCTCTGTTGACATGATGACAGTGAGACAGTGTGGTCCTTATAAATCCTGCATCAATGGTCAGGATAAAGCAGTCTTTCCCATGAGAACGAGTGAAAAGTCATTTCAGACTGAAAGTCCCTCGTCTGGCATACTCAAGACATCTACATTCTAAATGAAAGTTGTCTTTCAAAATCTTCCCTAGTAGAATTCAAATGATACAAAACTGACGAGATTATCATGCATAAGTCACATTTAAACTTTACGAATTTACAGCATATACAATCTTTGTGTACATGTGTGCATATTGTGTAAATGGCGAACGAGCTTTTAGAGATCAAAGATATTGCCAGAAAAGCAAGTCTCCATCCTTACTCCCAAAGCTTTATGTTTGATAATCTTTGAGTACCCACCGTTTCGGTGCTCCCTCTTATCGACACTCAGCTTGTTTAAGTTGTCCCTAAGTATTGATATTTGCGATTGTCCAAGCATCTCCCTGTTTTCGAGTGTTTGTCGTTACTCAAGTGCTATCTCTGTTGACACTCGACCTATTCATGTTGTCTTTAAAGTTTTGATATTTGCAACTGTCTAAGTATCCCTTTGTCTTTGAGTATCAACCCCCATTCAGGTACTCCCTTTCTACGACACTCGACCTGCTCGACATGTCATTGAATGCTAGCAGCCACTTAAGTATTCCACCACATTATGCGCCTGCAATCACCCAGGTACGCCCTCGATATTCTCATTGCCAGAAGGCAAGAGGTCTTCACGAATATCTCAGGTACGTCCTCGATATTCCCAATTACCAGGAGGTGAGAGACCTTCATGAATATGCAAGGCACGTCCTCGATATTCTCACATACCAGGAGATGAGAGACCTTCACGAATATCTCAGGTACCCCTTCGATACCTGTGAACGTCCAGGTATCCTCCAAGAGATTGAACTTGTGATCATCCAAGTACCCTTTCGATGCCTGCAAAGGCCCAAATATCCTTCAAGTTAATACTTGTGAATATCCAGGTACTCTTTGATATGCCTGTGAATGTCCAGGTATCCTCCATAATCGATGCCCTGAGAAAGGTCGGCGCATCCTCCCGAGAAAGGTCGGGTTCCTACTGGTGTCTTCAACAGAAGTTAGACACCCCACAAATCAATGCCCTGAGAAAGGTCGGCGCATCCTCCCGAGAAAGGTCGGGTTCCTACTGGTGTCTTCAACATAAGTCAGACACCCCACAAATCAATGCCCTGAGAAAGGTCGGCGCATCCTCCCGAGAAAGGTCGGGTTCCTACTAGTGTCTTCGACAAAAGTCAGACACCCCACAGATCGATGCCCTGAGAAAGGTCGGTGCATCCTCTCGAGAAAGGTCGGGCTCCTACTAGTGTCTTCGACAGAAGTCAGACACCCCACAAATCGATGCCCTAAGAAAGGTCAGCGCATCCTCCCGAGAAAGGTCGGGTTCCAACTGGTGTCTTTGACAAAAATTAGACACCCCACAGATCGATGCCCTGAGAAAGGTCGGCGCATCCTCTCGAGAAAGGTCGGCGCGTCCTCTCGAGAAAAGGTCGGGTTCCTACTGGTGTCTTCAACAGAAGTCAGACACCCCACAAATCGATGCCCTGAGAAAGGTCGGTGCATCCTCTCGAGAAAGGTCGGGTTCCTACTGGTGTTTTCGACAAAAGTCAGACACCCCACAGATCGATGCCCTGAGAAAGGTCGGCGCATCCTCTCGAGAAAGGTCGGGTTCCTACTGGTCTCTTCGACAGAAGTCAGACGGCCCACAAATCGATGCCCTAAGAAAGGTCGGCACATCCTCCCGAGAAAGGTCGGGTTCCTACTGGTGTCTTCAACAGAAGTCAGACACCCCACAAATCAATGCCCTGAGAAAGGTCGGCGCATCCTCTCGAGAAAGGTCGAGTTACTACCAGTGTCTTTGACAGAAGTCAGACGCCCCTACAAAACAGATGCCCTGAGAAAGGTCGGCGCATCCTCCCGAGAAAGGTCGAGTACCAACTGGTGTCCTCGATACAAATCAGGCACCCACAAATGAGATGCCCTGAGAAAGGTCGGTGCATCTCCCGTCACGGCGACCGAAGAATGGTTCGGGTCCGAGACAAACCACTGATTGTTTTAACAGGCGACCGAAGAATGGTTCGGGTCCTGGAGAAGCAATTTCCCGTCATGGCGAGCGAAGAATGGTTCGGGTCCAAGACAAACCAATGATTGTTTTAACAAGTGACCGAAGAATGGTTCGGGTCCGAGACAAACCACTGATTGCTCCAACAGGCGACCGAAGAATGGTTCGGGTCCTAGAGAAGCAATTTCCCGTCAAGGCGACCGAAGAAAGGTTCAGGTCCTAGACAAATTATTAATTGTTTTAACGGGCGACCGAAGAATGGTTTGGGTCTGGAGAAGCAATTTCCCGTCACGGCGACCGAAGAATGGTTCGGGTCCGAGACAAACCACTGATTGTTTTAACAAGTGACCGAAGAATGGTTCAAGTCCTGGAGAAGCAATTTCTCGTCACGGCGACCGAAGAATGGTTCGGGTTCGAGACAAACCACTAATTGCTCCAACAGGCGACCGAAGAATGGTTCGGGTCCTAGAGAAGCAATTTCCCGTCAAGGCGACCGAAGAAAGGTTCGGGTCCTAGACAAATTATTAATTGTTTTAACAAGCGACCGAAGAATGGTTCGGGTCCTGGAGAAGCAATTTCCCGTCAAGGCGATCGAAGAAAGGTTCGGGTCATAAACAAATCATTAATTGTTTTAACAGGCAACCGAAGAATGGTTCGGGTCCTGGAGAAGCAATTTCCCGTCACGGCGACCGAAGAATGGTTCGGGTCCGAGACAAACCATTGATTGCTCCAACAGGCGATCGAAGAATAGTTTGGGTCCTGGAGGAGCAATTTCACGTCAAGACGACCGAAGAAAGGTTCGAGTCCTAGACAAATCATTGATTGTTTTAACAGGCGACCGAAGAATGGTTCGAGCCTTGGAAAAGCAACCTCCTCATATCACCAGGTATGATGACGCCTTGATACTTGCCAAACTCGGGGTTCACACCCTATCTCACTTACTCCCGGTAAGTAACTACAGGTATCTTCTTATCTGTCTTAGTATATGTAATGTTATATTACTCCTTTTCTGCATGGAATAATAGGTCCTAATTAAAATATAATTTGCTACACATGTATGGATAAAATTTAGGCATCAGTTTGTCTTTGAATGCAACCTCTGCAAGCTCACCTTCAAAGAGGGGCAGTTGTTGACGCCTAAAATTCCCTTTTAATTAATTAGGTTTTATTTTATTTTATTTTATTTTAGTCTACTTTATTTTATCTTTTCGGATGATCAATATATAAAAAAAAAAAAAAAGGAGAAGCAGCCTCCGCATGGGCCCTCGGCCCATTTCCGCCTTAGCCCGGCCCAGCCGAGTCTTCTTCTTCCTCGCGCCATTGTAGCACACGCGCGAGGAGCGCGACGTCGGAGGGAGATGGACGGACGGCAACGCACGTGGAGCAGAGGAGCAATCGGCGTTGACGGGACGTGACCGGAGGAGGAGATGATGGCGGATGGGACGACGATCCAACCGGTGGGTCGAGCCTCGCCGACCGGCCACCCCCTCGCCTATAAATAGAGGGGGGCCACCGTCGACATCGAAGCACAGAGAAACAGAGAAACGGAGACGCAGAGAGAGATCGAAGAAAGAGAGAGGCCAGCCGAAGCTTGGGGTCCCCTAAGAGACTTCGGGGAGCTCGAGTGCAAGGCCGGCCGTGGTGTGGTGAGCTCGGAGGGGTCCTCGAGAGATTTCGGGGAGCTCAAAAAGAGAACCCGAGAGAGAGAGAGAAGCTGGAGGAGATTCGTGTGGGTCTCGCCGGCATCGCCACCCCCGTCGCGCCGTTGCCATGAACAGGTATCGTGACGTCGCCGTCGCCGTCGCCATCGCCATCACCATCTCCCTCTTCGTAGTCCAGTCATCGTCGCCATAGCCACCGTAGCCGCCGTCGCCGCCGTAATGCTCCCATTGCCCCCCCTTCGGCGCCGCGGATTCGCAAACCCTAGGGTTTGCAATTTCCAGGTCACGAAGCGGGTCCGGGTTTGGAAAACCGGGTAAGGATTCCACGATTTAAGGGGGCGGCGGAATCCGGGTCGGGGTTCGGGCCGGGTCGGGTAGGGTTTCACCAGGGGAGCTGGGTCGTGGAGCGGGTCGTCGGGCCGGGCCGGGTGTCCCCGAACGCCCGGCCACGACGCCGTTTCGTTTTTTTTTTTTTTTTTTTAGGGCCAAAAATCCTAGTCGGGCTCGCATTGCGGGCCCGTCCGCGCTCGGGTCGCCATCCGGGTCGGACCCAACCCGCGGATCCGACCCGGGTCGGTTTTATGATATTTTTGAGTAAAAAAATAAAATAAATAAATAATTTATTTCAAAAAAATAAAAAATAATTTATTTTCGAAAAAATATTAAAAAAAAAATTTTTCTAAAAAAATCAAGAAAAATAAAAAATAATTTATTTTCCAAAAAAATTTTTAAAAATATTAAAAAATATTTTATTTTCCAAAAAATAAAAAAATCAAAAATATGCCAAAAATCCAGAAAAGGCCAAAAATTCGTGAAAAAACCAAAAAGACTTGTATTTTCTAAAAATACCAAAAAAATCCAAAAATCCCTTTTATGTCAAAAAAAAATAGAAAAAGACTCAAAAATGTTTTTACTCCACAAAATGCATGGAAAATCCCTCGAACATCCAAAAAAACCTCAAGATTTAAGCAAGATTAGGTACCGAAAGGGCATTAGTGATTAGCTAATGTAATCAAGTCCCCAATCCTAATTTCTTTGGTTGCGCAGGAACAAGTATTTCTCCCGATACTTCGCTTGGGTTTCTAATCGACCCACCCCAAACCGATTAGTGGCGACTCCGTTTTTAAATTAATTCACAGGTTAAAAACTTAGACTATTAAAGTCGTGAATTGGTGGAGTTGGGAGAGTCCGGGCCTAACTAATTTCAGCCGAGCCATTAGCTAATTTCAGCCGAGCCATTAGCCTCCTTAGGCGCTCGTACCCGATTGCGGGCGCTGAAAAAAGAGGTCGCGACAAGTAGAAAGAAACCTAAAAATCTCCTGATTCCATGGCAAGTTAATCATAGTACAATTTGAATCAAAAAAAAAAAAATCATCATACATCACCTCCAATTCAAAATATCTTTATGAGTGTTAGAAAGTCCAACAAAACAACTTAAACTTATAGATAAAGGAAGATCACATGTAAACCTAATAATCGAAGGACATTGAATATTGCAACAACAAGCATGGATGAAGTGCTTTGAGGAGTACCATATAATTAACATGAGCTCATTCACTATAAGTGAAACTTATCTAAATTCAAAATAAATGTAGCATACTCTATGAATGAGCTTGAGTATCATAGTGTACCATAAAATTAGTGTGAGCTCATTTGAATATTATGATCTTTGTAAGTGCAATATATCTAAATTCACTGTTTTTTTATGCATTTATATGATACACTTTAGAATATGATACAAATATAAATGGCACATGTGATTTTTACCTTGAGGAGATTTCCAAGTATTAATGTGTGAGCATAATAGATCGAAGACATCGACATGAGTTTATAAGTTCAACATTTATACTTTATGATGCCCTTATCAAAGATTTACCTCAATGTTTACTAGGTCATTAACTATGTACCTTGCACTATAATGTCTCTATTCTCATCCGTGTTAAAATCATCATGAGCAATCGTGCGTGATCCAAGTTCTTAACATTCTTTGGGAAAGTTCGAGTCTCATATTAGGTCTCAACTATGGACATTTGTTGAGTATTTAAGTGCAAGATATAACAGTCACTAAAACGAAGATCAAGAAAATGCAACTTACATAAGAAAGAATGTTCGGGTCATAATATGTATAGAAATGAAGAGCAAAGTTCACGTACCGTGATTCTCTCACACTCGTGATCCTTGTGAGTGGAGCTTGGAGTCATCGGGTAAACCAAAACCAGTTGTTGAGCCTAAAGTGATCTGCTATCTTGCTCGATAGACTAGACACCCAAGCTAAGCTGAGTGTGGTACAATTTGATCAATGTATGCTATTTGCGATATTGTTCTTTGGAATAACCATTGAAGGGAGGCTGGCCTGGTGTTTGTTTGCTCACTAGGCATTGCACGAGCTATTTCGTGGCCAAGGAAATGCCTGCTTATGACAAAAGCATGTTGATAAAATCAATTATAACTGAGAGCGCTTGGCATGACACCAAACGCCGTGTCTCAGCACAATAGTATTCTTTATAGGTATATATGTCAACTTCTCATGGAAACCCACCCCGACAAGCACATTCACTCACTTTCCACACTATTTCATCGCTTCGATGCAGACTCAAAATTGCCGGCTCATAACAAAAGAATGTTGAAAAAGTAGATTATAGTTGAGGACGCTCGGCATGACACCAACACACCATGTCTCGTGTCTCAACATGATAGAATTCTTTATAGGTAATATGTCGACTTCTCATGGAGACTCACAAGCACGCTCACTCACTTTCCACACTATTTCATCACTTTGACACAGACTCCAAATTGCCGGCCCATAACAAAATAATGTCGATAAACAAATTATCTCAAGAGCACGCTCACTGACTTTTCACACTGTTTTATCACTTTGCCATGGACTCCAAATTGCATCGACTGGGCTGAATTCCAATGGCCACCATCGACGCATTTCGTGCTGCGATGTCACTAGATCAGGATACGTGAGAAACTTAGGGCAGAGAGCAAAGAAAAGTGGGACCAAAAGCTTTCTTCTCTTCTCGAGAACCTTCAGTCATCTGAGTCTCTGAGTCTCTTCGCTTGCTCTGCTTCAAGAAATATCCCAGTCTCTCTCTACCCATCGATGTTCTTGATTTCTCTGTGCCAAAAAAACAATGGACAGAGAGCAGCACGAGCTGCAGTTCCTTGGGTTCCTCGGCGTCTACAGGGAGACCACCAAGATCATCCTCAAATGGAGGACGATCTTCGCTCAGATCACGCTCGGGCTTATCCTCCCTCTCTGCGTCGTGTCCCTTGCTGCCTTTGAGCTCTTGCAGCTCCTCACCGTCAAGATCGATCTCGACCTGGACGACGCCTGGAAATACGGCCCAAGATACAGGGACCTGTCCCGCATGCTCAAGAAGATGCTCAAGAAGGAGTGGATCGCTTTCTGTCTCTTCGAGCTCGGCCACTTCATCTTTGTCTTCATCTTCTCTCTGCTTTCGACCTCGGCTGTCGTCTACACGGTGGCCTGCATCTACGCTGCCAAGCAGATTACTTTCAAGAAGATAATGAGTGTCGTGCCCAGAGTGTGGAAGAGGCTCATGGTCACCTTTTTCTGGTGCTTCGCACCCTTCTTTGTGTACAATATGGTGGCTGTAGGGCTTTTGATCGCATGGCTCGTCACGATGTGGCAATTTGCAGTTTGCCTTGCACTTGGGATTGCCGTGGCGGTCATTCTCTTGATCTTGTCCATCGTTGGGTTTGTTTATATCACCATGATTTGGCAAATGGCGAGTGTGATCTCGGTTCTTGAAGATGCTTATGGAAGGAAGGCGATGGTGAAGAGCAGGAGACTGATAAAGGGCAAGATGGGCCTATGGGTTTGGTGTTTTCTTGGTGTCTCGGTGTGGTCCGTGCTGATTCAGGCACTCTTTGAATCCCTTCTTGTCTTGGGCTTGGTTCCGATTGGAGTCACGATAGGGGTGGGACTGATCTGCTTGCTGTTGCTGTCGATTCTGGCGCTCTTCTTTTTGGTCGTGCAGACAGTGATCTACTTCGTCTGTAAGTCCTACCACCATGAGAACATCGACAGCTCCTGCTTGTCTGATCACCTCGAGGACCGTCCCTCTGAAGGCCAAAAGGCTGTTCAGCTTGAGCAACTTCATGTATGATAGGTTCTTTTTTTTTTTTTTTGGGAAATACTAAATATTTTCTGATTTGTAATGTTTCATTTACCTGTAAGAGACGAGCTTTAATTCTTTAGTGAAGAATTTTTTTTTATTGATCCTCTATTGTCGTCTATTTATCATATAAATGGTCTTGTGTTACATAACTCTTTAATGGTCCTCTAACATCATATATTGATGAAATACGTACTATTATATCATAGTAACCTTTTGAAGTAGTTGTTTTCAACTTAAATATTTATGTCAATAAGTTAGTAATTTCCTAATGTTCATATTATAAAATACGCGCAACCATCAAATATAACCGTTAGCCTTCTTTTTATGTAGGCATTTGAAAATACAATCCATATGTACATTTATTATCAAAATATGTGCAATAAAGCAGATTATAGTTGAGGACGTTTGGTGTGACACTAAAGCACCGTGTCTTAGCACAATAAAATTCTTTATATATATATGTGAGCTTCTCATGGAGACCCTCAAGCACATTCACTCACTTTCCACACTAATTTATCACTTTGATGCCGACTCCAAATCGCATCGACTTGGCCGAAATCCAATAGCAACAATCCATGCGTTTCGTGCAGCGATGTCACTGTATCAGGAAATGTGAGAAACTTCGGGCAGAGAGCATAGAAAGTGGGGCCAAAAGCTTTCTTATCTTCTATAAGCAAATTCAATTACCGGGGATGAAGCCGCATGAGGAAGTAGGGAATCTGAATAACAAGCTTTGACTCGTTGAAATTTCAAAGTCTTCCCTCTTCCAACCCCCACTCTGTTAACCATCGCCATCTCTTCATTTATCACTTCACTCTGTGGTTGTTCTTCTCGAGACCCTTAAATCATCTGAGTCTCTTCGTTTGCTCCGCTTCAAGAAATATGCCAGTCTCTCTCTACCCGTCGATCATTTCGCTCGTTCTTGATTTCTTTGTGCGAAAGTAACGATGGACAGAGAGCAGCGCGAGCTGCAGTTCCTCGGGTTCCTCGGCGTCTACAGAGAGACCACCAAGATCATCCTCAAATGGAGGAAGATCTTCACTCAGATCACGCTCGCGCTCAACCTCCCTCTCTGCGTCGTCTCCCTTGCCCCCTCTGAGGTCTCGCAGGTCCTCACCTTCAAGATCGTCAACCACGAGATCGACCCAGACGACGCCTGGAAGGACAGCCCGAGGTACAGAGACCTGTCCCGCATGCTCAAGAATCTCTGGCTCTTCGAGCTCGGCTCCTTCATCTTCGTCTTCATCGTCTCTCTGCTTTCGACCTTGGCTGTCGTCTACACAGTGGCCTGCATCTACGCCGCCAAGTATTCAAGAAGATCACGAGTGTCCTGCCCAGAGTGTGGAAGAGGCTTATGGTCACTTTTTTCTGGTGCTTCGCACTCCTCTTTGTGTACAATGTGGTGGCTGTAGGGCTGTTGATCGTTTGGCTCGTCACGGCGAGGCAATTTGCAGTTAGCCCTGCACTTGGGATTGCCGTGGCAGTCATTCTCTTGATCTTGTCCGTCGTTGGGTTTGTTTTTCTCACCATGATTTGGCAAATGGCGAGTGTGACCTCGGTTCTTGAAGATGCGTGTGGAAGGAAGGGGATGGTGAAGAGCAAGATGGGTCTTTTTATTTGGTGTTTTCTTGGTGTCTTGGTGGGCTCCGTGCTGGTTCTGGCACTGTTTGAATCCCCTGTGTTCTTCGACTTGGTTCTATTGGAGTCAAGATTGGGATTGGACTGATCTGCTTGATGTTGCTGTCGATGCTGGTGCTGTCCGATTTGGTCGTGCAGACAGCGATCTACGTCGTCTGCAAGTCCTACCACCACGAGAACATCAACAGCTCTTGCTTGTCTGATCATCTCGAGGGCCGTCTTGGAGACTGCCCCTCTAAAGGCCAAAAGGCCGTCCATATATGAATTATTCGCTAAATATATGTAACAAACATTTTAAACAGTAAAATTTGATCTTTATTTTTCGTTTTCCTAGATGTAGGAAAGCCTTTCTTTTTTTTTATGTTGAAAAAATTTCAGCCTTACTTTCACATAGACATTTCAAAATAGGGAGAATTACAAAAAAAGTCATAAACCTATTGCAATTGTGCCAATTCAGTTCTAAACTTTTTTTTTTGGCCAATTTAATCCTAAACATTTTACAATTGTGTCAATTCAGTCCATCCAGCCAAAATTGGCCTGCCGCGCTGATGTGGACACCGGCCAGCCAACGAACGATTTTTTAATAATTTTTTTAATTTTTTTCAAATTTTTTAATTTTTTTTAATTTTTTTTTTTTTTTTAATTTTTTTAATTTTTTTAATTTTTTTAATTTTTTTAATTTTTTTTTAATTTTTTTAATTTTTTTCCCTATCTTCTTCTTCCTTTGGCCGGCGCCTGCCGGTCCTCGTCTCTGGCCAGCCGGCAGGTGCCGGCCAGAGGAAGAAGAAGATAGAAAAAAAAATTTAAAATTTAAAAAATTCGAAAAAAATTCAAAAAAAATATTAAAAAATCGTTTGCTGGCCGGCCAGTGTCCATGTCGTGCCGGCCAGCCAATTTTGGCCGGATGGGCTGAATTGGCACAATTGTAAAAGGTTTAGGACTAAATTGGCCAAAAAAAAAGTTTATGACTGAATTGGCATAATTATAATAGGTTTATGACTTTTTTGGTAATTCTCCCTTTCAAAATAAGATCTATGTACATATAAACAACTAAGTTGAAACATGCATTATCAAGATATGTACAATCATGAAATATTTTGCTTCCATCTAATTATTTATATATTTTCATAAGAATTGAAATATAACACAATAAGAAATATATGCATAAGAATTAAAGATTTAATAAAGTCACCATAAAAAACAAATTGCTAAGTAAAGCTCGTGCGTGGCTCAACCTCGTGCTTGCTATACATATTTTGGTCAGATTCTAGCTATGTTTATTTCTATCAGCAGTAAGCGGAACCCTTCCTTATTAGTAATGGTGCCTCTTTTGATCATCATTAACATCATATGTAAATTAAAGCAACTTAAGAAAACTGAGCACTACGGCTTATAGTGAAGTTGCTTTAGCTTTACCATTAAACTTTTGAAATCAATAAAGAATGAGAACTAAAAAATTTGATGAGAAAATGGGTCTTGTCCATCAACGTTTGTACGTTTTGAATAAAAATTTTGATCATCCAACGTTAAAGACGAAAATTAAATTTCAAATGATACAAGTAAAAAAAAAAGAGTAAAAATGCGAACCAAATATACTTGAAATTAATAACACGAGTAGGGAAATATAAGTTGGAAGGAGCACCGGATAAAAACCTGCGGAAACTTTAGTTATTTTCCTCCTACTCTCTTAGCCAAAGCTTTGAAGCGAGCGAGGTTACTGAGGGTGAATGATAATTATTATGTTTTTTTTTTTTTTTTTCTATTTTTTCATTCTCGAGAACAAGTTTGGAACATAAATCTGATTGGTAACGTAATTTCATTTTTTCCATTTTCGGGACAAATTTTTAGCTTAGAAAAAAAATTGGAAGAGAAATGTGAAGTATAAGATTTTTACTTTTCTATTTCTTCTTCTCATCACTTGTTTTCACCACACGCCATCGGCTGCCCTCTTGCCCACCCACCCGCCAGTCGTTGGCCGCCAGCCACCAAGAAATTTTAAGGCTTATTAAATGAATTTCTAGTCCGAGAATATAAATTTTGTGTTGTTTTTAAACGCATGTCTTTGTTCATAAACTCATCTAAGGAATAGAGCTACAAAAATCCATTTCTAGTTAGAAATCGTTCTTAAGAACAAGACAATTATCATTCCGCCATAAGATTGTCGTATTTTATTCAAATAGTTAGTATTTTTCTTTTTTCCCCCTATTAACATGGTGCTAGAGATTCATCTAGTGGTCAGTTGATTACCACTAAACATAATAGGTATAGCTTGTCTTTGATTTTAGAAAATTATTAAATCCTCTCAGCTCATGTGACCCAACTTCACTTAAGTTAAAGAAACCTAAAAAACTCCTGATTCCATGGCAAGTTAATCATCGTACAACACCTCCAATTCAAAATATCTTTTCGAGTGTGTCAGAAAATCTAACAAAATAACTTAAGCTCATAGGAGGATGGAGATCACATGTAAACCTAATAATCAAGAACGTTGATTATTGCAACAATAAGCATGGATCAAGTACCCTAAGAAGTACCATATAATTAGCATGAGCTTTTTTGAATATTATGATCTCTATAAGTGAAATCTATCTAAATTCAAAACAAATGTAATGTACTCTTTGAATAAGCTCGAGTATCATAGTGTACTATAAAATTAGTGCGCGCTCATTTGAATATTATGATCTCTATAAGTGTAACATATCTAAATTCACTCTTTTTAATGCATTAACATGATTTACTTAGAATATGATGCAAATAAAAATGGCACATACCAAGTATTTAAGCACAAGATATAACGGTCACTAAAATGTGGATCAAGAAAAAGCAACTTACATGAGAAAGAATGTTCGGATCAAAATACGAATAGAAATGAAGAGCAAAGTATTACGGTCCGTGATTTTCTCATACTCGGGACCCTCTTGAGTGGAGCTTTGGGTTACTGGGTGAAGAGAGAGTAATGTAGAGGGGATAAATACAATTGGTCCAGCATCAGGATGATTCATGTTAGGAGTCCTGGAATAGAACGAATATATCTCTACGAGGTTCTAAAGGCAAGATTGGCCTCCCGTGCATAAACTGGTCAAGAGTTGATGCCGTTCTCTTGATAAGGCCATGGCAGGTTGAAAGCAATTGCCTTAGATGATCTGTCGTTTCAATCGATAAATTAAACGCTCAAGTTAAGCTAGATGTGGTATGATCTGATTGATGTATGCTATTTGCCATATCATTCTCTAGAATAATTATAGAAGAAAGGCTGGCTTGGTGTTTATTTGCTCACTAGGCACCGCACGCACTATTCATGACTAAGGAATTGCCGGTCCGTGACAAAAGAGTGTTAATAAACCAAATTATAGCTAAGAAGGCTTGGCATGACACTGCGCTATGTCTCAGCACGATAGAATTCTTTATAGGTATATATGTCAGCTTCTCATGTAGACCCACAAGCATGCATGCTCACTTTCTACACTATTTCATCACTTCGATGCAGATTCCAAATCGCCAGCCCATAACAAAAGCGTGTCAATAAAACAAACTCACTTTCTACACTATTTCATCACTTCGACGTAGACTCCAAATTGTTGGCCTGTAACAAAAGCATCTCGATAAAGCATAGTGTAGCTGAAGATGCTCAGTGTGACACCAAAGCACCCTGTCTCATGTCTCGGCATAATAGAATTCTTTATAAGTATATATGTTAGCTTCTCATGGAGGCCCACAAGCATGCATGCTCACTTTCTACACTATTTCATCACTTCGATGCAGAACTCCAAATCGCCGGCCCATAACAAAAGCGTATCAATAAAACAAATTATAGCTAAGGATGCTGCGCATGACACCAAAGTGTTGTGTCTCATGTCTTGACATGATGGAATTCTCTATAAATATATATGTCAACTTCTCATGGAGACTCACAAGCACGCTCACTCACTTTCCACATTATATGATCTCTTCAACGCGGAATCGCATAAGCTCTACCGAATTCCAATGGCCACCATCCACTCGTTTCGTGCTGCAATGTCACTAGATCAGGAGACCTGAGTAGCTTCAGGCAGAAAGCAGAGAAAGCGGGACCAAAAGCTTTCTTCTCTTCTATAAGCAAATTCAATTACAGGGGATGAAACCACATGAAGAGGTAGGGAATCTGAATAACAAGCTTTGACTCGTTGAAATTTCAAAGTCTTCCCTCTTCCTACCCTATTCTGTTAACCATTGCCATTTCTTCATTTATCACTTCACTCCGTGGTTGTTCTTCTCGAGACCCTTTAGTCATCTGAATCTATGACTCTCTTCGCTTGCTTTGCTTCAAGAAATATTCCAGTCTCTCTCTACCCATCCATCGTTCCCTCGTTCTTGATTTCCTTGGGTTCCTCGGCGTGCCCATGAAAAGCCACCATGAAAAACAAATCGCAAAGTTAGGCTCACGCGTGGCTTAACCTCACGTGAGCTACATATTTTGGTCAGATTCTTAAATATGCTTATTTCTATCAGCAGTAAGTAAAATCCTTCCTTATTAGTAATGGTGCATCTTCTGATCATCATTATCATCATATGAAAAATAATGCAATTTAAGATTTCATTTGTTTCACAGAAAATAAATAATGTGAAATTTTTTTCCTAAAAATAATTATTTATATTGCTTACAAAAAGAATAAACGAAAAACACTTTTATCGTCCTTGAACATATTTAGATATAAATTGTTATCGACAATGTAATTTTTTTTATTAACTAATTATTTCAAACGATGCAAGTAATTATTTTTAGGAAAATATTTTTTAAATCATTTATTCTTTAGCACAGAAAACAAAGGCAGAAGACTGTTCGTTACAGCTCATGGTGTAGTTGCTTTTGCTTTACCTTGAACTTGTGAAATCAATAAAGAGTGTAAACAGAAAAAATTTGATGAGAAAATCCAAATGAGTCTTGTCCATCAAAGTTTGTACGCTTTGAATGAAAGTTTTGATCGTCCAACACTAAAGACAAAATAAATAAATTTCAAATAATACAAGAAAAGTCAAATAAAAAAAAAGGTGGATTATATATACTCGAAATTAATGACACATGTAGACAAAATAAGATGCAAACAGCACCATAGAAAAACCTGCGGAAACTTTAGTTATTTTCCTCCTATTCTTTGTGCCCAAAGCTTTGAAGCAAGGGAGCGAGGTTTCTAAGGGCATGAATGGTAATTATTCTATTTCTGTATTTTTTTTTTTTTGTTCATGATAATAGATTTGGAATAGAAATCCGTTTGGTAATGCAATTTCATTTCCTAGAATAAATTTTTAGCTCGGGTATAGGTTTAGAACATAAATGATTTTCTACTTTTCTATTTCTTGAACATAAATGAGAAATAAAAACTCTTCCACCATTTAGCCATCGGCCGCTTGCACGCCGATTTTAAGGCCTACTAAAGGAATCTCTGCTTCGGGAACAGAAATTTTGCATTGTAATCAAACGTGTTTCTACTAAGAAACTCATCTTGGGAACATAAATAAAATCTATTTCTAGCCATCAATTGCTTTCGGGAATAGAATGATTATTATTCATGCCTTAAGATTGTGAGATTTGTTCAAATAATTAGTATTTTACCTTTTTTTTTCCCTAGTGCGAGACATTCTTCAAGTGCTCATTTGATTCTCACTAAACTTGACAAGTATAGCTCGTCTATAATTTTAGAAAGTCCAACAAAATAATTTAAGCTCATTATTGGAGAGAAACCACATGTAAATTTAATAATTTAAGTAGGTCAAATATTGCAACTATAAGCATGGATCAAGTGCTTTGAGTACCATATAATTAGCGTGAGCTCATTTGAATATTATGATCTCTATAAGCGAAACCTAACAAAATTCAAAAGAAACGTAACGTATTCTATGAATGAGCTCAAGTATTATAGTGCCTCACAAAGTGTGAGCTCATTAGAATATTATGTATGATCTTTGTAATTGTAACTATCTCAATTCACTCTCTTTAATGCATTCTATGATTCACTTAGAATATGATGCACACTAAAAAAAGGCACATGTGATTCTTACCTTTAGGAGATTCCCGGGTATTTAATGTGTGAGCTCAATAGATCAAATACATTAACATGATTGAGTTTAGAAGTTCAATATTTATTACTTAATGATGCCTTTATAATGATTTACCTCAATCTTTACTGGGTCATGAACCTTGCTCTATGATGTCTCTATTATCTTCCATTTTAAGCTCATCAGAGGCAATTGAGCTCACTCCAAGTTCTTAAAAAAATTTGGACTATTCAAGTTTCATATTTATGTCTCAACTATGGAACATTGGCCGAGTATTTAAGTACGAAATATAATGGATGTTAAAACGCCGATCAAGAAAATGCAACTTACATAAGAAAGAACATTCGGATCGGAACCCGTATAGAAACGAAGAGCAAAGCATGTCGATAAAGCATAGCATATCATAGCTGAGGACGGTTGGGGGCAATAGAATTCTTTATAGCTACATATGTTAAGCTTCTCAAGAAGATTTCAAAGTCCCCCAAGCACGCTAGCTCACTTACTTTCCACGCTATTTCATCACCAAGCACGCTCGCTCACTTTCCACGCTATTTCGTCACCTTTGACGCGGACTCCACATCGCATCGCCTCAGACGAATTCCATTGCTGACCATCCACGCGTTTCGTGCTGCGACGTGGGGAAACTTCGGGGCAGACGCTTTCTTATCTTCTTCAAGCAAAGTGGGTTCTGGGGGAGCGAGGAATCCGCATTGACTCGTTGACATTCAAAGTCTTCCCTTCTTCTTACCCCACTCTGTTAGCCATCGCCATCGCTGTCTCTTCATTTATCTCTTTACTCTTCGGTTGTTGTTTCTCGAGACCCTTTTAGTCATCCGAGGGTCTGAGCCTCTCCGCTTGCTCTGCTTCGAGAAATATCCCCGTTCTTGATTTCTGTGTGCGGAAGAAACGATGGAAAGAGACCAGCGCGAGCTGCAGTTCCTTGGGTTCCTCGGCGTCTACAGAGAGAGCTCCAAGATCATCCTCAAATGGAGGAAGATCTTCGCCCAGATCGCGCTCGCGCTCATCCTCCCTCTCTGCGTCGTCTTCCTCGCCCACTCCTTGGTCTCGCAGCTCCTCACCTCCAGGATCGTCGACCACGAGAACGACCAGAACTACGTCTCGGAGGACAGCCAGAGCTACAGGGACCTGTCCCACGCGCTCAAGAAGGAGTGGGTCGCCTTCTGGCTCACCAAGCTCGGGTACTTCATCTTCGTCTTTATCTTCTCTCTGCTTTCGACCTCGGCTGTTGTCTATACGGTGGCCTGCATCTACGCCGCCAAGCAGATTACTTTCAAGAAGATCATGAGCGTCGTGCCCAGAGTGTGGAAGAGGCTCATGGTCACTTTCCTCTGGACTTTCGTAACCTTCGTAGCGTTCTTTGTGGTGGCTGTTGCGCTTTTGATCGGATGGGTCATCATCGTGAGGGCATTTCAAGTTACCTTTGGACTTGCGATTGCCATGTTGGTGATTCTCCTGATCTTGTACGTTGTTGTGTTTGTTTATCTCACCATGATTTGGCAATTGGCGAGTGTGATCTCGGTTCTTGAAGATGTGTATGGAAGGAAGGCGATGGGGAAGAGCAGGAGGCTGATAAAGGGCAAGATGGGTATGTCGGTTGGGTGTTTTCTCGGTGTCCTGCTGTGGTCTGGCCTGGTTGAGGCACTGTTTGAGTGCCTTGTGGTCTTGGACTTGGTTCAAGGGATTGGAATCAAGATTGCAGGTGGACTGATCTGCTTGTTGTTGCTGCTAATGGTGGTCCTTTTTGATTTGGTAGTCCAGACAGTGATCTACTTTGTCTGCAAGTCTTACCACCACGAGAACATTGATAAGTCCTCTCTGTCTGAGCATCTCGAGGTCTATCTCGGAGACTACGTCCCTCTGAAGGCAAATTCTGTCCAGCTTGAGCAACTTCATGTCTGATTTCTATATTCCGTGTAAGTTTGGGAGTTTTATGCATCTTGGTCTCTTTGCGATAGAAAAACTTGGAGGTCATGAAGTTATGAGTGTTAAAACAATAAAGTTTGCAGCTTGGAAATGTATGACTGTTTGATATATAATCTATATGACAGTGCGCCTTTTACAAGATGCGCTCTAGCTTTTCGTTGTTTCGCTTTTATATATGTTGAGTTTTTGTCACAATCATGATAGTAAATCTTTCCCAGTTCTAAACCAGATCAGGAAGAACAAAGCTATGGGTTGATTAGAATATATCATAAAATAGAATGTAGAACGAGTTACATAGCAAGTTCCTGTCAGATTCATTACAGGACCCATAGGAGCTTCGGTTATTGCCTGTCCTCCCATTGAGCAGATGAATGAACCGCCATGCCATTGCGATGTTGGCTTTGTTCCTAGGACAGAACAATGAGAACCCCATCAATGTCGATTGAATGAAGTTCAATATTTCGGTAATGATACCTCCGTGTGAGAAGATGATCATTATTGCATACTGATAGGAAGAGATGGCAACCCTTACATTTAAAAATGAAGGAGGCTTTGGGCTCTTTTCATTCCCTTCCTAGAATTCTTTGCGTGGTGCACCATCCGGTACAAACTGGAGTCAGGCTAAAATAATGCAGACAAAGAATAAAATTGAAGCATAGTTTTATTGAACAATTGTAATTTGCTGTAGTCAAAACAGAGTTATTTTATCATTTGCTCATGCTGGGTGTAGATTCTCACACATTTGAATGGCGATTTTCCCTTACCACATTGTTAATCAATTTGTATTTTTATATTTGGTATTCATACTCTGAGAGAGGATAAGAAAAAGGGGGAAAGAACAAAACTTGCTGGAGCATTAGTATGACAGTATCTATCAGTGTAGGCATATTACAACAGTGAACGACAATAGATCACCCCAGCTAGCAGCTAGCTAGGGCAAGACTTTGTCATTGTCACTGTCTTTTGTCCAAAGAATTTGTTTTGCTTATATTAAACAATGTAGATTGTAATCCATGCAGAGACGAGCAACGTGATCAAAATTGTCGTTTTAGAAGTGAACCTCCGTAGTCATCTGCAGAGTCTCTCTCAGCAACATCTGCAGAATTTCTGAACCACCTTTGTGGAGGACAACATAAGCCGAGTGTCAACTAAGATGGATAGTGATGAAGAGAAGCTTGGATATCTCTGGTTCCTTGGCATCTTCGAGGAGTCGTTCAAGATCATTGTCTCATGGAAGAAAATCTTTACTCAAATCACACTAGCTTTTATCCTCCTTCTCTCCATCATCTTCTTCGTTCAATGCCAAGTTTCTGAGAATCTGAAAGCAAGAATTCGATTTGAAAAATACAGACTTCATCACAGGGGAGACAATGAACGCATGGATGAATATCTATCATCCCAGTGAATAGAATTTTGGCTTATCAAAATAGCGTACTTAGTCTTCCTCCTGATGGTTTCCCTTCTATCTACTTCTGCAGTCACATACACTGTGGCCTGCAATTACACGGGAAAGCCCATCACCTTCAAAAATATCATGTCCATGGTCCCGAAGTTGTGGAAGCGACTCACCATCACGTTCATATGGAGTTTCTTGTTCCACTTGGCCTACAGCTTATGCATGCTGGGGACTTTCTTTGTGGGGATGATGCTGATCGGTTTCTCACCGTTTGGGATAGCAATCTAGATCATCCTCTTGATCCTGTTCTTCGTTGGGTTCATGTACCTGAGCATTGTCTGGCAGCTGGCAAGCGTGGTCTCTGTCCTGGAGGAGGAGAACTATGGGATCAAGGCAATGGTCAAGAGCATAAGTCTTATTGAGGGCAAGAGACAAGTCACAAGCTTCATCTTCCTGCCGCTGATCTTGTTCTATTATGGGATCATGATAGTGTACCAGTTGTTTGTGGTGTATTTATGGAACTTAGGAATTGTGGCAGGCATCGGCACCCTCTGCCACGTCCTGCCGATGTTCCTGTTCCTGTCCAGCCTTGTGATCCAAACAGTGATCTACTTCGTCTGCAAGTCATATCAATGCGAGAACATTGACATGCTGACCTTGGCCAACCATCTGGAAGCTTTACTTAGTCTGAACCTCAGAGGGAGGCCACCAACGATGTCCAGCTAGAGCAAGGTCATGTCACCACCAAGGAAGATCAAGTTTATGTCTGAAGTTCAAATCGGAGTTCTCTGTACTAGCTGAATAAGATCCGAACCAACATATATGGTCCTTAGCACTAAGTTTGCAAGTGTACCTACGAGTGTCCTATGAGTACATTAGATCTGAAGTCCTTGATGTGTTTGACGTGGGGAAAGTCAAGGAGATACCCAAATGAAATGTGCTTGTATCAAGAATCAGTACTAATAAATACACAATTACTTTCCAGATTCTTCTATTCTAATTCCTGTGACGCTTTTAAGTTGGGTGTATCTCATCTTTCCTGTTCTGGTGGGATCCTAGGACTAGCAACCCGCTTCATTTGGTAAATTATATTGTCGTATATTAAAATCAATTTGATAAATGAAGTTCGAGATGTAAGCTAGATGTGGAAATCTTCTGTTGCCTTGATGAGAGAGAGAGAGAGAGAGGCTTCTGATTGATGAAGAACCTGACAACAAGGCTTCTTTTCTGATACTGACACATGTATAAAGTTGTTGATCAACCGCACAACATTTCTTCCATTAGATGAGACTACCATGTCAAGAGATAGTCACAGTCTCAGATACTATTCCTTTACATTATTTGCCCGAGGATATTCTGTGATTTTACAGGTCTTTTCAGACCATGAGAGGAAAAAGCTCATCTCATTTCATCTCGTCGTGATTAGATTTCTCCCTTCTCTTTTCATATGGTCTACTCAAATGTCTAGCAATTACAATTCTCGATAGGTAATGAAAGATTGTGAATGATATGCTATGAATTGCCACCCTTAGAAATTTCCTAAGCCGATCTGCTAGTTGTTCTGCTTACCCTTTTGCCACTGAAAATGGTTCAAACCGTTAATATGGTTAATATGGATAGGAATGAATGAAGTTGGACACTGTAGCCAATCTCTTCAATCTTTTTTTTTTTTTTTTTTGTTGAAATCTTCTGATAAGTAGAACAGCTTTAATTCTTTGGACTCTTGAACAGTTTTACTGCTAACCAGAAGTTACAATTGGTTGCATATAAGGGTGAGCAACAACTCAGGAACCGATGCAAAGTGGCCTTACTCGACCTGTTCTAGGTTAATTCATAAGGGGATTGGTCAAATTCCTGGTTCCAAAAACAAGGAATGCGTTTTATTGGTTCGATTCCTAATTATATGCCCCGAATCTATCAATTAGGTTTGCAAACTTGGAACATAGGACCTAACCAGTTTGCCCCTAAACCTAAATAGTTCGTTTACTATTTTCTATAATAGAAAATTCTTGTTGCAAATTAAATATGCTTGACCTATTATCTTTAAGTTGAAGGAATTGTATTCATGTTTGACATATACATATTGTGGATATAATAATATGAGACGAAAAAAAAGCCTTGATTAGTTCTCGAATTGACCCCAGAAGAATTGGTTCAAAGCTAGATTCTAAGACAACAAGATCAATTATTGGTTCCAAAAGCTGGGAGTCAACCATAAGTTTGAGATCTGCCCACTTTTGAATCAATCACTACTCTTGTAATTAGGGACAAGCAACCGAGCCAGTTCAATTTAAGAATTGGCTTGAACCTACCTTACACGGCCGGTTTAAAGCCAATTTGTAGGGGGACCAAAATCTAGGTATTAACCTTGACTAGTTCGATTCCCGGTTCTACCTAGAAATAGGAACTTGCAATTTGCAAGGCCCATATCATATTAATTTGTGTGCAAATTCATGAGTATGAGAAAATCAGCCGATTAGTCCTAAATCTCTTTTAATGAATGGCAATTCAATCATATCCTTTCAATTTTAATCAATGTAGTTCTAAATTTTTATAGTGCCAATTTTAGCTTGAAAATGGTTTCACAGTGATTTAATTATCACCGACCATCTTATGTGACACACTAGCAATTGACCATGGATAAATTTCATCAAAACACCGTTATTTTGAAAAAAAAAATTAATGAAGTTTTCGAGTTTTTTCCTTTCTTTTTCTTTCCATTGTTCATCGTCTCCAACCTATTCTTCACCTCCAACCTACCATAGAGAGGAAATCACAGCAGAAGCTCGGAGTGCTCATCAGGACCTTAGAGCCCATCCCTTTCAGCAGCCTCCGTCGATTTGACCCTAGCCGAGCTTGAGGCCTCTGTCAGTTTGGCTAGTTGTTTCTTCTCAATTGATTCGGATTCAGAGGTTCGCCTGTGGATTCGAAACAGGATCCTATAGATCTTCCATCTTGCGTTCCGAGCACTACGGCATGGACTGAGAGGTGTTCGGGAAAATGCTCGAGAGGAGTACGGTTTCGTGGAATGCCTTTCATGGATGCCTTAGTTCAGTTCCGTGAGTTCAATGCTGCGAAGTTGTTTGAACCGGATGGGTACATGCAGAGCATGTTCATTGTCGAGTGCTTACGCCCGGTCAGATAAGAAGTGCAAAAAAATAATAATAATAAAAGATAATAAAATAAATAAATAAGGAGGCAAAACGACGTCATTTTGAGAAAATTTGATTAGCGTTAGATTGCCGGCCATGACATATAGGTCATTCGGTGATGACTGGGCACCAACAATTTGTTAAGGACTATATTGATAATATTGAAAAGTTTAAAACTAAATGATTATCCATACAATAGGTTTTTAGTAATTGGCATGCAACGTAGATGACATGCTCTCCATCAGTTATCTCCGCCGTGTGGTATCTCTCCAATTTTTAGCAAGTAATTTATCATCTAAATAAATGGTAATTTGTTTCCTAGCAAGTGCTTATTGACATTGACACCTAATAGCATCTGACTGTACTTCTGGAGGCGAACATGTTAAGGCGCGATGAGTTGGAGCAACTTTATTTTTATGGTAATAATTTAACTTTTGGGACAGTTAGATTGTCTCACATATAATAGGTAATCCATTATTCTTTCAATCGTGAGAAACATAATGAGTTGGACACTGCCGGTAATTGAAAATTCTTGATTAAAGCTAATGAAAATCAATCGCTTCCGTCACCAGATGCACAACCTCTACCTCTCTCACTTCCTCTAACGGAGTTGTGGAGTCTGATAGGAAAAAAAATGTTCAAGTAGAGAAACAATTTATTTTGAACAGGACTTCCTAGTATATTACCCATCCAATAATGTTAAAGTAGTCAATAGGACTTCTATTGCTGCTAATCCAATAATGTTAAAGTAGTCAATAGGACTTCTATTGCTGCTAATAGCATACATGTAATTTGTGACATCCTGATTTTCGAGTCTGATTTCAATGGGATGAAATGGGCTTTTCATCGACATGCCCATAGCATTTTTCTTTGAGTAGGCAACTCATGAGTTAACTAGCTTATCAGGTGAAGCTATTAAGGAATCCAAATGCAATAACCTTGAGAATTCGACCAAGAATGGACTGCTTGACCGTGCTAATCTGCAAGGGTCATTATGGCACTGTCAAAATCGATCAAAGACCGGAGATAGGTTGATTTGATAGAGATATGTGATTAGTGCGTTGGTGATTCCACTTAATTGCAAAATTTTTATCGAACGGCACTAGATCGATTTTTCTGTCATTTTCATATCCTGTGTCCGTATTTGAAACCTCGATGTTTTTTACGACAACCGAGAGTCATCAATGTGTCAAAGATATACGTTGTGGCTCAAAAATAATTGATCACGGGTCAATTGCATTAAAAATTCCTAAAAGTTACCCGGTAACTTAGGACTCACTAAAATCACGTCAGATTGAAATTAATCGCGAAATTGAACTCGATTTCAGAAATTAAAAGATCTGTCGTGTCATGATTCATTTTAGGAACGTCGACTCACTCTCCGAAAATTTTTCAAAGAATCCAAGATTTTTACGGAAGATTGATTTGGAAAAACGAATGGAAATTCGAATGGGCTCGTTTGAAGAAAATTTAGACTTCCAAGTCCGGCTATGTGCTTATGGGAATTTATAGAAATTTTGTGGACTTTTTCTTTTTCAAAATAGGACTTTGAATTGGAGAAATGAGGATGAAATTGAAGCCTCAAATGTGAAATTCGGATTTAGGCTTAGACAGCAAATTTTGGCTTCAAAATTGGTTTTATTGGTGGAATTTAGGCTAGAAAGAAATATGGGACATTGTGATATGCTTGAAAACCAAAAGGAACCAAGCATTCAATTAAAGAGATAGGTTTTGTTGAATTTTGGCTCAGCCTTGGCTTCCTTCGCCCGCCTGTCCAACGCCTCTCTCCCTTCGTGCGACATCTTCTGCTTCTGTCTTACTTTCATCTTCCTCGAATTCTCTTCTCTGCATCCATCTTCATCGAACAGCCCACGTTCTCCACTCAGCCGTCTTCATCCAGTCAACTAGCGAGATTTGGTGTTGATTCCTCTTCATCCACGCATGAGCCGCCCTCTCCACGCGTTTTCTTCTCTTCATACGTCCCACGACCAGCAGCTGTTGAGCTACTTCCTCCCACTGAAGGCCAAAGCCCACGCTTCCTTCATTCTGGTTTTGCTTTCATTTCCCTTACAGCAACCCACCGAATTCTCCATCTTCAAGCTTTTGTTGACCGGATTTTCTTCAACGCCTGCAACTTTAATTCGTCCGCCACCTTTTGTCTTTTCTTCATCTCACCGAAGCCATCTCCACCCATTTGGTGTCTCGGCTTTGCTCGGTCAATTTCCCCCCAGCAGGAGCTCCAAGTGTTGACCGCAAGCCGCTCGCCTCTCCCTCCTTCGTGCGGCCCAAGCCCATCCGAAGCCAACCACTCGAAGACCCTTTTCAGCCCTTCGCAATTCAAGAGGTCGAAGCAGCCCATCCGGAGCCAGTCTCGAAGCCGCAAGTTGAGGCCGCAA
Organism: Eucalyptus microcorys; assembly: GCA_014182515.1. Taxonomy (NCBI): domain Eukaryota; kingdom Viridiplantae; phylum Streptophyta; class Magnoliopsida; order Myrtales; family Myrtaceae; genus Eucalyptus; species Eucalyptus microcorys. The sequence goes on along the minus strand of CM024570.1, from coordinate 2,939,652 downwards.
GTTTTCAGCTCGAGCAGTGAGCTTGTAGGCCGATTTTGGGCCGGTATGAACTCCGTTGGCCTCGCCGTGAGCTTAAGTATCAGCCGCCGTCGCCATGAGCCAATTTTCAGGCTTAACCGGTGAGTTGCGTTCTAATCCTTAATTAGTGGGCTAATGACACTTAGAGGTGTGTGTGTTAGCTAATTGTTGGATTAATTATGTTAATAAGCTTAGGATGGCTTAGTTAGATTAAGTATATGTTGGTAGTTAGTTAGTTTATTTAGTTTAGTTAGATGGATTAGTTAGTTAGTTAGTTTATTTAGTTTAGTTAGATGGATTAGTTAGGAATTAGTTAGTTTATTTAGTTAGTGTACTTAGATTAAATTATATAGGATGGTTAGATTTAATTGTTAGTTAGATTATTTAGTTTAGTTAGTTTAGGTTAATTCAATTAGATGCTTTAAATTTATTTATTTTGTAATTTATTTATTTAATTTATTTAATTATTAATTATTTTTTAGAAATTAGACCGGAATAGCCGGTGATCGGAATTTTGTACCGATTGCAATGGTGTGTTCAATTTCTGCAATTGAGTGTTAATTTATGCAAATTGAGTGCTGATTGGAGTTTTGAGTATTTAATTACAAAATTTGTGAAATTCATTAATTATTAAGAAAATCCCGAGTGTCGGGTTTTAACACAAAAAATGATTTTATATACTATATAAAACAGTGGGATTTTAAATTGGAGGATATCAATATTTCTAGTGTGAATTAACCGTGTACCCACACACAACTATTTTACCTTGTATTTCTAATACGAAGAAAATAGGCTAGGTTCATCATTTTAATTGAGACATTTGAGTGCAATACACAGTGCCCTGGGCCAAGATTGATTGGTCGTGTGTTGGTTAAGAGAAACCGTCCCGAGCTATTAAGCCGAACGTTACCCATTCATTGGGACTCGGGTTGCAATAGATTCTGGACCTACACCCTTTCGGGGAAGCCATCTAATTGAGAGACGTCGCCATGCTCGAAGGAGGTGAGACGACGCATGTCAATGCCAAAAGACAGCCAAATTTAGAGTTGGCTGTACCCTTAAGGGGTGTAATTAACAATTGGAACACATGATTGTTGAGTTTGATGCACCTGATTATGAGACAAAACTGTATGGTATGGAATGAGACGTGTCATAACGGTTTGGCCTTATAATCAGGACCCTTGTGATTAATTGAATTGATGAGGTGTTCTAATTATTATGTGCATTGATTATATGCATTGCGATATGAACTGTACTGACGTGCAAGAAGGAAACTAACGCAAGGTAACTCCTCTGTGCCAATTGAGTGGTTGTGTGGTTAGGAAACTTCTAGGTGTATTTCCCTCATAATCGGGGCTTAGACCGTGAACTTGCTGAGATTTATATCTCACCCTATCGTGGGCTTAAAATTTTCAAGGCTATAGGGGGAGGACCTGGTGTTGAGCTGAGGTGACCTAAAGAGTAGGTCAGATAGGACAGCCTCTTTTTGAGAACTAGTCTTTTGGTTATAGACTTGTGTAAATGACTCAGTATGTTTATAAAAATGTGGTTTATTTGTGAATGTGATATCCTGCTTTTCTCTCTCGAGATTATACCATCAAGGGATTTATTTTTGCTTCCACATATGTAATAAAATGAAAGGGTCGATGACTCATCCTAGGAAGTCGCATAATTTTTATCGACCCGAGAGGGATGGGCATGTGCTCGAAGATCCAGGCATGACATAATTTCTATATTAATTATGCATGCCCTAAACTCATGCTATATATAGGATAATATCTTTTATAGTTGTAACAGTGAAGTTTATAATCCTAGAGCTTGTAACACCGATACTAATAGTGGAAGATTACCTAGTGCAACATGGTGGTTTTTCCCTTTCCTAATTTTGGGAAGAATTTTCCGCGTAAAATTTCTCACTTATTTTTTCTTCTCTATTTTTCTCTTTATATATTCGCATTCCTAACAACTGGTATTAGAGCATGATTTTGGCAAAATAGTGTAAGCGAATATGGATGAAAGGAAGGTGAAGATCAATCGGCTCCAAGGCAAGGACTTTGGTTTTTAGAATATGCATATCGGGAATATGTTGTACCAGAAGAACTTGCACCAGCCTTTGTCCAAAGAGAAACCAGACTTTATGAAGCAAGAAGAATGGGAATTGTTAGATTGACAAGCTCCGGGTTCGATTGGTCTCACATTGGCGTGAAACATTGCTTTCAACATTGCTAATGAGGCGACAATAGTGGATTTGATGGCGGCGTTGTCCAACATGTACGAGAAGCCTTCTGCATCGAATAATGTATATTTGATGCGTCGTTTTTTCAATCTGAAGATGGACAAGAGTGCTTCCATTACAAATCCCATCAATGAATTCAACGTGATCACAACTCAATTGAGTTCAATGGATGTCAAATTCAATGACAAGGTAAAGGCCTAAAAGTTGGCGTGCAGCTGTGACTGTAGTAAGCAATTCATCTTGTAGGAAAAAGTTGAAGTTTCAAGCAATCCGAGATTTGATTCTTAGTGAGGACATTTGCATAAGACAATTGGGTGAATTTTCGGGTATTGCCTTAAATACTAAAGCCAGAGGAAGAAACAATCAACGAGGGCAAAACTAGTATCATGGTAAATCAAAGTCTCAAGGGAGAAGCAAATCAAGACCATGTGGAGAAATAATTTGCTAGGATTGCGAAAAAAAAAAAAGGCCATTTAAAACAAGATTGTATAGCCCCAAAGAAGAAATTTCAATATGGAGATGAAATCAGGAGGAAGAAAAATCTGTGAATGCAACTCTTGAAGAGACTCATGATAGTGATGCTTTAATTTTGAGCATTGGTATCCACTTGAGTCTTGGATTCTTGACTCAAGTGCGTTGTTTCACTCTACTTCGTGCAAAGAATTAATGCACAATTTTATATTTGGAAAATTTGGAAAGGTTTATCATGCCGATGATGAACCTTTAGATATAATGGGAAAGGGTGATGTTTATATAAAATCTACTAACAGATATCAATGAAAGTTGCATGATGTCAAATATGTTCCAGGACTTAAAATAAATCTAATATTTATAAGTCAATTAGACAGCATGGGATACAGAACTATTTTTTGGGATGGCTCTTGGAAAATAGTTAAAGGTGCTTTGGTTGTAACATGAGGAACAAAGTCAAGAACAATATACATGATTGAAAGTAGTAGAGAAACTGCAGCAGTTACTGAATCGAAGCTGATTCCAAATTGTGGCACAACAAGCTTGGGCACATTTGTGAAAAGAGGCTTAAGTTGTTAGCATCTAAGGAAAAACTACCTAATTTGAAGTCTATAGATATTGGTCTATGTGAATATAGTGCTCTGGGTTAAGCAGAAACATGCTAGTTTTTCAAAGATTGAGAGAGAACCAAACAAAGGAAAATTAGAGTTGGTGCCTACAAATGTGTGGGGACTAGCCCCTGTGCATTCCTTGGAGGCTCACGCTATTATGTCATGCTCATTGACAACTCCAACAAAATGGTAAGGATTTATTTTCTGAAAAATAAATATGACGTGTTGGCTACATTTAATAGATAGAAACTGAAGTGGAGAATGAGATTAGCTTGAAGATTAAATGTCTAAGGTTTGATAATGGTGGTGAGTATGATAGTAAGGAGTTCATGTGATTTTGTGTAAAGAATGGAATCAAAATGACAAGAACTATTCCCAACAGACTGCAATGAAATATAGTTACTGAAAGGATGAATATAACTTTGAATGAGTGTGCAAGAAGTATGAGATTCAGAGATTGCATATAGGATTATCCAAGATGTTTTGGGTGGATGCAATTAACACAGCATCATATCTGATTAATATAGGACCTTTCGCATCTGAAAGTTTTTGGTTGTGTTTTGTATTTCCACATAGATTCCGAAAATAAAGGTAAGCTTGCAAAAGATAAAAAAAAAGTTTTACTTTTCATTAGATATGGTTTTGATTATTTTGGTTATCAATTTTGGAATGAACAAAATATAAAAATAATAAGACCTGCCAATGTTACATTCAATGAAAATATGTTGTATAAGGACAAATCTGTGGTAGAATCTAGTGTGAAGAAACCAATGGTGAAGAATAAAGAGATTGAATTGGGGGAGGTTTCTAAGAGTGTTGTGGTTGAAATTCATGAAACTATTGCTATGGACTATGATCAAAAACCAAAATAAGAATCATGTACACCTAAACCCACTTTGAGAATATCTAGTAGAACACCTAAACCTATACAAAGATATTCTCCGTCATTGCATTAATTTGCTTTTGACTGACGCTGGCGAACCAGTAAATTTTCCAAAAGCAATGTAGCTTAAAGATTCTATTAAGTGGGAGTTAGCAATGCATGATGAGTTAGATTTACTCGAAAAAAAAAAAAGAATTTGAATGTTAATTCAGTTACCAGATGGGAAGAAAGCATTACAGAATAAGTGGATGAACCTGATGATATCAAAATGTAAAGCAAGGTTAGTAGTAAAAGGGATTTAACAAAAGGAAAGAATTGATTACACAAAGATTTTTCGCTTGTTGTGAAATTGACTACTATTGAGTTAGTATCGAGTATTGTTGCCATTGAGAATTTACATTTGGTGCAATTTGATGTTAAGACCGCGTTTCTCCAAGAGGATATTTACATGATACAATTAAAAGGTTTTTAGGTTTCTGGAAAAGAAAATTATGTTTGTAAATTGAAAATATATATATGACTTAAAATAGACTCCTAGACAGTGGTACAAGAAATTTGACAATTTTATATGTGGTAACGGGTTCACTAGAATATATATGGATCACTATTGTTACTTCAAGAAATTTGATTAATGCTATATTATTTTGCTATTGTATGTGAATGATATGCTCATTGCAGGACTAGCATAAGGGAGATTAGCATACTAAAGCAACATATCAAAAGAGTTTGAGATGAAGAACTTGAGCGCATCGAATCAAGTTCTTGGGATGAGGATCACGCGGGATGATCCAAAGGAATTCTAAAAATTGTCTTAAAAAGGTACATTGAAAATATGCTAAACGGATTTGGAGTCAAAGTGCAAAGCCCAAAAGTACTCCTTTAGGAAATCACTTCAAGCTCTCAAAGAAGTAGTCACCGAAGACATATGATGAGCGGGAGTATATGGCTAAGGTGCCTTATGCATCAGCTATCGGCAGTTTAATGTACTTTATAGTATGTAGGGGTGAGCATGGTCCAAGTGGGTGGTTCCCACCTTGGAATTGGGAACCGCCCACTAAAGACCAATTCCAAAAAATTGGAACTAAGAATAGCCCCTTAGTATCATGGATCTACCTAGTAACTGGATCGGAACTAAACCGCCGATCCGATCCAATTCCTAGGTGGGTCCATAGAACCGGTTCTCAATCCCTACAAAATTACATTCATCAATTAATATCAAGGTGAGCCTAGTTTCTATTTTAGAGCATCAAAGCTTGTTCGATATTATATTTAAGTTGAATTGTGAGCCATTGATTTTGATTAAGATTTGAAACTATATGGGAGAACAAATAGACAATACTAGTTAGCTAGAAACTTAATTTCTTCAAAGGTTATGGTATAATTCTCTTAGGTTTCCCAACATTGGGAACATATGGAGAATTAGACTCTACGTTAAAAGTCCTAACCTCCACAAACTTTGAAATATTAATTGTTTGATCCATATTTTTTCAATGTCAACCTAATTTAATCATGGGAATGGCTAAGGAGAGACCTAATTATACTTTTTAAGCGAGTTGATGGCTCTTAATTTTGTATTATGATGACAAAGTGCCCCAACATTTATGGACATCTCCAATTGGTCCTTTCTTTCCTCTTCATTTCCTTTTTTTTTTTTTTTTTGTTGAGAAAGCAAGTAAATAGATTATTAGAATGAAAGAAAAAAAAAAAGAAGAAAGAAGAAGTAGGGAGTTAATCCTATTTCATATCCAAGGGACAAAATTAGTCAATAATGTTTAATAACTACAAATATACATATATGTACATATATATTTGGTCAAAAAACTACAAAATAATTAAGTAATTGAGATGGAATTTCTTTATATATATATATATCAATCCAGTCTGGGTAGATAGATGGACAATTCCACACCTAGAATCGAGAACTAAACCAGTACTCACCAATTCCGCTAAATTGGAATCGGGAACCGAACGGAGCCGATCCGTCCAATCTGATTTGTTCCGGTCCGATTCCGAGCGATTCGAGCAATTCTCAATTCTTTTAAACACCCTTAATGGTATGTACTCGACCAGACATAGCTCATGCGATGATAAGAAGAGCACCTAGGGTTATATTTTTACCTTAGGTGGCATTGCAATTAGTTGGATGTTTAAACTTCAAATGTGTATATCTCTCTCAACTATTGAGACAAAAAAATGTTGCTATATCTGAAACTAGTAAGGAGATGATCTGGCTAAATTTTTTTAAAAAAAAGAAATAGGCAAGGAGCAAGACAACAATGTTCTTTTCAATGACAGTGAGAGTGCTATTTGTCTTGCAAAAATCTAGTATTTCATTCAAGGACAAGACACATTGAGTTAAAGTATCATCAAATTCATTAGTTGGTAAATGATGGGACTTTGTCATTGAAGAAGATTCTTGGTGCAGAAAATTCAGCAAATATATTAACAAAGTTTGTCACCACTGAGAAACTAAGGCTGTGCATTGCCTTAGTTAGCCTCCATGGTAAGTGATGAGTGATACCATAGCATTTGGACAATTTGGGCTATAAAGAAGGAGACTATAAAAAATTATTGTTGTTTTTGAAGAACAGCCTCCAAGTGGGAGATTGATGGAGTTGTGGAGTTTGATAGAGGAAAATAATGTCCAAGCACAAAAACAATATATTTTGGGTAGGCACTTCTTAATAGATCACCCAATCTGTAATGTTAAAGTGGACAATAGGGTTTTTATTGCTGCTAATGACATACATATAATTTTCATATTAATTATGTATGCCCTAGACTCCTGATATATATAGGGCAATATCTTTCATAGTTATAACGCTGAAACTTGTAACCCTAGAGCTTGTAACACTGATATTGATAATGGAAGATTGCCTAGTGCGGCACTGTGATTTTTTCTTTTCTTGATTTTGGGAAGGGTTTTCCATGTAAAAATTCTCATTTGTTATTTTTTTTCTCTGTTTTTCTCTTCATATATTCACGTTCCTAACATCCTCTACCTTTTGCTGGACTTTCCTCGTTTTAGTGCATCATAGAATGGCTTCCAAGAACTGGTCAAGCCAAGAATGCCCTTCTCGGACAAGAGGGAAAGATATGTCCTTTGATGAGTTTTAGCTAGCTTGATTAGGGCTAAGGAAATAATCGATACGAGACAGGTCAAAGTTTCACCATGGATTGCAGGATTCGGGAGCTTCGATGTCCTCGTTTACCTTACCTCTCGACGTAGGGTCAATGATCCTGAAACTAAGATGCATCTAATTTCCAAATGTGAGAAAATACAATGAGAAATGCTGATGCAGGAATATGCAGAGTAACCTTGTGTTAGAGGTCGAATTCTGACGATATCAAAAGATTTTGTTCGCTAAATTTTGTAATGAGAAATAAGATTTTTGGATCGAATGATTTAGGTGTTGATGAAGCGTAATTTCGGGGGATGCATGAGGAACAATGGGCCTTTTTAGGTTGAGGGAGATGAAAAATGAAGGTTTTGAGATGTAAAGATGGTACTTGGCGTGGGTAGCAAAGTTGAGGAATTTGAGGAAAAAAGAAATCATGCACACACCCACAGAAATGTACTCTCCCTCTCTCTCTCAGGAGCAATACTGTAGAGCCTAGTGAATATCAGCCGTTGGATATTTTATTATCATTATTACTTTAACCATAATTATCGTTCATGTAATTATTGTTTCAGCCGTGCTATTAATTATGTAATCACACATCCTAATTTAGTTAAAATAACTGTCCTTTTTCTGTAAGCAAGATAGAGCTATCTTTACCTTTGAAAATGCTGGATGTAATTTCTTTGACATGCGAATGGCTAATTTGTCCTTGCCTAGCCAATTTCTATTTTACCTCTTGGTTTCATAATCCAAAAGAGGATTAGAAAAAAGGAGGGAAAGGACAAAACTTGCCGGAGCAGTAATATTTAGTGTGATGGTATCTATCAGTGTAGTCGTATTATGAAAATGAACGACAAAAATCATCCCAGATAGCTAGAATAAGCCTTTGTCATTGCCGCTGTCTTTTGTCCAAAGCATCTGTTTTGCTTCTCCAACTCTTGCCAAGAAATCACATCAAACTATGTAGATTGTAATCCACGGAGAGACGAGCGACGTATCAGATCATCGATTTTAGATGTCAACCTCCTCAGTCATCTACATGTGTATAAATATGGATGGTTTCTCTCAGCTTCATCATCTGCAGAGCTTCTGAACTGACCTTATGGAGGACCATGTGAGCCGAGTGTTAACTATGATGGACAGTGATGGAGAGAAGCTTCAACATATCGGGTTCCTTGGCATCTTCAAGGAGTCGTTCAAGATCATCTCCTCATGGAAGAAAATCTTCACTCAGATCACGCTCCTTTTTATCCTCCCTCTCTCCATCATCTTCTTAGTTCAAGTCCAAGTTTCCGACCTTATGGAACCAAGAATTGACTGGGAACGACTTGACTACGGTCGCTACAGAGACAATCGCCTGAATGATATCTTAGCATACAAGCGTCTAGCATATTGGCTCATCAATATAGCATACTTGGTCCTCCTCCTGGTGCTTTCCCTTCTCTCTACTTCTGCAGTCGTATACACTGTGGCCTGCAATTACACGGGAAAGCCCATCACCTTCAAGAAGATCATGTCCGTGGTCCCAAAGGTGTGGAAGCGAGTGTCCATCACATTCATATGGAGTTTCTTGATCCACTTGGCCTACGGCTTATGCATGCTGGGGACTTTCGTCATGGGGGTGGTCCTGATCGGTTTCTCGCCATTCGGGCTAGCAATCTGGATCATCCTCTTGATCGTGTTCTTCGTTGGGTTCGTGTACCTGAGCATCGTCTGGCAGCTGGCAAGTGTGGTCTCCGTCCTGGAGGAGGAGAACTACGGGATCAAGGCCATGGTCAAGAGCATAAATCTTATTGAGGGCAAGCGACGAGTCACGAGTTTCATCTTCCTGCTGCTGGTCTTGTTCTATGGGGGATCATGATAGTGTACCAGATATTTCTACCGGATGATTGGTACTTAGCATTCCAGTTAGTCGTTGGCATCCCCTGCCTCGTCTTGCTGACGTTCCTGTTCTTGTTCAGCCTCGTGATCCAAACAGTGATCTACTTCGTCTGCAAGTCATATCACAGCGAGAGCATTGACAGGCTGGCGTTGGCCAACCATCTAGAAGCTTACTTTCAGCCTGAGCCTCAGAGGGAAGCCACCAGGGATGTCCAGATGGAGCAAGGTCGTGTCGCCACCACAGATGCCCCCCTAGATCAAGTTTATGTCTGAAGTTCAAATTTAAACTCTCTGCACTAGCCGAACTGACAAACACATAAGGTCCTTAGCTTTAAGTTCGCAAGTGTGCTTATGGATGTCGTGTGAGTTGTTTGATCTGGAGTCATGTGTACTTCTCGATGTGTCCGACGTGGGAAAAGTAAAAGAAATTCCAGTGAAATTTGCTTGTATCTACAATGAATGCTAATAAATATTTTCTTATTCTAACTCCTGTGATTATGTTGGGTTTATCTCTTCCTCCCTCATCAGGTAACTAGCTAGGATTTAGCAACCCGCTTAATCCAAGAAATGGAAGTTGGAGAAGTGAGTTCAATGTAGAAATCTTCTGAGCAAGTGGGAAAACAAGGCTTTTCCTTGATGAGAGAGAGAGAGAGGGGGGGTTATGATTGATGAAGAACCAGATAGACGAGGTTTTCACTCTGACATCATGACACATAATAAGAGATTGATTAAGCGAGAGAGAGAGGCTTATGACCGATGAAGAACCAGATAGACAAGGTTTCTACTTTGATATCATGACACATAATAAGAAATTGATTAAGCACACGACTGATCTTCCATTAGATGAGACTACCATGTCAGGAGTTTGAAGTTCGCACAGATATTACTCCTTGACCTTGTTTGCCCATAGATATTCAGCGATCTTATGAATCTTTTCGGGCAATGAGAGGGAAAAGCTCATCTCATCTCGTCATGATTCATGATTAGTGTTTCTTCCTTCTCCCTTTGTATTGTCTACTCAAATTTCTAGAAGTGACAATTCTCGACATGTTACTGAGGGATTGTATGATATGATATGAATCGCCACGTCTAGAAATTTCCTAAGCAAATCTGGTAGTTGCTCAGCTTGCCCTTTTGCCAATGAATGCAGTTCATACCTTTAATTAGGAGAGAAACTGAAGCTCAAGAATGAGTGAAGTTGGACACTATGGCAGCGCATGGTAACATATCTATTCCTCTAAATTTCTGTTCTTTTGTTCCCAAAACAAAAAAAGAATAAAAACTCATTTGGTAACACCAAGTTGTTTTTCTATTCCCCAGAATAGAAAGTTAGCCCGGGAATAGATTTGGAGCAGAAACGAGAAACAAAAAAAAGTTGCTTCTTGTTCCCGGGAACAATTTCTAGAAATAAGTCAATTTTCTTTTTTATTTTCCCTTTATTCCTCTCTCTTGCCGTGGCCATCTCCAACCGCCTGAAGCCACCGCCGACCACTGCCGCCTATCGCCAGTCGCCGGCAGCGGTGACCGTGAACAAGAATAAAAAACGAATAAATACAAAAAAGAAACCGTTGCGTTACCAAACACATTTCTATTCTTTTTATATTCCAAGAGTAAAAAAATTTTTTTGTAGTTACCAAACGGGTTCTTTTACTCAGAAATTGTTCCTCGGAATAGAAATAGAAAAGAACTATTTCTGAAAAAAAAAAAAAAAAAAAAAAAAAAAAAAACATCTTCCCCAACTAAAAAGCATTGTCATGCGTAGCCATATAGCCAATTTCTCCACTCAATTTGAATAGTTCTTATTTCTTTGGACTCCTGAGCAGTTTTAATTGCTAACAAGAGGTTATCGTATTGCCAAGCAGCCATTCTTGGGAATAGTGAATTTAGGCTTCCTTTATTTCATAAAACATAAATAGTTTGGAAAATATTTTCTTAAAAAAAAAATCACTTTCGTTACTTAAAATAATTAATCAATTAAAAATATTTTCATTATTGACCACAATTTACATGTTGACATTTTTGTGAATAAGGAAAATATCTTTGATTTGTTCATTTTTTTAAAAGCAATGCAAGCGATTTTTTTAGGGAAATGTTTTTCAAATCTTTTATCTTTTACAAAACAAATGAGTCATTAGTAATATTAGTTTTCTTGATAACTAACCATTATTTTTCTTCTTCTTCTTCTTTTCTTTTTCCTAAATACTGAAAGAGTGGATATTGACAAGAACATTGTATAATACTTTGAGTGACTGACCAGTCCTCTGTAGAAAAGATTTCTTCATACTTCACAAGTTATAATGCCTATATCATGGAACATGATCGCACTCTTATATCTTGAGAGCACAAACTATCTCACTAAGCTCCAAAATAAAGATGACCGGAAATTAGATGTCAAAGTTTCAAGAAATCAAAAGAGGGAAATAAGAATTCGGCGGGACTTTTTAACTTTGCCCCAAATGCAAGTAATTAAAAGAATTGAGTAATTCTGATCTACTCGAAGTGAATGAACTGTCAGGAGCGCAGTAGAAACTTGCTATCTTCACTGGGTAGACTACCAAGAGAGCCCAATTTGAACCCATTATAATATTTAGCCGGATTTCCTTTCATTAGAGTACTTAAACCAATGATTTATGGGCCAATCGGGGTATTAACTATTGCACATCACGTCAATTCTGCGATTTGGGACTTTTCTATGCGAGCATCATCTCAACACGAACACGTCCAGAAATCAAGACAATCACAATAATGGACATTAGTGGTTTGTAGCCTTAGAACAAACAAATTCATCCATTTCTGAAACCCCCAGAATTCCATTGTTACTTTGGAACATGAAAAGCCCCGTATAGATGGTACAATGCCTCGTGATTTTTTTTTTTTTTATAAATCCTTGGAGACAAAAAAATAATTAAAACAAATATTGAGTTTCAAGTGGACAGTCCGTTCAGATTTGTACTAACGCCTTAAACGTGGGAGTCAATCTACAAAGTAGAATGAAACTTTGTCGTTGAGCCACATTATTTTAAAGCTCCATTCCCTCTCGCTTTCTTCATGTTACTAAAAAATCAACTTGTTTTGCATTCATCACATATGGAAGGGCCTAATTATTTTTAGCTATGATGTTCTTACAAAATTAAAATGGTTTCATATATAGGAAAAGGTTGGGCGAGCCTAGGCAAGCTCCATAGATTTGGGCGACAAAAGGTTCATAACAATAGACATAGACTTGGTATTAATTAAGTTATTATGAAGGTTAATACCACAAAAAACTCATATCGGTGTAATTGTGTTACATTTACACCAGACTAAATTTTGTGTCATAAAACTCTAAACCGATATGTTTACGCTAAATTTATTCAAAAAAAATCCTTGATTGATTATAATTTGGAGTAACTGTGGCATAAGTATACTAATTTGGGACAAATGTGGGCACGAGTAAAGTTTTTGTGACATAAAAATTAATTTTAGAATAAATGTGATATGGATGTATTAGTGCGGAAATTTTGTGATAAAAAAAATTAATTTGAGGTAAATATGACACTATATACCAGTCTAGAATTTGTCTATAGTATTATCTCCCATTATAAATGTTCACATTCCTAGAGGGCCCAATGCCCAAAAGTGAACACATAAGTCAAATCTTGGCTGAAAAGCTCAGTGAGAAGAGGAAGCCCATATGATCGCCACCACCGATAAAAAAAATCTAATTGCAAGAGGACCAAAGCCATTTGAAATGACATTCTGAAGTATGAACGATCGGTTGACATTCGCATATACATTTCTAAACATGAATCATGATTCATTGAAATGACAGTGGACTTACAAAGTCGTAAACTCCACTTTCTAAGCAATGCACTCGAGACACAAGAACTTATTTCCAATCGTTTATGCTTTTGAGAGAAATAGATACATATTTTAATGTAAGAGCTTCAAGCAAATCCTGTTACTAACAGATTGCTCATATTGATTACTACAGTTTGCTGCACTTATGTCACTATATAAGTTTCCATCCCCCGTTTCACACGTACAGTCCGATTCACGCCCTGAAGGTAAATGTTAAGAGTGAGTTCAGTATGCATTCCATACATGATTTCATGACAGGTCTTTTGAGAAAGTCCCATATTTGTTCAGTATTTCTGTTGATAGGTGATGCAAATGATGAATTTCATCGGTGGCCACTACATTTTTGGTGGCCTTCATAGTTAGGTCTGAACTTTGATTTCAATCACATGATGCGCGAAGCTTTTATTTCTTTGCGATTGATGTTTTTCTATTGGAATCTGGGCAAATTTCTCGATAAGATGCTAACGTAGCAGACACGTGGCCAATTTATGTGGATGCCACGTCGCTGTCACGGGGCCACAATGTTGACATTGTGCCAAATAGAGATTATTGTGAGTATAAGGTTGGTCTGGTAATTTGTGGTGACATTGCATGTAGGATATAGTTAGTCGAATAACACAAAATAGAGATTAAAAAAACTAATTACACATTGTATGGTACTATGCATGTTTTTTGTTCGTAGTCCGTTTGGATGATCTAAGCAGCTTGAGAAGCATCCTGGCCTTCGTCTTGGTCGTATCAGCACACTGGCTCTGCAGAAGCAGCAGCAACTGAGTCAGAGCTCCTGCTTTCAGCGCAGCTTCTCTTGCCTCTGATGAATCGTAGCACAAGAGGATGAGCGAATTCACTGCGCTCTCGCTTCCTTCAAGATCCGATATTCTGAACAACGTCTTGACCAGAGCACTCGTTATGTCCTGCGGTTCATCAAGAATTGCCTCTTTCGCCTTCTTGATTCCTAGAAGATGCTCGAGCAATCGCATCCCCAACGGCGCCGCTGATGCTCTCTCTTGCGTCTTGGCATGTAGGATGTATGCGAGGAGTCCGTTGATTAGGCCTTCTCGCAGCAAGATTTCTCGGATTGATTCCACAGAGCATAGAGACGATATGGCCTTGATTGCCGCCTCGGAGACCTCGGGCTTTTGGTGGAGGAGGAGGATCATCCCACGTATGAGTTGGAATCTGTGGCCAAGCATAGTGAAGAGCTCTTTGGTCTGGAAAGACGATGACATTGTCTCGACAAGTCGGCACAAACTGATCTTGGTGGTGACTGTTCCGTGCTCGAATAGTGCTAGAAATGATGACAATTTCGACTGTTCTTTGAGCATATTGAGACACTGAAGCTCACCAAGGTCCAACAGTTTTAATATGCAAGATAGAGCTTGGTCCACAAAATGCACGTGATCAGGACTTGGAGCGGAAGGCGCTCTTGATTCCGCGTACCCGAAAATTAGTTCCAACAACATCGGCAAGAATCCCAACCGGAGAAAAGCAGCACATTTCAAGGGAGATTCCGCAGACAAAACCTGGATTCTGCGAAGCGTATGAACCTTGTCAGCTAAGGTGGACTCAGGGGACTCAAGGTTGTGTCTCAAGGCGATGAGGCCACGGTCAGGATTGATCATCCCACCGGCTTCGCAACTCAATTGGAGCCACTGCTCAATCAAATGCCGGAGAGTGTGGTTCGGGACGACGGATGGGTCGTGGAGCCTCTGCATTGTGACAGGGCAGGTGAGGTTACCAGCAGCGAGCCACTTCTCTATGCTTGACCGGTCATAGGTCTGCCCTGTGCACAGAGTGACCGGGTCAGTGAACAAGTCTAGGCTAATTGGGCATCTGAACAAATGGGGAACAGCCATTTCTGGGTCTTTCATGAGGAATTTGGATGAGCCCAAATTCTTCAATCTTTCAGATAAAGCAACAAAGGAACCCACAGAGATGGGGGGGAAAGACCAGAATGAGCAATCAATGTGTGAAGAAGCAGATCATAGTGACAATCCAGAAACAAGGAAGAAATGAGAATGGCTGCTTGGCTTGAAGGCAGTCAGATGAAATGAAAACAGCAAGAAACAAGCACTTTATGAGGAAGTCCAGGACAGGATACAATACACCCAGAAAAGATTACAGCTATACAGAATTATTGTGGGAAATTCTCTCTCTCTTCTCTCTCTCTCTCTCTCTCTCTCTCTCTCACCCACACACACACATATATGTAGATATATTTGTTTTGCATAAGGGAATATTTATGAATACAGTTCGGTCAAACTGACCCACCTAGAAAGAGTTAATGGGGCGTTGTCTTTGAAGTTTGAATCTGCCCCACATGAGTTGAAAAGGATAGGGCATGATGTTGTTTTTTAAAGGAGAGGTGCTGGCTTCATAAGTGTGATGAGAGGTGCAAAAGCAATCATCCTATAGGAATCACCTTGTGAAAAGGGAAAAAAATAAAATTGTAATATCGATCTCGGAGTAACGTCATAATTAGAACCAATCACAATATACGAACAAAGAGAGATCTTTCATTTTTGGATGCATCTCACAAATTCTTCATATATGATTGGCTTGGTATGATAGAACAAGTCTAGATAATACTAAAACATAAACTGGACATCACTCATTCATTAAGCCATGATTGTTTTTGCATAGAAAGGAAATGATAAATAATGCATCGTTCTCACTTGGACGGATATGACCAAAAGTCCCCAACAGCAGATAATATTTCTTTTTCAATAACAATCTCGCATTTTTGTTAATTGTTAAAATATTAGTCTTTACTTAGCTTTTTTCAAGAGATACAAATAATAATTTTTTAACATGATATTTTTCGAACCACTGGGGTTTACCTTAGTGGCCACCCTTCCAACATGGAAGGAGGAGGTGGGGGGTTCGAATCCCCACATTCTCAAGATAGAATAGGAGTAGAGTAAGACCGACCAAAAAAAAAAACATGATATTTTTTGAATTACTGATTTTTCGTCAAACGAAAGCATCGAATAATTGAAATTTGACAATTATTTAGTCATTTGCTTTTTGGGAATTGGAAGAAAATGCTTTGAAATTTGGAATCTTTGAAAAAAAATATTATGCTTCGGATTTCTGGAAACTAGGGAAAATTTCACAAAAGATAATGTGCTGACTTTTGGCCAAGAATTTTCAGCTTTTTCAATACATCTTTTTGATACAAGAATCTTTATATTGGATTGATCTAAATGTCCAAAAATAAATAGTGGTATATACATGTGCATGCATCTAGAGAGGTAAAAAAAGAATAAACCAAGAATAGAATTCCATCAAGTGGCTCTACGCAATCACTCTTTTGAATGCTCACACCTAAATTCAGTTTTGCTTCTTGTCAATTTATGATCAAATTTCACTTTGCATCTAGTTTCAATTAAGGACATGAGTTAATTAAGAATGTCTAGTCTCTGAAGAATAACTGAGAATAGATTATTTCATATTTCAAAGAAAACAAAAGTGATTCATTAATCTCTTAATTGATAATTTTGCACAAAGAGAAAGAAGAATTTATGAAACATTGATTCCAGCTATTGATCATTGATCTAATTGGTTTTGAGGAGCTTAGTATTCGATTCAGTTCACAAATTGAACCGTTAACAAGATCTAATTTTGAGACCCAACTTGACTATGTATGTATTTTGTACTATTCCAAAATTGTACCAGTGACTCAAAAATACCTTCCACCAGAGATCCATTCATAAGGGGTTATCTAAAATCCTTCGTGGCGTTGCTCATGCACACTACCATGTCATATTCTTAATGGCTTCACTAGTTCGAGTTTAGGTTATTGAAAATTTTTTAAGTGTTAATGTCTTATAGGGATAAGTTGGGATTTTTGGTATTTTTATTACCCCGATGATAATGATGGTACTATTCATTATTATAATGAAATATCCCCATTTAGATATATTGGATCTTAGTTGTTTTATTAATTAAAAGCCAAAAAAAAATCCTAAATTAGTGACCTTTATATATTTCAACGCTTAGTATTAGACGAAAAGATAAGACTAAGCACAAGAGGGAATGATAGAGTATTTAAATATCGAACCCAGCCTAAAATCTCTCGCTATAAATGTTCTTCTTGGTAAAAGGATATTGGCAATAGGAATACCCTTGGTAAGTTCAACTGTCTAGTACAATATTGCAAAGAATAAACTTTGAATTTAGGATAAAATTTACCCTTTAATCGATATCCTTAGAGGGAGATCAACGGAAGTGAGTACGCTAAGCCAAGCTAAAGTTTTTTTTGGCTCCCTTTGATGTCTCAATTGGGAAAAAGGGCACCAAAATCAAGAGAAAGAGGGGATAGAAGCCGAATTGTTGAGTAGGGTGAAGATAGAAAATTTTGAGGAAATACTTGAAAGCGGAAATATTTTCAGGATTGGGCATAAGAGGATAACTTAGCCAAAGACACCCAGCAATATCGGGAAAGTGGCGTCGAATTTCAACTCCCTAGACTCAATTAGAGACCGACCAAGAAAAAAAAAAGTCTCAATTACAGCACATATCTCATCAGCCAAAAAAAAAAAAAAATGAAAAGTATAGAGGTGGCTAGGCTTGAAAAACCCAAAAGGGGCCAAAGAAGACACTAGGCCTCTTCTCATGCATCGACAGGTGTGCACTCGTCATTCCTTTGTACGGAGCAACAAGAACAAGTCGACCTAATGGGATCATTGTACCCACGACCAAATAATACGCTACATCGATGAAATCCTCGAAAAACTTTGATAGATGGGTGACAAAAGAGGCACCAAGAGAGCCAATACATAAAAAAAATGTAGAGTGTTCAACATGAGTGACCTCTCCGGAATCTCGATAGAATTTGGTTATAAATTTGGTGTAAGATAATTCTCCAACTGTCATAAACTTAAACTATTGGCACTTAGAAAAATCATATGGGTCATTAATACTCCATAGAAACAAAGATTGATGACACTAGCTAAATTGAGAAGAGTGATCAACATTGGTCATAAGTGACAAGTTATGTGACAATCACTGACGGCTACATAATGTAGTTATCAACTATGGTAAAACTTATCAACGACTATGAACAATAGTTATCGATGATCATGAATTACAGTTGTTAATGCACGATGGCAAATGGTCAATGAATATCTCACTTCAATGACAAAATCAATATATTGCTAGTTATTAAATTTGGCTTAGTGGTGGACACAAGGAAAAGAACAAAGGGGATAGTGAAAATGTCGATTAACATTATGGATATCAAGCTATGGTGGCACGACCATATTGCACTTCAGGGTTGTAACCGCTTATGGAGAGGATTGACATGCAACTAGAAAGCCTAGAATTGCAAAGACGTAGTTGTAACTACATTTGAAGTATCAACAACTCATAAGTAGTCGCGTTTAATAGGCTAAAGGTGATGTGTGATTATTAGTGGATAAGGACACTACAAGTGCCATAAATTTTGCACTATACTCACTTAGGTAACATAACTCTTTTTTCAATCACTTGAGTAACATGTTTTCTTTAAAAAAACGTTTACTTGAGTGCTATAAGTTTCAATCGATTACTTAAACATCATAATTTTTAAGAAACGTTGACATAGGTATTGGAAATTCAACGTGGCCCAACACTTGTGATGAATTTTTTAAAAAATCATTCAACTAAAGTGATTGATTGAAAAGTTATATGTAACTCAAGTTATTGAAAAAATAAAAATCATTGCACTCATGTAAACATCAATATTCAAGTGATTGGAAAAAAAAAGTTATAATACTTGAGTGAACGTCATACGAAAGTTATAGCATTTATGGTGTCATTTCCCTAATTATTAGAAAGGGATCCATCATCAAGAATAAATATTTCGATGTACTCTTATCAATTTATTAGGCTCCATTTCTTTTTAAAAAAAATGAATAATTTGGAAAATATTTTCATAAAAATAATCATCTATTTCGCTTACCAAAATGAACAAATGAAATATATTTTCATTCTCCACAAAAAAGTTAAATATAATTTATTGTTAATAATGAAAAAAAATTGTGTTAACTAATTATTTTAGATGATACAAGCAACCATTTTTAAGAAAATGTTTTCAAAATCATTTATTTTTCGCGAAACAAACATAACCTTGACATCGACGCCTTTTCAGTTTCCATCATTTACAATCTTTCAGCTTTAAATTCATTGTTCTTCTTCTTGGTTACACCGATTGAATTCCTATACAAAATCACCACTGAACCCATCTCGTGAAAAATCAAAAATCAACTTTTTGGTGAAATACTTGGGTCAACAACACCCTTTTTTGGTGAACCACTTTTTATCACAGCTTGATTTGGGGAGTCGTCTCTTGATCTTCGAGCAATTGCGCAACTAGGGTTTGGTCATTATAATAAAAGTTTAAATCTGTTTGGTCACTAAAAAAAGATTAATACTACTAAAACCTCAAACTAGTATAAATATGCCACAGTTATCCAAACTAAATTTTGTGTCATAAAAATTCCCAAACTGATGCATTATTTCCATTTATCCCAAACTAATTTTTGTGTCATAGAAAATCTCAATTGATACACATATGCCACATTTACTCTAACTAATTTATCCATAAATTGGAGCAAATATAGGGTTCTTTTTGGTGGGAGGGGGAGTTAAACGTGGGATGGGTACACTAGTTAAATCCTAAAAAAAAATAATAATAACCAATTCAATCCTAAACATTTTATAATTATGCCAATTTAGTCCATCCAGCTAATTTTGGCTGTTAACCGGCCGACGAACGTTGACATAGCAATTTTTTATAATTTTTTTTTAATTTCTTTATTAATTCTTTTTTCCTTTTCTTTTTCTTTTCTTTTTTCTCCTTTTCCTCTTTTGGCTTCTTTTTTCCGCAGCTCACCTCGAGGTGGGGGGGTTGCCATAGCGTTGCCAGCCACTGTGGAGAAAAGAAGCCAAAGAGGAAGAAGAGAAAGAAGAAAAGAAAAAGGAAAAAGAAAAAAGAAAAAATTAATAAAAAATTCGAAAAAATTTAAAAAATATTTTAAAAATTGCCAAGTCAACATTGGTCGAATAGCTGGCCAAAATTAGCCTTATAAACTAGATTGGCATAATTATAATAGGTTTAGCCCTACAAAATTTAGGACTAAATTGTAATAGATTTAGGACTTTTTTGTAATTCTCCCCACCAATTTGGGGTAAATATATCTTTTTATTTTACAAAAATTAATTTGAGATGAAGGTGGCACAAAATGCTAGTTTGGGAGGGTTTTGATGGTATTTACTCTTAAAAGAAAGTCCTGATCAGTATTTTCCAATAGGACTGTGTCTAAGTCAACAAAATTCGTAACCTGTTCGTCTAGTTTACGCTATCTGTCCTCCTTTGTTTCTTCATGCCGATGGCATTCGATTAGAAATGGAATATCGAAATTGCGATTATTTTAACTTCTTTCCTGTGGGATTCTTTGGGGGTTGAAAGAAAAAGTATATGCCCCACCACTGGTGCAATTTCTACGGAAATAATCATCAATCCCATGTCTAGTCGGGTTGCCATGTTGGATGTTTTGCATGCCAAATCATGTGCTTGAGAGTAAAGTCTTAATTAGTAATCATGGTACGCTGTTAAATCAGGGAATAATGGCATTTCATCATCGCCGCAAGTAGTCAATTTTTTTCATTATTGAGTGGGTTAGGTCTCATCCTATACCGTAAGTCATGTTATTTTACTATTTCTTTTCGCTGACATGAACACACTATGAGATTCTCAAGATTTTGCAGCGAGGGAAAAAAAAGGAAAAGAGATGAAAAGATTCGCAAAGTTAAGCGCCTATTGTTTTTGCGGATTAAGGCAAGTTCAGCTACTCATTTTGCCGTATTTTTTAATCAACGAAAATTGAATTCTAATTATATGTTTTCTATATACAGTTGTTTACAGTTGTATATATAAATACAAGGTCTTCAGGCTTCTTGTAAGGGTGACGCCCCGTTGTTAATGCATTGGAAAATGCTGTATGTATAGAGAAATTTCTTTAGTAAGTGTCACAAGTTTCAATTGGATATTGAAACAAGTAAAGCCCATGTTTTGAACAATTGACCTTTATAAACATAGGATTAGAGGTGGCAAAATGGGTTGTGGGTCAGATTTAGATCAGTAGAATTGTATTATATGAAAATGGGTCAAAATGGATTGAATGAGTTGGGTCTAACCCATTTTCGACTCATTTGAACCCAACTCGACCCACCAATTTGACAAGTCTATGTGTAATAGAGAATTACCACCTTTACTAAGATTTCTTTTATAAATAGCATTGCTTGGATGCATTTCTTTGTTGACAATGGTTCGTCCCATAACCATTTAAAGAGTTGCATTTCTACGTGGATGCATGTGACATCATAGATTATCTTCTATATATTATGTTCACATATATTATATTACATGTAAATAAAATTATATATTAATACATCATTAGCATGTCCTAGGCCTAGTCATGAGTGTAGGTCTCCCAAGCCTAACCTCTATGGACTCGAGCCCAAGCACCAGGGTTCCGAGCCCCGCCTGGGCCGCTACCAAGGGCCTAGGAGTAAGTGTCAGGATTCATGTGCCTAAATGTAAAGTTTTTGGTTTGTTCCCTTACCTAGTCATATTTTGGAAAATCATGTCTGATTTTTTAAAGAGAAAATCATTTTTCTAGATTTAAATATAGATATTTCTTTGACTCATTTTCATAAGCAATTCAAAAGCCATTAATTGAAAATATTTTCTCGAAAATATTTTATGCTAAACAAACGAAGCCCAAGGATGCATTTGTTTTGCAAAAAAATGAATGATTTAAAAAATATTATCCTAAATATGATCGCATGCATTACCTATAAACATAAATGAATAAAAATATTTTTATTATACATGAAACTTTTTAGACATAAATTATTGTAGATAATGAAAACATTTTTAATGACATAATTATTTCAATAGATATAAACGATTTTAAAAATATATATATTTCAAATTATTTATTTTTTGCGGAATAAATGGAGTCTAAGTAATAGAGATTAATTTTGGCAAATTATCTTTCTCTCTCATGAATAAATATTTATTGATGCAGTTCAGTCAAACTGACCCACCTAGAAAAAGTTAATGGGGGGCATGGTCATTCAAGTTTGAATCTGCCCACATAAGTTGAAAACGGTAGGTATGTTGTTTTTGAAAGGAAAGGTGCTGGTTTCATGAGCATGATGAGAGGTGCAAAAGCAATCATAATAAAGAACCACCTTGTGATTTGGGAATAAAAATAAAATTATAATTTCATTTTTTTAGCAACGTTAATAGAACCAATCACAACACATATATGAAGTGAGAACTATCAAATCCTTCATGCATAGTTGACTTGGTATAATGGAATAAGTCTCAATAATTGTGAACTATGAGATGGATACCACTCGTTATCAAGCCATGATTGCTCTCCTTCAGATAGAAAATGATAATTACACACGGGTCTCACTTAGGTGGATATAATAAAGAATACACAACATAGTAGATATCCCAACACATTCATATTTCATTTTATTATTATTATTATTATTATTATTATTATTATTATTATTATTATTATTATTATCGGGGCTGAATCAAACTAAGAATTGAAAATTCACTTCTACTGAAGGACCCTAGAATTAGTGATCACTCTATACCAAACTTAAAATTCTCTAAGGAAGAGATAGAATAGATTTTGACCAAACTTCATTCAGTTGAATTGTGAACTAAGATTTTCTAGATTATGTTTTAAGGAACATTTAGCAGTCAAGGAGGCGACTTTGTATATAGGTTAGAGATGATAATTCTAAGTTTGAAAAGGCTCCGAAACTACAAACATCTATTTCACAAAAGATCGATAATTTGAAAATAGTTTTTTCTAAAAATGTGTTGCAAAAAATGATCGTTGGTATTGCTTAGAAAAATTAGTCAATAAAAATATTTCAATTTATCAATGATAATTTACGATTGAACATCTTTGTTGACGATTTGTTAATTAATTTATTCAGCGATACAAACAATTAAGGAAAATGTTTAAGTTTAATCTTCCAAACAAAACCATTCCAATGTGAAGTGAGATTTTGGAATCTTGGGGGAAAAAAATCATGCACCAGATTTTTAGAAACTACTATTTTCAGCATTTTCGATTCATCTTTTTGACGGAGGAATCTTCAAATTTGGATTGAAAATGATGGATAAAAAAGATAGTGATGTATACACAAGCATGCATCTAGAGAGGACCAAAAAGGAGGAGTTTGCTCGAACCAAAGAATAAATCCATGCTTTACGCATTCACTCTTTAGAATTCCCACGCCTAAAAGTCTGGTTATGCCTCTTGTCAATTTATGATCAAATTTCACTTTGCATCGGATCTCTACATGAGTAAAGTTAGAGATATATCTCTAAATTTTGTATATATCTCAGTATTGTACATTATCTTCATTGATTGATCTCGATTGATTACCATAGAAAATGGCCAAGAGAATTGAACAAGAAAAACTATGAAATAGAGTGTACTATATGGCCACAAGATCAGTATCCCATTTCTAATAGAATGCCCTAAGAAGCAAAAAGCAAAGGAGGACTGATGGCCTGAATCTGATATAAAATGATGATGATCATCTTCCTTGATTGATCCTCATTAATTATAATTGATATTGTAATATCCAGTTAGTTTATATAGTTATTGTTAAAATATGTCTCGAGTTTGAGTCCAATGTGAAATTCCGAATATTCTAATTGGATATGTTGCGGACGTTCAAAATCGATCAAAGAAGATCCGAAGATCAACTTCCCAAAATTCGATCTGTGTTGGAGAGTTTAGCCACTGAAATAGGAAAGTCCAACTTTCACTTGAATTTGGATTTTGTTTAAAACATACAGATATATGTTTTGGATAAAATTGTTTAAGATAGGAAACAAAATTCTATGAGAAGTTGGCAAATGAATAAGGGTCTCACTTATATATATATATAGACTTGTGGCCGTGGGTGGTAGAGGTGGATCACAAATTGTCTTGAAGTGCCGTGTGAATGCTTAGTGTTTCGCCGTTGATCATGAAGAATTGTTCTTGAAGCGCCGTCTAGTCATCGAGTGCTTGGGAGGGATTTTCTTTGTCGTTCTAGTTCGTGAATTACATCCAAGAAGATTTAGTGTTCATGCCAATTAAATCTTGTGGTAAGATTTGCGCGTAATTCCTTCGTAAGATTGAGAGATTATTTCTTGAGGAATTTCGGGGCTAAACATTGCGTGCGTTATGGGGTGTAATTGGGGCTTGGGAAACACCGAGAGAGTGTTTGAATGACTCGAGTGTGTAATTTTTTTGTATTACTTGATCTATAGTGAAATTCGCTGCTGCTCTCCCCATGGACGTAGGTCTTTACGACTGAACTACGTAAATCTGGTGTCCGATTTATTTTCTTCTTCTGTCTATATTATTGTTCGATCGCTCACCTTTTATCGCAACAGTTATGCTACAAACCCTGTATACATGCTCGTGGGGGTCTCCATCGTCATGTCAAAATATACACAAATTTCAAAAAATTTTCCTTGTTGCATATCATTTCTTTAACACCAGTGAGTCAAGCCATGGCGCCTCCTCCTCCGTATCCACACTACCCGTATTGGTATCCGCCGTATCCATATGCGGCACCTTCGTATCCGTATCCACCGCCAAAGGCGCTCGTGTGCTCTAAAGCGGCTCGGCCTCCGCCTCTGCCGCCAAATTGGCATTGGCGTGGTTGGGTTCCATACGTATGCAGCCATGACAAGCCGCCGCAAAGTACTCAGCTTGAAGACATCCTGATTGATATCCGCCGTGTTCGTATCGAACCCGAACCATCCGCTATATCCGCTTCGACGTATAGATGCGATCGCAGAGAAGGTTCGGCTCGAGTTTAGTGAATGGTGCAAACCCTAGCCACATTGATGGATTCCTCTATGTATTTTATGGGTCCTCCTTTTTTTTAAGTTAAGTGGCTTTTAATAAGTTTTTGTCGTCAGTGTCAATGTCATTATCGTATATATTCGTAATGGGTTTTCATTACTTTGGTTCTTTTGTGAATTTGAGGATACACTTCAATCGCTAGCTAACATCGGATTGAAAAAAATGATGATGTGAGTAGTTAATGATAAAGAAAATAACACGAAATACCCAATTTGCACTTGGTTGTGCAAGTAAGATGTGCACCGAACGCACGGGATAACTATCGAGAATAACAATCATAATAACGGAATGTTATAAAATCAATTGCAATCATTCACGATCAATCAAGGAAGATAATGCGCAACCCTGAGGGATATACATAATCAAGGGAAATTATTATTTCTAACATATGCCAATGTAGAAATTAGATGCAAAGTGAAATTTGGTCATAAATTGACAAGAAACATAACCAGAATTTTGTTGTGGGCATTCAGAAGAGTGACTGCGTAGAACATAGATTCTATTTTTGGTATCGAATATGTATGTATGTATGTATGTATGCATGCATGCACGCATGGTATGTATGTAGGTATGTATTTATGTGCATTGATATCAATCCCAATTTGAAGATTCCTGAGTCAGGTAGATGAATTGAAAAAGCTGATTTGAAGATTACTGTGTCAAATAGATAAATTGAAAAGGCTGAAAGTAGTTGACCAAAAGTCACCACATTTTCTTTTGCGAAATTCCCCTAATTTCTAGAAGTCCGGTGCATAATTTTTTATCAAAAGATTCTCTCAATTCTTATTGAGATGCCTTTATTTAGTGGAAAATGAATAGATTGAACAATCTTTTAATAACCAACGGAGATGTTTAGTCATCAATTATTAATTAATGATGAAATGTTTTTATTGACTAAATTTTTTGACAGATACCAACAATCATTTTTAGGAAAACCTTTCTAGGAAAATGTTTTCGAATCATTGATAATATATGTTAAATAAGTGTTCCTAATATCATCTCTAACCTATACACAAAACTCAACTCCTTGACTGCTAAACGCTCCTTCAAACATCATCTATAAAATCTTAATTCACAATTCACTGGAACAAAGTTCGATTAGAATCTTTTCTATCTCTTCCTCAATGAATTCTAAGTATGGCATAAAGCGATCACTGACTCTAGGGTCCTTCATTAGAAGTGAATGTATTCTTTGTTTGATTCAACCCCAGATAACGTAATAAAAATTGAAAATATGAATGTGTTAGGATATCTATTATGTCACGTATTTTTTATCACATCCACCTAAGTGAAACCCGTGCATAATTAGCATTCCCTTTCTAGAAGAGAATGATCATGGCTTGATAACAAGTGGCATCCATTATGTAATAAGCTATTGTCTAGACGCATTCCATCATACCAAGTCAATCATGTATAAAGGATATGTGAGATGCACCTGAAAATGAAAGTTCTCACTCCATATATGTATTGAGACTAGTTCCGTTGACAACATCACCCAAAAAACAAGATGACGATTTTATTTTTTTCCCCTGATCACAAGGTGATTCCTATGTTATGATTGCTTTTGCACCTCTCATTATACTTCACGAAACCAGCACTAAATATTGCCCTTCCCTTTTCAATTTATGTGGACAGATTCGAATTTCAATGACAATGCCCGCATTAACTTTTTCTAGGCCGGTCAGTCCTCATCTAGTGCTTCTTTCTCGGTGCTTTCATTTCATCTTGACTTCCCTCCAAAGCACGATCCCCCTTTTCGATTCATTCCTCGATTCTGGATTGTCTCCACGATCTGCTTCTTCACACATTTAACTGCTCATTTCTGGTCTTTTCTCCCCCAATCTGTTTGGCTTCTTTGAGAAACTCATTTTCGTAAATTCCCCAAAAATAGAAAAAAAGCCATGTGAAAACTCATTTTCGGATCATGATTCGGCCAAGGCATAGTTTCAAATGTCCTATATTATAGAAACAATCTGTACGATCTTTCCCACCGTACAATAAATTCAATTAAATAAGATCATATTTACTCAAAATCATAAAGATTACTATCTGATCACTAAAAAAAAAAAAATCACCAGGATAAAGAGCAGATCTCATTGCATTAATAGGTTTTCACCTCTCCTTCGTTCCAATGGAAAAATAAATTAGTGCAAACAGAGTCAAAACTTGTAAAATTGTAACATCTAAGGAAGTTTATATTTTTCTTCTCATCTTTTTACCTTGCTTAGTTTATACAATTTTTTTGACCGAAGTCATAGAGTCGGACCCCCTAGTGAAATCTTCAACAATTTCTTTTTTTTTTAAAGTTTACATTTACAACATAAAAAAAATTAGTAGCCAAAGTGGGTTGGCTCAGCCAGTGAGATTCGAACTCTCTCTACTCCATGTTCAGGTTCAAATCCCGCTGCCGACATTCCTATTTGGTGGGCAATCTGTAAATCCACTATAAGATCTTCTAGGCCTTTGGTATGCCCTGCTCTTAGTACAAGGTAACCTCCTCTTGTCCTAAAATTTTTCATATAAAAAAAAAAAAAAAAAACACACACACACACACACGGCTTGGTAATGGAACAAAACCAATTTTATAGAATCTTTCTATCTCCTTGTGCGCGAAATTATCCCTTGAAAGATTAGTTAACCAATTTTTAACGTCGGAATATACCCTTTTTATTTGATAGCCTAGATAAAGCATTAAATAATTCTTTAGGAGGCTGTGCACAAAACTTAGTATCAAAGCCTTATCCATTAGCAAGCCAATCATTTCCAAAAATTAGGTTGCTAGACCATTCCATTTCTCTCGGGATTGTACATTATCTTCCTAAATTGATCCTGATCTAATTGACTCTATCTGGTAGTGTACTATTTCATTATTCTATATAGTTATCCAGCAAAGCTTATAAATAGGCTCGTGCACTCTTCATTATTAACCATATTGAAATACACGCATATTTGAAATTCCTCTCTTCCGCATATTATTTCTTAGCACCAGAAATTGAAGCTATTGGGTCGTCCTATTAATATCCTAAGCAGCACTAACACTCTCTAAAAGCTTTCATGTCGTGTCTGACACTTCGACACGTGTCCGACACACGGTCAATGAGTGTCGGAAAATCCGACACATGGTCAACTCTTCCCAACACGCGAATCTGAAATGCTGACATGCGATTCCGACACGCACGGAGTCAAATTTAAAAATTTTCAATACTTGAGGGGTCAAAATGTAAATATATAAAAAAATAATGAAAATAACAAAAATAAAAGGGAAAGAAGAAAATTCTTACTCTCAAGTTTCTCACTTATAAGTTCTGATCTTCCCATGAGTGACGATGGTTGGAACGCCTCTCTTCTCGTCAGCGTCATTCCGTTGCCCCCACATACTTAAAGTTATAATTTTTTTTGCTTCTTTCTGCCTCTCGCAAGCATTACTTGTGAGTTATCTCTTTTGATCTATATTATTGGCTTGTGAGTTATCTCTCACATTTTCCGTGGCCAATTTAGTGATTTCCTTTTCTTTTGGTCATATTTCGAGAGTTCTTGTCCTGGATTTTCATTTTTCTCGAACCTTGTTATGCAGAGGAGCTCCAAGCTAGTCTATATCATGAACTCCGAACTCTATTTAGGACTATAAGAAATCTCACTAATCTCCAACAAGTATAAGAAAACATGACATGTGCCTTCAAGTTTACTCTTTCAAGTTTGCAATTTTTGAATTTCTCGTTTAATATTTGTCAAATTAAAACAATGAATGATATTAACAAATGTTGGATTGATATTTTTAGTGTAAATTAATTCTATACTCTTTTTATTATTATTTATTTATTTTTGCATTTATATATAAAAATATATATTTAATATATAACGTGTCGAAACATGTCGAAATTCTCTCTTTTTTTAGAAATGACTTGTTAGTGTATTGTGTCGTGTCGTGTCGTGTCATGTCGTGTCGTGTGTCGCGTGTCCATGTCGGAGTTACATAGTTTATATCTTGAGTATCCATACCAGAACCACCTTATCCGTATCCACCACCAAAATGTTGTTTGTATTCTAAAGTGCATCCGCCTCTGGCACCGTACTGGCACTGGGTTCCATCTTCGATGGTGGCGTGCGCTCCGTGCGTATGCTGCAATCGCAGGTCATCACAAGGTACTCGACTGGAAGACGTCCAAGTTGTGGTCCGTCGCGCCCGTATCGAGTCTGAACCCGAAAGCCAAAGCATCCGTTATATCCGCTATGATATGTAGATGCCATAGCAAAGAAGGTCAGGCTTGAGTCGAGTGAAATGACGCAAACCCTAGCCATATAGATGGATTCCTCTACTTATTCTATGGGTCCTTCAAGTTTATAGCTGACTGGCAATATACTGGGTTTGATTACTTTGGTTCCTCTGTAAATTCAAGGATACTTCAAATGCTAGCTAACACTGCATTGTACATCTTTCATCTAAAGAAAGATGACACGAAATATGGGATTTGCACTCGATTGTGCACTCAGATATATAATAGGTGCGCAAGGTAAGCATCTAGACTAACTGAATATTACAATATCAATTGCAATCAATCAAGATCGAGTAAGATAGATAATGCACAATCGCAAAGGAAATATTATTTCTAACATTACGCATATAGAAACCTGGCAAAGTGAAATTTGGTCATAAATTGACAAGAGGCATAGCCAGAATTTTAGGTATGGGCATTCTATAGAGTGATTCGTAGAGCACGGATCCTTCTTTTGGTCCTCTCTCAGATGCATGCCCGTGTTTGTATACCATAACACTGTCTTTTTTGTGCATTAATTCCTATCCCAATTTGGAGATTCCTGCATCGAAAAGATGAATTAAAAAAAGGTGAAAGTGGGCCAAATGTCAGCACTAGATGAGGAAGTCCGGGACACGATACGATACACCAGAAAAAGATTGCAACTATGTGATTTAGAATACTGACCAAAACAAAGGTGATTCAGGGTAATTTTGTAGAAGAGCATATAGAATAATTATGGAAAAAGTTATTCAGAATAATATTGTAAAAGAGCATATAGAATAATTGTGGAAAATGCTGGCTCTCTCTCTCGCATAAAGGAATATCTGTGAATGCAGTTCAGTCAAATTGACCCACCTAGAAAAAGTTAAGGGAAAATCTCGTATAGAGATTTAAAGTGCCATTCTTTTCTTAAAATAGAACTTGAAGTGGTGTTTATCTCAAATAAGGATCCAAAGTAATCATTTAATCTCAAAAAAGGACCCGAACTTGAGGTGGTCAAAGGACGGTCAAAAATTCTCTCTGCTAGGCAGAGCTCCTCTCTACCAAGGATGGTAGCTTCCCCTAAAAAACCCCAATCTCAACATAAACCCTAAATCCCTACAACCCCCATTCCCGATTTCGACAAATGCCACCCCCATTTCTTACCCATCCTTCATGATGCGCCTCTCATGATGAGGACATCATCTGTGAACCCCAGCTCGCTTGCTAAGATCAGCAATGGCTAAATGTTCCTCTTCTGTTACACAAAAGGTGAGGGCAGTCCAATCTTCATTCTGGTTGCTTTCTGGGTCTTCATCTTGCTCTTAATAGCCTGGGTCTCTGATTCTTCTTCATTTCCACCGGATGGGAGAAGCTGAAATCTAGTAGTGCTCACTGGTGGACGTTTGATTTGGTTGTATCTACCTGTTTTCTTTGGAACAAAAGGGAGAAAATGAAGGAGTGGATAATAGACTGGCTCTCTTGTGTAGAAGATTGGGAAATCTGAAAACGGAAGTAGACGCCCTTCCTCGAGAGAGAGTAATATCTGAGGAGATCCTGAATGAATGTAATCACACGGTGTTTGGAAAGCTGCAATCAGGCACAAACATTAACTTTCAGCTTTTCTCAATACTATGAAGAGAGCTTGGAAGGTAGATTTTGTTACCTTTGCACAGCGAGAATCGGGCATTCTTTCCTTTACTTTTGACTCTGAAAGGGATAAAGAAATAGTTTTAGAGAACAGCCCATGGTCTTTTGCTAGCAATTTATTGATCCTTAAACCTTGGGTACCTAATAAACCTACTCAATGTTATAATTTCACTAATTGTGCTTTCTAGGTTCAAGTTCATGGACTCCCTATTGAATGGTGTTCTAAGGAGGTCGTAACTCATATTACTCAAATTCTAGGATGTGTTAAGGAAGTTAAAGTTGAAAAGAAGGGAGTGGCTTTTCAGAAAGTGGGCAGAGCGAGGGTAGTGTTAGACCTTAATACCCCATTAAGCCCCGAAACATTATATAATCTAGGAGATGGAAAAGTATGGCTGGATTTTAAGTATGAAAGGTTACCTTGTTTTTGCTTTTCTTGCGGCAAAATGGGGCACTTTGCAACAAATTGTGTAGAAATTTCATTTGATGAAGCCAAATATGAGGAAAAGAGGACGAACCGGTTTGGGCATTGATTAAAAGCAGAGGCCAAAAAAACCAGCCATTTTGGGAGATTTTTTATGGTGCTAATGTGGAAGTAAATGAGGAAGAAGACATAGCCACTAATACACCAGCTCCGAGCACTCAGATAGTTATATTCACTGGGAAGCAAACAGCAATTAAGCATACAGCAACAGATCCAACAACAAACAGGGCACATAGTGACCTTACTTTATCAGGCCACTAGGGTAACAACAACAGGTCGCTGGAAAATGCATGATGAGTGACAAAGGGCTAGAGAAACTTGTATTGCAGGATGATAAATCTTCGTCCTGGCAAAAGAATGAAAGGTCAAAAAAAGTCAGCAAGACTTTAAAGTGTTGACCGGCGAAGAAAGTAAAGAGGTACGATCCCTATAACTCTGTTCCTACTGAGCTGACGGATTTTGATGAAGGAAAACTACGGAAACTCCTATTAGTATTTCAGATGGTACTATGGAATGAGCTTTGGTGGCTAATCCTAATAAGCCACCAGTTCACAAATGAGGATATTATGCTGAAACTGTCAGGGGTTGGGCACACCACTAACAGTCCAAAATTTGCGAGTCATTATGGCTTAAGAAAGGCCCAATTTGATTTTGTTAATGTAGACAAAAAAATCGAGAACGTGTGATTTCTCGCATTAAAAGACATCTAAAATTTAAACACAACTTTGTGGAGAACCCAAGAAGGATCGTTGGGGGTTTAGCAACTCTATGGAATGAGGGAGTGGAAGTAACAGTGGAATCAGCTTTCCAGGAAATGATCAACCTGGTATGTGAAGATTATGAAATCCGCAATAAAATGAGGGTTACTTGTGTTCATGCTCCAAATCTTTTTCGGGAAAGATTATACTTATGGGATAAATTGAGACAGATTAGTATTTCAGATGAATTACCGTGGGTTTGTTTGGGGGATTTTAATGAAGTGCTCTATCATTGGGAGAAGGTGGGTATCAAAATGGCTGAAACTTATAGAATGTAGGCTTTTCAAAATTGTTTGAACGATTGTGCGTTGATGGAAATAGATTGCAAAGGATGTGCATTCACCTGGTCAAACAATAGAGAAGGGGTTGACCTGGTCAAGGAGAAGTTGGATAGGGTATTATGTAATTTAGACTAGAGGCTCATGTTCCCAGAGGCAAAAGCGTATGCTCTTCCCACTAGAGGATCTGACCATAGCCCATTGCTACTGGTGAGTAATGTTGAACCTGTAAAGAAACAAAGAGAATTTCGTTTTGAAGACTTCTGGATTGAAGATGTTGAATGCAAAGAAGTAGTAGAACAATCATGGCAATCTCATAATTTGAATGCTGCTGGTTTGAGGCATAAGCTGCAAGCGGTCACCCTTGCTTTGAGGGTATGGAGTAAAAGAAAATTTCAAAATAGTCATTTCGTATAAAGGCCCTAAAGTAGGATTTACAAACCCTAACAAATAATGTAAGTCAATCTCAAGACTCTAGTAGGGAGCGGCTTGTAAAGGAGGAAATTGAATCCCTATGGGGAAGATAGGAGATGTTCTGGGGGTTAAGATCCTGAGTCAATTGGCTAAGGTGGGGAGATAAAAATACAAAATATTTTCATTCATCTACTATCTAGAGGAGGCAAAAAAACAGAATTACTGTGCTAAAGAACTCATCTGAGCTTTGGGTAAGGGACATGCAGTAACTTCAGAACCTCACATTTTCTTTCTTCAAAGATTTGTGCACTTCAACAAGGCCTAGGAATTGTCAACCAGTATTGGATCAATGCCCCTACAATAGTTGGGAATGATATAAATGAATGTCTGGTGGCAGAAGTAACTTTGAAAGAAGTTCGTGATGCTATTTTTCAACTTGGTGCACAAAAGGCTCCTAGTCCAGATGGTTTAAATGGGATTTTTTTTTTCAACACCATTGGGATATAATCGGTAGGGATATTCTTGAAGAAGTCGAGGGTTTTTTTTTTTCAACCAAGGGTATTGGAACCAGCCCTTAACAGAACCCAGATAACCCTAATTCCAAAGATACCCAACCTAGAAAAACTTAACCAATTTCGCCCTATTAGCCTTTGCAATTTCACCTATAAGATTATATCGAAGGTTATGGCAAATAGACTTAAACAATGGCTGCCGGAGCTAATTTCAGAGGAACAAAGTGCCTTTGTCAGTGAAAGACAGATCCAGGATAATATATATATACATGAGGTACTACATCAGTTGCATGTAAGGAATAGGAAAAAACATTTCCAAGCGGTACTAAAATTAGACATGTAGAAAGCCTATAATAGAATAGAGTGAGATTTTCTCGAATGATGCTTACTGAAAATGGGCTTCTATGAAAAATGGGTCAACTGAATTATGCAATATATTACGACAGTCTCTTTCAGCATCAAATTCAATGGAGAACTCCTTCCTTATTTTAATCCTTCTAGAGGTATTCGACAAGGGGATCCACTATCACCCTATCTCTTTATATTGGTGGCAAACTGTTTGTCCTCTTTGATGAAAAAAGCTCTAAATGACGAGAGCATAAAAAGAATCAAGTTAAATAGGCACTGTCCCACATTGACCCATTTATTATTTGCGGATGATTCTGTATTTTTCTAAATGGGTCCTTACAAGAATGTCAAAATGTTTCAGCCGTGCTAAACCAATACCGTTATGCCTCAGGCCAAGTAGTAAATCTAAACAAATCGGGTATTTTTTTCAGCAAAGGTTGCCCTCAAGTTTTAAGGGATAACATGGCTAGAGAATTGAGAGTCCCACAGCTAGATCGAACAGGAAAATACCTTGGAATACCCTAGGATTGGGGAGCCTCAAAGAGACAGCTGTTTGCATGGATTTTGAGAAGGGTAAACATGAAATTGGAAGGTTGGAAGGAGCAACTTATATCAAAGGTAGGCAAGGAGATCCTCTTGAAATCAATGGTGCAGGCCTTACCGCAATATGCTATGTCAGTTTTTAAAATCTCGGTATCCATTTGTAAAGCAATTGAAAAGAAAATAGCCAACTTATGGTGGAAAAACAGTTAAACAAAAGCTGGTCTACATTGGAAGAGATGAGAAATAATGAAATCCAGGAAATATAGGGGAGGAATGGGTTCCAGGGATCTTCTTACTATCAACAAGGCCCTCCTGGGTAAACAAGCATGGAGATTGGTGAAAAATCCAAACGCGTTATGGGGCAAACTACTCAAAGGACTTTATTTCTGTCAAAGAGACTTCTGGCATGCTGAGCAAGGAGCCAAGCCTTCATGGGGATGGCGAAGTCTACTTATGGAAAGGGAGGCCATATCAAGCTCTGTGAGGTGGTCAATTGGAAATGAAAAAAAAGTCTACATTAGAACAGACAACTGGCTAAAGAGATGACTGATTGGGGGATTGGCAAATAAAATTGATCCACAGAAACTTTCTGATTTGATGAATTTTGCAGCGAAACAATGGAATGAGCAACTTATAACTAATCTCTTTGATGAGCAGACCGCCCAAGAGATCCTTGCAATTCCAATCAATCGGTTGATTTCGAATGATGAACTAGTATGGACAGGGACAAAGAATGGGTCCTATACAGTTAAAAATGGCTACAATACATTTAGCGAACAGACGACAGCCAAGGCAGCAAATGAACACCCTTCTTCTTCCTATCAAGCACCAAGAGCACTATGGAATGCTATATGGAACATGAAGATCAACCCTAAAGTTAAAATTTTTATATGGAATGTATGCCAAAACGCTATCCCATCCAAGGAGAATTTGTGGAAAAGAAATATCTTACCTGACCTTGTCTGCGACCTTTGCCGAGAAAGGGTGGAAACAGTTGAGGATATCTTCCTCCTCAGCCCTTGGACCACACATGTATGGAACAATCCAGAAGTCAAAATCCAGATAAGTACACAAGAGGTTACTCGGATCGAAGAGTGGTTGGTGCTTTTTATAAGGAAAAACACTCACTTACCATCCTTGGAAGCAATTTCAAACCTCATCTGGCATATTTGGAATGGGCGAAATAACTTCATTTTTCGTGGACGGAAGCCAAATGCCTACAACATTGTAGATCTAGCCAAGTTTCAGCAGAAAAGTTATGAGAAATGGGTCTATCAACACCCCCATGCAAGAAA
Source organism: Eucalyptus microcorys (assembly GCA_014182515.1). NCBI lineage: Eukaryota > Viridiplantae > Streptophyta > Magnoliopsida > Myrtales > Myrtaceae > Eucalyptus > Eucalyptus microcorys. Next base: position 2,904,125 of record CM024570.1, on the reverse strand, counting down.
ATTAGAGGAGAATGACATATCTCAGATCTAGGTAGCTTCGGAGAAGGGAAAAATGAAGATAAATGTAGATGGGTTGGTCGGTGAGGGCTTAACATAAGGAGCCATAGTCGGCATCGTCCACAACCCTTCCGGTAGTCTCGTCAACGGCTTCACCAGGTCAGTTCGAGTGGATTCAGTGGCTCAACTCGAAACCTTAGCTCTGGTTGAAGCTTTGGAGTACATAAAAAATAAGGAGATGGGTGCTGTTTTGGTCGACTCAAACTGCAGAAGCCTTGTATGATCACTAACAGGAGAAGAAGACTTTAACTGAGATGCACGTGGTCCCTGGTCAAAATGCAAGAAGTTGCTGCAGACTTTACCGTTTGTGGGCCTTCGATTTTGTCCAAGAGCTGCTAATGGAGTAGCGGATTGGGCCGCGCGCGCACATAGGGATAAGAAGTTACCGCCCAACTGGCTTTTATGTACCCCCCCGGCCCTTTAGGCCTTGCTATGTCACGATGCCCTGCTTTTGGGAGGCGCTGGTCCTACACTAGTTTTCATATAAATAAATAAAACTTAGTTTTCAACCAAAAAAATCTCAAAGAATGACCTGATTCGTCGGCTTGTGTATAGATATATCTTCGATGGGTATTTCGATGGCCTGGTTAGGGATATTTTCATCCAAAAAATGTTCTTTTTTTGTTTTCATTTTCTCCTATTCATTTTCTTCTTGATCCCATCCGTGGTTGTCCCTGTTCATCATCTTCTTTGTCAATATTGAAGATAGGCATTGCCTAGATCAAGAACATTGGAATTGGGGAATGGCCGATGAGGGCTCCATGACCCTCGCCAAATCTGGCGAGGGTCGGCCTCGTTTGGGGCCAGTGAGGGCTTGACACCCATCTCGACAACGGGTGAGGGCCGTTGAGCCCTCACTAGTCGTGGGCAAGGGCTTACAGGCCAACCCTCGCCACACCTGCAGCTGGTGAGATCAGCAAGCCCTCATCAGTCGCAGGTAAGGATCGGCCTCGCCTGAGGTTGGGGAGGGGCGACCTTGCTGATGGCCGCGAGGGGCGGCCTCTCTTGCCTCTACCCGCTACTCCACCGACAACCTCGTTTTCTACCAAGACTACGATTGGGACGCCCACGCCTCCTTCTTTGTCCCTTCCTCCCACCACCACTTCCAGATCGATGGCTTCTCCAATGGCCCCTCTTGCCCTCGAGCACCTCCCTGTAGGGCCTCGATTTGGATGGCTTTACTCTAATGCCTAACGAAGAAGATTTTTTTTATAAAAAAAAAAAAATGGAGAAGATGAAGTTAAAAAAAAAAAAAGTAAATGCTTTTGGACAAATATACCCTTGACCAGGCCACTAGAATATGCATTTGAGATGCATTTGTTCACCAACCGGCAAGTCAAGCCTTTATTTGAGACTAAATGACTACTTTGAGTTCTTATTTGAGACAGACCCCACTTCAGGTCTTTTTTTGAAAAAACGATGGCACTTTGGGTCCCTATTTAAAATTTTCCTAAAAGTTAATGGGGGCTCATGGAAGTTTTAATCCGCCCAAATAGGGAAAGGCCATTAAGTTGTTTTCTAAAGGAGGTGCTGGTTTCATGAGTATGATGAGAGTTGCAAAAGAATTCACAATATAGGAACCACCTCCTTGTCTAGGAAAAAAAATGAAATGGTAACGTCACGCCATTGTAAACAAAACCGATCATGATACATGAATTGAGTGAGAACTTTCATTTTTAAGTGCATTTATGATTAGCTTGATACAATAGAATGAGCCTAGATAATTGTTAATGAAAAGTACATGGAGCATATTTACAAGCTTTACAAAATAACAATCTAGAGCAGCTAAGTATAATGAGATCAACTACAATCAAGCAAGATCAATCAACGAACATAATGCGTAATAATTAAATTGATTTTATATCATAAGAGATATATAGAATCGAGAGGACTATTATCGCTGACAAGTGAAAAGATAGGACTTATAAATTGATTTTATTATAAGGACATAACTTGATTAAGGAAACCTAAATCTTGAGAAATAACCGAGAATCTTTTGACTTATGTTTAAAAGAAATAGAATCGTCTTATAGCCTAATTTTTTAACAGGAAATCATTGTGATAAATGGCTTGCTAACTTCGGAATTGATAAATGCTTTGACACAAAGTTTTGTACACAACCTTCCAAATAATCACTTCATGTTTTATTAGGTTATAAAATAGGAATGTAGTAAATTCTCGATGTTAATTTTATATCTGGTTTTAACCCTTTTTACACCAAAAGAAATAAAAAGAAACAAAAATTGGTTAACTTATCTTTGAAGTGATAATTTTGTGCACATAGAGAGATAGAATTTATAGAATATCCGTTACCACCGTTGACTGTCCGATGATCGTTTTGAGGAACTTGGTGTTCGATTTGGTTCACAAATCGAACCTTTTCGTAGATCTAATTTTGAGACCCGACTTAATTCTATTTTTGTTTTTCAATGTTATTTTCGCAGTAATACGTGATGAGTAATATTTCATTAATCTACCTAAGTAATTTTCTTGTTTTGTAAATAATTAAAAACGGAACCAGACCGACCAAGTTCGGTTTGCTTTGACTCTTTGCTTTTCCTGAAAGAGGAGTGGCCTGCTTAAATGATGCAAATTTACAAGTTTTGACCCTATTTGCACTATTTGTTTTCTTCAATTGGAAGGAAGGAAAGGTGAAAACCTACTAATGCACTGAGATTTGCTCTCGATCCTTGTGATTTCTTTTCTTCTCTTCTTTTTTTTTTTTCATTTTAGGGATCAGATGGTAATCTTTATGATTTCGAGTAAATATGATCTTATTTAATTGAATTTATTGTATGATCGGAAAGATGTTACATATTGTTTTTGTAATATAGGGCGTTTGAAATTATGCTTCGGCCGAAAACATGTTCCAAAAATGAGTTTTTGTATCACTTTACCTGAACACAACACCTCGGTGACCAAACCCATCTCCCTAAAGCCCATACTCAATCCCTTAGTGCCCAAACTCAAGACTAGCCACGGACATGGGACCTTGAGACCTAGACCAAGTCCTCTCGGTAGAATCCGAGGGCCGGACACGAGACTTTAGAAGCCGAAGTTAAAGCTCGGCAGTCAAATTCGAAACCTTGCGGCCTGATAGAAACTTGACAATCGAATAGAGAGGACTCGGACGGCTGCACCTTGACGTTCTAATCTAAACCTGAGTCCCCGAGGGTTGGGCTAAATTTGATGTAGTTAAGCTTGCATCCACGTAGAATATCCTGCTGGAGTAAAGTTGAGATTTGATTAATGGGTTCATGGGAAAGCCAATTAATCATGAATCGTACCTCAAGATCATTAAAGCTATCGTCATAGATGGCAATCACGGCCTTTGCCAGACGGCCTCGTCATTAGTCAAGGGGGGCCGCGACGGCCATGGACCCTTTCCAATCACCGGCAAGGGCCAACCCTCGTCATAGATCTAGGGAGGGTCGATACCCTTGTTTTGTGTGTTGGGGGTTAAGTTTGATCTTACTTATTTAAATTCTTACTTCCAAAGTTTATCACATTACTTCGTAGACCGATTTTTTTATCAACCGATTTACATGTACTTTAGGCTCCTTTTATTTTATGAAAAATGAATGATTTAAAAAATATTTCCTTAAAAATGGTCATTTATATCGTTTAAAATAATTAATTAATAGAAATGCTTTTATTATCAATAATAATTTATGTCTAATATCTTTGGGAAGAATGAAAATGTTTTTCATTCATTCATTTATTTATGTAAACGATACAAATAATTATTTTTTTTTTAAAAAGTATTTTTAAATCATTCATATTCCATGAAACAAACTTATACTTTGTTGATTTCATGAAATATGTGACATTTTTGGAAAATATTTTTTAGAAAGTCATTTTCCAAAAAATAACAATATTTTCTAGTTTTTGTTGAAACTTAAAAATGAACTGGAAAATATTTTCTGTCGATTGGTATAGAAATTTTGATTTAATTTCCTCAATTGACATACACTATTTAAGCACTAGTAACTTGCACATGCGTAATTAGGAAAACGGGTACGAGAAGCAAAGTCTCAAGTCCAACTATAGTAGACCCCATCTTAGGCGTCGAGATTGGGGCACGCACTTAGGTCTTTGATGGACCTAGGCACAATCGCCGAGGTACCTAGCCAAGCCTCGATGGACTTGAGTGTGAGGGCCAAAGTTTTGGACTTAACCTTAATGAACCTACGTAAGGGCACCAGCAGCCCAAGCCTAAGTGCTAAGACCCAGGCACAACCTTTGTGGACCCAATTCCGAGTATCGGGGACCAAAGCTCAAGCTTTGGGGCGCCAAGCATGGCCTTAATGGACCTAGGCTCAAGTTTTTATGGATCTAACCTTGCGTATAGGGATCCCATGCTTGGCCTTTGTAGACTTGGGCCCAGATGTTGGGGCATCAGGCATGGACACAGCCACTTGAGCTTTAGGCCTAACCTTGATGAACTTGAGTGGGCATTGAGGGGTTATATATAGGCACTAAGGTCCTAGGGTCAACCTCAATGGACTTGGGCACAAGCGCCAAGGACCCAAGCAATGGGACTAGGGTTGTAGGCTCAGTCGCAATGGATTCATGCCTATGCACCTAAGACCTGTTGAGGACATAGGAACTAAAGTTGGGATTTTCATGCAAAGCATAGAGTTTAGGATTTAAGTGCTGATACATAATCATATTTTAGAAAATAATTTCTAATTTTTTTAAAGATGAGATCATTTTTCGTTGACTAGGAAACCATTTTGTCATTAACTCATTATCTAAAGCGAATGAAACACTGGAATTTAAGTATAGGTTTTTTGTTGACTAGCCAATCACGACCTTTGCTAAGGTTGCAGGCTAGCCTCGATGGAGTTGTGCCTAGGCACCAGAGGCTTGTCAAGACATAGGAACTAGGATTAGGGTTTACGTGCCAAAGCATAGAGTACTTAATCATATTTTAAAAAATGATATCCGATTTTTTAAAGATGAAATCATTTTGTTGAATTTAATTACAAATTTTCCAGTTGATTAGGAAATCATTTTTCATTGACTCATATCCCTTAACAAATTAAACACTGGAATTTAAGTGTAGGTTTTTCTTAACTAGGCAATCACGACCTTGGCGGCTAAAGTTATGGGCCCAACCTTAATGGACCTGTGTCTAGGCACCAAAAACATGTTGAAGACCTAGGAACAAGGGTTGGAGTTTTTGTGCAAAAGCATAGAATTTTGGGTCTAAGTGCCAACATCTAATCATATTTCAGAAAAATAATTTTCAAATTTTTAAAGATGAAATCATTTTCCAGAAATTTAGTATAGGTTTTCCACTAATTGAAAAATAAAATTCCATCGACTTATTTTTTTTTTAAGGCCGAAAATTGAGAACAATGTTTTTTTTTTTTCATAAAAATGAATAATTTGGAAAAATATCTTTTTCAAAAGCGATCATCTATACCGCTTATAACTTTAATTATCGATTATGTTGGTATTATCAATTATCTTTACATTATCACGAACGATTTAAATCTATCTCGTTCATTTATTTATTTATTTTTAAATAATATAAACGATTATTTTTATTTGAAGTTCTTTTTCGAATCATTGAATAATGTCCACCGGATCAGATGAAGGCATTTCGAGGCAACGGTCCTCCGTGTCCTGCCCCCGGGGCCCGGACCGTTCACGAGAACCACGACGTTTCAATTCCGGAGTCCAGGTTCCGAGGGTCGGGCGGGACACGTACGTACGTAGTAAAAGGAAGAGCGCAATGGCAACCGCGGCCGTGTCAGTGACCTGTCTGAGAGCAGTGGTAGCCTCCTCCTCTTCCTCCTCCTGCTCGTACTCCTACTGCTACTTCTACTCCCGCCGCCACCTGCCCACCTCTCGAACACCCAAATTCGCCAAACCCCATTTCGTCTCCCTCCCCTCCTCCGTCGCCTCTCGGCCTCTCGCCGCCGCCGCCGCCGCCGCCGCCGCCGCCGCCATGTCGTACGATAAGGAGCTCGCCGCCGCCAAGAAGGCCGCCTCCCTCGCCGCGCGTCTCTGCCAGGTCCCGTTTCTTTCTCTCTCTCTCTCTCTCTTGGGTCGCATTTCGTTTCTTTTTTCCAATTTGCCAGGGTTGAGTTGCGTTGTTGGATGTTTGTGGGCACGGCTGGTTTTGAGGTTTCACTCGATTTGTGATCGTGGAATTGATTTGATGCCCGCCTGCTCATTTAGGTGATTTTTCGTGATGTCGGGTCGAATTGCTAATGCTTACGCTCTGCTTCGATGGAATGAATTTGGGAAATTGGGATGAACCTCGTTCTTATACCCGGCTTTTCTGCCGATGAACAAACCGACTTTATTGGTATGAGTTTGAAAGTTGTGGCAGCCAAGTAATCAATTGAAATTTATGACATTCAAATGAACGTTTTTTTAGGAGATATGGCACTCAAACAGTTAGGAAAAAAAAAAGGTGTGGCACTCAAGCGAACGTCTGGCACTTTTGCTGTGCTTATCTCTTTTTTTCCCTTATTGAGGGATGATGTTCTCTTTACACAGGTATTTACTCACTGTTCTATCTATTGCAGAAAGTGCAAAAAGAACTATTGCAATCGGATGTTCAATCGAAGTCAGACAGAAGTCCGGTCACAGTGGCAGATTATGGTGGGTCCTCAATGCGATATTTTGTTTTCTCCTTGGTTATCTTGATCAATGGTACGTCGTATATGTATATAGCTTCTTGAAGGCAATAATACAGATGATAACAGATGCCAACGTGGACGTGGGCGTTTCTGGAATGAGCATTAGAACCAGGTTGTTCAGTGGAATCACAAGCCCTCAGTAACTAACTTCCGTTGTATACATAGAGAACTCCTGTGATTGAAAGTACTTGACATTTAGTTAGACCAAGATTTTGGTAAAATTTGGAATTAGCGAAATCCTATGAGTTGCTGCTCATAACTGGATAATCAGCCAGTCCTCTGACCTGTTTCTAACACTGGGATTAGCTTTTTGCATCTGATTTGTCTTTCAAGAGCTCTTTAAGCTGTTATACCTATTTTAGTTGGATTTTGCTTTTTTATTTAAATTGTCTAATAATTCTACCATTGGCTTGATGATCTTCAAGATTATCTACGAGAGAAATAATTCTAGATGCAAAATGTTCCATTACTCTAGTGAAGTCAGGAGAATGCAGGGAATTGTCATGCCAATGTTCTTATGTGTCCTGATGGTTTACAAAGTTCTCTTTTTGCACTGTTGCCTTAAGAATCAGTGCATTCCAGCCTCATTTTTCATTGCTTAATCTTCTTTGCTTTCTTGTTTATTTTTCACGAAATTTCTGGTTAGGAAAAGATCATGTCCTTCAGAGCTTTTGCTTTATTTGAATATTGAGTTGCTCAGCAAGTGAATCATAGACCAGTTGATAATGTGCTGAAATGCATCCTAGAGGTCGGAAGAATCTTTCCTTTTCCTATTTGAAAAATGGAAAAAACTATTTCTATGTTCTTCAGGATTAGACATTTTTGCAGATCAAACGCAGTAAAATAACCCTTGACACTTTTTAACTGAAGATATGCAGGAGTTCATTTTCCTCTGTGTAGGATTTAGAGTTACAAGGGGCTTAGCTGAATTAAATAGAACAGTTCTAGCTGTCATATAAAGGCCTTGTCCAGCACTTCTTAGAGGAAAATAAGATAGCTCATGTGGTCAATCTGACCTTGTTGAGTGCATTATATATACACCGTAGACACTGAATGAAAATGGAATGGTCTGACTCATGCATGAGAGCTTTTAGGCATGACTTGTGGAGGACCATGATAGATTCCTGATGACCATGATAGATTCCTGATGGGCATGAACATGATTGGATTTAACCTAAGTGCTTGATCTTTTTGACTTACGAATTGTCCCACTCTGGTGAAAGAAGCAAGCTTCTGATTAACAGCAAAGTATGTTTGCCGATAATATGTGACTGTGACATTTGGTTATCGAAGGGTCACACTATACCAGCTTGTGGAGAAGCTTTAACCTGTGCATCTTGGCTGTGCTTCTCATTTTCTCCTTTACCTTTTGTCTTATCTTCTCTTTATGGCACCAACCTTTTGTCTTATCTTATTTACCAGAAAATAGGCAAGTTAGTGCATGAGTTTCTGTTTGCTTGTACATGTTATAGGCTGCTTGGGGTAATGCATCTGGTCATTTGGACAATCAGTCAATGCTTGTTCCACTGCTCAAATTTTTTTAGTTAATACACATGTAATCGATCCTTTAAGCATGTGCATACCTGAGTTCCCAAGTTGTATACTTATTTGAGGAAGGCACACCTAATAGGAGGATGCATGGACCTTTCTCTTCCATAACATCATATAATATAAGGATCCATCTGTTATCCATTTTTTGTTATGTCCGAAGACAGTAAATTGCTATCCTTCTTCAGCGTTTTGGCCATAATGGATCGACTGTTCTGTTGCCGGTTGACAGGTTCACAAGCTATAGTTAGTTTTGTGCTGGAAAGAGAGCTTTCCACTGAACCACTCTCTTTAGTGGCTGAGGAGGTTAGTATGTTAAAGCATAATGGCTAGTTCTGGTACTTCTATTTTCTGATAACATGAAAAATTCATCTTCAAAATCTCTCACTCCTTTCAGGATTCAGGAGATCTTCGCAAGGATAGTGGAAAAGACACCCTGCAGCGCATAACAAAGCATGTCAATGAAACTATTGCAACTGATGGTTCATATAGTGCTTCTCCGCTATCGCCAGAAGATGTACTTAGGGCAATTGACACCGGGAAGTCAGAAGGCGGTTCTTTTGGTCGACACTGGGTCTTGGATCCTATAGATGGTACAAAAGGGTGAGAAACCTGTTTTGGGAGCATGTGCTCGTCTTTTATTTACAACTGTCCTCTATTATTTCCTTCTCCAAATATCAGTGTCTGAGGATAATATAGGGCCTTCATGGGAAAACTCTGATGGCAATTTTTATTTATTCTAAATGGAATACGCTCTGGCATAAGGTTATTGAAGCCTGACGGATGGTGTTCATCAAAATTTTGAATAGGGAAACTGCTATAAAATGGCATAGCCATTGGAATCCTGTGTCCTGGACTCAGCGGAATACACAAATTTCTTTCTTTTTCTTTTGGATATAGGTTTGGCAGTTCTTGATAATTTTGTTAAGAATTGTTGGGACACGATGTATTATCTATAGAGCCAATCAGTACTCACATCAGTCTTTCTATTGTTTAAGATTTTCATGTTCTTTTATTTAGAGTTTTCTCATTCATGAACCCTTCATTCTCCACAGCTGCTAGTAGCTGAGAAATTGAGAACTTCTCTTCGTTTCAATTACTAATTGCTAAATTAATATTTTCATCCTCCTTTCCTCAACAAGCAGTGGCAAATCAAACATGTATTAATTCTACTCTGTCTCTATCTGCTGCTGTTTCTACGTACCAAGGTTTTTATACTCAGTGTTCATTGGTGTGTGGAACAGATGTTTTCTGTATTTAGTGAACAAGTGTTTTGACAGAATTTCTTCTACTAATTGGTGCAAAGTTTTGGTGTGAAGAATCTTTTGCCATACCGCAATATCTGGGTGATGAATGGGCATTTTAGGACTTTTGCGGACTGAACTCAGGCAACACTCATTGGATAAATAATTAATGGTTCTTGGCACTCCAGGAAGTCTCTTTAACAGATATGCGGGCCATTGCACAATAACAACTACTCCTTATCATTTGTATTCTACAGTGTTGTGGATGCCTCATCATACAGTCAATTTACTTTCGTATTCTATTGTAACTGCTATGATGAAGTTATTACTGCTGTTGCCAACTCATTAGGTATCAACTAGTTCAGAAGGATTTATGCAATGAGATTACCTTGCAGGTTTTTAAGGGGAGATCAATATGCAGTAGCATTAGCTTTACTAGATGATGGGAAAGTAGTATTGGGTGTCCTGGCTTGTCCAAATCTTCCGTTAGCCTCTATCGCTGGAAATGTGACATCAGAAAATGCTGTTGGCTGCCTTTTCTATGCGAAAGTTGGTTCAGGAACTTTCATGCAGTCATTAGATGGATCTTCACCCGTGAAGGTTGGTAAAATTTTCTTCTACACCAATTTATCATGCAAATACATATCAGTATCCTTGGTTGAATCTCAAAAAAAAAAAAAAAAAAACAAAGGAGGGGGGTTCACTGGGAAAAGTTGCCCAAGGCCCTCTTCTCAAGTGCTGCAGGCAGTGACCTTTTCTCATATAATTTCTCCCTTATCCTTTGGCATGTTCTGAGTTTAACTGCTATTAAACTTTGAGAGGAACATCACTTGTTCGATAAATGTCCAGGTGCATGTCAGTGATATTGGAAATTCTGAAGATGCATCATTCTTTGAATCATATGAGAAAGCACACTCCATGCAGGATTTGACAAGCTCCATTGCAAGGGTAATATCTCTCTCTCTCTCTCTCTCTCTCTCTCTCTCTCTCTCTCTCTCTCAAGTGCAGCAGAATAATCTTCAAAAGATCTCTGAGGAAAACTCTCTGTCGCAGAAACTTGGTGTCAAAGCCCCGCCAGTGAGGATAGATAGCCAGGCCAAATATGGGGCTCTTTCCAGAGGTGATGGAGCAATATACATGCGCTTCCCTCACAAAGGGTACCGTGAGAAAATTTGGGATCATGCTGCGGGGTGCATCGTTGTAACTGGTACAGGAATTTCTCTCTAGTGCTTTCTCTTTTTAGGATGATTAGTCAGCTTTGAAAGTATCATAAGGCAGGAAGATGCATATCACGATCTCTCTCTCTCTCTCTCTCTCTCTCTCTATATATATATATATATATAAATACCTAATTTACAGAACTTACGAAACTCATGGGTTGGGTAGCTCTATTGTATGGATATTGGCTACTCTGTCAATCAACATACATATACCTTCCAACCCGATCACCTAATTTTGCTCAACTAGACATCTGATGCATCCTAACGCAATTTTTGCAGCAAGGCACTTTTTGCTTGCTCACTGATGAAAGTACTAGAAAGCTTTTGTTTTGTCCCTTCAAGAATAAGGGGAGATTTATGTCTTAGTTCTTGCGTTGAATGAGACCATCTGTTATTAATCGCAGAGGCTGGAGGAGTGGCAAAGGATGCAGCAGGGCAACCTCTGGATTTCTCCAAAGGGAGATACCTTGATTTGGACACCGGGATTATAGTTACCAATCAAAAGTTGATGCCATCACTCTTGAAGGCAGTAAGAGAATCCTTGGAGGAGAAATCCTCCTCATTGTGATTCTACTACCCTACTCTTTTAGCCCCGACCCATCAATGCAACCCGGGCAATGCGGCAGGAAGGATGCGGTCCTTTCTATTTTCTGTCAACAATAAAATTTAACTTAATTTCAAGGGAGCAACTGAAGTGTAATAAGAAAAATGGAGATAAAAGAATCGTTCATCCGACATCATAGTTTGATATCATCATACAAGTTAGGATAATGAATGAATTCATTCCATCTGCCGAAACTGATGGCAATAACGGCAAAAGTTGCTCTGAAATTTACTTCAGCTGAGAATAGTTCACCTGTTTGATCTTCACCTTTCCTGTCCTTGTGTAACAACTACTTCAGAAGAGTTGTTCGGCCTTTTTATGCTTCCTGGCAGAGACAGAGCAGTGGATCATGAACTTTGACGAATGCATAGTTGCTAATGTATATAGACGTATTCATAATGGAGCCCACGCCTAGACCTTTGATTACCATACGCGGAAAACGCAGTTCCGGAATAAGTATGATTGGTTTTTTTTATTACTTGAGTAATATTAAAGCCAAAGCGCACTAAAAAGGAACATGGGGTGAATGAAAAGCTGGTCTGGATTCTACTTGACTGCAAAATTGAGTTGACTAAGCATGTTTGCCGCTTCTCTTTGGCAGTCAGCTTTTTCATTGAATTTCGTTGTCCACATTAGCATAACCCCTTGGTATTGGTCAAAGAAAATTCGTTTGTCCTAAATTTGATACGAGGGAGAATATTACAAGGACCATGGTTAGAATGAGTAAAAGTACAGGGACTTTAAAATATATGGGGATTAGACACAAGCCTTGGGATGCTCAGCTCTATGCATCAAGGGCTTAGATCCGATCGGTGGTGTTTCAAGTTCCATCATCGGTGACCAAAAATTTAGGTGTCGGAATCTCCGATCCGAGGGCCAGAAACTTGGGTTTGAGGGCATGGGGACCTTATCCAGTGTCGCGGCCTGAACCCAACACATGCTCCCTAGACCATGGCCCGGTGCAGGAGGTCTCAATAATCCGATGGTTGATGCCGCGACTAGGCAAAGTACTCGAGGGCCTCAGGACCCTAATACCTGAACCCACAATATTTGGAGATTTTTATGTGATCCAGCCCAAATCCGTCTAGCCAAAGCCAATAGTCAAGACCATATTATCGAATGCCAAATACCTAAAGTCACAAAACTCGATATTTAAATATTTAAGATCAAAAAGTTACGAAAGTAATACTTAAATGTCAGTTTTTTTTAAGAATGGAATACTTGAATGCTAAATCGACAAAGGTGGTCGAAAATCTTATATAACAATTTTTAATAATAGAACTCACTTATGTAGCATCTCGGAGAGATAAGTCAGCGATGAAGAACCAAAACGACGTCGTTTGTCCTTTTTTTTTTTTTTAATTTTAATATAAATTTTAATAAAAAAATATTTAAAAATATTTATTAAAAAAAAATAGAGAAAAAGGAGGAGGAGGCAAAAGGCGAGGGTTGAATCCTCGCCGCCACCTCCCTACCGTTGTCAGCCCTCGCCTAGTCGGGCCTAGAGCGATGCCCACTAGGATCAAGAAGTCGACTGGGGTTGTCGGGCCTTGGCTAGGGGCCGGCAACGCTGGGCGACCTACATCAAGGGCTTGCAAGCCCTCGCCAAATCTAGGGTGAGAGTCACAGCCCTCCCCCAAATTCGGTGAGGGTTGTTGGTCCTCGACCAGCCCGAGCCAAGGGCCATCACTCACCCATCGCCACCAGTTGGCCGGGCTTATTGGCCCCCGCCCAGGACCCAATGACCCCTACCAACCCTCCTCCTACCATCATTGGCCCTTCCAACAACGATGGGGGGCGACGACGAGGGCTGAGTCCTAAGCACTTGCAATCTTCATCTTTTTCTTCTCTCTCTTTTTTTTTTTAATAATATATAAGTAAATTTATTTTTAAATTTAATTAAATTAATTTCTATATTAATTATCTACCTACATTAGCAACAAAATGATGTTGTTTTACACTTATATCGTCGGAAAATCGTCATGTCGGCATTTTGGGCAGATTTTTTGGCCGTTGACACTTAACGATTTATTTTGCTTCCATTTTGACACGTAAATATCGCTTTCGTAACTTTTGGCATCTAAATGTTCCCCATACTAAGTTTTGGCATTCTAGATAAGACTTGGCATGGACATGGGACCTGGAGGCTTGAACTCCAGCATCTTGACTCAGGTAGATCCTTGGTACCCGTTTCAGGACCTCAAAGCTCGGACTAGGACTTGGCACAAACACAATATGCCAAGGCTCATGCCCCGAAACGTGGGACCTCAATTATTTGACTTGAAACCTCGACTGCCCCAAGACCTTGAAAACTAAACCCACGACCTCGAATGCTGGACTGAAGGACTTGGCACCCAAGACCTAGACAACCTTAAAAAGTCGAACTTGAGACCTTGCAGCACAATAGGAACTTGGCATAATGAATACAGAGACTCGAATGGCGGACTTAGGCCTGAGACTTCGACATCCTGAACTGAACCTAACTCCATGATGGCCGGTCTCGCTTTAATTTAGTTAGATATATTACAATCGATCTATAAGAATGGTCCGCAAAATAATTGCGCATACGTTTTGTACTAGGCGTTGAATGTAATCTCATTTGACTAGATCCTCGGTTGCAGAGCATTACTGACCGGTTCTAGTACAGTTCAACATTGCTCGTTTTAAATTTGCTGTACCTTGAAACCGTGAGGAGCAGCATTTTACCACACGAAGCGCTGCAAGCGCTTTATCACTACGTTGCATTATGATGTGCGATCTTGTAAGCATCGGAACTCCCATCTCGTCGGCTGTTTTAAGGAGCATGACTCGCTTTCGCCATCATTGAGAATGGGGGGCATAGGAAACTCTTCGAGAACCAGAACGGCGACAGTGCGAGGGTCCTCTGTTTCTCACGCTCGGACCTGTTCGTTCATGAAACTCACAGACATTTCAATTTCTTGGGGGACGTGGAGATGCCGACCGCAAAGTCCTGAGTCAAGGAGCAGGTGGACACCGAAGCTGGTGGACCGCAGCTACTACAAGACGACTTTGGCCGTGTCAGTTCGCCGTTGGAGAGAAGACTATCCAAGACCCAAGTTCGTCAACCCCACATCTCCTCTCTCCTCTCCGTCAACTCTTGGTCTTCGATCGTCTCCTCCTCCTCCTCCTCCTCCTCCATGTCGTACGATAAGGAGCTCGCCACCGCCAAGAAGGCCGCCTCTCTCGCCGCTACTCTCTGCCAGGTCTTGTCTCTCTCGGAAGTGCTTACGAGTAGACACTGAACCCATGAGAGCGGTTGAGGCATTCGTGCTCTCGATCGCTCATGCTCCTGCTCTCCTTCATTCGAATGAACCCGGAAGTTATTCTCTCTTTCAAAGAATTTTATATGGATAATCGCTCGTTCTTATTATGGCTTTTCTACTGATGTAAAGGGTTACTTTTGTTTTCGAAATTCATTACTATTACTTCTTGTTTCTGTAGCATTCCTTAACTTCATTACTATTAGCTCTCATTTTTTTCTTCCTATTATGGGATGACGCTTCTCTTTCAAAACGGTCACATGAAGTTGGTAGGATGTTCTGTTTTGGAGAGATGCTTACTGGGTTCGCCGGTATTTACTCACTGTTCTATTTATTGTAGAAAGTGCAAAAAGCATTATTGCAATCAGATGTTCAGTGGAAATCAGACAAAACTCCTGTCACAGTGGCGGATTATGGTCGGTCTTGAGTACCATATTTTGTTTGCTCCTTGCTGGTTATTTCAATCAATAGAAGTTGCTTCATTTTATATATACATGTATATCTTCTTGAAGGCGACTATATGGACATGGGTGTTTCTGGAATGAGTTATGTATAAGTCAGGTTGTGCTGTGGAATCATAAAAGACCTCAGTTAATTATATCTATTGTATACATAGAGAACTCATGTGGTTGAGAGTACTTGACATTTCGGTGGACCAAGATTTTGGTAAAATTGGAATACTCAACAGTCATTAAGCGAAATCCCAGAGGGTTGCATATTGTAACTGGATAGCCAGCCAGTTAGCTCGTGATCAATCCTTGTGCTTCTACATTTTATAGGCTGCTTGGGGTAGTGCATCTGGTCATTTGGACAGTGAATGTTTTTTTGATGGTTTAATCTCTTTACTTAATACACATCGAATCAATCATTCAGTCGAGGAAGCATGTTCATACCTGAGTTTCCAAGTCGTGTACTTATTTGGAGGAAGGCACACCTACTAGTAGGACGCATGGACTTTTCTCAGTATCACATCACATAAACCAAGGATTGATCAGTTATCCATGTTTTGTTATGTCTGAAGAGAGTCAATACCCATTCTCCTTCACCCTTTTGGCCTAAATGGAGTGATCGTTCATTTGCTGGATGACAGGTTCACAAGCTATAGTTAGTTTTGTGCTGGAAAGTGAGCTTTCAGATGAACCACTCTCTTTAGTGGCTGAAGAGGTTAGTATGTAGTGAAGAAGAAAGCTTAATGGTTACTCGTGGTATTCTGTTTTGTTATATCTGATAACATGGACAATTCATCTTCAGGTTCTCTCACCTTTTTCAGGATTCAGGAGATCTTTGCAAGGATAATGGAAAAGACACCCTCCAGCGCATAACAAAGCTTGTAAATGAAACTATTACAATTGATAGTTCATATAGTGCTTGTTCTTTATCACCAGAAGATGTAGTTAGGGCAATTGACCATGGGAAGTCGGAAGGCGGCTCTTTTGGTCGACACTGGATCCTGGATCCTATAGATGGTACTAAAGGGTGAGCGACCTATTCTGGAAGCGTGGGCTCATATTTTATTTACAACTTTCCTCTATCGTTTACTTCACGAAATTTCAGTATCTGAGAGTAATATAGACCCTTGGTGGGAAAAAACTGTTACGACAATTTTTATTTGTTTCTAAATGTAAAACTCTCTGCATAAGGTAATTAAAGCATGAAGGATATGTTCATCAATTTTTTAAAAGAGAAGATGCTATAAAATGGCCTAGCCCTTGGAACCTTTTGTCATAGACTCAGAGGCACAAGCGAATTTTTTCTTTGATTCTTGGATACAGGTCTGGCATTTCTCGATGATTTTGGTAAGAATTGTGGGCACAATAAGTGATTTCCATATTGCCAATCAGTATTCACATCAATTTTCTTTTATTCAAGATTTTGATGTTTCCTTTATCTCAAGTTTTCTCATTCATAAAGGAATCTACTTCTTGAAATCCTTGTTTCTCCGCAGCTGTTCGTAGCAGAGAAGTTGAAAACTTCTCTTGTTTCAACTAGTGATGGCTATTGAATATTTTCATTCTCCTTTCTTCAACATACGGTGGCATTCTTCTCTGTCTCTATCTGCTGTTGTTTCTACATGCCAAGGTGTTTCGACTTGATAATCATCGGTGCATGCAAGATGGATGTTTTCTGTATTTACTGTACAAATGCTTCAAAAGAATTTATCCTACTTATTGATGACAAGTTTGGTACAAAGAATCTTTTGCCCTACAGCAATTTTTTTGCGATGACTGGGCATAATTAGCACTTTTGCTGACTGGATTCGACCAATACTCATAAGATAAATAGTTAATAGTTCTTGGCACTCCAGGAAGTCTCTTTGAAAGATACATAGGCCATTGCACAATTTTACAATTACCTACCTTAATTATCATTCGTATCCTTCATCGTTGTGGAGGCTTCATCACATGGTCAATTTACTTTTGTGCTCTTTTGTAACTGCTATGATGAAGCTTATTACTTCCTTTTGCCAGCTCATTAAGTATCAACTGGTATGGGAGGATTTATGCAATGAGATTTACCTTGCAGGTTTGTAAGGGGGATCAGTATGCAGTAGCATTAGCTTTACTAAATAATGGGAAAGTAGTTTTGGGTGTACTCGCTTGCCCAAATCTTCCATTAGCATCTATCGCCGGGAATGTGCCGTCGGAATATGCCATTGGCTGTCTTTTCTATGCACAAGTTGGTTCAGGGACTTTCATGCAGTCGTTAGATGGATCATCACCAGTGAAGGTCGTTATAATTTCTTCTCGTCAATTTCTTTCCACCTTTATCGTGCATGAATATCGGATTCCATGGTCGAGACAAAATAAAAAATAAATAACAGGTTCACCTGGACTGGGTGCGCAAGGCCCTGTTCTCGGGTCCTGCAATGTCTCCCTCATCCATTGGCATGTTCTGAGTTGTAACTGCTATTGAACTTCGAGAGGAACATCACACGTCGAGTATACGTCCAGGTTCATGTCAGTGATATTGGAAATTCGGAAGATGCATCATTCTTTGAACCATTTGAGAAAGCACACTCCATGCAGGAGTTGACAAGCTCCATTGCAAGGGTAATGTCTCTCTCTCTCTCTCTCTCTCTCTCTCTCTCCAACATTAAGTGCAGCATAATAATCTTCAATAGATCTCTGAGGAAAACTCTCTGTTGCAGAAACTTGGTGTCAAAGCCCCACCGGTGAGGATAGATAGCCAGGCCAAATACGGGGCTCTTTCCAGAGGTGATGGAGCGATATACTTCCGCTTCCCTTGCAAAGGGTACCGTGAGAAAATTTGGGATCATGCTGCTGGGTGCATCGTCGTTACTGGTACTAAAATTTCTCTCTCATTTTTAATATACAAAAGTTGCTGAACTGTGGTTTGGTAGCTCGTGTATGGATAGTAGCCACTCTGTCAATCACCATTCATCTAACTTTTTTTTCGCTCAATTAGACCTTTGACGAATCATATACGCAGTTTCAACAATAACAGCCGGTTGCCTTTCTGCACGCTCACTAACTAAAGTACTAGGAAACTTTTGTTTTGTCCCTTCGGGAGTGAGAGGAGTTTTATGTGTTGGTTCATGCGTTGAATGAGACTCTTCTCTGAATCAGAGGCCGGAGGAGTGGTGATCGATGCGGCAGGACGACCTCTAGATTTCTCCAAAGGACGACACCTTGACTCGGATACTGGGATTATAGCTACCAATCAGAAGTTGATGCCGTCGATCTTGAAGGCTGTAAGAGAATCCTTGGAGGAGAAGCCAACCTCATG
Source organism: Eucalyptus microcorys (assembly GCA_014182515.1). Lineage (NCBI taxonomy): Eukaryota > Viridiplantae > Streptophyta > Magnoliopsida > Myrtales > Myrtaceae > Eucalyptus > Eucalyptus microcorys. The sequence continues at coordinate 2,885,765 of CM024570.1, read as the reverse complement.
GTGATGCTGCTGCACTACTCTTTTTTGTCACTATGTCGTCAATGCAACCTGTGCGATGCGGCCGAAGGATGCGGTCCTTTCTGTCTTCTGTCAACTATAAAATTTAGCTTCACTTCAAGGGAGTCAACTGAAGATTGCATTCCATGTATAATGTGCAGAAACTCCCATCTTTTGATGGCCTATAAGATATTGAATCCATTAATATATGGTGACCGTAAAATTGTAAAACTGGCGGAGACCGTCTTGCACCCATAAGTTAATGCAGTGGCACGCAGATCGCACACGGAAGATAATCATATTGCAAAATGGGATTTAGCTGTTGAATCAAACTTCAGACTCGAATGTGCTAAAGGTAGCATTATCTAGCGTGATACCAAACTCATTGATAGCTCTTATTATTTTGTCGGCCGCATGTCGATAATCATATAGGAATATTAACATTTTCAACGCCTGAGCTCCGTGATATTATTCCCATTCTTTATCAACCCATGGCTGTCGACATTACTATGTCCATACTTCCAATTCTAGCCTCGTTATACTTGAACGGGCTCCGGCATGTGATGCCGCACCGTGGACCTCTCTTTCTCATGTTATCATCAATGCCTCCTCGTGTAGCCTATTCTACTTGACAATGCGCCAGAATATTTAGTTTCACATGGTTCAAAATGACCTTCTTGACACCATTGGCATCGATCTTGAGCTAGAATGTCCTCTAGACATTGATCGTTTTTTTTTTTTTTTTTGGATAAAGTTCTAGACATCGATCGTTTCTCTTTGCAAAACCAAAGATTGGTCAGTTTTTTTTTTCCTTTTCAAGGACGGGATATCACATGGGAAAGTGTCTTGATGGGGATTAGTTTCCGGCATTCGCCCTTACAATTCTTCCCACTCATTGGGTCATTGTGTCTTGATTTGGAAAATATTTTCATAGAAAATAAACAATTTGAAAAATATTTTCTAAAAAATTATTACATCTGCCAGTTGAAATAATTAGTTAACTGAAAACATACATATTATAAACAACAATCTACTTCCAAATATTTTCATAAATAATGAAGATAATTTTCGTTCATTCACTTATTTAAAAAATGTAATAAATTATTTTTATTTATATTTTCAATAAACGGAGTGACAATATAAAATTAATTTAAAGAAGCACAAAAATTATTTTTACGACAAGTCCTTCTTAATTAGTAAAAACAATTTTTTTTAGATTATTATTTTCGCGCAACCGGGCGGGGCAGGTCTCTAGTGAGCATTATATCCGCCGCCGTCCGGCTCTGTCCGCGCGGCGGTCGTTAACGGTATTAACTGTGGTCGGAAAGGACGGGCAACCGCCAGCTTCCCTTGGTCGGCACGCTCGGATTCGAACATCGCTCTGCAAGTTGGTCTTCGCGTCGTTCTCTTCCCCGGCAATCTGTTCTTTCACTCGTCTTCGTCCTCTGTAAAACCCAAAAGCGGAATTTGTTGGGGAAGCTTCTCATTCTCTGCATCTGCTTCCGTTTCCTTTCTACTTTCCCTGTCCAGTTCTTATGCCAAATGGGTTCTTGCCAAATGGGTTGTCTTTTCGTCGCGCCGGTTCTTCGGACGCGAGAGTTGCTCGGTTAGAAGGAAAAGGAAGAGGCTTTCTTGAGTGTGTTTTCGAATTTCTTGCGTGAATGCGATTCCCGCGTTTAATTGTGACTTGCCTGTCTGGGAATCACTCCTTATCGGTAGCTACGGTTGATGTTATCTGTCTCGGAATGGTGCGGAAAGGTGGGTTTTTATCGTGACTGAAGAAAAATGACTGTTGCGCCGTACCTGTTTGACATAATGTCCATGCGAGGACTAGCTTTAGCTTGGCCCGTTTACGTTTTCGTCCATTCTTTAAAGCTTTAATTTACGTTTTTACCTTCTTTGCCAATTTTTTTGTTTGCCCTTTTTTGTCTGTGTAGAACTGTTCCTTCAAGAATGCAGCATGCGTGTGTAGTCTACAAGAGTGATGGCATTAGTGGGCTTGCGAGGCGTTTGCAAGAGAAATCTGCTTAAACTTGTCGATTTGCGGAGCGTGAAGTTTGTTGGCATCTGCTCGTCCTTGAAAATAGCTGGTAAGCTTCTCATACACAACGAGTTGCTGCAGTGTCACAGGCTTCACTGTACTCGGACAACTTATCAAACTTTACAAGTGACCTCATCTGTTCTCCACATTAAAATGTTGGAACCATTTGATGAATTATCTGTACAAATAATGATGAGCTCTTTCTAAATGAATACTGTGGCGTGTTTGTCAGGTGAAGTGGATTGGTATAGTCCTGTGAAAGGATATCAGTTATTGGGAATCTTGAGTTGATGGTTTTTTAGCGTGTTTGGATTGACTTTTACTTTTGACTTTCTGATTAGATTAAATTTTTCGGCAATGCATTTGACTCCTTGTTTTTTTTAACTGAAACTATCATGACCTATAAATGACTTATGTAAAGCATAAATAAACACACCCTCTCTCCTTACCAAAAATAAAAAAATAAAAAAATAAACACACCCTCTCTCTGGTTCTTTTACTTTTTTTTTTTTTTTTTTTCCTCTGGTAAAAGCATATCTACAAGAAGCTTTGCAAAATGGGGCATTCTGTAAGCTGTTGAATCCCTGCGCTCATGGTTTGTTTCCGAAGTTGATCCTTAATGAGTTTTGCCTCTCATGCTATCATTCAATCTAGAGAATCATTCTGTTCTGCAGGTACACCAGATGAGAGGACAATAGCTCATGCAATGTATTCCGCCTTTCCAATATTAAATAGTGTAGCTGATGACGTAGGAAAATTGACACTGGCTCAAGACTTGGCTGGTCTTATCAATGAATCTTCCAATCTTGAAGAGAGAAAGCCCAGAGGCCGCATGGAGCTTAAAAGATTTCTTGAACTCCGTATAAAGAAGAGGGTTAAGAAGCAATATGTGAATGGGAAGTTCCATTTTCTCATGGAAAATGTTATTGCCCACCCAGAAACTCTTGAAGATGCTTACAGTTGCGTAATGCTCAACTCAAGTGTTGATGTTTCAATGACTAAACCCAACATATCTTTTGTATCCACAGCTAAGGAGCTTTATTCAGGGAGTTTTGATGTCAAGGCAAATACTTACTCCATCTCAACAAGGGCTGCAAAGAAAGAAGTTCTCATCCTTCCAAATTTGAAGCTGAAAGTTGTTCAAGAAGCTATCAGGATAGTCCTGGAAGTTGTCTATAGGCCTTATTTTTCCAAGATATCACATGGTTGTCGAAGCGGTAGGAGTCACTCCACAGCACTAAAATATATATGCAAGGATATTTCAAACCCTGACTGGTGGTTTACATTGCATTTGGACAAGAAAATGGATGCTTCAAATTTTGCCCAACTTGTGTCGATTATGGAGGAGAAGATTGAAGATCCCCACTTATGTACCTTCATCCAAGGCATGTTTGAGGCACATGTGCTGAATTTGGAGTTTGGGGGCTTCCCAAAAGGTCATGGTCTACCCCAAGAAGGTATTTTGTCCCCTATATTGATGAATATTTATCTTGACCAATTTGACCGCGAATTTTTTAAATTATCGATGAAATATGAAGCTCTTAGTTCTTGTTCTGATGCTCATCAAAGTGGATCCCCTTCAACATTGCGTCGTTGGTTTCAAAGACAGATGAAAGCAAGTGAAGTAAAGAACATTATCAATGGGAAATCTGAAGCAAGTGAAGTAAAGAACATTATTAATGGGAAATCCAAGCGAGTGAAGTAAAGAACATTACTAACGGGAAATCTGACATAAGAGTTTATTGCTGTCGCGTTATGGATGAAATATTTTGTGCTGTTTCTGGATCTGAAGACATTGCCATTAATCTAATGCATGAGATTATGAGTTATATGCGGAATACTTTATACCTGGAAGTTAACAGTCTATCTGGAGTTTTACCATGCGATGGACCTCATGGAATTCGCTTTCTGGGTCTTCTGATTACAAGAAGAGTGAAGGAAAGTCCGGCAGTAAGAGCTGTTCACAAGTTAAAAGATAAGATCAAGCTATTTGCTTTGCAGAAGGAAACTGCTTGGAATTCTGGGACAATTCGAATTGGACAAAAGTGGTTGGGTCATGGCTTAAAAAAGGTTAAAGAGTCAGAAATCAGGAATTTGGCTGATAGAGGTTCAGTTTTAAGCCAGATATCTCACTACAGGAAGGTGGGCATGGAAACGGATCACTGGTACAAGCACTTGTTGAAAATATGGATGCAAAATGTAAATGCCAAATCTGCAGAAAGTGAGGAGATACTTTTATCTAGATACGTCGCTGAACCTCTCTGCCTAAAGAATTGATTGACAGTTTCCGTGAATTCCAAAAGCGTGTAGATGAGTATGTGTCTTCTGAGACTGCTTCCACTCTTGCTCTTTTGCCCAAGTCTTCCAACCCTATCAGCACTACAGAGATTGAGGCACCTGTTCATATCATAGAAAAGCATCTTTTACGATATGAGGTGACAAACTCAAGAGGATATGCTCGTTCTGCAAACCCACTTATATTACAAGATAGTGACAAAATTATTGATTGGTTTTCAGGTATTGTTCACCGTTGCCTTAGATGGTTTAGTGAGTGCAACAACTTCAATGAGTTAAAGCTGGTAGTTTGTGATCATGCAAGAAAGTCTTGTATCCGAACTCTGGCATCCAAATACCGGATGCATGAAGACAAGGTAGAAAAACGATTTGATGCAGATTTAGGGAGAATTCCCTTAACCCAAGAATTGGATCAAGATGTGGCAAATGAACCATCAGATTCTCAAGTCTTTAATAATGATGAGTCCCTAATGTATGGAATTCTATATTCTGGCACCTGTTTACTATCTCTAGCAAGAATAACGAGCCAGTCACGACCTTGCAACTGTTTTGTTGTGGGTTGCTCAGGTAGTGCACCAAGGGTTTATACCCTTAATGTGATGCAAAGGCAGAAATTTCCAGGATGGAAGACAGGTTTCTCTGGTTGCATTCACCCCAGCTTGAATAAGAGGCGGTTTGGGTTGTGTGATGAACACTTAAGCGACTTATATCTGGGTCGTATTTCTCTTCAAGCTATTGACTTTGGAGCATGGAAAGTGGGTTTTCAACAAATACACAGCGATAATATTGGAAAAGAATAGCTAAGGTTACCACTGAATGATCAAGGAAGCAGGTATTATGCCTTGTATTGCTTAATGTGTCGGCAAAAGCTGGTTCTTCTCATTTGGTATGTACAAGGATTTTCTTTTGACTATTACATACGTTATCGTATTTGCTCTCGGATATTCATTAGCATAAACATGTTCGAGACATTGCTAGCACTGGTGAAGTGTAACTACCTGTTGCTTGTCCCTGCACTCACTACCAAATACTTTTTGTGTTCATCAGCCTTTTACTGCGTCGGTCATCTGAGATGAGGATAGAAATTTAATTGCAACAAGCTTCTGCTTTGGCATATGTGTTAGAACCTGCAAAGTATGTAGACCATTTCTGTGCAGAATGAGGATGATTGGCTTGTGGTAACGCTGGTTAATCCTCTTCCACTATTAGATTCTTGTATTGCAGCAAAAGTCAGTGAAAGAGGGAGAGAACAATTACAGTTATCTATCTGCATGTCGTTTCCAGCATGCAAGAGACAACGACGACAACAACCTAGATGAGCCTGATGAACTTTCGAAGGTGATTGTTCTGCCATGTAGATTTTCTTAACCCATAGATTTTGCATATTGCTGTGGCATATAGATAGTCAAGATGTAACTATAAAATATAAACGTGACATTTGTAAATTACTATAGTGTATAGTACAACTATTTTATAATAAGAACTTTTGCGCTTGATTATAGCAACACATTGTAACATTTTAAAAAAACTTTACAACATGTTAAAACGTTTTTCTATTTAATTACAATGGTGTCATAAAGCTGTATGGTACAATGGGTGTACTATGGAAGAAAGTGTGCACAATCTTACTATTATTGCCTTATCCTGAATATCGCGTCAGCGCCTTCTACTTTTTGTGTCATCTCCATTTCGGTATACTGTGCTTATCATCATTGTTTACTTTCTCGGTTTTTGTTCAACAACGACATCTCTTCGCTTTAACAAAATTATCTGCGTATGGGGTACAGAAACGCACAGAAGCTAGAGAAGGCACACGTCTTCCATCAGAGATTCATCCTAATCCTGGAAGAAAATTAGTGACAATCATTTACCTCTGGTTTACATGGCTAGCAAGATCATCGAGACCCTTACTTAAGGATGAAGCCATCTACATGCACTCCCGCATGGTCATATTTTTTGAGGAAGTATTGGATCGTGCTGCTTAACATGTTCCACTGTAGCCAAACGCTCATCGACGCTGGCACTGTCTAGATTCTCGAGAACCAAATTGATCGGTGGTTATTCATAGTTTTTTTATCGTTTCTATCAGAATTTGATGCCTCGTTCTCCAGCATCTCCTAGGGAATTCTTATATTGGGTAGCTGCACAAGTGTACAGTTGTGTCATCTCTTCAATCAGTTGGTTTATCAGTTCTCACTTTCCTCTTCATTTAAGAGCCTAAGTAGTCCTATTTCTTTGAGATGGCAATTTATGCAAATTTACTTCTTAGTAATATACAGAACACTCTACACGATAAGGTTTTTGACTTTTTTTCAACCGTTTTCTCCCTTCTCATCTACTGATTGTTTCCCTGAAGAATGGTAGAGTAGCAATGTAAAGTTGCAAATGAAAGGGAGAGCTGATGGATTATATTGTACACATGAAAGAGCCCTCGAGAATCACATTTTTTTTGTGGCGAGCTCTGAAGCAATAACGCCCATTATTGTATAGTTCAAACCCATCTAAACAGGAACCTCCCCTGGATAATCTTGTGGATATTTTTTGATGGTTTCTCTCAGCAACATCTCCTGTTCTCGTAGATTCGACGGAGGCACATCATAAACATCTGTGAAAAGGTTGGAAACGGGCGGCTTCTCAACTCTCTCTGCCACTTGAATTGCATGTAATAGCTGCATCAGAAGAGCAAAAGTGTACGATTCTGCAAATTAGTAATTTAAAATGAACCAAGATAAGATCTTAGGTTGCTGAGCAATTGCGAGAAGAAATATGCAGAATTTGTAATCAAAAGCCAAAAAGAGGCTCTGCTCGGCAACTAATGTATCTACAACTATATGTGAGATTCATTCTGGACAGACACTGATTACCTGCTTTCTAACATTGCTTCTGAGCTCTGACTCGGCCTCCTCACTCCACCAACCATTGCTTTCAATCCATTTCCTAAGTCTACTCACAGGATCTCTAGCCGTTCGCCACCATTCGATTTCATTGGCAGGACGATATTTCGTGGAGTCATCTGACGTTGAGTGGTGCCCTGCTCGATATGTCAGGGCCTATCAACAGCCAAGATCAGTGGAAATTCCAATTGGTAATGGGGCCTAAGGAAAGAAACGAGTGAACCTGTCTTACTTCAATCAAGATGGGTCTCTGTTCACCAATTGCCATTTCACGAGCAGCTCGAACAGAACTATACATGGCAAGAGCATCATTACCATCTACCCGGATGCTGCGTACTCCATATGCCGGACCTCTAACAACAATACCATCGCCTGCAAATTCGTAAAACTCCATTATTAAAAATTTAACAAGATAAAAGAAAGGCCAAGCAAAACAAACAGTGGAAGCCCTGTATACTTCGGAACTGATCTGTGGTCGGCGTACTGATGGCCCATCCATTGTTCCTACAGATGAAGATAACCGGGGCCTCCCGAACAGCTGCAAAATTTATAGCAGCATGGAAATCTCCCTGCCATGGCATAGTTGAGTATTAGGAAGCACTTAATAATGATAAATCTGCTAATTTTTGGTGTCCAGAGGATATAAAATATGATAATTGGCAAATATAGTCTCTTTTACAGACTTGTCTTGAACAACATCCTAGATAGAATGGACCTCACATATATAGAACAGGACGAATTTATGCATTTGTATTGCCCTGCTCTTAAACCTCAGAAGACGCCACAAAAATGTGAAGAAGTTGTATTTACCTCACTAGTACCACCATCTCCAAAATAAGTGACAGCACAAGCATCTTTTTCATCCATCTTCAAAGAATAGGCTGCACCAACCGCATGGGGAATTTGTGTACTGTTGCATGAAATGTAGGTGCCTTTAATCTCCAGGAAAAGGGAAAATTAAGTTCTTCAACAGTAATGTCACATGCAGAAGCTTGTATCTTACGCAATTGTCGATGAAACAGTAAAGTAGTTTAGCTTGTTAGACCCATAATGAACGGGCATCTGTCTGCCCTTTCCATAGTCATCTCGGTTTCCAAAACATTGATTTGCAAATTCTTGTAATGTAAATCCACGCCAGAGGAGAACTCCAGGTTCCCTGTACTGTATTGATCAGAAAAAGCTTCAAAATCAGCATGTCTGTCTCATGTCTTGAACGCCAGATAAACAAGTGAAACGAGAGTTTGGCATATTTTAATAGTTACATATCAAAAAGAAAAACAGATAAGCTAAATCCCATTCTTTTGACTATAAATCATTCATATTTCAGTTTTAAGCCATCAAACATTCTGTTCTGATTGTTCCAATCATACATTGAAGGCTTTGAGCCATAGTTGATTCCAATCTTCATGGACTCGCGTTGTTATGAAATTTTTTTAACAATTGTGCCATAAAGTGACAAGTCACCTCAAAATAATGTAAGAGTTGGACATCTGGGTGCATCAGATATAACCTGGGGGAAAACAAGATCATCAAATGTGAGGGCTGCTGCAGATGCAATGTTAATAGCTTCTTCTCCAATTGAGGTCACATAAAACGAGATTCTTCCTTGCCTTTGTGCTTCATAGAAGATATTATCCATTGTTTGAAGCGTAACCATCTCGCTATACATTCTTACAGCAACTTGCTCGCTGACCTAGTTCAATCAACGTCTGTAAGACTAAAACATACACAGTGGAAGGGAACAAAGGAAAGTCTAATCCACCAAGAAATGCTAAAAGCAAGACGATCTATTTGTAACCCGGTGATACCTGTACGAAGCTGCCGTGAACTAGCGGCTGACCATCTTCATCTAGTACCCGGTAGCAATGTGCCCTTTCCTCAGGAGATTCAGATATGAAGCTCATCTTAGGTGTGAATGCAACTTTACCACCAGGAAAGTCCATTGTCTGCGCAAAACCAAACATCCGGTGAATTGGCTAACGCACACTGAATTGCAAAGTCTAACTTTTAACTGAGAATCGAAAAGCTGAGCTTTTGCAGTCTTCCAAGGAGCAAAGCTTCACAGTAAGAGTGGCAAAGTTTCATTCTACCAACTGGTCATAAAAAAGTTGCCCTTTTGCCACTTCTATCCCCATATCAAATGGGCTAGCTGAAAATACTGGTTATGCAGACACATTCAAGATCAAATGGATTCGCCCTGAGAGCTACAGAGACAGATATCTCATGGGCATACATACACCAGTTCCCATGGTGGCTGAAGAACACTGGACACGAAACAACACATGCTAACCCGTCATACTATTCTTACTTGAATGAGACAAACCTGCATGAGGTGCAAAGTTAAGATCTTTGCCATTTCTCGGCTGTGCAAATAACATAAATGAATTGGAAATGTTTTCTTCTTCAAGAAAGTATGACCCAGTCGGATCGTGTTCCACCAAGCGATCATCTCTCATAAGCATGGAAAGCAACCAAACGAAGCGTGGCCATGAATTGATACACCTCTAAGTCTCCATCCCAGTAATCAAATTTTTTTACCAGATTGCCACTGGCGAACCGCGGAGCTTCTCGGCCACGGTCGACTCGAAGCGGCGAGGGGAGTAGTGCGGCGTCCTGCCGACCCAGTCGGCGCGCCGGCCGCCGATCAACCTCGCGAGCCAAGAAGAAGGAGGAGACGCAGCCGCAGGCCTCGGCGCGCCGATCAAGGAAGCCGGCGCCGGGCCGCGGCTCCGCCACAGGAGCTCGAACTGGGACGCGGCGCGAGGCTTCCGCTGGCACAGCGCCATGGGAGCCGATGCCCGCGAGCGCGGTCGGGGTAGAGAGAGAAAGAAGAGAGAGAAAGTAGAGAGAGAGGGGACTGTACTGCGAGAGAACGACGGAGATTTTGGGAGTCCGTCGGTCGGGAGGAAGGAAGGAAGGAAGGAGACGATGCGCTTTTCGGAGGAGAGCGGCGGGATGATTGCGGGACACGTCAGCATTTCCTCCCCCCCACGTGGCTCGGCGGTCGGGGAGCGATGACGTGTCATGGTTATCCATTTCAAATTCCCAAGTCAAAGGTGGAATCTCCATGCTATGATCGCGCCAAGAAAAAAAGCACAAGGATTGTGCCTACTATCTAAGTAATATTAATACTATCACGGGACACACGATACGACATATATTGACGCATCATTTCTTTAAAAATAAAGAATTTAGATACGTTAGGACATATTATTTTAAATGTATATTATTTTTTATTTATTTCAATCAAATTAATTTGATTCAAATTCATAAATAATAAATAATAAAAAGTCTAAAATGAATTTACACTAAAAATATTAATCTACTATTTATTAATATCATTTATTATTTCAATTTGATGAATTCAACTCAATTCCAACCATCTATAAAATTGGAGAAGAAAAACAAGCAATTCACATTCTGAACTTATGTGTTGAAAAAAAGAGAAAAAAAATTTGGGGGGTGATTTATGTATTATAAGAAGTGAGAGCCAAAAGAAAAGAGAAAAGAAGAGTATGTTTTTTTTTTTTCTTTCCCTATTTATTATTATTATTATTTTAATTTTTTTCATTATATACATTTTAATCTCTCATTTATTGAAATTTTTTATCATATGTCGGAAACTTATATGTCGGAATTCCGACTTAATTATTTGTTTTTTTAATTTTTTTCATATATATACATTTTGATCCATCATTTATTGAAAATTGTTATCATGTGTCGGAAACTTTTATGTCGGAATTCCGACTTGAGTGTTGGCAAAGTTGGCCAAGTATCCAATTTTTCGACACGTGTTGATCGAGTGTTAGAAATGTCGACACGTGTCGAAGTGTCCGTCCACGACATGAAATTTTAGGGATTTATGGTTGAAGAGATATTGTAAGCTTGATTTCAAATTAGTTTTGGGAAAAAGTAGTTTGGGGATGGTGAGCATCGGAGCTTGGGAATCCCATTGATCGGAACACAAGATGACCTTGCTCGAGGTACCCCTATCAATTAATCGGAAGCCCATCTGCTGATCGTGCAAGCAAAGGCGAATTTCAGCCGCAACATGATGCAATGGGTCCCAAAATGCCAAAGATGAAGGTTCTCAAACGTGAAGAGTGAATGCAAATTGAAGGGCACGGTTGGTGGCTGAATTGCCAAGTTGGAAAGCCAAAATTCGAGTTCCCGTCTATTTAAAATGCATTATCCAATTTCTATATATTTAATGTTTGGTTGCTTTCTATGTCATAATTCCTTTAAAAATAGAGGTGAATTCTTAAATGAATAGATTCATTTTTGAATTTGTTAATACATGAGGTTTCCTCCTCAAGTGAACGAATTTTTTTAAGTCTCGTTCATTTTCGCAGAAAATGTAACATTTCTAAAAAAATGTTTTTTTCATGAGAATGACAATATTTTTCAGTATTTGGATAAAATCTTAAAAAGATCAAGGAAAATATTTTCTAAACTTCACCACCTAGACATGCATTGCTTTACCAACCCATATGTTCTTTAAATTTGCAGTTACCTTCAAGGCCATTAACGAGGCAAATTTGCTTTGTGTCTCTGTTCCCTTGTGATCAGCAAACACCCATCCCTGTGTAAGAGTTCAACAAAGTTTTTTTTATTGAAACCTATGTTACCTGTGGTCAGATCTTGACAAGATAAGCTTACGATGATTATGGATACATAGGAAATATAATTGGAACACTACCAATCTTACCAAAATGAGGTATTTGACATTCTTTAGAAGCCAAATTTTGATTAGTGAGGCGTGAGGAAGGGAGAGAGTTCATAGCTTCAGATCTAATAAACAACATGCAATCGCTTTAGAATAAAGGACAAGCATTCTTCAGGGTAAAATGCATAATCGACACTAGGATCACTAGTCATAGAAAGGCCAATACAAATTAATCTTACATCAAATATCAGCTCTCGAATTACTAATAATAACATTATAAAAAGAAAGAACACTTATGAATATTTTTGCAACAAAGCTCAATAAAATTTATCACTAACTATGTTCTCCTCTGTTTAGAAATTTATCAAAATTATTGCCTTCTCTAATATTCAGATAACCTGATCTGCATTGCATCCACAATCCTATCCTTTTTTAAGTGCATATCTTATTTTCCTTCTTTTCCTCTCTTTGAGAAAGTTGGATTCTTGGATTTTCTCTTTGAAATTCCATTTGTCTATTCATCTCTTCCATGATAGGGTTATTGGGATCAAATCCCATTATAAAATTGTGAATAATACAACAAGTTAAGGCAACATCGATATGTATTCCAAATCACCAAAAAGGTTCAGTAATCCAATACTTGAAAATGCTCTTGACGCAAATTGAATAGTTCCTTCTCATTTTAGGTGGGTGATCATTGAGCTCCTTCAAATGATATCTAACACCACAATAGAGAGATGATGCCATTATGGATTCCACAACAAGCATCAACGTATATTTTGTGACGTCCCGGGCGTCACAGACTAACGCAAGCGGAATTATAATTATTATTATCTTCTTGTCTAACTTGTAATCTCCTTTACTTCATCCATAGTGTTTACCATTGAAGGTTAGCATGTATAACATAGATTATTTAAAATCTCAAGTTTATATTATAAAGTTATCCCTGCAATCACTCTACCTTCAAATTCAAAGTATTGGCCAAATCATTCATGCACATAAACAAGAACACGAGAAACTTCATTTCTTCTTATCATCATCGGGGCTTACAAAATTTATCAACTTTGGACTCTTTCCATGTTCATCGCCTATATATACATCATTCACATAACAAAAGTAAGGCGTAACAAAAGCTAGGGATAAAAGGGTGAGGGTTTCTACTCCACGAGTTCCCACACTAGCCCGCATCTAACAAAAACAAAAGTCAGTCAGCTCTACATGACTCAAGGCATCTAGGCGCCGCCCATCCCCGCTCCGGGTCCTCCCGCACCAAAGGGTAAAGGGCCAAATATCTCCCCTTCATAAATGATATACCATGCAACGAACGTCATCGGTATCAAGTTAGCTCTACCGTCATCCATCCATAAAAGTAGCCTCATATTTGGAGAAAATCATGTCAATGTCGGGATCATACACGTCATGAAGAGAAACATCAAGACGCACTACCGCCCCGTATCGAGCTGCGGCGGTACATCCATGCTATCAATCTGAAAATGTAAGGTATGAACAAACAACCTTGCCCAGTAAAGAATGATAAAACTCTAGCAAACAATCCACAACCATCAAGATTACAAGAGAATCATCAAACAATTTAAGATGCTAAAGGAAGTATAGCACAAGCATAAACAATTGGATATTAACACATTATGTATATAATCACCTTATGAGCATCCATTTCTATACTTACCTTTCTCAAGCTCAATCTCCTATCAAGATGCAATGTAACAATAATAAATGGACTCACTCGCCAAATAGAATTATTTTTAGTGAGCATATGATCCACCCTCGATCAATCACTAACCGGAATTCAACCGGCCCGATCGAGTCACTTTAGGAAGTTACCTCATCCGGACTTCCACAATATTTCTATCATGGGCATCTCACTCCGAGGCATCTCGGTATCACACAACAAGACATCCTTGATCACACACAAGGGCATCTCACTCCAAGGCATCTCAGTATCACACAACTAAGGTATCCTTGATTACACACAAAAGGGCATCTCACTCTGAGGCATCTCAGTATCTCTCTACCGAGGCATCCAAGACCACTCAGCAAGGGCATCTCAAACTTCCGGGGCATCACTGGTATCTCTGTACCGATGGGTTCATTCACTCACTTATGCACACGTTTCACACCACCACACCTTTGATTAATGCATTTATCGTATGCAAAAGAAAAGAGTCCAAAGTATCTAACTATATATATAACTCTCATGAACCTAGCACACATGTGCATCCAAATTATAAGATAAAACCCATTACGACATGTCACATTCCATGCCGAACAGATATTTACCCCATAATCAAGCACTATGCACCGCATTCATTGCATACGCATGATACTATATGTACCTACACCTCAATGATATATGAGACTTACTCTTACACAACTAACATCTATTAGAAGGTTATTAGACTCTATGTGTGCCATACAAGTCTAATATAAAAGACACCACATCTAGTATATGTTTTCGAGTTTAAACAGTTTACTAACTAAATGAGCAGTTTCGGTTTCAGACACAGAAGGTATATCAATTCTTGACGAAATACTACCAAATTTTAGTATGTTATATTAGAGACATAGATTGACATTTTCTGTGTGAAACTTAAGTCTGAATCTCACTGTATTAAGAGTAACAATTGCCATAATCCTTACTAACACCCTGTATCGACGTCCAGATTCTTTATCTACAAAGAAAATTGTTTCATAACCAACTCTTATCCATTTAATCTCAAATTTTTACACGTCATTCCTTAAGATGTTTTCTACAATTTTCATTAAGGATTAGAAGTCAATTCTAACTAGATAAATACAGAAAATTCATTAAATCCCAAAGGTCAAACCGTTTCTCAAAAAACAGTTTACTGGTTTTACCAATTTCACTTCTATCTCTACGTTTTTTTTTATATTCATATGGTTATAACTAAGTTCCTAATTCTATCAAATGGATTTTTATCATGTAGAATGATTTCTTTCTTATTTCCATTAACATACATAAAGAAAATAAATACAAACAGAAGACTCCATAACCATTTTTCACCTAGAACAAAATAGGTACACGATTTCCTTTTACTTCTAACTTGACTAAACCCTTATCTTTTCTCAAACTTCTTCTTCAATACTTCAATGCCTAATCACAGCAACTTAAGGCACCTTCGGCATGCCTTTCTCTAACAAATAATCAATCCACAACTCAGCTCGAAGTGTTGTTGCATCCGTGAGTTCACTCACCACAGTATACACCACATCCATCCACTTGGCATCCATTTCATCACTTCACTCGGCAAACAGCATACTCACACTTGGATTTGAAACATGCAAGGCTTAAAAAACAACATGCAATGGCTTCTACCTTTAATCTAACACTTACTCAGCTTAGATTAACCACAAAACAACTACAAACTAAATCCTTCTTGTTTGGTTTGACTGCAAGCTTTCTTGACAAACAATGGATAACTTTCAATTTAGAGTTATATCTTCCCTTACCTTGTTCAGCTACTCAACAACACAAAGATGCTTCAAGATCAACACCAAAATCTCGCATGCAAGAAGAAGAAATCACTGGTTTGCTGTTGGTTTGCTTCTCGGTTTCACCGTCAGCCGAGAGAAAAGAAAGAAGAAGATAAAGATGTGTTGTTCGGTTTTATATAGAGAGAGAGATAGGGTTACGAAACTTAAGAGGGAAATAGGTTTACAAAGCTAATCCTAGGCTAGACTAATGATGAAATTTGCTAATGATGATGTCTCTTGAGTTTTGCATGTCTTGGTTTGTGGGAATCAAACCGTGGGTGTCGCATGCAAGAAGAAACAAGAGAAGAAGGTGATGTGGCCTCCAAGTTTGTTCTCTCAAGTTAATTTGTCACTCAAAAGTAATTAGTCTCTAATCCGAGTCATTAGTTGGTTCATTAGTTTCTAATGTTTTCAATTAATTTCCTTTTATTCCATGATCTCAATCTTATTTATAATTATATAGTCATGACATAACATATTGACTAGTCAATGTTAATCTATAAATAATTCATCACAAAATGCTAAAGTTAGAAATTGATAATGCATTACAATCACTAATCAAATCATCATAACTATAATCTATAAACTTAATTGAAAATTAAATCACTCGGGCCTAAATATTCATCTCTGGCCCAACAGGCTTAATCTATAACAATTCCGGCCCACTAAACTAAATCT